>JBBBDQ010000187.1:3322500-3932500 GCA_037127315.1 Ascarosepion bandense
GGATATCTTATATTGTGGCCGCCAATAACCATTCCTAGTAAACAATTATAATACGGATTTGGGGTGGATATAAATTTAATGAACAATATGGCTCAATTTTTGTTCGTGTAATAATTTCACCTCAAGCAAGGCAATAAAGCCACTAAAACTTTGTGTTCATTGAGTTTGCAAGAATAGAAAACATTCAAAGAAAATATTATTAATGGGAGAGAAAAATTAAGAATACACAAGAGAGCTTTTCGATTAGTATTGCATTTAAATTTTTAAAGATCCGTATTGACCGTAAAGTAAAAAACCGGAGAAGAAGCGCGAGAGAAGAAACTGTTAACATAGAACTTACGGTTACATCTATTAATTTCAATTGTCAAACGATGAGAGCTTGCTAACTAGCAAATAATTAGTTTAAGTTTTCTAAATTCTAGGTCAGTCAGTTAAGTGCCATACGTGATACACGCTTGGGCGATCATGTCTCGAAAGAGACATGACTGACTGGGCAGAAGATTATCCCGCAGTAGGTTGCCATTGGCTACCAATGCTATAGAACCCAGTCTGTCCTGCTATTTAACCCATAACTGGAAGGAAGAGACGGATTAACACCTTTCCCAAGGGTATTTGCGCGTAAGTGAATCCAATGGATTCAACTGGAATTCGAACTCGGCTCCCCGGTTTCTCGTTCCGAGCCGATATCCACTGTACTACAACGCACATCCCTAAAGTCTAGGTACGAAAGAAGAAATCTAATAAAAAAAGCGATTAGTATGGACACAAGGAAGCTCCGTTACCAAGATGGGAGACGTGACTGAAGCCGATATACCTGATAAGGACCAATAACTTTGCAGATTCTTGTTTATATGTTACCAAGAATCTTTATTACATATTAGATGTACCATACCTGATGTGGTAGCAATATTCAACCAAGGACAAATGATTGCCTTATAAATATGTAAGATAGTTCCGGGTTCGGAAAATGCTCTTTTTGAAAAAAATTATTTGATTAGACATGTTAACATGAATTATTTTTGTCTTCCACAGTTTCGTTTATACTGACCTTAGCCAGAGAGAGGCTGGTGCTGTTTGCATCTCTGTTCAACATTAAATATTAATCAGACGTTTTTTTCAGTTGAATTTAACTAAAGTTGTGTTAATTTCTTGCTGGAATAACTATATTCGAGACACGTTAGTGCTGCGTAGCAGTTATTGCGGTGGTAATTAGGTTTTGGCGTGCTGAGCGAAAAATTAAAGCCCTTTACGTTCACTTTCGCACAAATATCATTGAAATAAGGATTCTTCGATTCTTCCCACACATGCAAGTATTTATTATAAGCGCAAGCTCGGCTTTTTCAAATTTGCTGCTCCCTTGTCTAGGAGAATGAAAATTCTTCGTTTCAAACTAGATGTGTTCGAGGTTAGCAACGCTGCCCGTAAAAATGACTTGTTATAGAAACTACATTAATAACAACTCACATGGCGAGAGTTCTGACCCTAGCTTCTACAGGGACATCTGAAGGGTTAATAATATTAAATATAAAAATATAGTTTAAATAATCTAAACTTATTTATAAATGGAACTTTGTCTTTGTGTGTGTATGTGTATGTGTGTGTGTTATCTATAGACTCCGAAGCGGCTGAACTGATTTTCTTCAATATTTACACAGTAGTTCTATAAGCGTCTGCGAGTGTTCTTAGCTAGGTTTTGTGTCGAGGTACCCCCGATAAATACCGAAAATTGATAATCGAAAAAATCGGCTTATAGAAGGAGTGATTTGCTTTTAATCAAATTTGATACACTCATAGACAAAGATATAAGAAACGATATTCAGAAGTTTCAAGTTTACAGTTCTTACAATAGTGCAGAAAATCGATAATGTATATATATAAAAGCATTCATTACACCCGAGCAACGCCGGGCTATACTGCTTATTTTCAATAAATGTTAGAGGAAAGCATGGTAATTCCTGATTCATGATCGCTTATATCCCTATAATGATAGGACATATTTACTGTTGTCTATTTTTTCTTTTCTTCTGTTTATGTATCTTTTTACGATATTTCGTTCTTCCTTTGTTTAATATTTTTTAATCAAGTTCATTCAACACAAAGAGTAAAGGCACTGAGATATAAGGATTTTTCTACTGTTTCTATGTCCCGTGTCCCTATCAGACGTAGGCGATCATGACTTTACGCATCTTCCTAACCCTTGTTACTCATAATACTTTTTCTCCTCTTATCGCCACTCCAAAATCTATCGGCTCATTTCCATCAAGTATGCGACGCATTCCTTTTCCTTGTCTCTCTTCCCCTCTATCTGTGCTGTGAGTATCAAGTTTTTCAAGCCTTTCTTCCTCATTCAGTCAAATGCCATACGTGATACACGATTAGGCGATCATGACCCGGAAGAGGCATGACAGACCGAGCAGAAGATTATCCCGCAGTAGGTTGTCATTACTTTCTGCAGTAGACTGGTTGACAGCCAATGCTATAGAACATAGTATGTCCTATTATTTAACCCATAACTGGAGGTAAGAGACGGATTAATACCTTTCCCAAGAGTATTTGCGCATAAGTGACTGCAATGAATTCAACTGGAATTCGATCTCGGCTCCCCGATTTCTCGTTCCGAGCTGATATCCACTGCACCAAAACACACATCCTTCTTCCTCATTACATGTCCTTAAAACTTCAGTTGTATCTTCCTGATGTTAAGTATCACGTTCCTTCTGGCGTCCATTCTCTACGAATCCTCATCGTTACTCACGTGTTTTGTCCTCAGCTCCCTTCTGCAAAACCACATTTTTCTTGCTTCTTGTATTTCCTTTATGACATTGTCTAACATTCATTGTTATTTTGAAAGAGAGACATCACATAACAATCCAGTACTCTGTTCTTTGTTTCCAGCGAAGTTTTTCTGTCTCTCAGTACTCTACTCAGCTTCTGTAATGCATCCTTGTCAATGCCAATACGCCTTCGGATCTCCGCATCGCAGTTTTTGTACTATGTTAGAACACTTCCCAAAACAAAACGAGTAAAAGCGCTAGACATTGCATTTCAGTTTTTGAAGATTAAAATTGATAGGAACATATATATTGAGCGGTAAGAGAGATCTACAAGCATGAAGTCCAAGTAAATACGTATTAGCATAGAACTTACAGTTACGTCTAGCCAACTTAGCTGTAAAACGATTTGACCTAGACCATAGTATAGTATTCCGCTTAAACTTTAAATATCTAGCTAGGAACTGAGCCAAACGATTACGATAAAAGTATTTATAAATAAAGGCTTTACGACGGCAGGAAAGTTACTGCTAGTGGAACTCAGAAAGGGGTTTTTCAGATGATTAATAAAGAGCAGTCTTACAGTATTCAGACTATTCCGAACCGAACACTTTATTAAAATCACTGGGTATTTCCCTTGCGTACAGCCTCGATTTGAAATCATGAGTTATCTCCCTCTAACCCTGCAAGTTACTTGTTCACCACTGCTGTAGCCTGGTATTGAACTTACAACTCTTTGGGTCAAGTCACAAGAACTAACCAAGGTCTATATCCACTGGGCCATAAGAACAGATGGCCCAGTGTATATAGAACTTGGTTAGTTCCTGACTTTACTCTTAGAGTTGTGAGTTTAATATCAGGCTACAGCAGTGTTGAACAATTTGCATGGTTAGAAGGAGATAACTCATGACTTCCAATCGAGTATTTACTAAGCAAGTATTTAGGATGAGGTACCCTAGTGATTGTAATAAAGGGTTCGGTACGAAATTCCTAGAACCTGAAGAACAACGGAGCGTACAACAGCCGAAACACTGTACAAATGTCAACAAAGATGAGGACAATAGTCCGCATAATACTGTAAATGCGACCTCATCTCAAAAATATAGACAAATACTAAAGAGCAGTCTTCTTTCAGAGACGTTAAAATTAATGAGCCATTCTTTGCCCCTTCTAACAACAGACTCGGGTCGTTTATGTCATCAGCTGCCAATTTTGCCTTATCGGACCGATCAGACTTACTATCAAGACTTGAGCAATGTGTTCTACCTTTTTTATCTTTCCATTCCACTTTTCCCTTCTTCTTCACTTTCATTCTTTCTGTCTTTTTTCTTTACTTACTTATTTTCTTCTTCCCTCATCATAAATTTTCTCACTTCTTTCATTCAATTCTTCTTTTCATCTCAATATTTCATTCCTCTTTTTCTTTGTTTCATTTTCATTCTTCTTCACTTTCATTTCTTCTATTTACTCTTTTTTTCCTCACTGTTTCAATATTCTGTTCCTTCTTTCTTTCTTCTTCAGCCTTTTCATTTCCTTCATTTCTTTTTTCAATTCTTCACTTTCATATTCAATTCTTTGTTTCTTCTATTATTTCATTCTTTCTTTCTTCTTTACTTTCTTATACTTTCTTTGTTGTTGTTTTTGTTGTTTTTGTTGTTGTTGTTGTTCTTCTTCTTCACTTTCGATCGTTTGTTTGCTTCGTTGATTCATTCTTTACTTCATCGTAAAGTCCCATTTGTATCTGTATATTTCCTTCTTTTTTATTTTTTATTTTCTCACTCATTGATTTCTTTTTCCTTTCTTTTCTATTCCTCTCTTTTTCATCTTTCTTTCTTCACATTCGCATTCATTTTTTCTTTTTTCCGTATATTTCGTTGTTTCTCGCGTTTTTACCTTCTTTCTCTCTTTCATTGATTCTTTATTTTTCTTTCTTTTCACATTTTCCTCCACTCTCTCTGTTTAATCTCCTAGCTTTCTGCTCACATCTCTTCTTCCTTACCATTTTCTCACGCTAAAACTATTATCCTCCCTTCCCGAACTACTCTCACTCTATCTCCTGTCGTCGTCCCTTTTTCGCTTTAAATACGATCCATTTTTCCTCTTTCAACATTGCTTAATTTCTGGTCACTTAAGGGTAATTCTTTTACTTCCGGTCATTTTGCCATTATGGCTAACGTTAGACATACGATCATGATTTGTGTAATTGGTGCTGCTAGTATAAATAGCGACAACCTTGAATGAACTTCAGGATAATAAATGAGACGAAGACACTTGGAACAGATGAAGGTAGAGTCTGCGATGATAAAAGAAGTATAAACCGTCAAGATTGTATAAGAAATAATGGTGATTGGTTCTTATAGCTTTGATAATTACGGGAGATGGTTCCAAAGTGAAATCGCTCTGACATTATGTGTTCTACGACAATATAAAAGGTGTTCAACCAGAGAAGGTGACGACATTTGAGATATAAAATGTGCCGAATATTCTTGGATTAACAACTTTTAAATAGAAAAATCTATGAGTTTTCATAAACAATTTAAATGACTGAGAAGAGTTTTTATAGAGGATGGAAGGTACGACACCGAAATCCGAATAAACATTAAGACAACCAAAGATGATGCTAAAAAGCTAAGCGAGGTATTAAGAATTAGGATAACTTTTTTAAAAACAAAGAAAAAAGTACTGAATTATTAGTACGTAATATCAGTCCTGTAATAGGGCAGTTAAAGCAGAATAATCATCACATAGACGAAGTATCAGAAATGTTGCTCTACAGGATGATGCTGAGAATACTATAAACTGAACATGCAACAACGATAAAATTTTAGAGAAAAGGAAACAAAATGATCACTTATATTTACTGTCAGAATGCGATATGTTGTGGACCCGGTTAAGAGTCCAGCAAGAAATAATGCAACATTAACCAAAATAAAAAATAACGATATATATATATTAAACAAAGCAAAATACAATACGTGGAACTCTGTTAGTAGAACGATAAATACGGGTTAGTTAGTAATACTATAATTCAATCCTCGAACTGGGACTCGCAATGGTCGATACGGTAGCAGTGTTGGCTATCTCACTCTGTCTTTGCTCTATCTCTGCCTATCTCTGACTATCGCTGTCAAGCTCTGCCTCCACCTATGGTAGGGAAATTATATGTAGTAGATGGAAGAATTCAATCCATTGATGGGTGATTACACCACGACAAGATAATTGGCATTTCTAGGGGATATAACGAAGACGAGGGCTTGAAAGATTTTATACTCATAGGAGACATTGATGGTAAGAGTGGAAGACTGACAGAGGAAGACAACGGATAAATTACTTAACGTCTTGACTAAAGGAGATGAAATCGGGGAAAGCAATGATCACTAAATTACTGAAGTGAAACGATACATAGAAGAAGAAGAAGAAGAAGAAGAAGAAGAAGAAGAAGAAGTAGGAAAAATAGTAAAATTCGTTGTTTAATCACCAATTTATTTTTTCACTGTGTCTGGACAGGAATTCTTTCTTGTCAGAATCCATCTTGCTTATAAAAAAGTCTACAGTGTATTGAACACTGTTGCCATATCTGATCGGGTGCTCCTGTTATTCGTCTCGGGATTGTTGGCAAAATCCAAAAAGGTTCTGCAATGTAATCGATCTCGATTTGGCAGATCAACTTCATTCAATTTCTCACTGAGGAGATATTGCTTCCGTCCGCCTGTTTTACAAATAATTTCACTTGTTCTGACAAGCTTATCTCTCTGGTTTCCCGTCTACACGGATTTAAATGAGCAATTAGATTGACAACATGGTCTTACTTTTTTACAATCAGGGGAGACAAATATAACCGACATTTCTACTCCACCAGTTACTTTTCTCGCACTTACTTCTTGTGGAACGCCCTTCAGTATAGTTGCTTCTTTAATAACTAAAAACTCCAAGACTTTAAGTCCAACGTTAATTGTCATATTTTATCTCCTTGATTCCCATCTTTCTCTTATTCTTTCTCAGACGCACATTCTATCTTTTTTTTTCACTCCCCTCTTATGTAACCCCACGCGCACCAGTGCCGGTACTGTCTTATTTGTGTTAAAAAGATAAAAATAAGTCTTTCCATAAGTTTTTCTGTGCTAGGAATAACTAAAATCTCGAATGGAATGTGGCGTGTCGCCATGAGGTCAATGAAAATAATGGAAAGCTTAATGATGAGATTTGCCGAACCTTTATTAAAAAACACTTGGTATTCATTGTCCGAACGGATAACATCTTTATCGATTGAAATCTAAAACATCTTCCCATTAAAACAGTTTTTCAGGAAAATGTGCTTCTCAAGTCCACTACCTCTTATATCTCATTTTAATATTGATGCGAGTTTCTTTTCTAACCGCTTATTAAAAATATTATAACGGCAGTGATTGCCGGACAATCTTCTAAAAGATGAAGAAGAGACTTCAAGCAACAGAAATATGGTTCTTCAGAAGAATGCTGACGATACCATGCACTAAGCATGCGCGAAACGACGAAGATTGAGAGAAAATGTAAACAAAACGGAAACATATTTTTAAACATTTGAAGATCTTTAATCATAGATGTGAGAAAATGGTTTGGGGAGGAGTCGTTGCGGAAGAACGAATTGGATGTAGTGGATTTAGCGTAATATATGATAAAATTAATTCCTGTCTGTCGGAGAAATATTAGCGTCTATGAGTTTTTTATGATATTTTCATCTAGTTGGTAGTTGGAATGCATTTGTCTACGATATAAGAGAGTGATATGTTTGGGATTGTTTGGCTAGTATCATGTGTTGTTTTTTTCCGTGTTAAGGTTTTTAACCCAACTGCCATATATACCGTAAGTACAACCAGCTTACTAAAAAATTGAAATTGAAACGCTGTATTAAAGCATCACTAAACTACAAGGCGAAAAACTTATCCCAACTAAACCCGAACTAAAAGACATACATAAGGCTGAGGCACTCAAGGATCGCCATGATAAAAGCCGAGGCTCTTCAAAAATTCTATCCAAACAATTAAAGAGTGCCGGTCACAAACTACGCAACCACCCTCACATAATTGTAAAAAAAGCCGACAAGGCTAACATCTTTGTTGTACTTAACAAATCAGATTACAACACAAAACTCAACCACATACGTCATGACCAAACAAAATTTAAAAATCTTAACAAAAAACCCGACACACCAACAAAAATCTAAACTTAACAAACTCATTAGCGCCAACAACGCTGATCAGAACTCCTTAAAACTCCCCTAAAATTATTGGTGACTACAATCCTGGTTACATATACGGAACCATAAAAACGCACAAACCTAACTATTCTCTCCGCCCTATAATATCCCAAATTCCTACTCCTGCATACCATTTAACTAAACATATTAACCAGCTTATCACACCCTACTTTCCGAGTAGATACAGCATTAAGTCAACTCTAGAGGCAATCCAAATCCTCAAGAGCGAAAAACGTAATCATGAAATCATAGCTTCACTTGATGCCGAAAACGTTTTTACTAACGTAGCCGTCAGTGAAACTATTGATATAATTATAAGGAATGTCTACAGTAATCCTTCATTACCCCCACTCAAAATTAATCCTAACATCTTAAGAAAAGTCTTACTAACTTGTACTACCGAAGTCCCTTTTGTTGATCCAAACAACACTATATATATATACAACGTGACCGCGTTTCCATGGGTTCAGTGCTCGGTCCGACCTTTAGAAATTTCTACACGTCGTACCTCAAAAATGCTACCTTTACAAAATTTAAAAAAAACATCCATATATCTAAGATACGTTGATGATATCCTACTATTAATTAAAAATACCGACGAAATCCTACAACTTCAAAAACAGTTTCAAAATAACTCAGTCTTAAAATTCACTTATGAACTTAGCAATGACAACGAAATCCCTTTCCTCGCCATACTAATTAACATTGATGACAATAAATTCACTATCTCACCGTAAAACCCACTAACAAAAAACTCTCCACTCTCAATTATATTAGTGAATGCTCCCACTATTACAAAATAGACATTATAAAAAATCTACTACATCGTGCAAAAACCAATTCGTCTACAAGACAGATTTTCCACAACGAACTAAAAACCATAAAACAGACACTCATCAACAATAATTTTCCCAACTACATAGTTGATGAACAAATATGACATTTTCTTAAAAGCCTTAACACGGAAAAAACAACACATGAAACTAGCCCCACCAATCCGAAACATATCCCTCTCTCATATCGTAGACAAATGCATTCCAAATGCCAGCTAGATGAAAATATCCTAAAAAATCTCATAAACACGAATATTTCTCCGACAGACCCTAACAAATGAATTAAGTTTATCATATATTACGCTAAATCCATTACATCCAATTCGTTCGTCCGCAACGACTCCTCCCCCACCGTTTGAGATTTGCAAAAAACAATATAGTTTATAAATTCAAATGCCCCTTTCGAGAATATATCTCTAACAAACTAAATAATATCTACATTGGTCATACTACCCACTCGCTCTCACGGTGTCTTACGTTACACTTAAATGACAATTCAAACATATTCCGACATTTAAAACAACACGGTTATCAACGCACACTTCTCTGTAAAACGCTCGTTGAAAATACATGTATACTTAGACAAGAAGATAATGAACAAAAACTCAAAATCCTAGAAGCTATCTACATCAAACAGCTTAAACCTAGCTAAAATAAAATAAATTTTGATATCTCTACTAACATACATCAATGCCTGTAATCGGATCAAGAACCACGCCACCATCATTCTGTCACCGTCTACGGCCATCCGCCATGTCAAAAAATAAGTGCCCCACTGCCTCTTGATGTCCTGCCTGCTGGAACACCTCATTTTTAGTTGTGATGATGCTTAGTGCAATGACTTTTGTTTTTTCAGTAATTTACTGATGAAAAGATTTTGGCAAAATTGTAAATTTTTGTAAATTGCTCGATATTGAATTAGGCTGTTAACAGAATCTAGAGAAATTTGTCATGGCTACTTCGAATTTTCGTGAAGGCCTCATTATTATCTTCTTATTACACAGGACTTATTTCAATGGTTGTATCCAGGTTTTAGTTTTGTTTATATGGACCATGGTGTAACTTCATATCTTTATATGTGAGTGTTTCTACAGATAGTTGATTGCTTTTGACTGTTTGTGTTTTGTTAACTGTGTCATTTGCAGGTAGTTACATACATTTTCTTACTTGTTATTCTGTTAACTTCTTTTTAATCCGCCTGAATGAGTTTTCGCTAAATTGATTTATAATGAGTTGCTTTCTTTTTGTCATTTTGGTTCAAGTTTTCTAATTGCGTTGGGTTAAATTTTTTCCCGCTTTGAGGTTTTAGGTCAGTGTTAATTGTTTGCGTTCTTTTGTGTGCTAATTTTTTGGGTGTTTTGTATGATTTGATATATATATATATATATATATATATATATATATATATATATATAAACGAGATTATAATTGTACTCGTCTCGAAAACCTTCCTCGAAAACTATCGAACGAAGGAAAAAATGGTTGTAAAAAAAGAAAGAGCTTAGGGCGTGAAAGTCTGTTAAATGTGTTCGGACCGAAATCATCACGAAGCCCAAAGAAAAAACCCGACACGAGTAATCATCTAACAGAAAGCGCTCAATGCAAACTAAATAGCACCTAAGGAGCCACACGAAGCTTCCTAGGTTTTACCTAAACGGATCGTTAGGGAAAGCTGACTCTGACGATCCGTTTATGTGAAACAGATAGGTTCGTCTGGTTCTTTTGGTGCTATTTATATATATATAATACTGCAAACTAACATATATTAATGTAGGTAAATATTTTAATAACAGTAATCCTCTACGAAATATTTTTTATAGGAACACATTAAAACTAGCTACTCTTGTACCCCAAATATGGAGAACATTATAAATTCTCGTAATAGGCAAATTCTAAAGAATTTATGTAATACCGACACTGGGTCTGGAATTTTAAATGAATGCAATTGTAGCTCCGTGGATACCTACCTACCCGCTGGAGTGCAAATGTAAATCCACCCAGATAATTTATGAAGCTCACATTTCACCATCCAACAAAATTACCGGACTTATATTGGTATGTCCTCGGGGCTTTTAAGCAAAGATATTACAATCACAGGTATTCTTTTTCGAACCCGAGTCAGAAATACCAGACAGCCCTTTCATGGAGATTCTGGAAAATGAAGGAAGAAGGGTTGGACCCTTTAGTTAGTTGGAGATTGATAGGTTCAGCCCTAATTCCGAGGAATTTTCGTGGTAGGTGCGATATATGTCTGCAAGAAAAAATACTTATATTAAAGTATTAAACCAGCACCTACTCTTGATTATGAGAAAATAATTCTTTAGTAAGTGCTGTCATAAGGCGAAATTTGTGAACATTTAATATTTAAGATTTAAATTCAGTTTTTAGGAGAGATTATATAAATTAATTTTTTTTGATTGATTAATTAATTAAATTATTTTTAAATAGTAAATTTTAATACCCCTCTACCTTCCTCTTCTTTTCTCTTATTAATATCTACCTTTTAAGAAATAAGGATACTTAGACTAACTTAACCCCCGATTTTTTCTGCATTTATATATATTTTCCCCGCACCTAAAATATTTTTAAAAAAGATTTTTAATAAATTTTATAATTTTTATAAATTTTATTTTATTTTAATTTAAATCTAGATTTAAAATTATTTAAATTAATTTAATTAAATTTAAAGAAATTATATGTCAGTTTTTTCTTCAAATAAATTCTTTCTAAAAAATTTTTTTCTAATAATTTCATATCCATTTAAAAACGCTAGTTGTGTTAATACGTCCCTAGCGTCTCTACGTGTATGAAATTTTTTCTTTATTTTTCTTCCTTTTTTTTCCCTTATTCCTTTTTTTTCATTTTTTTCCATTTTGTTTTAGCCTTCTTCCCTGTCAAACACCACTCCAGTTATTTCCCTTTCCCCATTTTTAGAGCTACACATAGACAAATTGTTAAATTTTTCACTGACAACGCAATCTAAAAGTAATGTTGTTCAAAATCTAAAAATAGACATTAATCTAGTTTTTTTCTGTGACGTAAATTTTTTGAAATTTTTGAACTTCAGCCGGTAATATCATTTTATTTTGAGTATAAGTTGCCAATGATGCGTGAAATCTCTCTTAGGGATTCCATGTAGAAATGATACAACGGTTTTAAACTTCGAAATTTATTTTATTTAATAATTGGCTCTGTAATTTAAA
Source organism: Ascarosepion bandense (assembly GCA_037127315.1). Classification (NCBI taxonomy): domain Eukaryota; kingdom Metazoa; phylum Mollusca; class Cephalopoda; order Sepiida; family Sepiidae; genus Ascarosepion; species Ascarosepion bandense. The sequence goes on from JBBBDQ010000187.1 coordinate 3,334,544, forward strand.
TATTAACTACATTGAGCCCTCCACCTGTATCATTTTTTGGGTCTTTGGGATTTACCTTCCTGCTTTTTCTTTGGGATTAAAGTTTTATATATATATATATATATATATATATATATGATAAATAAGTTTTATATATATATATAAATTTATATATATATATGATAAATAAGTTATATATATATATATATATATATATGATAAATAAGTTTTATATATATATAAATTTAAATTTATATATATATATAAAGATAAATAATATATATATATATATATATATATATATGATAAATAAGTTACATATATATATATATATATATATATATATATATATATATGATAAATCTATGGCATTTGTTCGGATTAATAAGTGTTATAAGCTGACAGACTATAATTTTAATAATTATAAAATAATATTTTTTCTGGTTTATAATTAGAATGTATCAGGTTGCATTAAAACTGTGGATGATGTATTTTTGTTTACGTTCTGGTTTATATATTTTATAACTGCGTAGATGTTTTCTTTTGAGAGACGTGCATATTGTCAGTGTACGGATGTAATGTTGATCGTTAGTGTTAGAAATACAATCTCCCAAAAGAAAACAATTAATAAACAGCATTCATTTTATATAGGGTGTATTTTGAAGTGATAAATTATTACCAAGAATTGGGTTACACACACATAAATACACACATACACACACACATACACACACACATTATATATATCCGAGTGAATAAGGAACGAAGAAAAAAACAACGTCCAAATCATTAATTTAAAAAGAGTGCTCGATATATATTAACTATAGAGCTGTGAATATTTATTCTAAATTATATTTTAGAACATGTACAATTTTTTTATATATATCAACTACAAACCTTACATTTGTTTCGACATTGAAACTACAATGTCTAATCAGGTGGTGTGCACAGGCATGGAAAGCCTATTTTCTTATATTTGGTGAATTGTGTGTTGGATGTTGGTAGTGGTAAGGGAATAAGTCTTGTGAAGTGTCCGTTTGAATTTTGAAGAAGATGGTGCGTGTAGTGAATATAGTTGATTAAGGATTTTCTTGGAATTGTGAGACAGATTTAACATTAGCAGATAAGGTTGTAAATTTTATGATCTTGCGACTAGCCTTTACCCTTTGAATTTCTTAGAGGAGCAGAGTAGGGAGGTGTAAGGTTTGGGGGGATGGGATTGGACTTACCGCTAATTTGTACAACTGTAGAATATTTTTGTATTTAAGCACAGTTTTTATAATTAGTCTAATTTTGTATATTTAACCTTTGGATTTAAGAAATTAAATCTTAAATTCCTGTCCACACCACCTGAGGAGACATTGTAGTTTCAATGTCCAAATAAATGTAGGATTTGTAGTGGATATATATAGAAAAATTTGCACACGTTCTAAAATAAATTTAGTATATATATATATATATATATTTATATATATATTTATATATATATATATATAATGTCGAGATAGTAGAAATGGGACATTGTGGTAATTTTTTATGTCAGTATACGATTTATCTTGTAATATCACGTATAAGTCGTAAAGTGTATGAAAGAAGATCTTGGCACATTTTTTAAAATAAATCCTAACCATGATATCATGTCATTTAAGCGGAGAAGGTGACAAAAGGGTAAATAATATAATAAATAAATGCAGTGAATTGATCAAAACGATTATAGATGCAGACATTATAAAGTAAGGACAGTAATTCAATAGCAGGTAAATAAATAACTTTCGCTGAATCATGCATTTTTTGTATCCGCACAAAAATATGAGAGCTTTGCTTGACGTTGATACATTGAGATATAGATAAATTGTTCTGGTCGTGAAAGGTGACCAGATTTCATCGAAGCGAGAAATAAAGTGAGAATCCATCAATTATTTAGAAACATCTCTCAATGGAATAAAGTTAGGGGAAAAGAGATCTAACTCGAGTGATAGCTGTCGACCATAAGGTGAACAATGTTTGCGTAAGCATGCATAGGGTCTCTAAGAGAAACTTTAAATGTGATATAACACCCCTTTGGGACCCTTTGGGAAAATGGTTTTCTAAAATTTGAGGATTTGATGATCAGTAAATTTACATGTGAACACTCATAAATGCTTTATTTCCATGATCAGATAAAACAATATGTATTGTATTTACCCAGATCCCCCAGTAGAATGACATGTGATATAAAGTTGAGGTTTAATGTCGGGAACCCGAACGCTTTTAAACGGGCAAGGGCCAAAAACTGCACAGTTTCCGCAACCGGTGATCGCTCTGGCCTCAGTGGCAACCACCAATCAACCCTTTTGGTGTAATGGAGAGGCGCAGCGTCAGGAAACTGTTCACCGGGACAAGGCACCTCTCAATATAATTTTTCCTAGCTGTCTGTCCTTGAAATGAAATTCAACGGAGTCGCACTCTGCCCGAGGACATAGACACGATTGAGAGATGATTATCCCCACCAGCCAAAAATGGCAGGTAAGTAAAACATCATATAACAACCATATTTAATTTATCCAGCAGTATGAATCAGTATTGACGATTACATTCAACAATCGTCTTTTAAGGTTATGTCATAGGGAACTACTTTTTAAACTTTCACGATAATTCCTTTCAATGGAAAATATCTTTCCTAAAAATAATAAAAATAAAATTAACATTTAACTGGAGTAGTAATTAAACTATGCCATCCTGGCTTTTTAAGTTTGAAAAAAAAATTAATAACAATATCAAAATTAATTTGCCTGTGCTGACTCCGAGTATGCGGGAATTGGGTAAATTTTGAGCCTTAGCTCAAGTATATGCTTTCGGAATTTTCACGTTAATCTCGATCTTATGTAACAAACCTTTCTTATTGGCGGAATTTTAAGTAAATATTCAATCTCACAGGAGTATAGTTCTCTGTCTTCGAAGATCGCATTCCTCTGTCTAAGCTCGGTTAACAGACGGCGACTCTATTTAAAAAAATAGACAATACAATGTACCCAATACCGCCTATACAGGGCTGGGTAATTATTGATCCTTGAGCCAAGGGTTCGTGCTCGTCTTTCCCACGTTACATCAGATCTTGTGTCACATCCCATGCTCTGAGGAGATTTTGGGTAAATACACGCGAAATCTCGTATTTATAAGTCAGGTTTGCTCTTTTTGAACACAGTTCGACTATGTCGCGTCATGTTCTACGGTCGGAGTGTGTGTGATTTTTTGTTTTTTTTTTTTTTTTGCTAGCTCACTTTCAGTCTTTGTGGGATGTATCCATAAATAATCAAAAGTTTTACCCAACCTCTTAACATGTTCAAAACTTTCTGTTTATCTGGCATCAACATAAAACAGGACACTTTTGGAGAATCATCTGTGTCAGTCATTTTATACAACTAAGCTTACCATCATTAATAATAAATACATATATAAAGCAGTAAACGTATGTTAAACTGATATAATTTAATTGTTTGGCAGCATATCGATTTCTTACGGGCAACTGAACGACCAAAATTAATTTTCATGAGAGCTTTTCAGTAATAAAATTATGATACATATTCTGATTTCACAATTGAATGCATGGTAGACGACGCTCAGATTTTGTGTATATTCATGTTTGTGTGGACAGGATTACTACAGTTTCTTTCAATTTGTGGTTTTGTTTGTTGAATTTTTATCATCCGGCAGGATATATTATTATTCAAGAATGCATAACTTTCATTAATGCAGCACATTGTGGTGGGTGATGGAAAAATGTGTTTCTCACCTCAACAGAAAAAGAAAAAGATGGTGGTTATGACGAAAATAGAAATCAGGGCCAACATCAAATCCAGAACTCCATCCATGAAGACTTTGCTGTGTATGTGGTAGAATATGAAAGGTGTGGTCCATTATGAATTACAGGAATATATTTTTCTCTTGTTTGTTTAACTTCATGTCCATACCTGTTGGGTCATTAAAAGTTCTGAAATTTAATTTTCTTAAACTCATAGAAATAATAAAATTATAGTGTATGTTGTTCTGCTTTCACAACTGAGTACATGGTAGATTATACTCAGGGTTAGCGTATATACATGCTTGTGTGAACATGATTACTAGACGCAGTAATATGAGTTGTGCTTTTTTGTTGATGTTTTTGAATAGGTTTTGATTAATATATTAATAATTAATCGGATACTATATGGATTAATGGTATCAAGGTTTTCCATGTTGATTGCTGTATTTTGGTAATTTTACCTTAAATATGTAATGTTGGTATTTTTATGTAAACATTATTGCTGGTATTTTTACTATAAAAATGTATTTTTATACTTTCATATATTTTGAATGTTCACTGTTTGCCCCTAGCTGGGATTCCTAACGGGTGCAGTTACACTGGATCAGCGTGGACAACAGCAATTAAGATTTGGTTCTACACTCTTCAAGGGCTCCTATCTTCTGATTAGAAGCCTTGATGCCGGATGTAGTTTATCGTTATATGCAAGACTAACTAGGAGTGGTAGAAAGTGTTTATTCTCGAGAGGGATGGATGTTGCATGGTTGCAGTGGAGCCCTTCTTAGGGCCCTGAACATGAGATCACAAACAAATAAAATGGAACCAAGATATGCGGAGAAATGCTAAAACGAATCAGATCACGGTGGTAGGAAATTATGTTTGGATCTGGGTCTGGACGAAATTTGCCGTCTCGTGATTTTCGGAAATCAGCACAATATACTTAGATATAATAATCTTATTCTATGCGCCATACCCCTTCAGCACGTGGAGAATTATGCTTAAGCACGACCATTTATCCCCTGAAGATTTAAGCAATGTCTTTCTTGTGCGTTGTAGTGCATTGGATATCGGCTCGGAACAAGAAATCGGGGAGCCGAGTTCGAATTCCAGCTGAATTCATTGCATTCACTTACGCGCAAATACACTTGGGAAAGGTATTAATCCGGTTATGGGTTAAATAACAGGACAGATTGGGTTATATAGCCTTGGTCGGCAAACAGTCTATCGGAGAATGCAATGGCAACCTACAGCGGGATAATCTTCTGCCCAGTCAGTCATGCCTCTTTCGAGACATGATCGCCCAAGCGTGTATCACGTATGGCACTTAACTGAATAATTGACATTCTCTTTGGCATCCCTTTTACTCTTCCACTAACACACGCCCGTCATGTAGGTGGCCTGTTATCTACCCTTTTCATTTATTTACTTCGTTATGTCATCCATAATTAACCAAGTTCTTCTTCTCCGTTATATGTCTAACTAAATTTAGTTATAGTTCTGCTATAATAATAATAATAATAATAATAATAATAATAATAATAATAATAATAAAATCTGTAAACAAACACTTGTATGAACATTACCCAGTACAGGTTACGGAAATAAAAGATGTCACCATTCTATGGGATTACACCATCTACACAGACTGAAAAATTGAAGCAAACAGGCCAGGCATTATTGCTAAAAACCAGAAAGAGAAAACTTGTCTATTAATTGATATGGCTTCTCCAGCGGATTGTAACATAGCAATCAAGGAATTTGAAAAACTGTCAAAATATAAAGACATGGAAATTGAAATAGAAAAAATGTGGAAATTGAAAACAGAAGTTATGCAAGTGATAGTAGGTGCACTTGGAATGATAAAAAATGGAACAAAACAACACATTGAAAGAATCCATGGAAACCCCAGCTTAAGAGATATACAACAAATTGTCTTATCAAGTACAGCCCACACACTAAGGAAAACTTTGTCTATGTAACGCTAGGGATGATAGGGAAGATAGAAAAACCATAAAATGGAGCCATAACAACAAGCCACGACCTGCCTTAGGTCTTCCTGCAGACTTGGTTGGTAGTGCGACCATAGCAGAAATCGAAATATGATGAAAAATGACATAATGATAATAGCCAATATCCAGAACGTGCTAATAGATCCATTGTTGATAAAGTTAATATTTATCGATAGTTACGTGAATCTGATTTAAAGTCTAAAACTGAAGGCTTTATTCTTGCAGAGCAAGACAAAAGTTGTTTTACTACGAAATTTCTGTCAAATATTATACATAATAATGCGGCTCCAAAATGCAGGTTCTGTGATAACTACCAAGAAACAACAGACCATCTAATCTCAGAATGTTCTGTACTTGCCCCAAATGAATATAAAAATCGTCATGATAGAGTGGGGCAGTATTTACATTGGAAAATGTGCAAACACTATAAAAAAATATGTAAACAAATACTGGTATGAACATCACACTGCACCGGTTACAGAAAGAGATGTCAACATTTTATGGGATTACTCCATCTACACAGATAGAAAAATTGAAGAAAATAGGCCGACATTATTGTTAAAAACCAAACAAAAAAAAACTTAACTAATTATTGATATGGCTTGTCCAGCGGATTGTAAGTTAGCAACGAAGGAATTCGAAAAGCTGTCAAAATATAAAGACCTGGAAATTGAAATAAAAAAAATGTGGAAATTGAAAACATGATTCGTACCTGTGATAGTATTTGTACTTGGAATGAAAAAAAAGTGGTACGAAACAACACATTGAAAGAAACCCTGGAAACGCCAGCTTAAGAGATATACAAAAAATTGTCTTGTTAAATACAGACACACACTTAGAAGAATGTTGTCTATGTAACGCTAGAGATGTTAGGGGAGATAAAAAAAAATATTAAATGGAGCCATAGCAACACACCACGACCTGCTTTAGGTCTTCCCGCAGATTTGTTGATGCAGTGCGACCACAGCAGAAATTGAATTATGATGAAAACTTACATAATAACACAGCATGACAGATTAGGCCAATATCTGAATTGGAAAATCTGCCATTTTTACGGAAAGGAAATTGGTATGAACACAATCCAGACCCGGTTACAGACATTGGAATTGCAACAAGTAACAAAGGGACTTTACAATAAACACTGACAGATCAACAAATTAATCGCCCAGATTTCGTGATCAGAGACCACAAAAGAATATGTTTTCTTATTGACATGGCAGTCTCTGGAGACAGTAAATGTATCATTTAAGATCTTCAAAAAACTATCAATATACAAGAAACTTGAAATCGAAATCTCAAAAGTGTGGCAGATAAGGAGATCAAAAATTCCAGTTGATTGGAAAAGTTTACGATAGACTAATTAAAAAGATTGCTGATAGAACAAGTCTTAACAGAACATAAACTACTGCGTTCACAAGTACAGCCCACAACTTACGAACGCCTTTATCTATGTAAAATGTGTGTGATCTTAGTTTTCTTTTCTCTTTTTCTCCAAAAATACTCATAGGAAAATATAATGATGTCATTTTTTATCATTGGGCACTGGTTCGGACGCGAAACAAATGCGTATATTCCAGAAATCAAAGGAAATAAAATAATAATAATAGTGATAATATTAGTATTAAAACTACTACTAATAGTAATAACATAATTGCTAATTGTATTAATAATAATAGTAATAAAATAGTAGTCATAATAACATTACTAATACTACTAATAATAATAATCAGAGTATTAATTGTATTATTAATAATAAATTTCCTGATGCTACACAAAGAATGTCAATCGTGGGTTTTTATCTTCAGTAATTGAAGAGGTTAACATGTCTTAGAGAATACTACAGTAAATATTCTGTTTTGTAAAAGATATTTATTATCAGTTTTCTTATCTTAAGCCTTTAAGTATGTACACAATCTAATGAGAAACTGTAATAATCAAGGTGTTGTTATTAGGTAGGGATTATTTCTCGAAGTTGAGAAAGTGTCGATTTTGATGACCAGAAACTAAAGGTGTTAAATTCGTTGTGAAAATGTGCAAAATTAAAACAAAAAAATAAATAAATAAAGCAGAAATAAATTACTTATTTATTTTATTTATAAATAAATATAGCTGCTTTATTTATAAATAAATAATTCTGCTTTATTTATAAATAAATAAAGCAGAAATAATTAGAAATACTTATCTAACGGAAACTTTTACGTGTAGAAAAATATAAAGGAATGTTTCCGATCTAGATCTGAATCGGAGGTTTACACACTCGCTTGAGAAACCTCTCTCAAGTTGACTTCAACTGTTTTCGTGTCATTCATTTCTGATAAAATCTAAAGAGGAATTATGTATTATCACGGCTCGACTTCCGTCACATTCCCACTGCTGTAAGGTGTAATCTATGTGTCTTTTCTATAAATAGCTTAATTGTATTATTAATAATAAATTCAATAAATACTCATAGAAAAATATAATGATGTCATTTTTTATCATTGGGCACTGGTTCGGACGCGAAACAAATGATTATATTCCAGAAATCAAAGGAAATAAAGAAGAATCAGCATTATGTGGCGGCTCGACTTCCGTCACATTCCCACTGCTGTAAGGTGTAATCTATGTGTCTTTTTTATAAACAACTTTATGGTAATTTTTCGAATAAGCTCTTCGCAGTGGTACGTCGATTTATTTAAATTAAGTGTAGTACTAGACTGGCGTCGATATTACATCTATTTACAATTGACCTGGCTAGATTTAATCGTAAATTAAACACTAACTGTTTCTTTTCTCGCAAGAGTTCTAATATGTACAATTCGTCTGTGAGGGTGAGGATCAAAAAATAACAACTAGTGGAGAGTTTATCAGAACAATTACTATGAAAATATTTATAGAAAAAACACAGAGAATATATATCGTGGCAGTAGAAAATTGACAGAAGCCAGCTTTTGGATTTTGTTTTATGTGAATATTTAATTTTTTAAAGAATTATCAAAGATCATCTCTCTCACCGTAAACGCTCATTGCTATAAAAATCTATCTCCCTCATTTGAACTATCCTAACCTAATATCCCGTGCCAACCGCTCTCTTTTCTCCTTTACCATATGCTGTCTTCAATGTATTTATTTGTCTTGCAAATGGATTATTCTATTCAGTGAATTTAGATATTATTCTCAGCGTATGTTGATTTTACTTAGCAACGCGGAAGATATCGGCCGACAATATCCGCATTGCCCGAGCAAGAGGAAAACGACTGGGACCATAGAAGAGACATTGGTTGATTCCAACGGAGACACAGTGCTTTTTGCTAATGTCCAATGAGACATGAGCTTTCGGATTCCCAATTGCAAAATGAATGAAGCACATTATTTTAAAGCAATAATCACACGTTTGAGAGAGACTGCCAAGGAAAAACGGAAACGCTGAGGGTAAAAGACAGTTTTCATTCAAGGCAGAAAGTCTCTAAGGAAATAAAGACGAGTTATGAAATATAGATAACATGTAAGAGAACAAATAGTAAGGTAAAATGTTATCTCTCCATCTATCTCGATATCTATCTAAGAGTGTTCCTATCTATCTATCTATCTATCTATCTATCTATCTATCTATCTATCTATCTATCTATCTATCCGATAGATTATTCATATCTATCTATCTATCTATCTATCTATCTATCCGATAGATTATTCATATCTATCTATCTATCTATCTATCTATCTATCTATCTATCTATCTATCTATTAATTTGATAGTCTGTTCATATTTATCTATTTATCTATTTGTTTTACTTTCTCAGTTTATTTTTATACTTATCAAGGAACTTTTATTTTGTCAGGCTATTTATCTATCTAGCTGTCTATCAATTTATCATATGTATTTATATCATTGTTAGTATTGAGCAGTTTGTTTGATAAAAATGCTCATCTTAAAACGTGCTCAACAAGTATTTTTTAAGACTATTCTATTCATTAGGTGTTAATGATCTGTTATTATTATTATTATTATTATTATTATTATTATTATTATTATTATTATTACGTCATTTTTCATCATAATTCGATATCTGCTATGTTCACACAACATACCAAGTCTGCGGAAAAACCTAAGGCAGGTCGTGGTGTGTTGTTATGATCCATTTCATGTTTTTCTATCTCCAATAACATCCCTCGCGTAATATAAACAAACTTTTTCTTAGTATGTGGGCCGTATTTAACAAGACCATTTTTTATATCTCTTCTGCTGGGGTTTCCCGATATTATATTAATGTGTTGTTTTGTTCTATTTTTTATCATTCCAAGTGCACCTATTATTATTGGTACTATTCTTGTTTTCAATTTCCACATTTTTTCCTATTTTAATTTCTAGGTCTTTATATTTTGATAGATTTTCTAATTCCTTGGTTGCTATGTTACAATCCGCTGGACAAGCCATATCATTTAATAGGCAAGTTTTTTTCTTTTTGGTTGATAACAATAATGTCCGGCCTATTTGCTTCAATTTTTCTGTTTGTGTAGATAATGTAATCCCACAGAATGGTGACATCTTCTGTGTTTACTGTGTATATTCCTAAATAGGATGACTTTATATGCTTATATATTTTAACTTAACGAACAAATACTAGAATAATTTAATTTTCTCAGTCAGTGTGATACGGTTTGATGATCAAGTGTGAATATGCCAATGTTAACTTCTACGTCTATATCAATATACGCTATAGACCCAATATTGTACACTCTTGCACAATAAATATAGCAAATTAAAAAATATATATAATTTTACGTATATAACCCCTAAAAATGGCACAACCCATTTCTTTCGCGCACATCAAAAGTTTCAAGACATTAAAGCGTTTCCAAACCAACATTCGAAAAACTGACAAAATGTCTACTATGACATATACACACACACAAATATGAATTATTTTTTGAATCCCATATAAACAAGTTATAATTACTATACACTTACATACATCAAGCAATGTTTACGGTTTTTCAGATAAGCATCGAATCTAAACTTCTCGAAACTTCTAACGGACGCGTCGTCTGTCCATGAATTTGAAACGCCACAAATGATAGGAACGTTGGTTTAAAAAGTTACGTGCAAGTAAGACATGATTAAGCAATGAAACAAAAAGAAAAAATGACCAGAATCTATTTCTTATTTTCATGCTTTTCTTATTCTCTGATGAAGCAAAGTCTAAAGTCTACTCATTCTCTTTCGCGATTAATTGCCTCTTGCATCTTAGTCTCCTTGCATGGAGACTTGATAAAACAAAAGTTTATAAGGTTCTTACTTACTCGCGTTGTTTATGTTAGATTTTTTAAAAAAATGTGGGCGACTCACCACAACACAGAGGTTGAGTGCGGAGTCATGGCTTGTGCAGTATTTCTTGGGGAGAGTAAGAACTTACACCGGTCTGACAAACATCATATTCCCCAGATCGCGTCAATCGCAACTTTTCTTTTTAAAAAATCAAATCCTACTTGAAATGAACAAAGTCAGGGAAATCCAAGAGAATGCAAAACGTTAGTAGCTCACTATTGAAAAAAGAGCTTCAAGAATGCGTCCTGCAATAGAAATGACGCTGTATAAAATATGTGGCTGCAGAAGGGAAGGAAATTAAATCATTAATTGATATTTGTTATAGGTTTCTTTTGATAACCAGTTCCACTTCTTTTTAATAGACCTCGTGTGTATTCGTGTGTGTGTATCTATCTATCTATCTATCTATCTATCTATCTAGATAGATAGATAGATAGATAGATAGATAGATAGAATTAATATAAGTAAATGTTTTTCACTTAGCTGATTATCTTCAGCATCCCACCAACAGATTTTTGTCAAATTTATCCGTCTACTCTTCAGGCTTTTTCCTAATTTACGTTAATATTTTACAACTGTTGCCTTTTATTATATTGATGGTCTAAGCAATTCGTGTGTATGTCTGTGTGGATATGCGCTGGTGTTTTGCAGTTGTTCGTACGTGTACGTGTCGTTATTTGTTTTTTGTATTTTTTGTTTTGTACTGTTTTTTTTTATTGTTTACGTTTTTCCCCTACTTTTATTTCAAAATTTGTCATGTGTTGAGTTACTGATATTTTTCATAGACCTATAATCGGTTTTTAATTTTATTACAAAATCTGATTGTGTTTGACCAAATGTCAGCAATTTTGGTTTCACGCAGCCGTCCATATCGCTACTATATATATATATATATATATATATATATATATATATATATATGTGTGTGCGTGTGTGTGTGTGTGTGTGTGTGTGTGTGTGTGTGTTTAGGCAGCAAATTTTTCATTTTAAGTCAGATTAATTAAAGTGCAAACATTGCGTCTGTTTGTTTTTTTAAAAAAATCCGTTAATGCCACGGATAATCTTTCGCGTATTATAATTGAAAGATGTAAGAAATGAGGTGTAACTTTAACAGATGATTTTATTATTAATTTCTCGATATTCCCAAGTACTTTCAATCTGTTTCCGAGATCATCGTCAAGGGTGAGAGTTGTGGTAAGAAAAAATAAACGCAAAACCGTGTTGCTAAAAATTACTGTAAATTTTCTTCTTGCTTCGAATATAACAGTTAACAAATTGCTTATCGTTCTAAAATTATCCAAAATGGAATTTTTAATGTTGTAATGTTTTGGTCATGCACGTGTTAAAGCATGAAAAAACTGTTCTTTCTGTAAAACATTTTAGAACATTACAACATAAAAAAATCCATGCTTGATATTTTTTGAACGGTAAGCAATTTGTCAACTGTTATATTTGAAGCAAGAAGAAAATTTACAGTAATTTTTAGTAACACAGTTTTGGGGTTATTTTTTGTTACCACACCTCACACTACTGAAGATGGTCTCGGAAAGAAACTGAAAGTACTTGGGAACATCGAAAAATGAATAATAAAAGCATCTGTCAAATTTCCAGTCATTTCTTGCATCTTTCAATTATAATACGCAAAAGATTATCCGTGTGTATGAACGGATTTTATTAAAAATAACCAAACACAATATTTTCAGTTTATTTAATCTGACACACACACATGCTATATATATATATATATATATATATATATATATATAGATAGATAGATAGATAGAGAGAGAGAGAGAGAGAGAGAGAGAGAGAGAGAGAGAGAGTTTGGAGAGAACGAGAAAGAGAGCAATATATATATATATATATATATATATATATCAAGAATCCAAATTTGCTTAATAATAATAAGATTTAATGACCACATGCTGTCACTGAAAAAATTCTTAGACTAAGCTTGTTATAGATCTCTTCTTACGTTTGCCTCTTTATTTGTTTCTTTCTTTCCCCTGCAATATTACTTTAACAATTATGAATTAAACCTCTTATAGTTTTGCTCCTTACATTTTTAATTCATAATTCTAAATTGTACCTCAAAATTTTTCTTTTCATTTTTCTTTAATTTTATTTTATCTGATTTTTATTTCACCTAAAATTTTAATTTTTCTTATACTTTTTATGCACATGTAATATTTGAATATTTACATTTTTAAGACTCATGATTTACGCCCATTTGTTTTCTTCTCCCTGCATTTTGTTATTTTAATTTTAAATTTTAATTTTAATTTTAAATTTAAATTTTAAATTTTTATCCACATATAACAGCAGAATATTTAAATTTTTAATCTTGGAATTAAAAAAGCAGTACCTTGAATTTATAAGATTTAATTCCCATGAACATCGAGTGAACTTAAACCCAGATCTAATAAACTGTCAGTTTGAAATATTGATCTGATGACTGCATAACGCAGTCCGAATAAACTCCGAATAATATATATATATATATATATATATATATATATATACGTAGGCGTCGTCAATTGACGTAGACTTCTAGTGGTAGATCACAAGTGGTAGACCAATAGACTTGTAGTGATAGATCTCGCCTTAGTCTTTATTTATGGATTACACCAGCCAATCACATTCCAATGAGGGGAAACCAAGGTGTATACATATTCATTACTCATTCATTACATCAATATATATATATATATATATATATATATATATATATATACACACAAATGAATAAGGAAAGAAGAAAATATTAGCAACGTTCAAAACATTAATTTAAAACAGTGATCAATATAAAAATAGGGCCATGAATATTTGTTAAGTATTATACGTAAGAACATGTACAAACAACAATCTACTACAAAATTGAACAACTTGTTTTGACAGTGAAAGAACAATGTCTCGTCAGGTAGTTAATAATAATGATGATATGTGCTTAACTACCTGATGACACATTGTTCTTTCAATCTCGACACGAAATGTATAATGTTGTAGTAGATTGAAGCTTGTACATGTTCTAAAATATAATTTATAATATATATATATATATATATATATATATATATATCTGAATTAATGGATTTATTTCTTAATCCGTCAGATTTTTATCACTTTAAGCGTTATTTTTGTAGATGCCCATATTCGAACAGACGTGCCGTATATTTAAAGCCCTATTGTCATCTGCGTTCACTGGCCTGAACATTCAACAAATCTCATAAAAAAATACTGTCTCCAGCAGGATTTTAATTCTTCTCTTCGTTAGATCCGACTTGTTTTAACCGACTCAGCCGTGAAAGTCTGGCAAGTCAAGAGAGGCTAACTACTATCTTTAAGCACAATCCTTCTGATGTATGATAAACTACAATCTAATTACACAGTATATATTGAATACACCAAATATGATATTGTAAATATTCATAATCAACAAATTTATGGTAATCTGAAATTTTTATAGTAGATATTTTAATACAAAAACATTGAAGTATTTTCGACACCTAGCACAAATGGGATAGCTAGATACAGAAGAAAGCAGAGCTTAGATAGATAGATAGATAGATAGATAGATAGATAGATAGATAGATAGATAGATAGATAGATAGATGTTTTGTTTGTCTGTTTGTAATGGAATTATCTTGTGTCTTAAAACTCTGGCTACACCTAGGAAAGAATCCATTTCGTAGTTCGCATTTTGGACTGTGACTATTGTTGACAAACATACATACCATATAAATAGTTGGAATTTTGGGGTATTCCTCTTGTTAACTAACATATATAATTTATTCTTGAAACTGATTTTTATAACTTATAGCTACATAGATAGATATTCTAATGCATTTTTTAGCAAAAGAAGTTGGTTGTTTTTTTAAAATTACACCATTTATTCGCGTAATACAATCTGATAAAACGTATTAGCAAACTTAATTGTTATTATTGTGATTATTCATATCTGGAAGAGTTTCATATAGTGATTCTATACATAAATATACGCATCTACATACAGAACCTAGTCTCATGAACACGTTGGTCCATAAATAACTCACAAACAGCACACACTCTCTCTCTCACACACACACACACACACACACACACACACACACACACACATATATATATATATATATATATATATATATATGTATAGGTGTATGTATGTATGTATGTATGTATGTATATATGTGTATGCATGTGTGTGCGTGCGTGCGCGCGCTATATTTTATGTGTGCAGTCAAACATGTAATTGCACATGTAGATCTCTGCTCTCCCTCACATAAATAGGTAAGCAAGTCTACTGTTATTAATGCGTTTGTTTAACAAAACTTTTGGTCTCGCTTGGCTGCTTTTTGCCCGGTCTGCAATCAGACAGAATTAGAACCAATAGCGCACAATGGCGCCCCATCAGTGCTAGGTGTCGACTGCTTGCCTCATGAAAGCTATCACGTCATTGAACGTGTCCCATCACGTATGAAAGGAAGGTCAGCCATTCCTCTTTCTAAATCAACCAGTTTGGAGCTTTCCCGTTTTATAAAAACAGCCGTTGCTTTTTATATCTGAATTTCTGTATCTGATGATAGGCTTGCTTGTTTGCTTGCTTATATTTAATAAGTTGGTTAATGCCATTCTAAGGTCCAAATGCGGCTGTAACCATGGTAATGAGTACTCACTGGGTATTGATTGCCTATGAAACAACATCGTGGTATGGGTAAGGGCATTTGATTGCAGTCGGTTTTTTTTTCGGAGTTCGGTGTCTATGGCGTGGTAATAATAGACAGGATGTCGGTAGGGTAACATCTTGATGGAATTAGCGATAGAGTTTTAGATTGACTTTTTATTGCTGCGATTGTGAATGGTCGCACAAAAAAGATTATTGCATTTGATCAGATTACAGGTTGAGTACGTCTGATACATAAAGAGATTTTCATAGATCTTGTTTTTTTCCGTTAATACACATAGACACAAGTACTTGAAACCATTTCGTAGCAGTAATAATATCAATAACGGATTTACATAGAAGTTGTGCAAGACTCGGTAGCTGGCTAGCGGGATAGATAGATGCAGGAGAAAACACAGCTTAGATAGATAGATAGATAGATAGATAGATAGATAGATAGATAGATAGATAGATAAACCGTTTTTTGCCTGTAATTTTGTATTGGAATTTTCTCATGTTTTTATACTCTGAATAGACTTAGGAAAGCATCCATTTCGTCGTTTGCACTTTGGATTGTGAAAAACCTGTATACCATATAAAGGTCATCTTAACGTTGTGTAATAGTTAGCAAGCTTTTCTCTCTAAGATCATCGCAATTAAGTAGTGAGTTCGATCCTTACTGGGTGACTCATACTTTCGGCCTTGTCAACATCTAATCTCTGATTAGAAAATCGCGGTAGGGCACCTCGAGGTGGTGTAATGGTTAGCAAGATTGTCTCGTTAGAATCATTACAGTTGATTAGTGAGTTCGATCCTTACTGGGTGTTCCATACTTTCGGCCTTATGTGACACCTGGGCTGTGCTTAGAATATTACCATATATAGTTGGAATTTTGGGGGTATTCCTCTTGTTGACTAACATATATATTCATGAAGCTGATTCTTCTTAGTATCAATCTGTCTGTTCTTTTCTCTCTCTCTCTCTCTCTCTCTCTCTTAGATTAGCGACTTATTTTTATTATAAATATAAATAGCACAACACATTTTTTGTTTAATATTAAATCTTTTTATATTTAGATGATTAAATGTGAAAAACGGTTTCATGGTGGCTGCTATGAATACAGTATACTAAAAATGAAAATCCATGAATTTCCTTTTTTTTTTCAGGATAAATGATTCTGTCGACAATTTGGACCAATTTAATGTTTCACTTGTGTACAAATTAACTGCAATCTAATATCTGATTTTGTTTAACGACATTCATCTTTGTTATCTTGTCGTTCCCATCATCATATTCATATTAATTTCAACTGGCAAATATACGAAACCTCTTCATGTGGATTGAGACAACACATCCTTAAAGCTAGCCTTCAATCATATGAATAAGGCGAGATAATACAGTCAACCTTGTTTAACAATACGTTTATCTAAACTGGGTCTTATTATTTTATGCGCATTGTTCCTCCCAGATGTTGACATTTAAGATCTTCTACAACTTTCTTCCCGATAAAACTCATAATAAATTTTGTCTTTTAATTACCTTTCAATTACTCAAACTCGTTAGGTAGATCATGCTTTGTTTTCCTCTGGCTTTCATGCCTTCACTCTCTTCTTTGAGTATCATACTTTTCAGAACCTTTTTCCTAATTATGTGTCCTAGAAATTTTAACTGTTTTTTCCTGATGCAACTGAGTTTATTACAAGTCAACTTTTATTATTAATTACTTAGTACAAGTATTACTACTAAAACGTAGATAGAATTTAAGAGTTTAGCATGACTAGTTAATTTGAACAATTATTATTATCAGTATATTATTGATACTTAGTTTATTACTAATTTATTACAAGTTTACTTTTTGTTTACTTTGTTTCTAAAACTTCACCGTTGATCACTTATACAATATATGGTATTCTCAGCATCCTCCTGTTGACCCACATTTCTCTTGCTTTAAGTCTCTTCTTTATGAAGAAATTACCACATTCCTTTCTTTATTTTTCTGAAGAGTACTGTCCGGAAAAAAGTTCTGCTTCTGATTTCTACATACTAATAGTAATAATATAGTAGCTTATTTTTCTTCTCAATTACACTTTTCTAAGTGCCTGCGTCTTGTAAATTTCATCTAATACAAGGCTCAAGATAATCTCTGTGTGGGGGTTACTGGATGTGGTGCTTAATATACATTCAAAAAGAGGTAGAAAGAAGTGAAAATTATGTAAATATCAAGGATAGGCAGATTGTGCTAATAAAGAGTTGTGAATATTCGTCACTGATTTGTTGTAGAGTTGTGGCAAAACTTCGCCGCAAAGTGTAGTGACCGGCTTGTGCCGGAAGTAAAACATGGAACAAGAAGGAAAGTTCATTACAGTGTATTATTATAACAAGAAACAAGATATTCAAAGGAAGTGTCAATCAATAGTAATATAGAAATAAGTAAATCCAAAGATATTATTACGCTGCCTGACTAGTAGCTGTCGTTCACTGCTCTCGTTAACTACAGTACTTGACTGCTGTACTAGCTACTCTTAACTACAGTATTTAGTTGTCTCCCCACTTAAGACATTAGGTGGCACAAGGCTTTTTCATGTGGGTTATCCGGGACATATAGCCCGGCCAAAAGTTCCAGTCTAATATTCCCCAGAAGAGCTACTTTTAACTGCCCCCGAGAAGTTATGCAGGTAATTTATAAATAACCAGAAGAAGAGTTCATTTATTACGGAAATAAATATATCTCTGACCGGCACTTCTTTCCTCTAATATAGAATATGGAGAAAATGCAGATTATTTATTAATTAATCTATTAACAATGTAAAGTGTTTACCAACCTGTTAGACACAGACTTTTTAAATGCACCAGAATATTACCCGGCGTCTAATACAGCAGTATCATGTGTGGGTGGGACATGATAACACAATAAAAGTGGGGTTCACGAGGAACCAGTGCACTCATAGACCTTAGCTCTGAAACTAGAATTCTTGGAAGAAAACAAACATAATATCAATAAAAATATCCCTGAAAAATCCACCCAGTAAAAGAAAATTTAGTGAATCGTACAATATTTTTCTGCTTGTTTTGTAGAAATACCAGATTTTCCAAAAAATATATTGCTGCTTGTTTTGTTTGTGCTTTCTGTTGATACAAAATTATTGGAATTTGATTTTCTGCATGTATGTTATAGGAAATTACCAACTAGTACCATACATCTCTTGTATTTTTTGCCTATTACCATACGTAACAATGTTCACCGATACCAGCAGATTTCTTTGTACCTGTTATGAATTTTATATGTGTGCAGATGTTGTTCCCTTAAAAACAGCTAAAACAATTTTCGGTAAATGTACGAAAATTCTTCATTTTCCCTAATATGTCCTGGTGATTATAGCTTACATCATTTCTATCTCTAAAAAGTATCGTAGAATAATTTGTGCTAATAATCTAAGTGTTTCTTGATTGTTAGTATTAATGTCCCATATGGGTATGGTTATGGTTTTTGTTATCTGTTTACTTTTTCATAAATATTCCATGCCTAAATCTGGGTGCGCCCAAAGGGTGAGTGCGTACAATAGGCCAGCATATGCGGTAATTACATAATTTAACGCGATTAGGGATAAATCAACTCTTCAACGCGTAACCAGAGTTGAGCTGTATGTAACTGCAACGTGAATTAGTTTATTATTTCTTCTATCGACAGATGTTTATAAAAAATATGGCAACGATTGTTAGACAATTTCCTCAAAGAGGAAAAGAGACTTAAATCAACAGAAATATGGTTCTGCGAAAGGAGTGCTGAGATTACAATAGACGGAACATATGAGCAACCATGCAACACACTGTAGTAAACCACAAAAATTCCTTTGTATATTAGTGAGATGCAAGTTCCATGCGATCAGGTTCTTCCTCAGAACCGTTGTGCAACCGACTCTCAAGAGACTGCTTACCCGATTGCTACATTCTTAACCTGTTAGTCTAGCGTTATCTTTACACCTATCCATAAATTGTGATTTGAACTCTTTAACCTTCACCACGGAAGACCATTGATTCTTTTGTAGAGGTTAAATATCATTGTAAAAATGTCATCAGATTGGGTAAACATTATGCCGAAATTTTCATGTATTGGCAAACTAAATGTGATCTTCTCCCGCATGTCAAACTTAGTAAAAACCTAAAGAAACTTAAACTGATATATTCATCCATATTCTTCATACTCACAGATGGTGGCGCCGACTGATTTTCATTTGTCGCCATCAGATATTTCCTAAGTAAGAGAAGATTCCAAAATAAAGAACAATTTGAAAAGAGTATTTAAACTTCTGTGGAGAAAAACTTAGTTTATTTAAATGTGAAATCAAACATTTCCATTCCATTGAGACACAGAGACTAGAGGAATATGATTATATTTTTTATAAATATAAATAATTAAGCGGAGAATTCTCTCTGTCCGTCCATGTGTGCATATGTCCTCTCACTCTCGCCAGATTTGCTTTACGTAGACATATTATACCTTTTTTATGAATTAACATGATCCTGGGATTGAAAACTTGTCCTTCACATCCAGCACGGGAATTTGTGTCCGGATGAGGAGGGAAAATTATAAATGCAAATTTTAAAATTATTGAAAAAAAATAGTGATTTTAAAAGTGTTTAATTTATATGGAGTTTTAACTAGACCAAAAATATGTAATTCAATTTTTTGTATTAAATTCAGTTTAAAATATTTATTAAATTTTGCGATAAATCATAATTCTGTACGAGTACAATGCTATAAAATACTCGTAGAAATTGATATGTTGCGTTCATATATATCTGAGTTTAAAAGTATAACATATTGTTACAATGACAATAACCGATATGATATTTTTAATGAAGTAATAAGAGATGAGTGAAAAGATTAAAAATTGACAGACTATTCCATAATCTAGACGTTAAATGCATCAGAATACCATCGCATCTTCTTTCTTTTTTAGTTTCTGCTTCTCAAGAGATTATTTCTCAAGAGAAGGTCTCAAGTCTTTTCTGAAATTACGCAAGTGAGAAATTTCCATATAAGTTTTCAGCATGAGATGTGTCAGTAATTTCTTACATAAGTGGCTTTGGCCTTTAAACTAACGTTTTGTGTCTGTCTTTCTCTTGATGCAATTTTATTTCGCTGTAGTTCTTTTCAATTTTATTTCGCTGTTGTTCTTCCATATTTATTTTGAAGACTACGGTATCTTAAATGATCTCTAAATTCTATATTTTTCACCGAGATTGGTCTTTTATCATTCAACCACGGCAGCAGTTGAATATATTTTTAGGTCCGACATTAAGTGAATCTAGGCAGCTTTCAAACTTCATCATTAATTCAGTTCTAAATCAAAATTTAAACAGTTTAAAAAAATTAAATATTACATCTACTGGGCTATATTTTAAAATTAAATTTTGAATTTTAGTTTAGTAAAAAAGTTACATTAATATATGTGAAGTCCAAAATGGGAGACTAACTACATAGGTACATAAGTGAGTGACTAACGCTTCTAATAATAATTCATATGTTTTATAACTTTTTTCTTTTTATTATTTTTGCATTCAGTTTTCAACATTTAAATTCTTATAATATATATTATTATTTTTGTCAATCAAGTGTTACTGAGCACTTATCATTTTATCATCATCAGAACTGGTTATCAAAATTAATTATAAATAATCATTTGTTATTAATTTTTTCATCAATTGCATATGATTTTTTTAATTTTTAAGATTTTTTAATGCTATTTCGGCATTAATTTAATAACAATGCCTAGAAAAATCATAGATTACACGGATAAATGCGCGCATGATAAGTAATATTCTTAAGATTATATTCAACCTGGCAAAGAATAGAACAAGTTATTAAACCTGAAAACGTAAAGGTCAAGATATTCTAGGGACGTAAAAAATAAGAAATTTCTTACTTAAAATATTGCAACTAAAAATAAATACAAATTTATTTCTTGCTTTCCAGTTAGATTGGATCTTCAAAATTTTAAATGCATTGTCCATCTTTATCATCTATTTTCACTCCTTAATAACGTTTCTCTTTTTCTTATATTCATTCACATTCGGTAAACGTTTGTATCTTTGTGGCTTTATTACCTTGCATGGGGTAAAATGATTAAAATAAATATTAGTTTCATTATCTGGCGTTGGTTGCAAGTAATGTAAGTATGCATGTATATATGTATGGAAGAGAGACAGGGTCTCCTTGAGATTTAGAACAACAGGAAGAGTTTATAATCCCAGAATATTCAACAACAAATCGGACAACATTGAGTGCTTAATCTGAGATTAGCTGGATGTTGATTATGCAGACTTTGTTTCGTAATCAAAGAACGAATTGCAACGTATAATAAATCGCTCATCTGCTGCTTTTGATGTATTTGGCTGAGGATTAGCCTAAGGAAATTAAAAGTAATATTCACCTCAACGCGACCTAACATAATTATAAAATATTCTTGAAAGTTACCAGACTGACACAGATACTGAGATTTTATTTCACGCATTCATACGGCAATTATACCGTTTGGTAAATAGGAAAGAAGAATTTGATCAGGATAGAGGCATTCTGATCTTCCCTAAAGTAAGCCTTTTAACGGCTTGTTTCGTATCATCCTTCTTATACGCTTCTGAAACTCGTACAACATCCCGGAAACAAAAAGATTCCACCAAAAATACCTGGGCTCAATCTTAACTTCAAAAAACAGTTCTTGATTCTAGACATTTTTGTCATCCAAAGAGCTGAATGCAACAATGTTGAAATAATAATAATCCTCAACCAGATGTGATTGAGAGAATACATTGTGTGAGTGAGGGATAACAGGATTCATAAACAAATTTTCTACGAAGACCCGAACAATATAAGGCTAAAAAGAGGTTTAAAGAAAAATTGAAGTTTAATCCGAATGTATTGCTCATAGGAAGAACTGACATTATGTTCCACAGAATAAAGACACTATACAAGGGAGGGATTCATTCCCTTTGAGAATAGATGTCTCAGGCATGCTCAGATCAAGCGTGATCTCTGAAAAGGTACTCGTTTCCGATTGGCCAACTAATATGCATTCTTGGAAATGCGATGTGTATGAGAGCATGCAGTTGTCGTGGTTAGTTTATGTAAACCACCGGAAAGGTCATCATAACAACCAGAACCAAGCCAATTACTCTAATCTGCCTCATCGTTCTGCTGAAGATACCACTGTTGTTTTAAACAATGTTTGCAAATCATTATCTTTATTTAAAACGCAAACAGATAGACACAGAAAGATTTGAGAACATGCAGAGTCAATCAACCCTAACAAGTATACAGAATTCATCTATTACATATGCCTGATACCTATGAAATCGAATGCTGGTAAAAGTCATCTTAGGTGCCATAAATGATGCAATGTTAAGAAATTAACTCTCATCGAAGTAACACGGATAAGCCATCCTGTATATCTGACTTAATTTATATGTGAAATTATGGATAGTTACATAATTTTTTATAATCATTTCACCCCAAGCAAAACAAAGCAAACACTGGTGCGCAGGGGAATACAGAGAGAGACAAAACAAGGTACAGGGGATGTCGAAGAAAGAAAAAGAGGACGACGGGAATAAAGGATATAGAAGATGGCAATTGACGTTTCATTTAAACTTTTGGGGATTGTAGCTATCAGGGAGGCAAGCTAACGAAAGCGAGTTACAAAGATGGGAATTATGAGAAAAGATACTACTAGAGTAGAAGAGGCAGTTAACTTTAATTGTTTCTACAATAAATAGGTAGGACCATGATACCAATCACGCGTAAATAATTATATCATTTTCGAAGACAATAGCAATTTCAATATTTATTTATGAATAATTTAGTATTGTATTGTTATATTTGTATAGTATCATATTTAAAGAGAAGGTATTCAACATGTTTGCGGTAATATATATAAATTTTTCTTCATGATCTTTTCGACCTAAGTAAAGCAAGACCCCCACTAGTGCGCACGGGGTTAGAGTGAGAGAAAAATAAATTTAAAAAAAATAGGTAGAGAGGATGTAGAAGAAAAGTTAAGAGATTGATTTGAATCAAAGAGATAAAAGATAATATACGTTGTTGCGTTTAAACTTTTGAAGATTGTAGCTATCAGGGAAGTGAGCAAACGAAAGTTCTACAAACGGGAAGTGCTAAAAAAGAGAATGTTAAACTAAAAGTTACATTTAACAGTTTCGACAGTAAAAAGGTGGGACCTTGAAACCAATATAACAGCAGTTGTTTGCAGGAAATGTGTGCATATTGGAAGAGAAGTGCCTTTTAATAATGCCTGAGTATTCTTAAAGCATGACGTACATATTAGACTGTTAGGGCAGCATTTGTTGTTTTTCTGTGAGTGCTTTTTTATGTCTATTTGTCGGTCTGTCTGTCCCTTTTTACTGAGTTTTATTAGCCTATGATCCACTGAATGACAAATCACCTACCCCGCCTGTGTCTACCTTCTGCACCCACCTGCAGGGATGAATGAATCATTTCCATTAAGGGTGGATCAATTGTTTGATAGTAATGGCCATTTGTTGCTACATATGCACCTGCCTTAAAAATAACTATCAGTGACCAATATCTAACAAATATATCACACACAAACACACACACACACAAACACACACACACACACACACACACACATATATATATATATATATATATATATATATATATATAAATTATAATTTTGTTATTACAATGGTTTATAAAAATGTTCATGTTTCAGAACAATACTGTTCTTCTTCAGATGATATGTTAAAATATATAGTGAAAATAATTTATTTTTAAAAATATAACATGAAGTGAAGGTTTTTTAGAAAATTAAGGAGTGGTAGTTGGAAAAATGTTTTAGGTGTGTGAATATTGTTCAATCAAAAATGAGAATTATATAACCATGGAGGTTTAATATTTGGGTTATAAAAGAAGGCAGGGATGCTTGGATCTAAACATGTCACTTTTTAATTTTGTCTAGATAATATACATATTTCATCAAAATAACAATATTCACCATAAATGATGATATTTATTATATATCATCTTAGGGACTGAATTGAAGAACAAAGAGACATATTTAAAGTCGTAATCCGTGTGTCTCCTTTAACGAAACAAGAAACAAAAAAAAATGGGATTCATTCTTTGGAGTAATGTTGTTGGTGGTCACAGTTAGAGGGCTTCCTGCAGATACTTTATTCTCTGGGTGAACCAAAAATCCCTTTTAAATTTCTTAATGTGTGATTTTATTTTGAAAATATATTTCGACTCCGATCTGCTTCTTTCTTATTGGCTGTTGAACAAAGAGAGCTTTGAAAAATCGATCATGTAAAAAAAGAAGAAAAAAAAACTCAAAATAAGATACGCTACAGTTAAAACATGTGGAAAAATAATTGCCAGAGGAATGACTGAAAATGCTTGGAAGAAATAATTTCCGAACATTCTTAAATTCCTTATCTCTAGCAAAAAAAAAAAAAAAGAATATGTTAAACCATTGGAAAATTAAATAAAGAAATTCATAAAATCTCCCTTGTGATTCGTTTAGGATAAAACATGCATAAAAAGTTGCTGCCCAAATATACACAATTATATAGTCACCCGCAGACAGATCTTTTTCTCTGTATCACAGCTCATCAATCCAGTTAGACAACCGATTGCTTCTAGCCAGGATGGAAACCCGACCAATTGACATTAGTCGGCGATTCTATCTCTGAGATATGGGCGTTCGGTAGAAGAATGCAAACTTTAGCGTGTTATATATTATGTAAACACACGCTAGTAGCCGAGAGTGTTCAAATTCATTACTGAATGAACAATGTGTAGATGCGTGAGTAGCTAGTGTTTTTCCAAAGTCTACCATTCCTCCATAGTGCTTAATGGGGGTGTGAGAGTGTAGTTATCCTCAGACATATCTGTTTCGCTGTATCACAGCTCATCAGTACGGTTAGAC
Source organism: Ascarosepion bandense (assembly GCA_037127315.1). Classification (NCBI taxonomy): domain Eukaryota; kingdom Metazoa; phylum Mollusca; class Cephalopoda; order Sepiida; family Sepiidae; genus Ascarosepion; species Ascarosepion bandense. The sequence goes on from JBBBDQ010000187.1 coordinate 3,360,243, forward strand.
ATCCGATTGCTTCTAGCATATATATATATATATATATATATATATATATATATATATGTGTGTGTGTGTGTGTGTGTGTGTGTGTGTGTGTGTGTGTGTGTGTGTGTGTAAGTGGTGCGTTAATTGTGTATAAATTAAGATTGTAGGAAATAAAACATCATACAAACGACCACATTTTTTGACAGAAAACTTGCCACGAAGATAATTGTATTACATGTTTATTCGATATGAACACATCTTACAAGAATCATGGCTTCACTGCGTGACCAGTATCTTTGACATGTGCGCATCACACAGTTTGTCTTGATATTCGACATTACTCGGTGTATGGTTGCTTTCCAAGAATCAATTATATTCTAGGAACGTTGTTTAGTCTACCATTCAACACCGCTCCACATGTAATTTTCAAGAAGAAACTCAAACCCTTCTGATAGAATTGGAGTTCAATGACGTATCCTTCTCTTCACATCACTTTTGAAACAGCCTAACTGTGAATGGGTGGGACCCAGTTGCCAGTCTGGTTGCACGAGTAAACACCTGTTGACGAGGCACCAGTGACTTAACTTCGTCTGAGCAGAAGCCATGAAAGTACTTATAGAACAGACAAAGGGAGGCCATATTTCGTCGGTGGGGAAGTGGCTGTAGTCGAGCCGCCAAGTCAGCACCTATCACGTTACTAACTCTCCTTTGGAGCCTGTCGAGAACCCTGACGTGAGCGGCAGGGGCGCCTGACCATAAATGGCAGCAGTACTCCATGCACTGTCGAATGGTAGAGTTGTATATATGCAGGATGGATTCAGGCGGAAAAACATCCTGGATCGACACAGTGACCCAACCTTCTTAGCAGTGTATTTAGCTATGTATTCGATGTAGCTATTCCATTTGAGATCAGAAGAGAGGGTAAGGCCGAGGAAGTGCAGTGTATTGCACTCAGGGAGAATCGCTTAATCCATGCTTATGGGAGGCAGGAGAGGTTGCCTGTAATGGTTGACAGACAACAGCTATGTCTTGGACGCATTGAAATTGACAAGCCACTTCTTGCCACAATTCACCACATAGTGTAGATCCCGTTCAAGGTCAGCAGCGAGATTACGTCTGTCTGCCACGACAAGTTTCTTACTGGTGCTGGAGTATATTGTGGTGTCATCTGCTTAGATGCCTACTTGGGACTTGATTCCATCTGGGAGGTCGTTGATGAAAATAAGGAAGAGTGTCGGGCCCAGGATAGAGCCCTGGGGGACACCGGCATTCGTGCTGTAGGATAAAGAGGCATGCCCATTTAAAACGACATTCATTTTGCGGTTGTTTAAAAAAGATTGGATTAGGTCAAGCAGGCGACCGGTAATACCATAACCGCGTAGTTTGCATAGTAGGCCAGAGTGTCAAACCCTGTCAAAAGCCTTGGAGATGTCCAGAGCAACCGCACGAGGCTCGCCTGACTCATCGAGTGTCTGGAGCATGTACACCGTAACGGTTGTTAGCATATCGGCAGTGGACCTGGCAAAGCGGAAGTCATATTGCCTGCCTGAGAAGAGTTTGTGGACAGTAAGATGTTGAACTATTTCAGCATTGATTATGGCTTCGAACACTTTCCCGAATATCGGTAAAAGATTGATAGGGCGATAGTTGGATGGGTCCAAGGGTTCACCACAATTCTTAAATACAAGAACGACTGAAGAGAACTTCCAGCATGCAGGAAAACAGGAAGCAGAAAGGCAGTAGTTAAACAGTTTAGAGAGGACAGGGGAGAGTTCAGGGACACACCTCTTAAGGACTATCACCGGGATTCCATCGTCACCGCTCGCCTTATTTCAAATTGAATTTCAAGTTTTGAAATTAATCGGGATACTACCGTCGGAGTAATATGTACGTCGAGCAGTTTGGCCTCAGTTCTAACAGGGAAGTCGTGTGAGCATACTCCAGATTAGTCAAGCGTGGAGTTGGATGAGAATCTGCGGGCAAAGCTTTGTCCGCAGATGATGTGAGAACCTCAAATTCATGGATTAAAGGAGGTATAGACGATTTGCAGTTGTTAAGCACCCGTTTGCATATCCGCCAGTAGTCCTTGGAGCCGAACTTGCAGTCAGCTATGCGCTGTCGCATTCTCTCAGCGAACAACCATTTGGCGTCATTCAGGATTCTCTTGCACTTATTAGCAGATGTGAATAGGCGCCTATTGTGATCAGATGACTGGCTCCTGAATAGTCGGAAGTAATGGTTCCTGTGGGCAATGGCCGCCGAACAGGCAGAAGAGACCCACGGAGAGGAATAAGGTTTTAGTCAATACTTCCTGGTCGGTATGAAGGCATCAATGCCAGCTTTCACTCATGACGAGACCTCAGAGGCACAGTCATCAACTGCGAGATCGTTTAACCCATGACGAGACCTCAGAGGCAGAGTCATGATTACGGTGGAATTTTTTTCGTCCAAAACGTATGATTCTTCTAGATGATTCAGATTATTCAGCATGCAAGTCGCTTGTTCTGCGCGCTCCCGCATTAACTATTCTTTATTCATCACGTATAAGTTGAAATGAATGACCACATGCACCACATTGTGAACTGGCGCCGACAGCACCTGGAGATCTCTTGCAACGGCACTTATGAATGTTCGAGGATTTGCATTGGTCCAGTTCTCTAACAATCGCAAAAATCGTAGTGTTCTTATGCTGTCCAGTTGTTGTGAATGTTTTGCATATCAAAGCAGGTGGCACATCCCCGCTGAAGGTTTCCAAATCATTCTGATCAAAATGTATGCAATCAAAACATCGCCCTCATTGACATGTATCGTTACAATTACATCATGTTTTTTCATCTCATGTGATATAGTGATGTTCTGCCAACACAAGTATATTATCACATAACTGCAGTTGTACAAGCACATGTCCTCTCAAATACTTTACTCACTATATATATATTTTAATCATATCACCCCAAGAAGGCGGTAATGACACTGAAGCGCAGGGGACTACTTAAGAATGAAAAGATTGGAAAAGAGAAAGCCGGGAACCACATCCTAAACAGGGAAAAAGAGATGAGAGCCTCTACATCTGTTCCAATAGGCGTGGGTGGAGTGTTAACTGGGCGATAGTCTAGTCTATCAACTCCAATTGAGGGAAAAAACAAAAGAAAGAAGACAGTGAAAAGATTGGAAAAGAGAAAGCTGGAAACCACATCCTAAACAGGGAACAAGTTATGAGCCTCTACATCTGTTCAATAGAGACGTGGGTGGAGTGTGAACCGGGCGATATGTATATGTATATCAGTAATATCAGTAATCACATGAAATATGTTTATAAATAATCCCAGTGAATCCTATTAATATTAAGTAAATTATTAAAACTGACCCAACAGAGAGCTCGATGTAAATTTAATTTACAGAGTTTATATTTATTTATTTCACATGTAAATACAAATTGGGAATGCCATTTCAACAGGTTCTTAGAACACTACATATTCAACCCAAGCCGGACGTAAAATGTAAGTATATATATATATATATATATATATATATATATATATATATATATATATATATATCTTCTCTTCCTCCTATTACAACTATTCCTGTGACACGGTTTAAATTTTAACTTTTGATGCTTTCATACAGACGTAAGTCAAATCTTCTAATATTGAGTCATAAATCTATGTAACTGCTTTTCCTTTTTTCTTTTGTCTGGCCGACAAAAAAATAAAAATAAAAAAAATAATTTCTTAGTTCTATCCACCCTTTTTTTTAACTTCCTGTGTATGAATATGTTTTTGGGCTTCTTCCGGTGTAGAAACTTTGTGTCATATTTGAATTAATACATTTTTGTTTTTGATCATTGCTGATTAAGCGAGAATTTTCTCGCTATATTAATAAAATTATTATTAATAGGATCCGGTTTATTAGATTCTAACTTTTGCTCATCGTTTTGTGATTTATATATATATATATATATATATATATATATATATATATATATATATATATTGAGAAAAGTAATGACAAAGTCAAAAACGTGTTCGTATTTTGTCACAATATAGAAAACAAAAATCAGTAGGATTATGCAACTGGAAACGACCTTCTTCTTCTGCTTCTTTCTGCCGAGTCCCTTCAGAACGCTGCTGCATATGGTTCTCCACATTTCTGTAATTTGTACCTCTTCATAAATGCTTGTCTTTGGTTTTATCTTTCCTAAATTTGTTGTCCTGGGTATGACGGTAAACTGTATCCGGCAGTAAGCCTTTAGTTTGAGAGGTTTTGATGAGCATGAAACCATCTCTCAATTGCTGTTGTTCACTAGTCTAACCTGACCCAGAGTGGTAACACCTGTTACGGTCCTAACTCTGGGCAAATAGTTAGTCCCTGCCCCCAAACTGGGGTCAAAATCTATGAAAGTAAAAAAAAAAGTTGTTGTTTTTTTATAGAAATATATACATAAAAATAGACTTTATAGAAAAATATATATTTTGAAGAAAAAATATTACCAACAAAACATTTTTGAAGAAAAACATATTACCAAGTATAATACGTTTTTGAAGAATGATTACCAGCAATACATTTTTGAATAAAAAGAAAAAAACTTCATTAATTTTCTAAAATTAAAAAAATCAATAAATAATCAATTTTTTATCAAAATCTGATCAAATCAACCTTCTCACCATAACCGAACATAAAGAATATATATCTTTAAACCCCTTGCTTTTTGGCATTAAACAAACATTAAAGAAAACTCAAACTCAAGTCAAACTCAAACTCCTTAATTGTTATGCCATTCATTTACTTACGCACTTATCTGTTACTTATCTGTTATACTTTGTTTTCCTCTGTGCCTTCAATCTGTGCGTATCAAATGTAAAAATCTTTTTTCATTATTTACCCAAGAAATGTTAACTGTTTCTTTCTGATCTTAAATATAAGCGTCCATTTTGTTTCTATTTTCTCTAAATTTTAGTCGTTGCTCACGTATTCGCCCATAATATTCTCAGCATACATTTGCAGGAACAAATTTCTGCTTTTTTAAGTTTTTTTTTCTTTATCTAAGAAGAGATTGCACATCATTTACTGCTTTATAGAAAGACTGATGCTATGTAACAGTTCAGTACGATTTCTTTGTTTCTAACAAACTTTTCCCGTTTCTTAATACTTGGCTTAGCTTTTGGAATGCATGTTTTGCGCCTTGGTATTTCAGTGTCGCAATATCTGTCCTGTGTCAATATACTTCCTAGATTTAAGTACCTCCAATTATTTTTTACCTGTTGGACTGTTACTTTCACTAACAACAACGTATTCCGTGTTCTTATTTTTGATGTTTAGTCTTTTCTTCTTGCTTCTTCACTTCCTTCTGTAAAAGTTATTGTAAGTTTCCCTTTAATTTGTAAACCACAGTCGTTCATTCGTCTGAAACGAGGCTTCTTTTTTAATATTCACCAAATAAAGGGCTCAAGAGCCAAAAGAGTTATTGGAAAAGGACGAACATTAAAATTATAGAAATTAAGTAGGTTTTAGAAGGAACCGAAAACCCAATCCTAAACAAGAAACACTGGATAAACCTCTCTTGTTTAAAAGGCCGAATAGGAACAGTGTGAAGCGGACGATAGGCGAACTTGTCTACTCTTATTTGACTGTCATTGCCTTTTATGATGAGAATGTTTACATACTGTTATAATACATAGGAAAGAAGCTGTATTCCTGTGTGTTCAAAATATCTGTATTTAGTCCTTTTTGTAGTTCTACATTTTCTCTATTTCGTAAACTACGGCCGTTTGTTCGACCATAACTGTGTATCACTGCTTTTATGAGTAGGAGGTTTGCATGCAGTTACAATATATATGAAAGTATCTGTATATGTCTGTGATTGAGATGTCTGTATTTAGTTTATCGATTTTAACAGCATTTTTTTATATACAGAATTAATTAAAATCGTACGCTTTCAAAGGGTTTTGCTTCTCAGAAAGACACAAATACTTGCGAGCTATGTTTATTCCGTTACGTTGATAAAAATATACCCAGATATACATGTTTTCGTTAAAGTTTACAACATTTTGGGGTAAAATGTTTATTTAGACTGCGAAAAGCCTGAAAAATTCGCCAGATTAAATCTCGTTTCGATTTCAGATTCGTAACACGCTTTTGACGTAATGTGATTATAAAATAAGTGTCGGGGAGAAAAGATAACACATAAAACCAGAACAAGGTCTATAAAAACAATTACCGTTCCTCCAACTATTCTTGAATCGTTTCCTCCATGTTTTTTTCTTTTCTTGCATCTTTTCAATTCTAGATATTCTAAGCCTAGCCTAGGTTGCTGTCTTTGGCAGCGGGAAGAAGATTGCATTGGGATTTTCTTCTCTGTAGTCTTGATTTGCCTTACAACTCAGCGTTTAAAACAAAGGCTTTTAAGCTAGGTTCGAACAGGGATTGCAAGAAATAAAACGGTAATGGCTCGGCCACTCATACAGTTTTATTGCTGATTTTTGTCTGAGACATTGACGATGCAGGTGTGAAATAGAGTGCCGGGTTAAAAATGATCGAGCTGCGCCAATGACGAGTGTCTGCTTGTATTAAATAAACCAACCGATGAAATTTGAAAGAGCTGATTTGTTTGAAAAAATAATTTAATTAAATCTATACTTAGCGTTTTACTAATTTCTTTAATATAACAGAACATCATGATAAAACATATTTGTAAGAAACTTTCTTCTTTTATTTAACACCGTAGAATAAATTCTTAAGATTGCTTACACTTGTGTCTAAAGTAGACAACTGGCCATAAGTAAACATTAGTTTCTGGAGCCAAATTACAACTTTTGAAGCAGTAAGTATTGTGATTTATATATTGGTCTTGCAAACGCATGCCAAACTAGAAACTGGATTCTTGTATAGATGGAAACAAAAAATATTTATATGCAAAATGCAATATTACATTTTTATTAAATAACTATTTGTTATTTTAATCATTAAATTGTTTTTAAAATAGTGAGAGTGTTTTATAGGTTAAATAATAAAACATAATTTTTCAAAACGTTTATGAAAATTTTATTGTAATAAGCTACGCAGCCTAGTAAAACATAATAAGCTTTTTACTGTTTTACCTGTTTGCATTTATTTTTATGTTTAATCACATCACCCTGAGCAAGACAGTAACGCCACCGATGTGCAGGGGCTACAAAAAAGTGAAAAGATTGGAAAAAAAGAAAGCCGGAAACCACATCCTAAACAGGGAACAAGGGATGAGCCTCTATACCTGTACAATAGACATGGGTGGAGTGTGAACCGGGCGATAGAGAGATCTCTCTACTCCAATTGTATTTTCGACCAGTTAATGTAAGACTATTTTATTGAAAGACGGACTGATGGATGTCACAGAATTTTATATATAGATTTCTTCTTTTTTGTTGCTGTATATTGGCTAGAGTTTGAAATAATTTTTATTGTTTTTTTTTATTTTGTTTTTGCTTTCTTTTTGACATCATGATCATTTATAAAGGCGTTCAGGATTTACCAATTTCTTTTCCTTTTATAATTTAATCTCTTACTCTCGCCACATTCTTTCCTTACATTTTATCCCTCTTACTATTTCTATCTTTCTTTTCTGAACTTTCTTCGTTTCTCCTGGACTTCTAAACATACTATGCTTTTATATAACTCTTTCCTCTTTCGTCCTTCCTGACTACACAGTTTTCCTTTTCTATCCTTATCTCTTTCTTTCCTTCTTTCTTTCTTCTTTCTTTATTGTATTATTAGCTTATTTCTTTCTTCATTCTTCCTCTTTGTGTTTCTTGATAACAAGTATTTTCTTTTTGCTCATCTCATACAACGAATATTTTTTCTTCTTACATTTCTCATTCTTTCTTTCTTTCGTTCTTTATTTATTTATTTAATTTAACTATTTCTTTAAGTCTTTCTTTAACCATTTATTTTTTATTTTTCTTTATTTTCCTCTCTCTTTGGTTCGTCTTTTCACATGACGAACTTATCTTTGATTTTCCTCTTAACTTTTCTTTCTTTCTTTCTTTCTTTCTTTATCCTTTTCTTTTTCTGCCTTCAGTATGTTGGATCAGAAATCTGTTTTTTCCTCTGCTCATGTGACAAACTTATTTTTAATCTTCTTATTAACTTTTTCTTTCTTTAACTCTTTATTTATTTCTTTAACTATTTCAGTATACGCTTTCGTTTCACTAATTTTCCATACTTGTCATTTTTCCTGTAATTTTAACTCATTATTTCAACTTTTTGCATTCATTTTTTACTATTTTATATATATTTTATATATTACAAATAGAATTCAACTGTTTCGCATTTGTCTTTCATTCACTTCTTTCTTTTTCCCTCTTTCCTTTTTTTCATTTTCTCTATTTCCTTCTTTTTTCCTATGTCATACTATTTCTTTAGTGTCTTCCTTTGTTTCCACCATTTCTTTCTTTTTTCTTTCTCTCCCCAGTATCAATTATTTAAGCCATTGCTGACCAATTCAGAATAATTTGCAAAACGTGGAAGCAATCAGTTCATTCATCTATGGATGACTGACAATAACATCTCTAAGAATTGGTGTCGCTGCAGTGTCAAAATGTTCACAGAACCCCGTCAAACCTCAGGGGTCATCAGGTATAAGGGAATATTCTATTGATTGGGGCTTTGATTCTACAAATGTACGCTCAGCATCTGCTCCTTAAACAAAGACGGGGCAAACAAAAAGCGTTCACTAACAAACACGGACACGTACGCATGTACAATGTCCAAAGATGAAAAAAATATACACGAGCATTAAATAACATTTGTATAGATTTCTGAATGTTTGTTTGTGAGAATAAGAGAGTTAGTGTACAGGCTTATACCCTTGTTTATCTGTGGCTGCAAAATTTAGTACAGGGAAGAAAGGAACAATATTGCACAGAACACACACAAAGCATCATTATAAAAATGCTTTCAATCGAAAATACTAATGTGTTAAAGCAGGTGCATGGTTATCAATATATATATATATATATATATATATATATATATATATACAGGAGAGTAGATGATGCTAAAAAACACTGAGCACTGAGAAAATTGCCCGGATTTATTAATTGACAATGTGATGACGTCATCAGTGTCATCCGTTTCCAGACACTATGATTTTTGCGGATTTCTTTCGGATATTGCAATGGAAATTAGGCACAGCACGTGAACGAAACAAGAAATCGGGTTCGGACTTTTTGAGGCGATCCCATTGGTAAACCAAATTTTTTTCTATAGAAATGGTCATTGAAAGTGAAGAAACATTGCTCAGTAATTAGATAGCATAGTTTTATGATTTTCTGTGTAGGTAGAAGTAATTTTATTTTTGATTTTGTTAAGTGTGCTTTTAATTGATTCAAGCATTTATCTATAGGAACATTTGTGTATAAGGATTTTATGTCTAGACTTGCCATGTGTTTGTTTTTTATGTCAATGTTTTTTAGTTTGTTCAAAAGGTCACCAGATTTTTTTATATGTGACGGAGTGATTGGGTCGAGAAGTGGTGTTAAGATTTTGCTTATTTGCCAGCTATTTTATGTGAGACGCTACCTATTCCGGATATGATAGGCTTCATTGGTATATTTGGTTTATGTGTTTTTGAGAGACCGTATAGTGTGGGTGTTTTTGGATGGTATTTGATAAGCTTTAGTCAGGAGGAGTCTTCTGTTTCTAATAAATTTTTGATATTGTTTATAAATTTTTATGTCTCTTTTGTGATGCTGTTTTTGTTAACTTTCTCGTATATGTTTTCATCATCAATGAGGTCTTTCATTTTTTACTGGTATATGTGTTCGACCATGATTACGATTACCCACCTTTGTCAGAAAATATGTGTATATCTTTCTTGTTTTTTAATTCCTTTAGGGCTGTAAAATATCTGAGAGGAATTGAGGTGTCTTTTGTTTTTGTTTTGTTTTTTTTTTGTGGCTGTGAATATCCTTTGGTGAAATCTGAGTTGTTGCTTTGATGGTTTTTGATGATAAAATCTGTCATGTCATATTTTTGCAATCCGGTGGCAAACTTTTGACCGAAGCTTAGGGATTCTAGTTGCGTATCCGAAAGATGGAATTTGGATAAATTATTAACTAAATTTTTTTGCTGATCTTGGACGACTTGCTGTTGTTTATTAATTTTTTTAGTTTAGTGTGTAATTTGTATTCTTGTTGTTGAAAAAGACTATGTTTTTTATATAATTTTTGTCATATTCAGAGAAAATATTTAAATCGCCTACGCGTTTCGTCCATCACAGAACGAAACGCGTAGGTGATTTAAATACAGTTTCCTCTTGTCTTTATTTTATTTAACTATATATATATATATATATATGTATCGAGCTTTGATCCCGGCCAGAAGAATGTGGTTGTCTAGCCACACTGATGATCTGTGATACAGCGAAACACGCTTGTATGTGGATGACGAATGTCGTTAATTCAGTAATGAATTGGAACACTCTAAGTACTGGCATATGCTTATATATATATTACACACTAAAAGTATGCCTCCTTCTACCGAGCGCCCATAGCTCAGAGGAAGAATCGCCGAAAAACGTCCATTCAGTCGGGCTTCAATCCTGGGTAAAAGCGATCGGATATCTAACCGTACTGATGAATTGTGATACAGCGAAACAGATCTGTCTGCAGATTATATATATATATAGTGCGATGAAAAAATTACGAAAAATTTAAAATAATACTGAAATCTAATTTTAAGAGATATATTTACCAAAATTAAACCAAAATATTCTCAAATATTAAAGAGTAAATTTATATAAAAAAATCATATTGTTTCAAGCATGGCCTCCAGACAATATTATAATCTATTGCTTCACTTCTGGAGGATCCCCTGGTTTAAATTAGTGACTACTGCTACAATCGTTGCCTTACGTTCATCTTCAGGTTTTCCAATAAGTTTTATTGGTCTATTACTCAACTGCGCTCCACACATAAAACTATGGGGCTTTCAAATTGGAGAGTTACGTGGCCATATATAAAAGGGGATGTGATCGCAGAAATTGTCTGACAGCCATGACTCTGTTCTTCTGCTTGTATGAAGATTGATGGCGATTTCATTGAATGAATTTGTTCTTTAGTACTGTGGTACTATTGAACAAATTCAATCTTAAGATATTTTTGGACAGTCTTAAGATATTTTTGTGTAATTTTGGAACATATATCTCTTAAAATGAGATGTCATTTTATTTTCCTTTTTGCGTAATTTAGACGAAAATTTATCCATCACACCATATATATCGTGTATTTGGCGTTGCTTTCGTTTTTTATTAAATTCTTTAAATGTAAGACATTTTCAAGTAATTTTTAAAAAATCTTTGCTGCTTTCTTGTCTTTGTTATTTACAGTTGAATGTGTGATGTCACGTGGACTTTTTTTAACTTTTTAGAAGATCTCTTACATAAAAGTCTAAATTCTGTTCTTTTTCTACTTCTGTAAGTGGTCACCTGACTTTAAGTAAGTTAAAACATAGATTTTTAGTTTTTTAAATTGGGGTAGGCATAGCTTATTATCGCCCGGTTCATACTCCTCATTCTTCTTTTGAACAGGAGTTGAGGCTTATCCCTTGTTTTCTGTTTAAGAAAGGGCTTTAACCGCTGCATGACCATGACATTGCAACATAAAAAAAAACATTTTGGATAATTTTCACGTTCTAATGAACGCTAAGGAAATTTGTCAACCGTTACATTTGACGCAAGAAGAAAATTTAAAGTAACTTTTAACAACACAGTTTTGCGGTTATTTTTTCTTGCCAGAACTCTCATCCCTGAAGATGATCTCGGAAGAAGATAGAAAGTACTTGGGAACATCGAGAAATTAATAAAATCAACTGTTAAAGTTATATCTCATTTCTTACATGTTTTAATTATAATACAAGAAAGATTATCCGTCAGCATGAACGGATTTTATAAAATAAGGAAACACAATGTTTGCAATTTCTTTAATCTAAGATGCCTAAAAGAAAATCTACTGACTAAATACACACACAAACACTCACACACAGACACACACACACACACATATATATATATATATATATATATATATATATATATATGAGAGAGAGAGAGTTTACTTATCGACTAATATGCACAATAAGAATGAATTAGGTGACTCACCGTTGTAAAATAATAAGCATATCAATCTTGCACAATATATAGCATAATATAAATTGATTTTTCTTGCAACCCCGAGGTTGTCATTGTACCATCGTTGCCAAGCATCTAGTATAGAAAAAAATACAAAGCCATCACATGATCTTTCATGTGTAATTCTCTCCCGAAGTAGATTTCTCACAATAACTACATTTTAGAATCTTATGTGTATTTGTCTGCCACGCGTGCCCTGAAAACAGGTGTACATCTTTGTAACACTTTCTTCATGAGGAAACACAGTCTCTCTAATACAATGGCCCCGCCTTATAGCCAAATCATGTTCAGACCAGTTTCCGGATGATTACAAAGTGAAGCAACGTCCAGCCTTGTTAGTTACTTCATGGGTGACTGCTTATTTTTAACAATAGTGCATTTGGGCAACAAAATAATTTAATACACAATTATTGATATACATTACCCGACTGCCAAAAACAATTTTTTAAAAAATATCCTCAGTTTTTTGCAGACGTCTTTAACGAAACTTGAATAAAAGTGCTTCCCAAATACACAATTATTAAATTATATAACAGGCAGCTAACAAGTAAAATAAAAAGTAATTAACCACAGTTTTTTGTCAGTTTTTTAACGAAATCTATAACTACATACATCCATCCATCCATCCATACATACATACATACATACATACATACATACACCCCCTATATATATATATATATATATATATATATATATATACGACAATCTGTGAGTCTGTGTGTGACTGTTTCCTAGGCACGCCTGCATTTTTTAAGCCATTCAAACTTTCTAGGGACACATACCTACAGGGAAGCTAGGTCGACACATACTTTTTGGGTTTAAGTTCAGCAAATTTTCTCTTTCCCACCTTTTGGCCAATGAAGCCGATTGTTGCTCGTAAAACATCTAAGAATCTAAGATGGTTGCTTAATTACGTCACAGAAATCAAATCATACGTGTCAAACGCGACTAAAACATTTTTTATTAAAAAAATGAGCCTTTATATTTAATTCTTATTCCGTCGTTTTAAAAATTCATTCGGTCAACAAAAAATGTGAATATTTCTCCCCGTAATTTTGAACCAAAGAAATTATTTTAAAAAAAGTGTTTTTTTCAAGCAAAAACAAAATATGTAAAAAAAGTGCCAATGGTTAATTTAATTATTTAAGTCTTTTCTTTTTTCCAGATTTAATATTTCATAGTTCAAAAAATAAAATTTAAAAAAAAATGTCTCTTTTTTTTTTGCTAAATATTTCATACTGGAAATCAACTGTCTGTAATTATTACTAATTTGTGTGGCATTAATGTAACTATATTCCTCTAAGATTAAATGTCTATATTTTTAAATATTCTTCAAAAAGTTCTGAACTGAGAGCGTAATAGTTTTTATATTTCTACATTTTTAAATATTTTTCGAAATTTTTTGAACTGATAGATTAATAATTTTCATATTTCTCTATTTTTAAATATTCTTCGAAAATTTCTGAACTGAGAGCGTAATTGTTTTTATATTTCTAATTTCAGGAAAAAAAAATTTTTTAATAAATTCATTTAGTCAACAAAAAATGTAAATATTCTTCCCCGTAATTTTGAAACAAAAACAAACGCAATGTTGTTTACAATGTCACACAGAACATCAAATCACGTTTACGCAAAACAAAAGAAAATAGATTTTTTTGTAATGGACTTTTTTAACAATTTTTAAACAACCATGTTTTATATAATTTTTTTTTATATAACCGAGTCTTACTTATAAAATGTTTTGAGTTGCACGGGAAATGCCGGGCTATGATGCTAGTATAACAACAAAAATTTTATAAAGATCTAGATGAGATATTACTTATGAAGACAAAGATAAAAAAATTAAGAAAAAATTCTGTATTGCCAATCGTGTTTGCCCCTTCTCAAATTTTTGTTTAAAATTTTTTGAGCTAAGCTCCATTCAAGCTTGAAGATTGAAGAAATCTTTATGAGGGATTCTATTAAATTTTATAAGAATAGAAACCATTAACTAACCTGTAATCTTACTAATTTTGTGAAGAATGTTTTAATTACCTTTCGTTTTTTGATCGAATTAGGTTCTCTTATTTAGTTGGCTTGATACATAATAAGTGTTCAAATCAGTTATCAAATATTACACAGTCCAAATTGCGGTATTTAATCTGTAAACGGTTTAGACATATTGAGGAACCAATCTCTGAGAGTGTAACTTTAAATTTGTCCTCTCATGAACTTTCTCAGCTTGAATCTAAAATTCTTTCATATGGCCTTCATTATTGTATCTCATTTAAAGTTCCAGAAAAGTAAAATATTTTCTCGGAATTTGATGTGCTATCTGCCAGATTTGCCGACTCACGCCTCGTTTTTCTGACTCAGTCTGCAATCTTAGGACTATTCTTAATGGTCTGGCACACACTTATGCCAATCGGGGGTTTACAACACCGTCATTTTGTTAAAGATTTAAAATATTAACAATCTTGTTATTACCCGTCCTGATAAAGGTGCTGGTGTTTGGATACTGAATTAGATTTTGTCCGCAGAACTCTTCTGAAAAAAGGATTTCTTAGTGATATTGTGAATAGTGTCATGCGTGACAAAATTAATAATTCTTTTAAGAAGAAGGCGCGTTTAGTGGGGAAATGTCCTGTTTAATTACGGCTTTCTTATATTGGTTCCCTGGGTGATCTTATAGCTAGGCAAATTTCTCCTGCAATTTGATCTTTTTATTTTTTATTAGAATTCATTTTGGTGCTTGTTCTGTTTTTCCTTCTATGCGTAAGGATCTCCTTCGTCCTCATCTTGTTTCATCTGTGATTTATACGTTTAATTATTGTTGCGGTAGAATCTTTATTGGAAGAACTTCGTAGCGTTTAGACTGTAGAATAAAACAGCATGACCTATCTAGAGTTCTTAATCCGGATGCTCGTACGAGCCAGCTAGTGAATACATCCGGGTCAGCTGTTAATCAGCAGTTGATAAATAGCAGAGATTGTGTGACTGTGTTATTGGTTTTTCTCTCTAAACAGAGAGATTGCCTCTTTGGACTTCATATTATCAGTGTCTAATGTTCACAGGAAAAGGTATAGAAAAGGAAAAATAATTCCTTCATTTTTGTTTCTTTTCCTGTTACTTTCCTTTTCGCTCGCTGTCCGTAATTTCTTTTTTTCTTATATAATTTTATCTTCATTTTTAAACTTTTAAAAATAAAATAAATTTCCCAGATAACCCTAGATAGGTTGAGATTAAAACCAGTCAGTCCTTCTTTCTTCGTTTTTTAATTTTTTATTGTTCATCTTGTTTTCTTTCACAATTCTTGTAAGTATTAAATTTCATTTATTTCTGGCTTTAATAAGATTATGTACTACTAATAAATTGAAGTTTGATGCGTTGTGCAATCATCGGCTGCATATTTCAAACTGAAAGTTTAATAGATTTGAATTTAAATTCACTCGATATTCATGGTATTAAATATTATAAAATTAAGTTACTTCTTTTTTAACCACACGATTAAAAGATATTAAATATTTTGAGATAAAAGTAGATAAAAATTAAAATTGAAATTCAAAATTTAAAATATAAAATATTAAATAAAAATATAAAAAATATTAAAATGAGAAGAAATGAAACGCGCGTACATGATAAAACGAATATATATATATATATATATATATATATATATATATATATATATATAGAGAGAGAGAGAGAGAGAGAGAGAGAGAGAGAGAGAGAAAAAATTGTTTTATATAGGCTTGATAAAAACCTTGTTTAGACTGGAGGCTATTCGGGGTCGAGAGGTCTAAGACGTTTCCAGATCAAATGTTAGCTTCCCATTTATAGATATGTGTCGCAGGTTCGAATCCTGCCGAATGACATACACTTTTGTAATAAAAAATTATTGTAAATAATCAGGCCGGTAGAAATAAATATATAATACTGTTTCATTAAAAATATCTACTTAAATACGAGTATCGATAAAAAATAATATTCAAACAATTCATTTCAAATTGTCGGTTGCTTATAAGCAAATTTCATTAAATATACATATATATATATATGTATATATGATTAAGTAATAGCCTTGGTAATTGGTAAGGGTAAATCTGCAGAGAATCTTACTCTGATGAGAACTCTACATTAGAAATTAGCAGAGTATTTAACAAAAATTAAGTCGAATTGGATAATTAAGCATTTATGTTTGTTGTTTATTTGTTTGAACTGATTTAAGACCTTAGTGGTATTACTACATCTGGTTAATTATCCTGATGGAATAATACCACTGAGTCTTTGAATCAGTTCCAATTCGTAATTAAATAGAAAATATTAACTAAAAGTTAAATGGAAAATATCAAATTATAGCTTAATGGAAATATTAACTAAGCTAATTTATGTAAATTGTTACATAAAATATGTTTCCTTTGTTTACATAAAAAATCCATATAATAAAATTCCCAAAACTGACATATTGAACTAACGTAATATAATCTCTAATTTTTGCCACCAATTCAATTTTCCATACTCTTAAATATAACTGAAATTATATAAATTTTATTTTAATATTTTTACTATATTTCCTTAACATGTAGCTTATTTTACTGGTAATTTTATTACTATAATTCTTTTGTTCTTACTTATTATCAAATCCACTTACAAAAATATTTTAGTTATAATTTTATGTTTTTAGATTTGTTATATTATTCTTAGCCTTCATGTAGTTTTTGATTTTATTTTAATTATTATACTTTATTTTATTTTATTTTTGTTTTGATTCTTCTATCGTTTTTTTTTTCTGTTCTTTATCCACTCTCTTCTTTTTCCTATCTTCTTTTTTATTTTCCTTGTCATTTTTTCTCCTTTATTTTTCTCCTTCTTCCGGTTTAAAATTTTTGGCATGTCAGGCTTTCTGTGGCAAAACATGGAAACACTAATGGCTATGAGTCTTACATTCACCATATTTTTAAAATGTCATAAACTCCCAACACGACTTAATTATTCCCATTGTATAACCTCTTACGCTTACTTTTTTATATTTTTTATTTCTTAAATCTCCTTATCTATATATATTACCAAGTAAATTAAATTACATTTTACTGCCTGATGAATGTGTTTTAACACCGAAACATTGTAGCTGTTGAATTGCTGTAAGCTATTATTATTATGTTGTCATTTTACATCATGTTTCAATTTCTGCTATGGTTGCACTACCTACCAAGTCTGCTGGAAAACCTAAGGCAGGTCGTGGTCTTTTGTTTTGGCTCTATTTAATGTTTTTCTATATCCCCTATCATCTCTAGCGTTATATAGACAAAGTTCTCCTTAGTGTGTGGGCTGTACTTAATAAGACAATTTTTTGCATATATCTTAAGCTGAGGTTTCAGAGATCCTTTCAATGTGTTGTTTTGTTCCATTTTTTATCATTCCAAGTGCACCTACCATCACTGGCACGATTCTTCTTTCCAATTTCCACATTTTTCTCTTTCAATTTCCAGGTCTTTATATTCTGACAATTTTTCGAATTCGTTGGTTGCTATGTTACAGTCAGCTGGACAAGCCATATCAATTAATAGGCAATTTTTTTTCTTTCTGGTTTTTAACAATAATGTCCAGCCTATTTGCTTCAATTTTTCTGTCTGTGTAGATGGTGTATTCCCATAGAATGATGACATCGTCTGTTTCTGTAACCGGTGCTGGGTGATGTTCATACCAGTGTTTGTTTACAGATTTTCCATGGTGTTTGCACATTGTCCAGTGTAAATATTGCCCGACTCTATCGTGACGATTTTTATATTCATTTGAGGCAAGTACAGAACATCTTGAGATTAGATGGTCTGTTGTTTCTTGGTATTTATCAGAGAACCCGCATTTTAGATCCACATTATATATAATATTTGCCTTAAAATTCCTAGTGAAAAACTTTGCTCTTGCGCTGCAAGAATAATCAAGATGCACGTAACCCTCGATGATAATTAATTTTATCAACATTGGATTTATTGGCACGATCTGGATATTGGCCATGCAGAGGTTTGTCTTGCCAGCGCTGTTTCATCTGTTCAAGAGCTTTATCTTTGGCTTTCATTTTCATATTTTTTGCCGCGATAGTTGGTTCTTGGCTTCTGTTTTGCTTTTCTACAGAATCTACTAAATGTAAATCATTTTTGTATTGACCGCCTCCTTTAATTATTGAATATTTTTCTTTCTATTTTCATCTGGTTTGACTAATTGTATCAGCCAGTCCTTTGTTGTTTCTATGTATGTTAGTAAGCCAATAGTTGTTGTCTTTTATGACAATTCTCGCTGAATAAGACCTCTTCCATCTACTTCACGGGGTATGTATAGACGGTCTACATCAGTCTTTGGAAGATGCATCTTATGCTTAGAAAGAAGCTTTCTTGTTTTAGAATCCATTCGCCTGATGTCGTTTAGAGTCCAGTTTAAGATGTTGAAACAATAATGGACAACTGGGATGGCATGGCCATAATTCTGTTCTGAGAATTCAATTTAGTTTTTAATACCAGTAGTAGCCTTCTATAGTACTCTCTACGCACTATTTCTTTCATTTCTTTCTTATGGTGAATTTTTTCACTCTCATTTACACCTAGGTATTCATAAGCTTCTTCTGGATTTAATTCATTTATTCTTACAGCATGGTCTAACCTAATTGAGGATGTTTCTTGTATTGATCCACGTAAAACTGTAGCTTTAGCACATTTATTCAAATTGAATTTCATTTCAATGTCTTCGCTGAAGCATTTTGCAGTTTGCAGACCTTCTAGCTCGTTATCATTATTAGCATACAACTTTAAGTCATCTGTGTAAAATAGATGGCTTATTTTCTTTTGGATTATTTCATAACCACATTTTGACTAGTTAGTGCTGTTAATGATATACAGAATAGTAAGGGAGACAAAGTGTAACTTAGAAATATTCCTCTTTTGATGTCTATTTCACCAGACTTATAAGTTCCATTGATATGATTAAGGTAAAGTTTTGTTTTCCATATCGATATACATTGTTTGAGGAAATTGAAGATGACGTGTGATATCTTGCATATATGTAAAGTCTTTAAGATCCAGGAATGCGGTACACTATCGAATGCCTTACGATAATCTATGCAGGCAGTATTAAGATTTTTCTTTGCATTGTTTTCTAGGTTCCTTCTGTTAATAAGCAATTGGTCTTTACATCCCTAACAGCCACGTTTGCACCCTTTTTGTTTAAGCGGTAGTGTGCCATTTCTTTCCAAGAAGAAATATGTTTGTTTTGTTAAAATAGATCTTATTAGTTTGTATCTTGTCGGAAAGCATGTAATTGGTCTGTAGTTTTTCGGGATATTTGTGTCACTATTCTTGGGTAGAAGAAATGTAATTCTTTGGTCATCCATACAGGAATTTTAGTGGGACCGTTAATCATTTCTTGAAGTTTTTAGCTAGATTTTATTAGCTGTATTTAAATAATATAGCCAAAAGTTAAGAATTTTATCTATTCCTGGAAATTTCCAGTTGTGTGCTTTTTTCAGTGCACATTTCACATCCTCTTCTGTTATTCCAACCCATGCCTGTTCTAGTTTATTTTTCATTCGTTCTATCTCTTGTGCAGTCCAATCTACTTCTTTGTTAGGTTCTTTAGGGAAAGCCCATATTTTTTCCCAGAACTGTATAACTTCTTCCATTTTAGGGGGGGACTGTCACTTCAATTCTTTTTTTACCTATTTCCCTGTAAAATTTCTTTGCGTCGGTTTGAAAAATATTGTTTTATCTGTAGAATCTTGATCTTTTTCTTCTTTGAGCCTTCAGTTGTATTGTTTGCTGTATTTTTTCCTTAGTTGATAGGACTTCATTTTCATTTATAATGTTGTATTTCCTTTCGAATTTTCTGTCTTTTCTAGATCTTACATTTATTTCTCTTGTCAGTTCATCGAGAACTGATAGTTCACTTCTAAGTTGTTTGTTTTCTTTTTTTCTTTTTATTTTCCAAGGTGGATGTTCATGTCTGCGAGACTACCATGTTTTTAATTTCATGTTCAATTTTATGTTGCTGCTATTGCTGATGCATATATTGCTTCATCCAAAATTAATTTGAGAGCTGCATTGTAAGGCTTAATAGTTTCGAGGTTTCGAGGTTATGCTTTGTTGGTCGTAATTTTGGAAGCTGTTCTCGTTTCTCCATTCCAATATTTTGTATTTGACTTATATGGTTCTTGATTTCTTCCTTGGCTTCTTGTATACTGTTCTTGTTTTCCGTAAAATAATTCTGTTCAATGTGTTTTGAACTCGTTTTAGTGTCGTCTTGTAACTGACTCATATCATACCTTTCCAGAACATTTATCCACTGGAAGAGCCATACTAGATTTTTATTTCTATTTGTATTTCTCATATTTTTCCCACGAGTGACGCAAGTTGCCAGGCACGTTGGGTAACGGTCTTTTACAAACAGGGCCCCGAAGCCTGTAGGGGATCGCTTGTGACCTCATAAAGCAGTAGCCATTCACTCCTCGGCACGATTAACACCTTGAGTTGCGGGTTGTTGTTCGGAGTTTCGCTTCTTCTTAAATGGGTTGCCAAGCAACAGCTGACAGAGACGAGATTGGAATTCGAAGAGAAAGACGCTGGTTAAAAAACAAAAGAAAAAAGTTTGGGCGTAGCAGCCGCTCAACGAAACAAAGCCTCACTTCACTAGAGTAGTCTTTTGTTAAAAAATTTTTTTGCTACTACTAGTAACCTTGTAACAAAAATAATTGTTAAAAAAATTTCATGGAAAAGAAAAAGTTGACTAAGTTTATGAGTGCTGTGATATTTAAAATAAAAATAATAATTTTTCATCCGCTGTATATTCAGTTACTTTTTCATTAAAGTCGTCGAAAATAGGGTTATCAAAATAAAATAAATTAAATGAGTAAATAAAATGAATAAATAAAAATAAATAAATAAATACGTATTCTTTCTAAAAAAAAAAGAATATCGTAGAAGTTATAATCAAACTGCCGTGAAATTTAAAAATAATTTGTTCGCCCACTGTATATTCTGTTATTCTTTAATTAAAATCGTCGAAATTGAGGTTATCGAAAAATAAATATATAAATAAAAATAAATAAATACGTATTCTTTCTAAGAAAGAATATTGTAGAAAGTGTATCAAACTGTTTTTAGTGTTTTTCAAAGTAGTTTTTTTTCTTTTGTCTTGTTTTATTTTTTGTTTTTAAGAAAGATAATCATAGTTTAAAAATATTTTGAAATATCGACAACTAAGGGAAATATGAATAATAAAAATCTAGTTGATGAATCTATTAGATCATTTAAGCAAGAAACATAAATTGAATAATATACGAAAAAATATTCATGTTTACGTTTAAAATAGTAAACAAAATTTCATTAAAAAAACGTTAGGTTTTCAGGAGCCTCAGAAGAATACGTCATTTTTGTTGTTATTCTAATCGCATTATTATTATTATTATTATTATTACCATATATCTATGCTTTAATTTTGTACTGAGCACTTTTAAAACTAAATATCTAACTAAGGAATGTGTTTCCATTATTAACTATTACTTATATATTTTCCCGTTTAAACAATCTTATTTCTGTTTTTAATATATATATATATATATATATATATATATATATATATATATATACTACCGGCCATCATTATTAGTCCATCCTTGTGTTTTAAAAATTGATGTATTTCATAATATATTTTTAGTACTTATTGCCAAGTGAATAATTGTAAATGAAAAGAGAATGGATCTTTTGTTAATATTGCACAATAACAATTGCATCAAATGAATCTATAAATGTTTAATATTAGAGTTTCATCAATGAAAGAATAAAGAAAATGTAGGTTGATTCGGATGGGTTCATCTTTTCTTCCTTGCCTTGTAAAATCTTTTAGTAATAATAAGTAAAGAACCATTCTGTTTATATTTGGCAATAAATACTAAAAATAATATGAAATAGATGATTTATTTTGAAAGAACTGGCGTGGCTTAATAATTATTGCCAGTAGTGTATATATATATATATATATATATATATATATATATATATATGCTTTCTTGTAGATAAAGTCATTTTTCTAGAAATACATGAAACAATTTATAAACGGTAAAATATTGAATGAAAATATTGAATGAAATATACATCAGTGCAAAAACATTATCACTCATAATGACCGCTCTTTTGACCAATTCCTGCCTCCGTACGAGCACGAAACTCTTGTAAAGCTGCCAAAAATTACGCCCTTTTGATTTTGTGTCGTATGTGCGATGTATGTCTTCAACGTGTTGACACTCGATTGTGATAAAGCAATAGTATTTACTTGATGTACGCTTTGCAAGTAATAATCGAAAAGGTTGAGACCTGAGCTCTTACTTTGCCAGATGTTGCCTCTCACCAAAAAATGCTACCTTCTCAGCAAGGAAATCCTGTTTTGATTTTGAGCTAAAGCATGTTTCAAAGTCATGCATAAGTACCGCATCGTCAAGTCAATACTTCTGTGCCATCCAAGGTAACAGAATTTTTTCAAGATTTCCAGGTACTTCTTGTGCCGATCTACAAACAACTTTTAATAAAATTTGTATCCATGACACTTCCATCATTCGCCGAGGCATGAAAATCCATCACAGAAGCAGGTTTCTTCGTCTCAAACACAGATGGTCGTATACAATCAACCGAGAATTTCTATGATTTACCTCAGTGTCCACAGTGAACTTCTTTTCGTCAACAAAAAAAACCCCTTTCTGCACGTTGATGCTTGTTGAATGAGAGACGCTTTCAGTATCTCTCGTCTCTGATTTCTTTCACTTTGGCTGTTCAGATGTGGTGGCATCGTCGAACATAGATAGTCATACCAAGGTTCTTGTTCACAGTTCTGTGCATTATAGAACGAAATGCATTGCGTTTCTGTGCAAGCGTGGTCATTGGTGTGAATGGGTTTTCTTCAAATTTAGCGTTTAAGGCCAATGAAAAACTTTGTATTTCGCTTTGAATAACTGGTAAGTCTTGTGTTCTTTTCTACAAACTTTGCTCTCTTCTTATAATTATTGAAATACTGGAAAAATTTTACTTTTCGATGTTTCGTCAACATAACAATTTTGTTGGCAGTGTGCTGGGCTATGATAGGCGAACAGTTCTGTTCCTCCATTACTTTCTGCTGACGAATTCTTTAACCATTTATCTGAGAAGAAAGAGGAATATTAGATGTTTAGACAAGCAAGGTTTTCTAAAAAATAAATTGTTAAATCTATAAAATCGTTTCCTTAAAATAAGCCTCAATTTATTTGTAAGACTCTCTTTATCTCTCTCTCTCTCTCTCTTTCTCTCTCTCACTATATATATATATATATATATATATATATATATATATATATATACCGTTACTGATTGTAGTTTTCCGCATTAGTCACATCTGGGAAAAGATTAATAAAGTTATATGAGCCTAATGTGCAGGAACAGTAGTGTCTCTTAACATATATATCTATGAAATGATTTGTTTGAACATTATTTTTGATCGATAGTCGTATTTAAGTAGTTATTCTGTTTTTAATGAAACTGTATTATATATTTATTTCTACAGGCCTGATTATTTACGATAATTTTTTTTATGAAAATGTGTGTCATTCGGCAGGATTCGAACCTATATATATATATATATATATATATATAAGTGTGTCACTTAGCTAATTAGTGTTACCTTCAGCATTTATATGATAGCCGTGTTTATCCTGAAATGCAGTCAATCTATCAGTAGAATGTCTTTGTTACTTTATCACCGGTTGCGCTGAATGACTATGGGATCCCTCGGCAGATTCTCTGCGCTGAGTTGCCCAAAGGAAAAAGATGAACACAGAAACTCTAATTGACGTATAAAGAATGCATAATGACTCCAGCTTAAAAGTCATTCGTTACGCAAAATGACTTGGGAAACCTAACCTGAGATAGTTTCTCCTGGGAGAAAGCAGTGCACAATTGTGAGAGAGATTTTGAATAAGATCGCTGTTGATTTTTGTACTGTGAGCTTTGATTTATTTCTGTTTATTTAATATGTATCAACCTCTTTAAATTTGTTTCATACTTTTTGTTTTATTCTTAGCCTATCGCTCTCTGGGAAGCATATGCCATCGATAACCACTCACCATCGCGCTCTCTTCTGGGCTGGTCCTATAACTTGTCTTTTTTTTTTCAGGTAAAGGTATTTTCCTTACGCAAATACATTTATCCTCCGAGTGATGTGTTACTCTAGCAGGCTGGTTATGAATTCAGATTTTTTCCTTCTCCTAGACTGGTTGACCCCCACCGAAGACTATAGAACAGTTTGTTTTTTATTTACGCATAGCTGAGGGGAGAAAAGATAAATTATTACCTTTTCCAGGGGTAAGGAAATGTAATGAACTAAAATAAAATTCGACTCAGCTCTCCGATTCCTCAATCCGAGCTGTTATCAGTTCCTCTATCATACTTATTACTTGAACAATATTTTTTCTCAAGGCTTTGGTGCATATACCATTACTTCATATTTCCACATTAGTCACATCTGGGAAAAGATTAATAAAATTTTATGAATCTAATATGCAAGAACAGCAGCGTCTCTTCCTTTCAATTCACCATTGTTAAACAAAGAAAGTGCTCCTTAATGTTCAAAATGAACATATAAGGTGTGACTACATTATAAAGAAATTTGACTGTTTACTAGTCTTGTAAGAAGCGGGTGATTCTGTTTTACCTACTCTGTTCATCGCCAAATTTTCTTTTTTGTCTGTTCAGTTATTGATTCATTGTTTGGTTGTTTTGTTTAAAGGCATTCCAATCTTAGTGGTCACTTTATGCCGAAAAAGTTTTTCAGTGACTTTAAAAGAATCATGAGTTAAATGTGCTTCTTGGTTATGGTAGGCGTCTTGAAGTAATTTAGCATCTTGAAGTAGGCAGCTTCATGGAGGTATATATCTGGGTATATTTGTGGCTATTTCAATCTTTTCTAGATTTTGTTATAGAGACCAGCTTCTCTTATATATTCGAGGATTTTAGGGAGTTTTACTTAGATGAATACTTCTTTTAGGTTTGTTTCTTTGTAGTACTTTTGGCGAGTTTGCTTCAAGTCTAAACAATTTGTTACAATGTGGAATATTGTGTAGGCCTCCTGGCATGGTATACAGATTGGAGCTACCTCCTTCCTAAGGAGGTAAGAATGGTTGATGCTTGAGTGGCCCACACAGTGTCTTGGTAATGTTACTTGTTCTTTCCTAGTCATGTCACTGGAGTTATTTATTTCTCCGATTTGTTACTTTATTGCATGTAATTTGTTACTGGTGTAAGACTTCCACAATTCTTGCCATTTGTTTATTTGGTGTTTGTTAATTGTTGCTTACAGTGGGTTATCCGTTCTGATGAAGAGTATTTGTGTGTTGAAACAGATTAACAGAATTTGGCCTCGTTAATAGATAGCCCACTATAAGTTATAAAACCATAAGATCAAATTGAGTATAGAAACAACATTTTATATTTACACATATATCAATTAAGGTTTTTACAAATAAAATAATGTTTTTAGGATGGGTCCAACGGAGGTTAAAATGTTTTATAGCAGTCAATGCTGAAAGAGAGATTGTGCGTAAGTAATGTTGGAGTGATTGTCAGTTAAAAGTGTCTTTGATGTAGCCGCTTCTTTGGTGGGTAAGTAGCTCAGAGGACAGCGAAGAAGAAGGTGGAAGAGAAAGGAGCGAGCAAAGTGGATTGCTTGACGAGGTCAAGGGTCGTGCTAAATATGATCTCACTTTCTCCACCCTCGCGATGCTTTTTGTGTCGGCTTTTTATTTCGTCTTTGTGGGTCCCAGCAGGTCATTTGGGAATACACCCGTATTTAATGCTGGGCTTTCCATTGGCCGATAAATAAAATTCGCATAGGCTTGCGAACTGGAATTTGATATTTAATTAATTTTTGGATTTCTGCAGGAACAACTGCGTGGAGCCGAGTGCACACAGACCAGTTTTAGCCATTTGCTTTCTGGTCCTGAGAGTGCAAACATCCGATCCCTCGCTTTACTCGGTATCACCACATGCTATTAGGTCTGTGAAGGGGATTTTATCTTTTGAAGGTTCCAGTTCTAATGCTTTTTTTGCTGTTCCAGTTATTGAACTGGTTACTACATATTGTATCTACATTAGTCACATCCGACAAAATGATTAAAACATTGTGTGTCTATTTAGATTATTTACATTGTTCGGACTATTATCATCATCTTTATTGTCATATTCCCGTTGCACGCTCCGCTCTTTGTTACGTAATATACTTTAGAATTTTGAGCCGAACTGTTTATTTTGTTTACCCCGTCAGATTGTTCTAGTCCCACGTGTCATGCCTTTTTTGGATATATCAGTTTTCAGTTATTTCTATTTAGTAGCGTAGCTCTTCAAGGAATTGTTCACCTAAGCAATGACCAGATATTGAACTCATAATTTTTTGTGTAAAGTTACTAGATTACTTAAACCAATGCTTTTTTCTCTGGGTCATGTGTTCTTGGGGAAATAATGGACTTGTTTCTAAATTCCAACATATATCATCTGAAAAGGGCCGAAGCGTATAAGGGCCAAAACGTTGCGAATATGACAATAAAGATGAGAACAACATCCTGAACAATCTAAATAGTATAAATTGTTACAATACCTTATCTCGGAAATATAGACAGATTTTGTGAGTCTAGCAAATCGATACAAAACTTTAAATATCTGGGGAGTTTTTTAAACAGAAGATGGTATGCACACGCGTGAAATCTAAAAGCCTTTTGAGATAGCAAAAGGGACATTTTAAAACTAACAAAATATAAAAAAAAACATTAAACGAACAAGATCACTCCTTATATATGCCACTTATTGCTAGATTCTGTCTTCATATATGAGGGAGAGACTTGTAGCACAAAAAAGTAGTTATACAGAAAGATGTTGAGAATACCTTTGGCTGGACTAGTGAGCAAAGATGATCTTTTAAGAGACAATCAAAACGACAAGGACAAGTATAATTAGCATCAGGAAGAGACAGTTGAAAATTCTAGGACGCGTCTTGAGGTGTGATGGCTTTGATACTCACAGAACACAGGAAAGATAGAAGGGACAGAAGAAAACAATACATTACATAGAGAGACTGAGTTAATGGATGGCGAAGCTGGGTTCAGAAGAGATAGGAAAAACGCAAACTGTATTAGGAGCTACAATGGTGGTGAAAGAGCCATGTCTTAAAGCAACACACCACGTACAAAAAGAATGTGTATATTAAGGTGTGTCTTTTCTTTTTAAGTAAAACAAGGAAAGATAGTCTAGGGTGTGGGAGTAAACAGATTAGTTATGTCTACGGTTTTGATAAAAAATGACACAAAAAATGACACTTTCTTTTGACATAATGACATAACAAATGACACTTTCATTCTTTTTCTTTTGTTCTTACTTCCTCCGGCTCTTCTCTCTTACCCTCTCTCTCTCTCTCTCTCTCTCTCTCTCTCTCTATATATATATATATATATATATATATATATATATATATATATATATTAATTTATTTGTTTGAACATTATTTTTAATAGAAACTCGTAAAGTAGATATTCTGTGTTTAATTGACCAGCATATTTACATATATATCTCTACCGGCCTTAATATCTTCGAGAAATTTTGTTAAGAAAATGTGTCATATGGCAGGATTTTAACAACACAGAGGAAGCAGAAACATACATATATGAAAATTTCTCAAACGTATCCATACCAGTATAATCCGACTGACATCAAATCGGTCGAGTTTGGATCCCGGCCAGAATCAAGTGGCTGTGTCTAGCCACACTGATGAGCTGTGATACAGCGAAACAGGCTTATATGTGGATGACTAATATATATATATATATATATATAATAATAATAATAATATTTATTAATAAATTATAACATTGATATGTTATAATATCACTACAAAAGTAGCTATTTTGTTTCGACACTTTTTGTGTCTTTTCAAGTGATGTTGTTATTTCATATGAATGGCTTTAAAAGGTTAAGAACAAGCAAGACCCCTTTTATCAGGGAGGCATTATTGTATGTACAATGTGGACCAATCAGAGTAAAGCAACTTTTACTTTGGAGAATATGTGGGAAGATTTAAAATTAATCTTGGTGGGCATTGGTATTAAAATTTTATAAAATTAAGATCAGCATTATTAATTAACTATTATATCTACTATATTTTTGTGGCTAAAAAAACAAAACAAAAAAAACTATATGTATATATATTTTAACAATTTTGTAGATTTAGAAAATTATTAATATTTTAGACGGGGGAGAGAAAAAGAACGCATACATGAATAAACTTACAAACATTCACATATGGAGAAATATTCACAAACATTAGTAAGAAAAAACATATACATAGTAATACACCCATGTATATATACATACACAAATTTCAAAATTTAGTTTTTATCGAGATGTCAATTTGTCTGTTAACTTTTAGGCAGGCCAAATTGCTACATATTGGATACAGTCACGGCGGATTCATAAAATCACTGGCCTCATATGAATGGGGTCAGGATAGACATAATCATATTTCAATGCATGAACACATAAGCGGGAATAAATATATACTTACGCAAAACCATAAAACAAACTTAAATGCGTATGCATGTGCAAAACGTCATACATATATATATATAGAGAGAGAGAGAGAAAGTTCAATACTGTTCATATGAAGTTATGACTGTAAGCCTCGGTTGTTTAGCTCGTGTGCGTGCGTCTCTACGCATGTCAATGGTTGTATATATGTAAAATTATGTCTGTGTATGCGTAAGAGGCGTCATGACAAAAATACATATTCCCACCAAAGTCAATCACCACCTTCAACAAAAGTTCATCAATATATGTATCTCCGTATACATCCAGTATTTTGAAAAAAAATTAAAACAGTTAGTTAGACGATCAAAAAAGCATGAAACTTAAGAAATCTATCTATCTATCTATCTATCTATCTATCTATCTATCTATCTATCTATCTATCTGCCTGCCCATACATACGTACAGATATAAATATATATACACACTTACAAATATATATAGAAATATACATAAATATAAATACATACACAGAAATATACACATGTATATATATATATACATATATATACATATACATATACACACACACATACAAATATATACGTATTACATATATATATATATAGACACATACATACACACGCACATACGCGAACAAACATATATATAGAAACATGGACACTTTAACAAACATATATACATGTGCGGACATATACACAAATATACACACATACATAAACACATGCATGTACACATATACACACACACATATATACACACACACATATATACACACACATACACATACATATATGATCGTATAATACGTTTTTAATTCATATTTGGAAATCACTTGTTTCTGATGAAGGACTGGGGGCGGTCAGAAATATAAAACAATAATAAAATATATATATATACATACACACACATACACATATACACATATATACACACATACATACATACATACATACATACATACATACACACACATATATATATATATATATATATATATACATTTTCAAATTCGAAAATTTTTTAAAAAATTCTTTCCCATACACATATATACATATACACATATACATATACAAAAATATACAGACAATCATGTAAAGCCTACACACATATACAGATGAGTACAAATATCTACAAAAAAAATATAAAAAATATATACAAATCAGTAATTAAAGCAGATCTCAATATGTCTACAAGCACAGAAGGACAAATGTACACTTATACATACATACGCACAAAAATATATACATACATGTATATATATATATATATATATATACGCACACACATACACATATACTTATACACATACATATATACATATACATACATGCATATACAAACACATACAAACACGTACATACATAAATATATATATATATACATAGATACATAAACTAATATTTAAATATTAATTTGCCTATATTCGATGGGTACCTCCACCCGACCTAGACGCCCCAGTAATAACCTCCCCAGATACACAATCAAGCACATATCAACACAACAAAAACTTACAAGCAAATAATCCAATACCGAACTATATATATATATATATATATATATATATATATATATATATATATATAAGTAAGTTATTTTTAGTGAGTACACGTGCTTGTGTTGACATATATATATATATATATATGTCAACACAAGTACGTGTACTCACTAAAAATAACTTTTATAGCCCTGAGAAATAATGGTGGATATTATAAGTACTAGTGAAAAAGTTGGTGTATTATGTTTTTTAGTAGAAAATTAATTTAGCAGTTATAAATTCAAAGCATACACGATTTGAATGTATTCTATAAATAGGTAATAATTTTTCTCTTAAAATAACGTGTTTCCAAAAAGATGTTTGGAATTAATCCTATATGGTAGCAGTTGGTAAAAAGGTGTTTTTTGCTGTAATTACTAGTCGTACGTATCCGACTATGCCTGTATTTAGTGAGGCTCGACTATTTGTTTTCAAAACGCCCAGAGCCGAATTGTGGTTTACAGCAACTATGCTGGGCGGACATTGGTTACAGTTTCTGGAAAAATTGCGCATTAGCTAACATGATTCAAAGTCTGAACAAGTTCAGTACGTTCAAAACCTCGGTCATGATGACCTACGACTTCAGGTTTACTCAAATACAGACGGTTCACAAGAAGTTCCGTCTACCTATTTTCACTCACAAAGCTTAAGTCAAAGAGTAGTATTTTCTTAGCAGGTTCTTTCCTATGGTGCCGCACATGGAAGCGGTTCTACAAGTCAATAACATTAAAATGTCACCTTCCTGTCACATCAGTCATTGTTAGATTCAAACTCAGATCTTGTCGTTGCAAAGCGAACGTTTCCAGTGGTAATGAAGAGGTAACCGGATGTCGCCTGAAGAAATCGAGCCACAAATGCGGAACTGCAGCGCAATCGATTCGAGTTTTCTTTCTTTTTTTTTATATTTGGAGAGGAAGTAGTGCATATGGATGAAAATTGAATTCGTTTATTTTTAATTCCTTACGTCAACATTTCTATATTCCATGGCAAGATTGTTTTGCTATTTGTCCCATGATTACGAGAGTTCGTCTGTAGGAAAACCTGATTACACGGTGAGGAACTACAATTTTTCCTTCTATTCGCAAAGCTGTGTAATTTACAATCTATTTCAGGTAATGTGATGTGACTCCATGACTCTATGTCAAGATTCGGGGTAACGCTGAGAATAGTCGTAATGTGGTTAGACCAAAGATTATTTGACTACTGCTGGAATGAGTACATATCAATGTGTATATACATATAAATAAACAATACACCTTTTGTACAGTGCATATTAAGGGCGTATTAAAGACAAGAGAAACAGTTCTAAACAACCAGAGACCTGCTTAAGCAGTTTTTGATTTGATGAGAGACCAGAGGACAGAAGTGATGATAAACAGTCTAAAGTTACTTAAAGCAACACAAAAAGACAGGAGGTTAGGGAGAAGTATGATTTCCCGCGTTAACTAACCACAAGAAGTTGATTCACTGTGATGCGCGAAACAATTTTTCTTCCCAGACTCTAACATAATTATAAATCTACAATTCGTCCATGTTTAAAATATTGCTGCCATATATACCATCCGCCTGTGTATTGAATACTGCTGCTACATCTGGTCGGGTGCCCCTGCTATTCACTTCGGCGTTCTTGACAAGATCCAACGGAAAATCTGTAATGTGATCGATACTAACTTGCCAGCTCGGCTGCAGTCGCTCTCTCATCGGCTTGACGTGGCTTCCCTGTGCCTCTACAAATACTTTTGCCGCTTCTGCTCCAATGAACTTAGCTCAATTGTTCCCCTATGTATGTATTTACACGAGCTACTAGTCTAGCAACTAGGCCCAACCCTTTTACAGTAAAACCGATAAAATGTAACCGCAGTTCTACTTCAACAGCTTCTGATCTCGCACATCTCGCCTATGGAATTCCCTTCTGTATACTTGCTTCCCCGACAGCTACAATCTCCAGCAATTTAAATGTAAGGTCAATAAGCCTCTCCTATCTCACTAACTCACATCCTCTCTCTCAAGCTCTTTTCTCCATCCACTCCACCCAAATTTATTACTCGTCTATACCCTCCTCCTGACATCCCCCATAACCTACCCCTCTTTCTCATCCCTGTCCTTTATGTAACCCCCTTGCGCAACAGTGACAGTAAAACTGCCTTTCTTAGGGTGAAATGATTTTAATATATACATATGGTTTACTGTTCCCTCTATTTAGCTAAAGCACTTTTATAATACCCAAAGAAGAATCAGCAATATTGTTAACCCTGATATAGTGGCTCAGTTTCAGTCATACTCAAACCGCTCTAATGTAGCTTCTTCGTGCCTTTTCCATAAATACTTTTATGGTTATTGTTTGAATGATTTCTTCGCCATAGAACCTAGAATATTTTAATTTAAGCGCAGTACCTGACGGCCGTTCTAGAGTTAATCAATTTTCAATTTTCTAACAGTAGGTTCCATGCTAACAGTTTTTTTTTCTCGTACTTTTCGATTGCGGAACTTCCTTCCGGCTCCATGCTTTCCAGACAACTTTAATCAGCAAAGATTTACATGCAATGTCAATTACTCTTACCTCTTTCTGTTCATTATTAATGTTTGTCTGCTTTATTCTTCCATACCCGGTAACCCTTTTTGTCTTAGTGGCTATTCTGTCCTAGATGGGGTGATACAAATTAATAATTAAATAGTGGCTATTCTATCCTGGATGGGGTGATACAAATTAATAATTAAATAGTGGCTATTCTATCTTGGATGGGGTGCTACAAATTAATAATTAAATAGTGGCTATTCTATCCTGGATGGGGTGATACAAATTAATAATTAAATAGTGGCTATTCTATCCTGGATGAGGTGATACAAATTAATAAATAAATAGTGGCTATTCTATCCTGGATGGGGTGATACAAATTAATAATTAAATAGTGGCTATTCTATCCTGGATGGGGCGATACAAATTAATAATTAAATAGTGGCTATTCTATCTTGGATGGGGTGATACAAATTAATAATTAAATAGTGGCTATTCTATCTTGGATGGGGTGATACAAATTAATAATTAAATAGTGGCTATTCTATCTTGGATGGGGTGATACAAATTAATAATTAAATAGTGGCTATTCTATCTTGGATGGGGTGATACAAATTAATAATTAAATAGTGGCTATTCTATCTTGGATGGGGTGATACAAATTAATAATTAAATAATAGAAGTAGTTTTGAAAATGGAACTCATATGAACAGCTTCTAGTCATTTTTTCACTTTTTGGTGAGACAGTTCTAAAAATTCGAATTTTGCACAAACATCCAGGAATAGTGTATTGGCAATTGGTTATGTCATTCAGTTCACCACGTTAAAATCATCCACTAGATATTGTTTGTGAGTATATCATCCAATAGATATTGTTTGTGAGTATATATATATATATATATATATATATATATATATATATATATATTACACATTTTTACACGCAATGACCTAAAGATGATTGCCAGAATTCAGTGATGTTTTCTATAATGACATCAACGCTTTCTCCGAAACTGGTATTGGCTCAATTACCTAAATTATAGTGTAAGGAAATTGCCCAGCACGCCTCGATTTCCTTGCGTCTTCCCACCGACAAGTAAACAACCTGATGACCAGTGATTGCAAAAGCCTTCAGGACACTATGCTCCAACGCTATTCTCAGGCGTATGTATGTGTATGAACCGACGACAAGAATCAAAGCCTGTTTATTGGCTCCACATAATAATATGTTTCTACCCTTATCTTTTAGAAGTCTTTCTCCATATTTATTGGGGTGTTAACCTATACTCTGCATCTCAAGACATGAAACCGACCAGTCAGTCTCTCACATTAGTTTGGGACAATCATTCCATTTCTATTGTGATGCGCTAGTCATGAATTTCTATATCCCTGTTCATTGACCATAGTCTATGTACCGTGTCCCATCAACATAAGGCGATGGCTTTTCAGAACTTTGTATATTTTTTATCTGTTGGTAATGTTTGCGATTTTATCAACCACTCCAATATCGATTCACATAAAATCGTCAATTAGGTTTGCCGTTGTCTTCTATATTTTTTCCTTCGATATGTGTACGTCAAATTTTCCAAGCTGTCTTGCTCATTATATGAAATTTCAACTCCTGATTATAATTATAAGTGATTTTCTTTTTTTGTTCGTTAAAATTTCGTCTATGCTTACATGCCCCGCCCATGACATTCTCAGCATCTTTCTATAGACACCCCGCTTTTTTTACTGTCGCCTGTCTTATATTTTGTCAATGCCACGCATAGTGTACAAACAACTCACGGATGAAGAAGAGATTACAAGTAAAATAGTTGTAGTTCCAACAATGAGAATTCGATAGACAGGGCATGTGAACGATGAGGGAAATATAAGGCTGATAGGAACTAAAAAACACTTATACTTACAATCAGAATTTCACAGTTCAAAATGTCTGTCATATAGAAAATTTAAGTAGAACAGTTACGACATGAAAACATTAACCATAAAACATATTTTGTTTTTTCACACTGCATTCTGATAATGCGTGCTTATACTTGTACCAACTATAAGCACTATATTGTGATCACATGTCCGAAGTTTGAGCTTGGTCGTGTCAGCTTACTTGCTGTTATTACAGTATAAACACGGGTGCTCTACTAACTGTTTGTTTATCCTACATCGGAGGATATAGGATGAACAAACGGAGCGACCATGGTTACACTGTAATTGCAGCAACAAAACTGGCCCAGTTAAGCTTAAACTTCGATCACGTGACCAAAATAAGACCAACTATAAACACGCATGTGTAGAGGGCAGTGTAACAAAGCTAACGTTATATTATGTCGAAAATACTGATAATCTTTTACTTACACTTGCATACTCCCAGGAAGATGGCATTCTCTATTCCTATGAATCTTATTATATTATATATATATATATATATATATATATATATATATATATATAATATTGTGTATTTGACAACAATCTCTCTTTTATACAAGTTTCATTGAAAATGACAGAAAAGGTATTATCATAAAGTTTTTTATATAATTTTTCATATGTTCGTAAATTATAATTATACGAACACATAAAAATTATACATAAAACTTAATGACAATATCTTATCTGCCATTTTCATTGAAACACACACATACACACACACACACACACATATATATATATATATATATATATATATATATATATACTATAGTCATCCGCAGACAGATTTGTTTCGCTGTATCACAGCTCATCAGCACGGTTAGACTCCGATCACTTCCTAACCAAGGATTATATATATATGTATATATATCTTAAGTTAACCATAAAAGTGAATATATATTAAGTGGGTAACTGGCTATTAAGAAAAGTCACTTTAATGACGGCGGTTTACTGTGAAATGTTTATCATGTGAACTACTTTGAAGGAGATAATGAAAAGCGGGTATTATAATCAGTTATTCCTGCTATAATTTATATATACACGTGAATAACAAGAATACATACGCATAACATAATTTATTAATTGTTATGTCCCTGTTGCGCGATTATCGATATTCCCATGAGAGCAGATGATCTTACCGATGAGTAATACTGCGTGGCCATTTCACGGAAGCCTAGCCCGGCAAATCCTCTGACGTCAGGATAAGACATGACTCACCTGTTGCGCTTGTCTCCGACTGCAGTTACCCTCTGTTGTTTAATTGTTCATAGCAACCCATTTGTTATTTGCCAACGTTTTTTTCTTAATGGGTTCTGAGTGTGTACGCACTCATAATTTAGCGTGTTGCTGTCTCTAAGAATATGAGTAATGGTGAAAAGGAGACGGATAATTAATTTTCTTTGTATCGTGTCTTGTCTTTGCATTTATATTATGATGTATTTCTTGGAAGTTTATATCTGAGTTTGTAATGACTAAACTGGTATCTTTAAAATAAACGATAATGTATTTTGAAACTGAAAAATTTTGAAACCTTTATTTTTGTTTTAATTCCAATCTAACCGATTAAATTTAATATTTCAAATGAGCAAAAAAATTCTGCATTTCAAAACAAATTTAGATTGATTAGCATTTTTTGTCTTTTTTTATTTTCTGAAAAAAATAGATGACTTGAGCAGGAGTAAAAACGTATGACAATTTTATTTTAAAATATAGCTGAAAAGAAATTCTAACAAAGTGATGCCTATTTTTATGAGGTGCTGACACATTTATTAATGGCCTGATACTTGGGAATATTTGTAATAAGGAAAAAATTAAAATAAAATTACATGACAAATCAAAAGAAAATACAAATACATTTTAAATTTACTGTGGTTGCCAGTCTTATTTTCTTATAATGTCGTGTATGCACGTTCGTATTTGCAAAATCGGCATGTTTATAGTAACACAAAAAATAATTTAGTTATTGTTAAAATACATTTAAAATACGCTAAATTATACTATGTATAATTAGTAAATGCATTTTTTATTTAATATTAATATTGTTTGACCACTAGAAAATAATACAGAATTTGAAAAGAATTAAGAGTTTATAAATTATTTTAAACATTTTTAAATGAATGCAATTCTCTGTTATCGAAAACAATTTTTCGTGAAATAATTGTGTCCATAACGTATTTTATTTATGTATTTCATTTCTTTTCTTATTAAGTAATGCCTTAGTTTTATTGCATTTATTATTTTAAAATTCAGAGCAGATTTTCTGTAAATCAGGATCCAGTTTGACAAAAGTAATTTAAGGTTTGCCCACATTTTTAGATATATAAATGGATAGGTCTGTCAGTGTGCGTATCTCCATTCTAGCGAACCCTACTCCTCTAAAACCCTTGGTCCGATTTCAACTGAAATTGGGTCACTTGTCGATCATGACATGAAATTTTGATGTGAGCAAAAGTTTTTCGAATCGATGTACAGGTTACGACAGAAATCACCGAAACGCTTAGAAAAGAACTCTTCTCCTCTGAGATTCCTTATGCGGATTCAACCAAAATCAGGTAACTTGTAGATCAACGTCCAAAGCTTTGATGTGCACAAACCTTTATCGAATCGATCTAAAGATTTTGTCAAAAAATAAACAACAAACGTAATTTCGGGTGGTATTTTTTGCACTTATATGCATTTCCGATGACTTGATATGCAAACAAAATTTCAATTGTAAGCGTGCGGCAAAATTAATGGAAAATATTGCTTTTTGTGATCGTTTATTTCTCCAAGAAATATTGGAGCTTCTCTATAATTTCTACCTTATCATATGCCATAACAATTTCAGATTTTGTACAAGGTACCAACCCCTCCGATGTTGCAGGGAAAATGCATCAACTTCTGTGTCACAATATCATCGCATCACATTATAGGTTTCCGTAATGCCTGCCCCCGTTCTTCCAATTCTACATACATTATACCCGTTTATTGGCAAAATTGACCAAGCATGAATCTCATTTTACAAATACGACAAAAACTGCTATTTTGGTTTTGTTTTAACTTACGCGTCATGGCAACCACATATTGGAGCTATTTTAATGAGTACCAGATCTTACCATTTCAACATAGCCATTAAAAAACCCCGAGTAACGCCAGGCTATACAGCTAGTAACTAATACAATTATTAAGCACTAAAAAAAGTACTTCTCGAAATTTCATACAAGTAAATAAGTGTAAGAGTAACAAATGAATAACTTACCAAGTTTTTTTTAATAAAACAAACATTTTGAAACACATGATTCTTGAATAACTCCAGAAATTTCGATTAAATTCAAATAATTATCAGATTTTTACAAGAGTTTCTATACCAATGTAAATTTAATTGCAAAAAGGCGAAAAAAACACCGAAAAATGTATTAATACCAAAACAATTACGATCTAAAAATATTTCATATTACCTATAGTAACACAAACAATTTGATGGTAAAATTTTGTTTTTAAGATTTTCAAACTATTTTCAGTATGTACGCTAATATTTTAACGAATGTTTGGAGGTATCTAAATTAAATTAAAGAAATTGTCGGAAGATTTTTTGTAGACATACATGGGTATTATGGGTTCAACATCCATATATAAATTTCAACATATCCATATATAAATTTCAACATATCCATATATAAATTTAATAGAGTTAACACGTCCAATTCTCATCCTCCTGCCAGAAAAAAAAAGTTGTCACAAAAATTCTCTTAGTTGTGAAAGTTCGTTTATATTTCCTGCTCTCCACATAAAGACACATAGCTGACTATTAAAAAGACTTGCATAATTATCTAATGTTTGCAATAATAACTATTATTATGATTAAGTTAGAAAACATTATTTCTTGCCTACATAATCTGATAGTTTATGTAACTCTAATTAATCAGATTATTTAAACTTATTTACATATATTAACAAAAACAAAATCGACTTTGCTCATACAATTTGTATTATTGTAAAATGTAACCTATAAAAATGATTAACAGGGACGTCGCATAAAATAAGATATTGATTAATGTTACTGGGCCTACATTTATAGAATTCTATAAAAAACATATTTTAAAAAGTGTTTATGTTTGTCTTTACAGTTATTTTTGAAAGCAAAAATTACGGCTACATTTTTTCAATCTAGACACACTGAAATTTTATTTAAAGAGAAATGACTGACTTTTGTAAAGATATAATTTTTTCTGTACAATTCAGTCAGTTAAGTGCCATACGTGATACACGCTTGGGCGATCATGTCTCGAAAGAGACATGACTGACTGGGCAGAAAATTATCCTGCAGTAGGTTGCCATTGCTTTCTGCGGTAGACTGGTTGCCGACCAAGGCTATAGAGCCCAATCTGTTCTGCTATTTAATCCATAACTGGAAGGAAGAGACGGATTCATACCTTTCCCAAGGGTATTTGCGCGTAAGTGAATACAATGGATTCAACTGGAATTCGAACTCGGCTCCCCGGTTTCTCGTTCCGAGCCGATATCCACTGCACCACAAAGGAATTAAAATAGCATAAATACAAATGTTACTAATTTTTAATCACTTCACCCCTAAACAAGGTCTCGAGGGTGGGGTTACAGGGAGTGAAAGTGACAGAAAAAAACTGAATATAGGAAGGATTGAGGAATGACAAAATATGAACGGGATTGAAGAAGATAGAAGATGCATTGAAAATTTTGAAGGTTTTAGTTATCAGGAAGCAAGTAAACAGAAGGGGGTTACATTGATTGGAGGAGAAAAGAAAAGAACCAGTTGGAATATAATGGGCGGTTGCATTTATCTATTTTGATGGCAAACGGGTGGGACGTAGATGCTAATATAGGGGCATACTTAAATTCCTGCAGTAGGGGAACCAGGAAAAAAACTGGTCAGAGCTGTTGCCATTAAAATTTTTGTAGAAAAGACAGAGAGAAGCCATGCCCGATAAGTGACTGAGGTCGAGGTACCATGTGAGGATCGATAATATTACAGAACGTTCTTTGGATTTTGTCAAGAACCTCGAGATGACTAGCAGGATCAACAGACCATATGTGGTAGCAGTATTCAATGCACGGGCGGATGGTAGATATGTAAATGTGCAAGATGGACTCTGAAGAGAAAAACCTTTCCAAGATTCACACTGATATAGCTGTCCTTGTCGAACATGCAGCTATTGGTTCAATGTATCCGCTTCACTTCAAATCAGTTAAAAACATAAGACAAGAAGAAGAAGGCGGTGTGCGTTGCACTCCACTTCAAGTAAGTTGAAAACATAAGGCAAAAAGCTGTTTGCATTGCTCTCCATACTGATATCATACAGAATAGTTTCTCAATAAAACCAGTTTTGTTTTTATATAAGACAATTTAAATAAATATCCGCTCTGTAAGTTAAAAGCATTTACATTGAGCTCTAATGTTCTTAAATATTAAAAACTATTAAAAGATAATACTAGAAACCTACTGGATTATTTACCAACATTATCCCGGATTATTTACCACTCCTATCCCGGATTTTTATCGCCTATATATATATATATATATATATATATATATATATATATATATATATATATATATGGGGGAGACACAGTAACTACCAGTTTCATATTTCATATTTTATGATAAGTGGGTGACAAAAATTATTAAAAATAAATAACACAAATAAGACACACACATATATATATATATATATATATATATATAATTTAGGTAACTCCAGGATATCGCTAAAAATAGCATACTGTGATGAAAACTTGTTCCAAATATAATAAATACAAATGTGTTTCATTAAAATGTTTGTTATTATTACAAGGAAAATTCAATATATTTCTTGAATATTTTATTATTTTTGACTCCTTTTTACAACTATCAAATTTTTGATTTAAAACCTGTTTTCTTGCTAACTTTTAGCAGAGCAAATTTTAGCTTCTTTTTTGCGGTGACATACACGTGAGCTTTTAAAGTCTTTCAAAAATAAAATATTTCCAAATAAATTACATTAATTAGAAAAATATTATTATAAAATCTCGTTCAAAAATATTATTGTATGTGTTTAACTAATTATATGAAAAATTAAGAAATTCAGAATGATAATTTTTAGTTATTATATTATTTACAAAAAGAATAATTTAGAGAATTAAAATCACCGAAATCTTTTTTGCAAATTCGAATCTTGACTTAATGAAAATCTCTTCTGAATCGAGAAATACAAAACGCAAACCAAGTCATTATTTAATTGGAGAAGCTATTAATTGATTCTAAAATTAATATGTATTTAAAGTGAATAATGAATGAAGAAAAAACTTGAAAACTGAAATTTTTACAAGATTTGTTTGCATTTATTTTACAATTTTAAATTGCATAATTACAAATAATTTAAATCTTTTAAAAATCAGTTATTATGGGGTAGCACTTAGGAAATATTAACTAAAACTCCATTTACTAATCATATATTGTAAAGCTTATAACAACCTGACACCACTGAGTATTTTGAAAAGAATTTCGATATGTTTTGGTATGCGTATATACTTGCATAATTTCTAAGCATATTGTTCAAATCTAGCATTATCATTTAAAGATCACGTGTTCAAGGGTTTTCCTCCCCTTACGAAACAACTCATATAAGCTTTATCGTCTGCTCTACTATACTAAACAAGTAAAGAAAAAACTAATACTAAAATTTCACTAGCTTAACCCTACAAAAACCAATACATTCCAACCCCTTCCTTTACTAGAGCTAACCTTTGGGCTTAGAGTTTTTCGTCATTCTCTGTTTATAAGGGTTTGAAAATGCATGTCACAAAATGACATGTTTAAAATGGCTATTTCTCAGATTTTACAGATAAATAAATAAATATCCGCTCTGTAAGTTAAAAGAATTTACATTGAGCTCTAATGTTCTTAAATATTAAAAAAATATTAAAAAAATAATACTAGGAACCTACTGGATTATTTACCAACATTATCCCGGATTATTTACCACTCCTATCCCAGATTTTTATCGCCTATATATATATATATATATATATATATGGGGGGATACAGTAAGTACCAGTTTCATATTTTATGATAAGTGGGTGACAAAAATTAAAAGGAGACATGAATCATCATCCGTTAAAAGGATATTTACTTCAACACTTCGCAACTATATTTAAAATACAAGCTGCCTCTGAGGCTTATAGTAAAACTGCCATAAACCGTGCAGGTATTTCTAATATCAATGGAAAATGCCATTTATATTTGAACCCTGCGTTAAATCTGCTATTTGTGAGAGACTTTCCAGGATCTAGGTCTTTTACTTCTTCAA
This sequence comes from Ascarosepion bandense, assembly GCA_037127315.1. NCBI lineage: Eukaryota > Metazoa > Mollusca > Cephalopoda > Sepiida > Sepiidae > Ascarosepion > Ascarosepion bandense. Next base: position 3,402,247 of record JBBBDQ010000187.1, read on the forward strand.
CCAGAGGCCAGAATTTAACCAAAGTTAATCACGCCCCTAATTGCCTTTCAGATTCTGGTGGTAAATGTAAGTGACACGTCTATGCCTACATAATACGAGGCCTGTGTAATAACAGAGTTCCGTCACACTTCTTAAGCGATTATATATATATTGCATTTGGTCAACAAACATTATTTTATACAGGTTTCATCAAAAATGGCAGACAAGCTATTATCATTAAGTTTTTTATATAATTTTTTATTTGTTCGTATAATTTTTTTTCTTTTTGGAACTCAAATTATATAAAAATTGTTAAAATGGCTAAAAGAATAGCCGAAAGCGCTCGAAGGTACAAAAGCTTTGGACAATTCTAATATATATATATATATATATATATATATATATATATATATATATATATATATATACGTATGTATGTTTATGATATTAGCTGATATTTATTATGAAATATTTAAGAATTGTTCATTTTAATCTCTGTGCAAATGTCTTATCCTCAATTGAACTATGATGATAGAAAATCGAGAGGCAAGTTCAATTTTTGTTTTCTTAATCATGTTGCATTTTGATATTAGCAACTGCATAGAAACGACTCTTCAAACAACACTTCGCATACGACTGATATTATAACAGCTGTCATTCACTACTCCCAATGTGTACGTAGTTGCGAACGTTAAGGTGGTCCTGTTTACACAAAAGAATGACGTAATTAAGAAGTATAATAAATGAATTATATGGCTCCTCTCCTGCGATTCTTTATTTTAATTGTTTCAATCAGTTCCGATTATTTTGATTTGAAAGAAGCTTAGCACAACGGAAAACTTCCTCACTATCGCTCCGTGGAACATTTCTTCATAAACAACTTTAAAGTTGCTAAAATTGCGAACTCATTAAATTCTAATTTACATTTCCCACAAACTGCTATTAGTTATTATCTGAGTAAGAATATCTCAATATTTTATAAAACAAATTTCGGATATTCTTCGCTTTTGATCATTGAGAGTTTTACATATTTTTAGCCGATGTTTTTTTGGTCGTAGGAAAGAAGAGAATTAGTTGGCCTTGGCATGTATGAAGAAATGATGAATGTACATATCATTGACTCAACACCAGTCCCCAAAATACATAAGTGGATATAACATGCTTTTCTGGGAGGGGGTATTTTTCAATGACATGCACGAAGATCACGTGATTGAAGAACCATGAATGGAATGACGTACAGGGATAATTTAGAAACTAATTTATTCTCTTCACTGAAACAACTGAACCTTAAAGAGAACTGAATACTTCAACAAGATAATGACCCGAATCATGAAGCTGAAGAAATTCGCGAACAATTTGTTCAGAACAATAGAGTATTTCAATCTGAAAGATTAAATACATCAGCTGAGCGGGAGTCTGCAGGCATTAATAATTTGAAGGTCGCTCGCCAGTTAGACAAGGTAAAGTTTTAAGATATTTGTTAAAAGGTTCTGAAGGGTTATAAAGAACGTCTCTTGCCTGTAAGAATCAAAATACATACGTGCTAATTTAATGATACATTTGTATATTTAATGACACATGCGAATGAAATTCAGTATATATATATATATTTATATATATACTGAATTTCATATATATATAAGGAACCGTCCCGCTCAGTTGGCTAGATAATCCCTGTCTTACAATACTTTGTGTTTCGTCTACATCCACTAAGCCATATTAACTTTCGTATTACAGCTATAATGTGGATGGCTTAGCTACTGGGTTTGGAAGGAACCCATTTTCTGGGGTGGACAACATCTAAACAATACAAGTATGCTCAAACATTCGATAACAAGGATGTGTGATTTTAGGCTAGTCCACTCGCAAATAGCTTTCGAACAGTTTCGACTACCCTATAGATGAACTCCTGATATAGTTTCAAACCGTTTATCAGCAATACCAATGAAATTGTTCCCGCAGGCCAGTCATATCTCTGACGAACCGAATCTGAGTGTCTTGCTCGGAACAAAATCGGTATTACCAATCGGTCACGCTCTTAGTCTTTTCTAACATATCCTCTAATTTGCTGGTTTATGGTGATATTAGCGATGAAGGACACCAATTTTCTGGTAACCTCCTCTCTAAAAAATAAAATAAAATAAGTTAAACGCCATGCATTCTTGGGTTAAATAATTTAATTATCCTTTCTAAGAGTTAATAAAAAAAAAACAAAGATTATTAAATACAGAGGATCCTCAAAAACCTATGGCATATATATATATATATATATATATATATATATATATATATATATATATATATATACCAGGTTGTCTGAAAATAGGTGCGAAGAAAATTATAACATTTATTTTGAGATTACATAGAGAGTTTATTAACTAATACAATCCTTACATTGACTATTAATCGTGTAAAATAATACAAAATGTGTACAATAATAAAAGACCATAATTATATTGAAAGCCAGTATAATAATATAACACATACGCAGAATTATTTCACCTACTATTCGCTTACGTTTGAACCACCATATATATATATATATATATATATACATATATATATATATATATATATGTATATAACTTCCCGCCTGTGGAACTCGCTCCCGTATTCTTGCTTTCCTGACGGCTACAACCCCCAGAAATTTAAATGCAAAGTCAATACTCATCTACTAACCACTGGAATCTAGCTCTCTCCCCTCCCCTGTATAACCTTCCCTTCCTCTCCACCTATGTATCTGTCATCGCACCTGCTTTCTCAGCTTTCTGTTGTTCCTTTCTAACTAGTTTGTACTCCTCACTTTTTTCTAATTAATATTTTTACATTTATGTAACCTCCTGCACATCAGTGGCGTTTCCGCCTTGCTCGGGGTGAAATGATTAAAATATATATATATATATATATATATATATATATATATATTATAATTTTTAAATAAAAACATATTTTACTGCAATACAAGAACCGTTGTGCTTTTGTTAATCGTTTAAATCGAGAAGGATGGGAATACAGGTGTGATGACAGTTGCGAAAATTGAATGAGAGAAAAAAAAGGACGAAATAAAGACTAGAGCAAGAGATGGGAATTGACATTGCATTTAAATTCCTGTGGGTTGTAGCTGTAAGGAAAGCAAGTATACGGAAGGGAGCTCCACAGACAGGAAGTTCGAGAAAATTGGATGCTGGCGTAGAATTGTCGGTTGCATTTGGGAGATTTATACTGTAAAAGAGTGGGACATTCTTGCCCGAATAAATTCTTGTGGAGGGGGGAACCAGTGACCTAAGTTTGTCGGATCAGAAGACATGAAAATATTTGTAGAAGAGGCAGAGTGAGAATGTGGTTGGAGTCGAACTGCCAGATCTTGACCGATTACATTGCAGATTCTCTTTTGGATCATGACTGAACAGCAGGGGTGCCTGACTAGATAGGACAAGAGTATATCTTATCAGCACATCGGGAGGCAGTGGAATATTTTTTGTTAGCAATCACTTTTTTTAATCATTTCCCCCCGAGCAAGGCATTTCACTGCCACTATTGCGCAGGGGGTTACATAGGGGAAAGTGATGAGAAAGTTATAGGAAATATCAAAAGGAGGGTGATAGACGGGTAAGGATACCGAGGATGAGGGTTGGGTAGATTAGAAGAGTGTTTGAAAAAATTGATACGAATTTATGTGTTAGGAGGTGTCTATTGACCTTACATTTAAACTCCTGGAGATTGTAGCTAGCTGCCGGGGAAGCAAGTATGTGGAAGGGAATTCCACAGGCGGGAAATGCGAGAAAAGAAGCTATTGGAGTAGAATTTGCGGTTACATCTTATCTTTTTCACTGTAAAAGGGTGGGATCTAGTTGCTAATTTAGTATCTCGTGCAAATTCGTACCTAGGGGGCACCAGTGATCTAAGTTCATCGGAGCAGAAGCTGTGAAAGTACTTATAGAAGAGGCACAGGGAAGCCACGTCACGTCAGTGAGATAGCGACTGCAGTCGAGCTGCCAAGTCGGTATAGATCACATGACAGACTCTCCGTTGTATTTTGTCAAGAACCCCGAGGAGTATAGCAGGGACACCCGACCAGTTGTGGCAACGGTATTCAATACACGGGCGGATGGTAGATTTATATATGTGCAAGATAGATTCAGACGGGAAAAACTTCCGGGGCCTGCACAGAGAAGCGACATTCATAGCAGCTGATTGAGCAATGGATTCGATATAGTAATTCCACTTGAGGTCTGCTGAGAGCGTGAGGCCAAAGAGGCGTAGTGTTTTACTCTCTGGGAGTCAAGCCTGTTCGATGCTAATAGGAGGTAGGTGCGATTGTCTATGATGGCTAATTGATAGCAGCTTCACATTGGAAGCATTAAAATTCACGAGCCATTTCTTACCCCAGTCAACTACGGATTGGAGGTCCTTTTCAAGCTCGGCAACGAGGTTCGCTTTGTCACCCACAGCAGATTTTTGATCGAGGCGAGAGTAAACTGTGGTGTCATCGGCGTACATGCCTACTTGGGATTTTATGGCATTGGGGAGATCATTAATGGAGATCAGAAAAAGCGTAGTACATAGAATGGTCCCGCGTTCGTCTGGTAGTTTTGGGAGGCATGTCCGTTTAATACCACCCTCAATGTGCGGTTAGAGATGAATGACTGGATTAGGTCAAACAAATATCCAGTTATACCGTCTGGCATGCTGGCCTTCTACGCAGTTTGCGCAGAAGGCCAACATGCCAGACTGTCGAACGCTTTGGAGATATCCAAAGCAACGGTCGGGCTTCGCCATTCTTGTCGAGAGCCTGTTATATATACTCGGCAATGGACGTTATCATATCAGCAGTAGACCTGGTGAAGCGGAAGCCATACTGTTTTTCCGAGAGGAGCCTGTGGGCTATGATATGTTGAAACACCTCGGCGTTGATAATGGCTTCGAACACTTTGATCGGAAGAATGCTGATAGGGCGGTAATTTGCGGGGTCCGAGGGTTCTCCACTATTCTTAAAAATAGGAACTATAAATAGGCGCTTAAAAACAACACAATTTTACCATATCCTAGTAGTTAAGTGGGGATTTAGGGTTTGCCTGTAAACCAATAGAAATCCAGGTCATGATGAACAGAAGAAATTTGATTCCAAGGGTAAAGTACGGGGTAGAGACTTGAAATGACTTGAAATGACTTGAAACCCAGACGTTTTTTATACCAATGATGAAATAAGTTGAATGATATATATGTAGCATTTAGCAAGTCTGAAAAATTGTCACGTATTCTCGTGAAACTGTTACAGGATTTTCTTTAAATTATTTTTCACTTAAAGTAGTGAATAAGTGACTAGAATTCAAAAGAAAGCGTTTTGATGGTAAAATTCCAAAGAAGAATTTAATAATATTAACTGTTAAAATTAAGTATTAAATTGATCTATTTAAGAGGCCTCGTTGTAAATAAAATTATTTATTAACATAGCTAGTATGTATAAAATCAAAATTTTAAATTTTCAAAATTTATGATCGTGAATTTTTCACTTTCAATTTGTTATATGTAATATATATATATATATATATATCCGCGCTAAAAAATCTACCTTCTACCGAGAGCCCATAACCCAGAGGTAGAATCGCCGACTGACGCCAATTCAGTCAGATTTTAAAAAAGCAATCGGAGTCTAACCGTACTGATGAGCTGTAATACAGCGAAACAGATCTGTCTGCGGATGACTATATATATATGGTCAGCCAAAGTAACAACCTAAAACTACAATAGCTTATGATTAACTATGATGTACGTGTTCGGAAATAGTTGAATCTTAATTTAGACCGGAGGTAGATAGGATAAGAAAAAATGGAGGAATTGGCTGGTCATCATGAATTCCACACCTAACACTTCCAGGCTTATTCTTGTGTGTGTGGGGGGGGATATACTGAAAGACATTTTATATAAGTTCAAAACGAAAATAATTCTGAATTAAAACAAGCAATTTCTGAAATATTTTTAGTAATTGATGTACAAATGAGTCAAATGGTTCGTAAACTGTTACTGATAGTTTTTTTTGCGTTGCATTTAACATTAAGAGTGTAATTTTAAACATGTGAAATAATTTTTTAATCATAACAAATAATTGCATTTATTTCTGCTCAGTAAAAATGTTTAATAAATAATGCATTAATTTTGCCGCACACACTATATATATATATATATATATATATATATATATATATATATGTATATATACACTATAAAGAATCCATAGCTAAATCCGCTGCTAAGAAGATCGGTTTTCTATGCAGGGCTAGGAAGTTTTTGCCGTCTGAAACAAACCGGCACATATACAACTCTACCATTCGCCCGTGCATTGAATACTGCTGCCCTATCTGGTCGGGCGCTCCTGCTATCCAATTAGGTGTCCTTGACAAAATCCAATGGAGAATCTGCAATATGATCGATCTCGACTTGACAGCTAGGATACAGTTGATTTCTCACGGACGCTTCCCGGTGTGTCTTCTACAAATACTTTCACTTCTGCTCCGATGAACTTAGCTCACTGGTACACTCTATATATGAATCTATTCGAGCCACATGCTTTGCAGATAGGTCACACCGTTTTACTGTGAAAGCATTAAATTGTAAACGCAAATGCTACTCCAGCAGCTAATTTACTCGCACTTACCGCCTGTGGAATTCCCTTCTGCTTCCTTGCTTTCCCAACAGCTACAATCTTCATGCATTCAAATGTAAAATCAATAGTCATCTCCTGTTTCACTAACTTTCATCCTCTCTCCCATGCTCCTTTCTCCGTCCACCCTACTCTCATCAGTATTCTCATCCTTCTTTTACCCTATACCAGACACCCCCTGTAACCTGTCATTCTTTCTCATAACATTCCTCCTATGTAACACCCTACACAACAGTGGCAGTAAAATATCTTACCTGGGGCGACATGATTATAATAAAAATACTATACAATAACAGGCATCATAATACTTGTTCTGGTGTCCAGTTTTGTGCTCTCTTCACCATGCTAATCTCTTCTTATTTGCTGGCCAAAGAAAATGCTTCCTGGATGCCTTGTAAAAAGTTTCCAAGTAATAACAAAACCATTTTCATTTAAAATTAAACACTTCGCAATAAATACTAAAGATAGTATGAAATACATAATTTCTTTTAAAAACTGGGGTGGCGTAATAAATGTAAATAATTATTGGTCATAGTCAAATTAGACCAGTAGACAGATGTATTAATATGTGCTCAATACATACTTCAGAAAATATTAACATTTGACAACACGTACTGGTATGAGATATTCTTATTCGTAAGATCAGTCGATTGTGCTACTTTGGTTTCAACATTTATATATCTCCAGGAGCTATACATTAACTGATTATCCAAAGCATTTTGAACACAGAACAGGATTTTTAGAACATATAACAGGAAGTTTTAAAAAGGGAAAATTTAATTAAGACTAACGAAATAATATTGTAAACAATACAAAATATATTTTCTAAGGGGTATACATTCGAACATTATTTCGGACTTTTCATTTAGCTATCTTCCCCTTTCTGAAAATTATACTATAGCCAAGTTCTCTTCTTGGCACCATCAGAAAACATCACTACAGTTGCATTGCCTTTTTTTTAACATACTTCAAGTTACATGAATGTCGTTGTTATTTTTTTCCTTTAATTTTTACGCGTCATTGGCTAGTTTGATACAATTTTCAGGCTTTCTAATTAAAATGTTGACGTATTATTATACCAACGATTTTTAAATATTTTCAGTACATCCTAAATATATTTTTCTCTGTCCAATTGTATCTTGTATTTCTGATTTGTAAATAACTCTTTTGGTTTTACCAACTCCGCCGAGTGGACATTTGCTTTATTCTCTGCAGTTACATATTTCATACTCACTTTTTCAGCAAGTGATTTTTTTAAATTATTGACATTTTGTCTTTATATCTAATTTTCTAAATTGCAGGTAAAGCTTTAACTTAATTTAACCGCATTTCTGTTAAATATCTTAAATAATTCTAATTTTTTTGGAAAGTGATTATTAATCAATTCGAAAAAATACTCCCTTATTTTGGACTTTACTTCTACTTTTAAAAAATGCGTTGAAACAATTTTTTTTTTCAAATTGTTCTTCATTTGCTTATTTATTTGACGTTCATATTCTAATCTGTTTTTATGATCATTTTCATTTAATCGCTTTTCGTAATCTTTTTATTCTTTCATCAAAAATTGTTTTATGATCATATTAGGAGGATGATCCAGTATTCACATTAAATTTTTTGAGTTTCATATATTGGGAGGGACTGCCAGTTTTCAGATTAAATTTGACATCTAAACAGACATTTTTTTTATATATTTTGAAATCTATTTCAAAGTCGAGGCTCTAAATGAGTATAAATAGTATTCTCTTAATTTTATCTTTTACTTTTCTCTTGTGCGCCACTATCATCAAACTGTCATTACTTTATAATCAGTGATTGTCTATGTAGACTATTCCGTTGATCTTATTTAGATAATTAAGGCCCATTATTTCGAAAAAAAAACTTGGCTCCGTCAAACGAAGCTTGTGGTATATCAAAGAGGTCCGTTTTATTATTTTTAATCTATGCTTTGTAATTGTGAATGGATTTATGGCAACATAAAATTATACTTATTTGTTCCAATGGCGTATTTATAAAACGCTTAGCAAAATTCAAAGCATCCAGCAACTGTTTTCAGATATTGATGGGTATAGGTTTTTAATGTCATATCTTAGAAATCATTTTTTTCTTTATTCTTATTTTTCTGGAATCAAATGAACTCATTTGTGTACTTTCATTGGTTCACTTGTCAGTGAGTCAGTTAGTTAAATACCATCAATAAGCTGTTATGTCTCGAAAGAGAAATGATTGAAAAGCCAGAAGATTTTCCCGTGGTAGGTTGCCATTACTTCCTGCGGTAGACTGGTTGTCAATTAAGGCTATAGAGCCCAATCTGTCTTAACACACGGTTGGCGGGAGAAGAGACGAATTAATACATTTCCTAAGGGTATTTGCGTATATGTGAATGTAATGAATTCGACCTCAACTCTCCGAATTCTCGTTCCGAGACAATATCCACCGCCCCACAACGCATATCTTTGTAGATTGTGTAGCAATCCTTAATAAATCATATATATTTTAGGGTTTCCTGGCTTCAGTTAGTTGAATGCCATACGTAATTCACACTTAAACGATCATGTCTCGAAAGAGACATGACTAACTGGGCAGAATATTTTTCCGCAGTAGGTTGCCAATAAATTTTTCTGTAGATAGGTTGCCAACCAACTCAATCTGTTCTGTTATTGAACCCATAGCTGGAGGGTTAAGACGGTTTAATACTTTTCCCATGGGTATTTGCGCGTAAGTGAATGAAGCAAAATCAGCTGGATTTCGAACTCTGCTCTCCGAGTTCTTGTTCCGAGTCGATATCCACTACACCACAACGCACATTCCCTACACGCCAACGTATACCCTGGCTTATTTTACTTAATTCGGATTTTGCTGGGTTGATAGGTCAAAAGTCATCCTTATGGTTCTTTAGGGTTAGGAATTGCTTACCAGTTAGTTTTTGAACCCTGTCACTTATGCCCAGTTTGGCTGTGATGTTTTTTGCCTCGTCATTTATGTTTTCAATGTAGAATCTGATGCCTTTTTGTAACATTTCGTGACTTCACGTATTTTTCCCTGTAATCCTTCTGACTTATTGTATAAATATTACTTGTTTTTTCGCCTTTATCAATGATATTTAGTTTGTTTTATTTGATTTGTTTTTTGTTTTACTTCACTTCATTTTTTGATAGATTTTAGAAATTATTAACACTTTTAAATTTGATTTTGTCTATTAGACAAATCATATTCATTTCAAATCTAGCTAGCTCTTAATTGTGTGTTGAAACCTCCTAGTCTTAAAATTAAATCTATAATTTTTCACGTTTTCTTTGTTCTTTACATATTTTTGTAAAAAAAATAAATAAAAAGTGCTTTCCTTCTTACTGTGGTAAGGAACTGCTAAATTTCATGCAATAAATTTAGCATCACAAACCAACCATCCGACCGTGCATTGAATACTGTTGTCATATCTGGTCGGGTGCCTTTGCTATTCATCACAGGGATCTTGACAGGCTTCAAAGGAGAAGCTGTAATATGATCGGTTCCGACCTGGCCTCTCAACACCGGATGTGGCTTCCCTCTATCTACTCTACAAATATTTTCATGGCTTCTGCTCGGACGAGCTTAGCTCACTAATTCTCCCTCAAGAATTTACTCGAGCAACCAGACTGGCCACTAGGTTCCACCATTTTACAATAAAATCAACCAAATGCAGCCGTCACTTCTATTCCACCAGGTTCCTTTCTCGCCTCTGGAACTACCTTCCGCATACTTGCTTCCCTAACGGCTACAATCTCCAAGAATTTATATGCATCTCTTATCCACTTGACTCCAGTCCTTCCCTCGTTCTTTCCCCGTCACCCCGTCTATCTTGTTTTTTTTTCTTTGTTTTTTTTTTTTACTTTACCCTTGCAACTGCTTTAACACCGGTATTCCTTTCCTTCTCTTGATCTTTCTCCGACACCCGCTGTAATTGGTTCAGCTTTCTTTTCGCTCTCCTCCTGCTTAAACTTTGTAGCTCATCCCTGCGCACCAGTTGCAGCTCCGCCTTGCTTGGGGTGAAATGATTAAAAAAACATATCTGTTTAGAATAGAAACGTTTTCAGCGAGTAATGTATTTAAAATATTTGTATTAGTTTTCTCTGCAGATTTGTAACTGCTCTCGTACGGTTAAAAGAACCGTGTTAGATGTTAAAAATATTTCATTTGTGAAAGATTTATAAAATACACTGATAAGTGCTCAAATGTAAAACAAGAGCAAATTAATAATTATTAACGAGTTACTGGTCAAAGTCAAATTAGACCAGTAAACAGTTGTATTAAAAGTGCTCAATTCCTATTTAGAGAAAAATTAACATGTAGGGATTTCAAATATTGTAATTCGGAGTATCAGCCAAATACGCCACCATGATTTCAACCTTTCGGTATCTTCAGGCGTTTTATATTAATTGATTACTTAACACCCTGACCTGCCTTTTGGTGAGTCTGTGGAAATGGTTACATGCTAACACAAATTTAGAGATGCTAAGACAAGACTTGTACCCAGTTACTGCAAGGTTAGTTTGGTACAATTTTACCCAACTATGTAACCATAGTAGAAATTATGGAAAAAATCCTTATGCATGAAAGTAAGAGTCGCGCAATAGTATATGTCAGTCAGTCAGTTGAGTGCCATACGTGATACACGTTTTGCGCGTTCATGTCTAGAGACATGACTGGCTGGACAGAAAATTATCCCACAGTAGGTTGCCATTGCTTTCTGCGGTAGACTGGCTGCCGACCAAGTATACAGAACCCAATCTTTCCTATTATTTAACCCATAACTGGAGGGAAGAGACGGATTAATACCTTTTCCAAGGGTATTTGTGCGTAAGTGAATGCAAGGAATTCAACTGGAATTCGAACTCGGTTCCCCGATTTGTCATTCTGAGTCGATAGCCACTGCACCACAACGCACATCCGCATAGTATATGTATATTTATTAATATATACTATCTATATGGATGAATACGTATTCATCCTTATTTAGTAATTGTGACAGATTCTCACAATACTGAGAAACAAGTAGGTTTGAAACTCTCACTCCGGTTTAGAATGATCTTCAACAGAAGTTTGTCCAGTAGTAAACTGATATTAAAAACGATGCTGTAAACGCATCTTTCGAGACAAGTGTGTCTACGTGTTTACAGCAGATTAGGTCAATATTGTTACGTGAATATTATGGGAGAGACACTGTATGTGCTGTGTCATGACAGAAGGGTTCGAAAGCCGTATGCGTGTTTTCAACGCACGCTTCACGAAGCAGAATAAAACCGTGCATGGCAAAACATGTAATTAAGCATGTCTTCTGGCGTTCGTGTCTTGCGACGTTTCTCGATTGTGCGGTGTCCCGGATTAATTTGCCGGCCTGTCATTAATATTTTTTTTGTTCATATCATCTATTTCAACCGAAGGTTTATCATCATTATCAACAGACTTAACCTCGTTAGATACATCAACAATTTTTTTTTTAACTATGTCGGAGACATAGTTAACTTAATTAACTTTTAAACTTGCATTGTATCAGCGAATAATTTAAGGCAGTGATTTCCAGATATTTTGCATAAGCAACACACGTTTTAAAAAATAAAACCCTTTAAAAAGCGTTAATTAAGATTATTTTCTAATCGCAACTTATATGTGTCACGAAGTCGAAAGTACATCTAGCACGGATTGAACTCAATTTCGCCTATTTACCCTAGGGCAGTCTGCCTTTCAGCATAAACCCGTTTGAGTTTCACTCTGCCCGAAGTCAGTCTGATAGGGTTAAAGTTATAGATTTACAACCTTCCCTGAAATTTCACAAAATCATTTTTCTTTTACATATTTGACTACCTGAACCTAATAACAGTAATATATGCTTAGAATGCTATCAGAAATGACAATACAAATGAAAAGACAATTACCTGTGTTCTGTAGACTGTCAAGGCCTTTGAAAAAGGAATTGATAAGAATACTCAGCAACCTCGATATACTTGGCAAATATATCAGAGCAATAAAGAACCTCTATTTGCAGTAAACCGCCTGAATGCGGACAGGAAACGAAGTCAGCAGATATACAAAAATAAGGAACGTAAAACCTTGATGTGCCTTTTCATCGGGCTCATTCATCTTATACAGCGAGACTATTCTAACGACCCTAGAAGTTAGGATTCGTCATTGGCGGTCACAATCTGAACAACATAAGATACGCAAATGATACAGTGCTGACAGCTGATACGGAAAGAAAACTACAAGATCTCCTAAAAAAGTAGATGAAGAAAGTCGAAAGAAAAGAACTACAAATAAATTACAAGAAAATCGAATATAAAGTCACCAGCGAACGGAGGAGCCCAAAATGCCAATTACAGGTTTGGGATAATATAGCCTTGGTTGGCAACTAGTCGACCGCAGAAAAAATGGCAACCTGCTGCAGGAAAATCTTGTTTAGTCAGTCATAGATCAAAAATGACATGATCGTCCAAGCGTGTATGGCATTTAACTGGCTGACTCACATGATTTACAACTCTGTCCCACCGTTTTACTTCTTGTAAGCTGGTTGTTTCTTCTCTCTCAATTCTCACATGTGGAACATTTCCCGGCTTTTTGCTTTCAGTCAATTTCTTCTTCTTCTTCTTCTATGTGCCCTGTTCTTTCAGGACGTACGCGATCATGGCTTTCCACGTTTCCCTATCCTTGTTGGCTATTAGTATGTTTTCTCCTGTTGCACCTCGCAAACCCTGTTCTGTCATCTACCTAATCATGCCCTTCAAATATGTTATCCACTGCCTTCCTCTGTCTCTTTTTCTTTCTATATGGCTTGTCAGTATCAGGTTCTCCAAGCCATCCTTCCTCATTGCATGTCCCAGGAACTTTAGTTGTTTCTTCCTGATGTTCACTATTAATTTTCTTTTCGTTGACATTCTCTAGGATCTTCAGAATTTTAAAGCAAATGTCAATCTTCATCTTTTGCTTACTTCAATCGTGATCCTTTTGCCCTCTGTTTCTTTATTTCATTCTCTGTAAACTCTTGCGTCTTGGTGACATGATCACAAGAAAATGGAAACATTTAAAAAATGAATAGTTGTTAACAAAACGAATGCTTAAAGATGTGAATTATACTGCAGCGATATAAACGTCAAGCAGCTGCTGAAATTTAACCATCAGGGTGATAGAGGAACACACAACGGAAATCATAATACAGAAATTCAAGGGCACAAAAGAATATCAAAAATATTTTTTTCTGAAAATGGGCAAGGAATTAAAGCGTTGTAATATATAATTACGTTCAAAATTATGTGCTGGAGAGATATTTAATGTCTAATATATTATATATAGGTGCTTCCAAAGAAATAGGATACGTAAAGTTTAAAATGAATTATTTAGAATGAAAAAAAATATTCTTCGAGGTTTTATTTTACATTTAATTTCAATCTAATAGATAATAATATAAGTGCTATGAAGCAGTGAACCTCGGTTCTTCCGAACTGAGTTCAAATTCCAGTCGAATTCGTTGCATTCACTTTCGCGCAAATACTTTTTGAAAAGGTATTCATCCGTCTCTTATTTCTCCAGCTTTGGGTTAAATAACAGGACACATTGGGTTTTATATCTTGGTTGGCAACCAGTCTACAACAGAAAGTAATGGCAACCTACCGCGGGAAAATCTGCCTTGTCAGTCTTTCGAGACATGATCACCTAAGCGTGTATAACGTAAGACAACAACTAGATTTTATTTAATATTTCCAATAGCAGAATATTGCTGCATTTCGTAATTCTTTTCAGCTGATTTGAATGAGATTTTTGTTCTTTTGTAAACGCTAAAAATATCTGATCTTCGCCCTATTTACAATTCTTCCAGCAGAAAGCAATTCCCTTTATTAAACAGGCTTTTAAAAATATAATAAATTCTTGTAAAAATTTATTTGAGGAAAGTTTAAATTTTAATCTGTCTGATTTGAAATGAATATTATTTACTTTTAAATTAAAATATTGCACAAACACATTTTTTTTACCCCGCGGCGGGTGTTGTTTTATTATCAGCATACACTTTGGTAAATTTAACTTTTACTTTCTACGGGAGACATATCCGTAAAATTTACTAGACGAATATAAAATAAACGCCTTTCTATTTTATATATATATATAGTTGTGGTGCAGTGGATATCGGTTCGGAACAAGAACTCGGGAAGCCGAGTTCGAATTCCAGTCGTATTCCTTGCATTCACTTACGCGCAAATACCCCTGGGAAAGATATTAATCCGTCTCTTCCCTCTAGTTATGGGTTAACTAATAGGACAGATTGGGTTCTGTAGCCTTGGTCGGCAACCAGTCTACCGCAGAAAGCAATGGCAACCTACTGCTGGATAATCTTCTGCCCAGTCAGTCATGTCTCTTTCGAGACTTGATCGCCTAAGCGCGTATCACGTGTGGCACTTGACTGACTGGTGTATATATATATATATATATATATATATATATATATATATATATATATATATAAGAGAATGGCAGACATGTAAAGACAAAGACGATAATCCAAAAGGTTTTATACAATTAATATAAATTATTATTTAGATAAAATATGGAGCTCGATGTATATTATCCAGACCATTATATGATATTGAGAGGGAAACTTAACATATAAATCAAGATTTATTTCAATACTGTAAATTTTACAATGTTTCATGCAGACCGTTAAAAATAAAAATAAATAACTGAGAATATTAACTGAGAATATAAAAAACAAAAGAGGTGAAGTTTGTATTATTCAAATTGGAAATAAATTGAGAATATATACATCAGATGATACATAATACAAATAAAGGAAATCATATATTAAATTACACATACATATCTTATAAGAAAATATATATAATCATACATACATATGTTTTTGAATAACACTGACGCAATAAAGGAAGACAGACAGGATGTATATACTCAATGAATCACACATTTATCTAAAAATGTTAAGAATATATACACACAGGAAATAAAAGAGAAAGATAGGAATTTAAGTCTACAGACATAAAGGATTAAAATACAAAAAGGTTTGGAGAGAAGGAAAAACAAAAATAGAAAAATAAAAAAGTGACAAAAACACTACAATCACAAATGAAAATTTACACAAAAAAATTTCAAAGATAAAAAACTATCTTTACAAAGATCTTTTCAACAGATTCTCTTTAAACATTTCACTTTCTTTAAAAGTCTCTTTAAAAAGAATTTGAATCTTCGTAAACATTTCTTTTTTTCTAAAAAAAAAAGCCGTTAATTTTTTTCCAAAAAGGAAAACATACAGAAATTGCAAATGCATAAAGTAACATATAATTACGAAGGAGCTGATGTGGTATAAACAATATAGTTCCAAGTGTTCGACATTACAAAAACAAAGTCAATTTTCAACTGATTTGAATAAAGATAAATATTTAATTTAAAGAAATTTTAAAAATAAATTAACAAAAATATTAAAATATTTGAAGAATAAAAATTAAATTAGATTAAGTTAAATTAATTTAGTAAAAAGAACAGCAATTTTAATAATAATGCTAGAAGTATTTATTATAATAAATAAAAAATATATTATAAAATAATAGTAATAATAATAATAAATTATCATATAATATATTATATATGTTAGTATATTATATATATTTATATATGTATATGTATATATATTATAATGAAGTGAAAGAACACATAGATTAAAACCCACTGTTCATGCATTTATTTTTATGAACAGTGCTCAATACAAAGTACAGCTTAATATTGTATGTATTTTTTTATAACAATGGTTTCTAAAAGCGTTATATAACTACAGAAAAATTTTCAAGTTTCCGAACAATATTGTTTCTCTTCAGATGATTTTTTAAAATAAATGGTAAAAATTATTTCTTTTAGAAAATAAAAGATGAATTCATCGTTATTCAGAAAATTTAGGAAGTGTGGTTGGAGAAAGTTAAACAATATGATTGTAGGTCGGTTAATATTGTACAATCAAAAGTGAAAATTTGGTTGAACTATAGAGTTGAAATTTTAGGTCTCATGGAGTATAATGTAGCTAATGTCAGAATATAAAATTTTTTTTATATTGTATGTGTAAGATACATACGAAGAACATAACTTACATCATGAGTAGACAATAAATTTTAACATCAAGTTGGATTTTTTTTTTTAGTTTGAATTTCTACTACATCTATTAAAGTGATTCATCGTAAGATTTAAGCAATTATGGTATACTAAGGAATATCGGGTTGTGAAAAACAAATAAATATTGTGTGGGTCATTAATTTTAATAAATAATTCTTAAGTAATATTAGAGCATAAGTTATAAATTAACATTATAATTATTTAAATTTTAAAGAGAAATATTTGCGGTATTTACATAATACTCTCGATTAATTTCTATAGTTTAGTATTACTTTACTTTTAGGGAACCTAATAATCTGAAGCTTTTTATTCAGACACAGAGAGCAGATGTCATAGAATGATTTCTTGTTTTGACCAAAATTTTCCCTTTCATTTTTGGGGTTTCATTTGTATCTTTTAACTACCAAGAATACGCAGAAGTAATGTTCGTTTTCGGTACGCGTTATTTTTTAAGAAAGTTAAATGCAAAATCATCAGATGAAAACCCAACTATTAATAATGTCTACTGAGAACACATTTAAGCAGAGGTGGTATTTGTATTTAACTTTCTCTTGAAATGGTGCTTCTCAGATTACTAGAATTTTGATAAGTACAAGTGTAGGGTAAACCACTATCTATCCTACTTATCATCATAATATGTACCATTTATTTTTTATAATCATTTCACAATAAGATAGGCAGTATCGCCATGGGTGCGTAGGACGCTACATGACATGACACCCAAAAGAAAGACTGGGAAAGAAAGATGCAGTGAGTGTCATAGTATTTATAAGAAAAGGATAGGAATACTGATGTGAAGGGTGTTACGTGGGAGTAGAGGGAAAATAAAGAAAGACTAGATACACACACACACACACACACACACACACACACACATATATATATATATATATATATATATATATGCACTATTATTCTCGCAGTACAATACCCAAGAACCTCTCACTGAGCTACATATATCTGCAAAAATTGAATATTTTATACGAGAAAATTCACATGGTAGATAAGTTAACTTAACCGCAAACCTAGTCGAGATTGAGGGTATCCCAAGCAGAGAGGTAAGACGCTTCTCTAAAAAGAACTCCATACCAAATAAAAGCGTATAGACCCATATATCAACGACGTCGGCACCTCGAGATAGTGTAATGGTTAGCAAGCTTGTCTCGTTAAAATCTTTACAATTGAGTAGCGAGTTCGATCCTCACTAGGTGTCCCACACTTTCGGCCTTGTGCCACATCTAAGCAATGCTTAGAAAATCACTATATATCAACGATTTCAAATTTGATCCGAGAAACCTACATGGTAGGTTACCTTAACCTCAAGCCGGTTAACCAGACATAGTTTGATGCTATCTCAAGCAGAGAGGTAAGACGCAGCTTTATAACAGCTACCAAGTAAAAGCTTACAGACCCACTTATCAACAACTTATATTTGCCTATCCCAAAACAAAGTAAAGACAAACATAAACGAGCAATATTACTCTCAAAACCACATGCTAAAACAGACACACATCTATCTATCTATCTATCTATCTATCTATCTATCTATCTATCTATCTATCTATCTATCTATCTATCTCTGTATATATATATATATATATATATATATATATATATATATATATATACCTTTGTTATTATGAAATGACAATAAAAGAAATTTTGCATGGTATTATGTTATGAGTCTATTGAGGGATACTCGATGGTGGCATCTACCGTCATCGAGAAATTAATCATTTTTCTGGTTAAATGCCTAAATAAATTGTGAATCAATAAAAACGTAAAGAATTGGTAGAACAGTTAGGTAGGGACATATGCACTACAGTTGAAATAGTCACCGAAACTACTTTGCTAATTAATGCGATATTGCAGCTATTTTTGTCTAGCATCTTTTTTTATTTGCAATAAGTGTCTTTTGCATATATATATATATATATATATTTACATATGTGTGTGTGTGTGTGTGTGTGCGTGTGTGTGTTGGCCACACCACAAACTCGCTTTCACGACACTTGAACAATAATTCTAACAGCTATATATATAAAACAATTGAAACCTAAACTGAACAAGATAAACTATGTTATCTCCACAGATATCCTTAAATGTCTATACTTCATAACAAGAGCCATTGGTTTATTCCAATAGCTTCCCATACTTAATATTTCTAGTTTTCACTGTTGCTTGGTTATATGTGACGTCAGGAGTTGGAATGCGACATTCGCTTACAGCGTCTTAAAAGCACGAGTTTGTTGTTGCTTGGAAATCTTTCATGTAAACAAAAAAAAACAGTTTGACATTATGGACTGTGCCTGCTTATAAGATATAATGTAATTTGACGTCTTTGAAAATGGTTTATGTTAGCCAAAAGCTTAAATTAGATTATTAAAAAATTATGTATCAATGTTGTAATTTACTTTCTTCATTTAATGATAATGTTAAGTTTATCAGAGAATATGAAAAACATTTCCATGAAATAATTAGACAAAACTTGTCTATATTATTTTATGAAACAAGCATATATATATATATATATATATATATATATATATATATATATATATATACTAGCAGTATCGCCCGGCGTTGCTCGGGTGTAATGAAAGCTTTAAACTAATCCATGGTCCTGGAGCTCAGACTCTTTGGACGTTGGCACGAAAGAGTAAAAAGCAATAATTGTTTCCAGTTAAAGCGAAACCGTAGACTGAAAGAAAAACGAATGGATGTATGTCAAATTTTGATTCCCTGATATCGATATCAAATAAATTTATTTCGTCGTAAACTGAATTTTGAAGGCGAAATAAGTTCTCTGAGTAAATGGGATCATGGTTGTGCCTAAGAACTACAATTATACATACTTAGAGCCAAACCCGAAGCAAAAACGAAAATAAAAGGGCTGAAAAAATACAGACATACAGGCAGATAAACAAATACACACACAAACATTTTGCCTTTTATATGTATATATTATCGATTTTCTACATTATTGTAAGAACTGCAACCTTGAAACTTCTGAATATCGTTTCTTATGTCTTTGTCTATAAGTGTATGAAATTTGATTAAAATCGAACAACTCCTTCTATAACCCGATTTTTTCGATTATCGATTTTCGATATTTATTATCTGAGGTACCACGACACAAAACCTAGCTAAGAACATTCGCAGATGTTGAAAGTACAACTGTGTAAATTTTCAAGAAAATCGGTTCAGCCATTTTGGAGTCTATAGGTAACGGACACACAGACACCCAAAGTTCCATTTATAAATAAGTTTAGATTATATATATATACTATGATTCACCCAATAATAGACCTATAGCTAATGACTGAGCTACATATATACTCGAAAACAAAAACGTTTACACGAGAAATTGTTCATGCTAGATAAGTTACCTTAACTTCACAGGGCCTGTTAGCGAGGGCTAGCCTAGTTTGAGGATATCCCAAGAAGAGGGATAAAATCAGCACTAAAAGAAACCACCTTTTTAAGCAAAAGCTTACAGACCCACATGTAAACGACTAGTTCTTGAAAAAATTAAAGACTTAAACATAAAAAAATTTACAACATTAAGTTGCGCATACGGAGCAAATATTCGATTGGCAAGAAGGTCCCGCCCTTTTGCAGTCAAAAATTGTCACATGTAGTCGCCATTTCATCTCAAATTTCTTTTCTTGCACTACCCGCCTGTGGAATTCCCTTCCTCATATTTGCCTTCCTGCAAGGTACAATTTATAAGAGTTTAAGTGCAACGTTAATTGCCATTAGTATCTCCTTGATTTTCATCTTTCTCTTATCCTTTTCTTCGACATCCAAGTATAGGGTAGTTATGGATGGAATAATATTCCGTATCCAAGGAAACACCATTCTTAAAAAGTGCTCAATGCAAAGTAGAACTAATAATATTTATTTAGGATTTATAACATAAATATGTTATAATATCACTACAACATAGCCATTTTGTTTCGACACTATCCGTGTCTTATCAAGTGATGAATTCTATTCCAATTTTGGGGCTTTAAAAGTTTAAAAGAGTAACTGAACCCCCTTTAAGTAAGGAAGTGTTCTAACAAAGACAGGGTGAACCAATCAAAACAAAGCAATCTCCGGTCTGAAGAATACCAGAATAGACATAAAAGACATAAAAGATCATTTGTTATGGACTTTAACGGACATATTTGAGTAAAATAGAAATTAGCCTATGTAATTGTATGTATATGCGTACATGTAGAGACAGGTATTTGTCGGTGATTGTCCTGATATATATATATATATATATATATATATATATATATATATATATATATATATATAAAACACTTACTGGAAATAAAATAAAACATGAATCATAATGAATGGAAAAAAGTATTATTGAAAGCAGGAAACGTACAGGAAACTGTAGAAGGTAATGATCGACTTCGTCATAAAGGTATATGGTACATAGAGAGTGTGAGAGGAAACACGAGAGAGATATCTATAATGTATCTAGAAAGATGTGTTATTCTTGTTAAATATAATACATTTATTTTTTTACCTGATAATAGAGTGATCATAAGTCTGAGGTTAGTCCGCTGTGTGTAATTTTTTTTATCCGTATTTGTGATTAGAATTCTGATAATCAGATGTTTAAACACAATCGAGCTTAACTTTTACTTCTAGAAAGAAACACAATGACATTGACAAATCATTGACAAACAATGAAACTTTAATGTCGATAATTCACGTTTTCTGGAGAAAGGAAGCCAATAGAAGACGAGTTGATGCGATCAAACTATAGGCAGATATACAAAATTAGAGTGAATGACTAATTAATGACAGGGCCATGAGGTAAGGGTATATCAGGTTCATATATTTTCCTGGCAATTTTTCTAGTTTCTTTGTTTGTCAGCGCACTCGAAATGTCTATTGATTGTGTTTATTTTTCTTGTTGTTGATGTTTTTTGTTTGTAGTGAGTGCGTTGGGTAAGGGGTTAACGATTTATTGATTTTAGTAGAATCATTATATATTTATTCGCCTACCTCTTCTTTCTTCTTTTCCTTTTCAGGGACATACGGATTCATTTTTAAATATCTATCCATTTATATTGTCACTTGCAGGTATCCACATCCATTATCCGAAATTGGCTACCTTATACTCCGGAGGGAGACAGGAGAAAGATAAATGAGGAACATACGGTAAATGAAACAAAAAGAACGCACGAAAAAGAGAACGGAAGAAAATCTGCAGAATCATATAAAATGGGCAAGTAAAATCGTCATAAGTAGATACAGCAATAGTAAGAATCATTAGTTTTGTTTCTTTTTTTTATCCGTAATCAATGTAGTAAATCTACTAAATCGCAAATGGTTACTGGATGGGTAAAAACATTAATAGTGAGCAGAAACAGATAAGCATAATCAACAGAACCGTAGATAGCGACTAACACTGCATTAAAATTTTTGACGATTAATGTTGGCTGGAAAGCATGAAGCTGGAAGGGATTCCCATAAGCAAATATTTAGAAGAAAAAACTCTTAGCATACAACTTACAGCTCAACTGTAAATTGATGAGATCTGAACCTCAGCCTAGTATTGAGTTAAATTCCAAAACTCTAAGTACAAGAGCGAAGAGCTCATCCAAACAATTACCATTAAATTTTTTTATCAAAAAGCCACAAAATGCAATCTTACTTTGGTGTGTAAATGACTCAAGCCTAGCCGCTAGATCGCGCATATCAATATTGTTGATTCTTCTTTGGATCTTATCAAAGGATTCAAGGTCGAAAGCAGTGGCACCGAACCATGTGTGGCATCAATAGTCTAACAATGGACGAATGGTGCACATATGGATATGTAAGATGAATTTCGGATAAGAAATTTTCTTGCCTGAAAGTGTGTACCGATGTTATTAGCAACTAACCTAACACTGGATTCAATATAGTCTTTTTATTTCATGTCAGCAGATAAAGTTATCCCAAGAAGGCATAACGAGTCAATTTCCTGGATCTTAGCAAAAGCCATGCTGATGAAAAGATTAGACGTGTCTCACAGATAATTGATGGGGAGAAATTTAGTCTTAGAGGCATTAAAGGAAACAAGCCAACTTTTACTGCAGTTGACGACGGTCTTAGAGTTGTTTTGGACATTAGCTGCCATTTTGATCTTGCCAGATTGATCAGCCTTACCATCGAGGGAACAGTACATACTTCTGTTATCAGCATAGATGCTAAGTTGAAATCTGATGTCATCAGAGAGGTCGTTATGGAATGGTCGTTATGGAATATTAACTTAAAAACAGCGTGGGAACAAAGATGGAAATCTGGAGAAACGTTCCCTAAATAAAAAACATGGAAACACACACATGGGTGCGTACGTATGTGTCTGTGTGTATGATTAAATTATATAAGCATATTGTGTCTATTTCTATACGGATCCTTTGCAATTGTCGAATCATTTACTTGATGCTAAGATATAAATCCATCAAATAAACTGTTGGGATCGCTTCTTTGTACGTAAGAATGGACTCACCTGATGTGTACATATAATCCTGCCCATACAGAGAACGGCAGTAGTGATAAAGAGTAGTTTTAAAGAGAGTTGTAAAGCAGTTGCTTAGTTGGTCAGTAAGTTGGAGTTGTTTAGTTATAGACTCATTACCCGGACATACTATTTCACTGCAAGACTGTATATATTGATTTCTACTAATAGTATTCCTGAATTGACTAACTCGTATTCAAGTTTGTATATTTTGTTCAATATGACTTACATTTCTTTTGTTATTTATTATTTTGTGTTATTCCCACCCGGAATCAATCTTTTCAAAAATCATCTTCAGGGGTAAATTAGAAAAACAGACTTATTGTAACTTGAATAAAATCTGCATTCCGCTGTGAGGATTATTTTTAGAACACGCGCAACACGATCTCTAATTATTTAAAAAATTTAAATTTATCAGTTGTAGCTATGCAAATTTTTTCATAACTCAGCCATCACAATACAGAAACATACTTGCTGACAACACCAATATACTACACCACGAGATAATAAACAAAAACTTCAAATTCATGAAGCTCTCTACGTAAAAATAAACTAACAATACTCAAGAAAATATATTCCGATTATTTAAACCAAATACTAAAATGTATTTAGTATTGATGACATTTTATACTTTGACCAATTTCCGGTCAGCTCATTTATATTGAATACATTATGTTATTCAATGAAACACGTTTGCTTGTCGATATGCTACCTATATATATATATATATATATATATATATATATATGAGACACCATATATATATATATATATATATGGTGTCTCAAATATATATACACGTTTCGATGCTGTCTCAAGAAATGATTCATGAAATGAAAACCAAATATATCTAATTTAAGTGACACATATGATGACAGTATTTATTATAAATGTATGCCTTTAATATCTTGTCATCGCATGCCTTAATATTAATTTTAGCAAGAGATTTCTGTCAAATCGACATGATGGAATCACAAGCGAGAGACGAAATTTCGACAGGTTTCTTTGGCTCCTCTGAATCTATTTCATCACCCTTTCTTATTTCACAGCGCATCGTTGACATCCGTAGTCTTCCGTCTTCCGTTCACATTTAGGTATAAATTGTTAAATCTTTAAGCATATTTGGCTATCGTTAGACCTATAAAGTCCTTTCTTTTTGGTATAATTACGGTTTCTTCATTTTCCGACAGTGTATCTCTCCGTTTTCATGCACGTGTTTATCTTGTCCGTATTTTTTTAATTCTTACTTAAATATATTTAGAATATTTCTTGGAAATTTTAATATCAATTCATTGATGTTTTATTGTTTTATGGCTAAGTTAATTTAATATTGGAAATGTTTTTATGAAAATAAATCTCAAAACCCAACGAAAGATCTGTAATGTTATTGGTCCTCACCTGGCATCTCAACTTTAATTATTTTACAATGCCTTAATGTTGCATTCTTTGACATTATTACAAATATTTTCATGGCATTTGTTCTCATGAGATGTTCTTGGTATGAATTTAAACGTATTACTTAATCAGCTGGTCCTGGGTTTGACGGTAAACTGCATGCGGCAGCAAGGCCTCTGATTGGGAGGCTGTGAGAAGCATGAAACCATGTCTTGATTGCTGTTGTTTCCAGGTCCACCCTGACCCGAAGTGGGAGCACCTGTTAGGGCAAATTGAGATCAAATCACTATTAAAGTATAATAATAGACTCTTTATTGAAATATATACATAAAAGTAGAGTTTTATAAAAAATAAACATTTTTGAAAGAAACATATTATAAATACATTTTTAAGAAAAAATTGCTATAATGCATAATTATTAACAACAATACATTTTGAATACAAAACTAGAAGACATCTTCAATTTCTAAACTAAAAATAAAAATAAAATAAAATTTTTCATCAAACTCTGGCTAAATGAACTGACTAAAACCGAATATTAAAGAATACCTTAAAATCCCACTTTTTTGGCATTAAATAACCCACAGAGGTTGATATGCAGTTAAACAAAACTCAAACTAATTTAGCAATTAGGCTTCATTGTGTTACTGTTGAAATAGATAGTTGTACTTGTAAGTTCTATTCTAATATTTTCTTTTTTCGCACTCCTCACCTTTTGAAATTCCGGTTTCTTGTTTCCCTACCAACTACAATCTTCCAAAAATTTAAATGAAACACAATCGCCATCTTTTGTTAACTTGAAACCTGTTCTTTTACTTCCCTTTCTTGCCATTAAAATCTTCTCATTTTTTAACATTACCCTTGCGTCTTAGTGAAATTAACGTCTTGATTCTAGTGAAATGATTAAACACATAGCATATTTAATGACAGAAACTAAATTTGAAGAAAATAATCTTGTTGAAATTGGCGTGCTATCCTCTCTTCTATAAAGTACGGATTATCATTGAAAGCCTAGTAACATGGAGGCAAGGCAGTGTTGCAGATGAGGTGATTTTCACTGGTGTATTAATAATGTAACGTTCTTAAACGAAGTGAAACACTACATGTATGTTTATACAACTAGCAATTGAAACGTGTCTACTTGATATTTGTCAATACGAAAGATGCTGTTCTCGTGCCTGACAATCCAAGGTGGCATTCAGCTGAAATAACAGAGAAAAACATTTAGAAACTGGATTGGTCTATTCTAACTCACCCGCAATACTAACTTTGTCTTGCACTCATCTATTATTACAATTTTTACATAACTTCAATAACGATTTGATGGTAGAAAGTTTTCCCAAATGAAGAACAGATTCAGAAGTTCGTCGATAAGCTTTTCACGTCATAAAGTGCGGAATTACGCCCAAAGAGTATTGGAGAGTGGCTTGATAAGTATTTAAGAAGTCATTATAAATAATGATAGATATTGATTTTTTTTATAATCATATCGCCCCAAGCAAGGCGTTTTACTGCCACTGTTTTTCAGGGGGTTATATAAGAGGAAAGTTATGAGAAAGAGTGACAGGTTATAAGTGGAGTCAGGGAGTGGGTAAGTGAAAGATGAGAATACTGATGAGAGTGGAGTGGACGGAGAAAGGAGCATGAGAGAGAGGATGCAGGTTAGTGAGATAGGAGAAGACTATTGACTTTACATTCAAATTCTTGGAGAGTGTAGTTGTCGGGGAAGCAGGTAAATGGAAAGGAATTCCATAGACGGGAAGTGCGAGAAAAGATGGTGATGGAGTAGAATTTGCGTTTACATTTTATTGGTTTCACAGTAAAAGGGTGAGACTTAGTTGCTAATCTTGTGGCTCGAGTAAATTCATATATAGAGGGAGCTAGTGAGCTAAGTTCATCGGAGCAGAAGCCGAGAAAATATTTGTAGAATAAAAAGCAAATTGAGATATGAGAGAATATATTTGATATAAAAAACGGAAATTATTTATAACTCAGTCTTTTCGAGTAAAATGAGGATGATTTAACCAAAAGACAAAAAACTAAACTCAAAATATATAGACTAAATTAAAAAAAATACTTCCTTGTGTGAAGTAGGTCGAGTAAACAGCCTAAGAACTGCGACCCCTATTAATTCAGGCATAGTAAATAACGACCTTTTCCCTCCACCTTATTTTTTCTATTCATTTTCTCGATTTCTTGATTGGAAAATATAACAATATTATTACACGTATTTCCTACCTCATATACATTACAAATTTTTTCTCACTCTTCATTTCCGAACAACAGATGCATAGGCGATTTTCTCTGCAATATATTTTGTGCCCCAGGGTCATTGTTTCTCTAAGCTAATAAAGGTTACAGCTCAGTAGAGCAGTTAATTTAAACTGACAATAGCCTGTATCAGACAAAGAACCCTCGAAACGAGGTGTCCCACTGAGATTAAAATGAACAAATGTGCTTTATCTGTCAATTGTATCAATCCTGAAGTGACAAGGATGAATTTGACAGTTTCCGGATTTGAAAACAAAAATGTCTTTTTTATTTTTATTTTTAGAAATGAAATTGTAAAACAAATGCAATGGACAAAATTGAAGAATATTAGAAAGAGAGGCAATTTAATTTTAATTAAATCAGACTTTCAGCATTGGTGGCAGGAGGACATCTGACAGCCGAAAGGAAGTTTCCGCTACTTCTACTCATGATGTGCGATCTGCTTCGGGACGGAAGGTTACCTAATGGAACCTTTATCACCAGGTTTTTTAGTTTTCAGCTTCTTTCGTTCAAGGGTAGTAGCTGATTTTATAGAATATTTCGATATTTTAAAAGCCTTTATCATCTTAATGATTACCCCCTTAGCAAAGGGGTTACAAAATGTGATAGAATATGAAAAAAATTACTAAGGAGAAAGAACAATAATTAAATAGGAATAAAGAAGACAGGTGATGATGATTGACATTGCATTTAAATTTTTGAAGCTGAAAGTTCAATAGAATGCAATATGCCAGAAGAGAGTTCTGCAAGCGGGAATCGCCATAGAAGAAACTGTCAGTATAGAAATTACGGTTACATGTAGCAAATTCAGCTGTAAATTGATAAGACGTTGTTACTAATCTAGTACTCCACATACATTCATAAAATCTAGTTGCCATAGAGAAAAGTTGATCAGAACGATTAGATGAAAATTATTTATAAAAATAAAGCACAGGGCAGATACATTACTGTTATATCGCGGGAACGATATAAATAACAAGGTAAATTTCAAGAGGAAAAATTTACACAACACGTAAGGGGTAAACGAATAACAGAGTTTATTGTGAGGAAAAGTACAAGTAACAGGGATTTCATAAAATGGTAATCAAGACGGAATTGGACCGGAAGTCGTATCGTCTCGTACTTCCTTATTGCGATACTTCTTAATCTCTTCGGCGAATCAACTGTCGGGAGTGATAGGATGTTCCATTATAACAATTACGGAGGTGAGAATAGGACTGAAGCCGAAATGCCGAAATCCTTTGAATTTTATCAAGGATCTTTAAAAATAGAGCGGCTCAACTGGAATATATGTGGCAACAATATTTAATGCATGGACGAATGGTATACCTATAAATTATAAGATAGTTTCAGGAGGAAAAATTGCCTAGCTTTATACCGTAACTTGATATTTTTAGCAACAGACTATTCAAAATCTTTCTTCCTCATGACAATCGAGAATGCTACCTCAGAAGGAGTAACGAATTAATCTCAAGTAGGTTCAAGGAGCAAGAAGCGGCTGTTCAGGTGATTAATAGACAGATGTTTTGGTTTTGGATGAGTTACAATTAACAAGCAATTCTTTGCTCTAGTTAAAAACGGACTGTAGGGAATTTGTGAAATTAGCTGCCAAATTGACCTTATCGAACTGGTTACACTTACTATCGAGATACATAATTTTATTCCTCTACAAATATTGATAACACCAGTCAAAATGTTTTCGATTCAAATGTTGTTGGGCAATGGGCAATATTTCTGGGTTTTGTTTTTGCGCTCAATCAGAAAATAAAGTCTATTTTACACAATTACATCACGTTTTCTCAGTAGATATAATTTCTATTTTTCTTTAAATAGATTAGATTACGCATTTAACAATAATATGCCAGGGCCAAGTCAAACCAACCTTAAACGTTTTCAGATTATAACAACTTCTAAAAGGAAAAATATCCCAATAAGTTAAAAAATTCATTTTCAGAATTTTCAATTCAGAAAAATTTCAGAAAAAAGTTTTCATTTAGCACAAAATGAATCGCTTATTTGTTAAATTTTTCTCCCCATGAAGTAATAATTCTGATGAAAACATAAGCACATAAGGACATACCAAAAAGCGACGATATCGCTTTTCAGTTGTGTTAATGAGAACTAAGAAGTCAAAATGCCCTGTATAAATTGTTGGTCAGACAAGATGCTGGTGGTAGATAGGAAAAGTGCTTAGTTGGTTATTTCTATTTGGTGTTTGGGAGCTATTTTAAGCACTGATGAAGAAAGTTCTAATCTTGATCGTTTCAAATACGCTCGCCAAGGACACTAACAACCCTCATTTATCGATGTTTTCATACATGTCAGAAAGAGACTTCATGAAATACTAAATCTTCGTAAGTTTAAGTGATATGATAAAATCTTATGACGGTTTGAGGCTTCACGTTAAAACGACTAATAAAAACTAAAATCGCTGTTTTTGAATGACTTTTAAAGAGCTTCTATGAAAATTAGCGAAGAAAGAGAAATCGCAAAGTTTTAACAGGCAAAGTATACTGAGGGCACTAGAACATTTTTCACTGAGATATCTCCCGTAAAATCAAGCATTTTCACGTCAGCTTATCTGAACTGAAATATCTTAAAAATTCATTTTGAAAATTATTTGGAAAGTTTTTCTTTTTACCACTAAACAAAACCACATAACAATTCAAACGCGTACATATGATCCTCAGCTAAAGATGCTGGAAAAATGGTCTAGTCTCTTTGCCATTCCTGTAGCTACCTGACTAACACAGTGACATATACAGAGTGACGTATGCTTTATAATCTGCAAACCAATGTTGATGATCTGCTTGAAATATATCGACGGACAAAGTGTGTATAAAAATATATTTCAATTTTTTCACTCTTATATTTAGGCCATGGCATATCCCTCTGAACTATGCGTTTTTGTCCATTTTAGAAAAAATCGACATTAACTGTACTGAGCAAACGTGATGTGATGGGGTAAAATGGACTTTATTTTCAGAGTCAGCGTTCAAAAATAGCACAGACATGTGCCCATTATTTAAAAACATTTTAGTGCAAAACATTTTGACTGGTGTAATCTTCCACACACCGCAGTTGAATCATTTGCAGCTTTATTTTTAATTTACATAAATGATATTCCTAAAAGTATTATATTGTTGTGACTTGTATGGGCAGGAAGAAAGACACGGAAACAAAAAGTTAAGTTGAACTAGTGTATTAGAATAACAGAACATATATAGAAAACAAGGGCAATAGTCAGCAGATAGAAGTGTCCGAACTGTCGAGTTACACTGCGTTTCGACTGCCACATAACTTTCACATGATTGCTTCTCGACTGCCTCCCCTGAATTCACGGAGGTTAGTATTTATTAAAGGAGGAACTTTCCATTTATATGCAAGTAGTGTACCATAACAAATATGATCTATACTGATGATTCAACGGTGTATAGATGCACATCCAAATTTCGCGACGACCAGATAATAGAAGCTGATCTCGCCTACGATCTCGCCCTAAAAACTCAGTGGGGGGGATTACATTCGGTGACACAGGAACCAGATTAGTTACATCCCATCATCGGCGATTGGACACTAAATTACCACCAGGCACATTAAGCGCATGATTTATCAGAGAATCTCTGTGTCTATAGCTCATATTGAGACTTAAACACAAACCACATATCAATTAAAAGTCGTACATATGATCCACAGTTAAGGATTCTAGAAAGATGATCTAGTATCTGTGCCATTCCTGTAATTATCTGACTAACTCTGTGATATATCAGCGACATATATCAAAGTGATGTGTGCTTTATAACCTGCAAACCAATGTTGATAATCTGCTTGAAATATAACTACGGACAACGTGTGTATAAGCATATATTTACTTAGTTTATTTTCTGCAGTGACGGTTGCGTGTAGAGGGGTTGTCAGAGGAAGCACGTACATACGAGGGGGTGATGGCTGAAGTTGTCATTCACTTTGTGTCTCGAGATTGTTTGTTCTCTGCTCATTCCTCATTCTGTCGACCCAATTACGTTATTCCCGGGCTGGCCTAATCAGCAATTGTCTTTGATCAGTTGCATTTTGACGTAATCACGTTGCTCAAGTGTTTTCCCAATTTTGACACTATGACGCATTGCCTATTTATTTAATTGTTTCTAAAAACAAAAACATATTTCTGGTCAGCTTAATAATATATAATTAATTTATCTATTTATTGTTTTAAAACTCGAAATAATTTAATGTAAATTTTATTCGCTTCTAACCGATAAATTTAATTAAATTATATTACATTGTTTATATTTCTTGAGCTTGAAATCGGCGTTTATGACACAAAACACGGTTTTTTTGGGTTGTTTTTTTTTTGCATTAAAGATTTGACCGAAATCATCGCGTATTCTTTTTCGGCTTCGACTAGAATAAATCCTTTTCAAGTTCAATTATATTCTTTTGGTCCCTAGAATGTATAACACTCCTTCCATACCATTTTTCAAAATGCTCATCTATGAACAGTTTTAAAGCATCCCTCCTTCAACATCTCTCCATCTACAACTGAGGCTATTGTGCAAAACATTTACATATAACAAAAATATCAATCCCTTAGACATAAAATGTTATTAATTTTCTTCTTTTCTGTTGTTTTCACTTTTCATCTTGAGGAACACACACCTCAGAAGAATGTTTAATACTGTTCCCAAAGTTCGTTTCCTTTTCTTTTTTACTTTTTTTTTTTTTGAAAATACACACAATATAAGAAAGTTCTTCCATGTTCAAAAGTCCATTCATGATATTGAACCAACGCACGTTTTTAAAGTGAAACGGAAAATACAGCCTGATGAGGAGGTTCAATGTCAGGCTAAGACAAATAGTACCCTACCTCATCCTTCGCTATGTACATATATTTGTTCCGCTTTGGCAGCCCTATCATTTTTTTAATCCATTCATCTGTTCTCGAATGTTCTTGTTCGACTTTTGCTACCTAATTATGTCTATCCTCTGGAATGTGGAACGTTCGGGTGTTTTTGATGAGTTGCCGACATTTTTACAGGATTCAAATTCCTTTGGTTCAGTGAATTTGGAATTAATCGAACTAATTACATAATTCCTACCCTCTACATCGACTGGAAAATCTACTGTAAGCTTACAAATGGTGCTTATCCCCCTTTGGTTTAGATTTCACTCCTTATAGTAACCTAAGTACTAGTCCTTTTCTTTCAGCTAACAGCAACTGAGGAAGACGTTTCTCTTCTGTCCGGGCCTTTAGGCCTATGCAGAATCTACCTACCCCCATGTCCCGCTCGAACATAAAGCCCTGATGTCCTATGGAAACAAACATGAAGCTTGGCTTATCCTTTTGGGATACAGATGAATTCGGCTCCTCTAAATATGGAGTTATGGCAATAACCGAATCGAAGTATCTTCAATTTAAATGTAAGATACTTCCTTCTTCTATCTTCTGATACTTTAATTTGCTTTAGACATAATTCATATGTAATTCTTCACGTGTATGTTTACAGAATCCAAGAATGTATCTTTTTATTTTCTATGGGCGATTTAAGTAAATGCTGAAAGATTTTTATGATCTGTGTAAACCGTGAATGCTGCATTATGCAGTCAGAGTTTCAGTTTTTGAAGAGTATAGTGTATTGCATAAGCCTTCTCCTCTATAGTTGACCATCTTGTTTGAGTGTCACTTAATTTATGGGAAAGTAAATAAATTGTTTTTTCTGCCTCTTTCTTAAACTTTTTATCTTAAACCAAGATAAACATGCGCCAGTTGATTGATCGGAAGCATCAGTATATAACCTATAAC
Organism: Ascarosepion bandense; assembly: GCA_037127315.1. Taxonomy (NCBI): domain Eukaryota; kingdom Metazoa; phylum Mollusca; class Cephalopoda; order Sepiida; family Sepiidae; genus Ascarosepion; species Ascarosepion bandense. The sequence continues at coordinate 3,434,998 of JBBBDQ010000187.1, forward strand.
CCTTATTCGGGTCTGGATAGGCTAGTATAACCATATCCGCCAGCTTTGCTTTTAGATTATCAAAAGCGGTCTGGCAAGCGTCGTCCCATTGAAAGCGCGCATACATTCTTGTAAGTTTTATCAGTGGCTCGGCAAAAATTGAAAAATTCTTTAATAAACAGCGATAATACGAGGTCATTCCAATAAAGGCTCTCACTTGACTAATAGTGGTTTGAGTAGAAAATAAATTTATGGGCTTAATTTTATCGCTTTCTGGTTGTAAACCCTCTTCCTTAATTTTGAAGCCTAGATATTGAGTATGTTCTTTAAAGAACTCACAGATTTCAACTTGAGATTATGCTTGCGTAAACTATTGAAGACTATATGCTTCAAGTGTTCCTCAAAATGTCATCCTGTTATCGAATCACACCTTTTTGTATACAAGAACGGACTCGCTTGATGTGTACATATAATCCTGCCTATACAGAGAACGGCAGTAAAAGTGTTGTAAAGAGTTGCTTAGTGGGTCAGTAAGTGGGTGCAGAGTTAGTTGAAGTTGTTTGGATATAGACTCATTGCTCGGACATATTATTTCACTTCAAGACTGTATATGTTTATTCCTACTAATAGTATTCCTGAATTGACTAACCCGTGGTCCAGTTTTTATATCTTGTTCAGTATATGCTTACATTTTCTATCTCCATATCTGTATTTGTTATTAATTTTTTTGTGTGGTTTCTCACCCGACATCCACAACACATCCAGTTATGCTGTCCGCGTAAAACAACTGACATGAATTCCTGGAAAACTCCGGGGGAATTTGCAAGCCCAAATGGCATAACATTCAAGTCAAACTTCGAAAAATACCTTGCCGACCAGAGTGACGCCATTAAACCGCCAATAGTTGGAAGAGATTGAGTAAATGTCTTTACAATTTTATTGAGAGCCCTAAGATTTACACAAAATCTCTTAGTGCCGTTTTTCTTCTACTCTAAAACTATTGGAAGCTACCCGGGCTATTGACCTGCATGATTTCATCGACTACTGAATCGACCATCTTTCTTTGTTTTAGTGGTTTGCGATACGGCCGCTTTTAGATGGGCTCGATACGCATCTCCGCAGTATCAGTTCTGCCCAAATGTTTGTCATCATTAACGAACATGTCCTTATTTCGTTTTAGTAGCATCTTAATTTTGGACTTAAATACTTCCGGTGTATTTGCCTGTTCTAAATTTACATCGGCATTTTTATTATTTTGTATATTGGGCATTATAATTTTAATAATGTTATCTGCCCTTTCGAATCTAACGATTAGGCATCCCCGTTTCAAGATAACCAATTAGTTGGTGTTGATCAATATTAGCAACAGAAACCTACGAAATTTAGTTATTTGTACTACTGCGTTGGTTACTGATATACCGCTAAAATTGCTAACGTGTCCACTACTCTCTTTTTTTTAAAGTTATATCCTTTGCTACTCCAGGTTTTAAACTTAGTTTGTCCAATACAAGTGTGCAGGTGATGCCGTTTTAATATTATGTTTTCTGCCAATTTAATAATAAAGGTAATATTGACATTTTCCTAAATGCCTCGTATTCTTAATTATTTATTGTACTAAACGTACAAATATGGCACAAGGCCTAAAATGTGGATGGGGAAGGCTGGTCATCATCTGTCCTAGTTTAACTTAGCTATTCACTTTCGTCGACCCTGACACACTTATAATAACCCTTTCATCATAATACCACATTTTTACTTACCATTCTTACCACGTCTACCATAATACCTCAGATTCTCTATGTAGTCCTACTTAATTCCCATATGTACAATCTTCAGTGGAGGGAATGGGCAACAAATAACAACATTTAAAATCCCCAATGATTTTATACAATGAAAATAAGATATGTACAAGAAACTAAACAAAACCATATTAGTAATAAAAGCCCCCCACTACTCTAATATTGTGACAGCAAATCACTTCCCCGGACGAAATATAATGCGTGGCTTTAGAAATACAATAATACCACTTATCCGATCAGCAAACACTCACACAATCACTCACACATATAAACATCATAACAAAAACGAAAAGCACACTTGAAAATAACGAAAGACGCCACGCATCCACCGGAGAACTAACATTGTTGAACACCTAAGGTGGGAAGGGGTGGGGGATTAAACCAAAGGAAAACAGGGGACAAAAAAAGAAAAGGGGGCCAATGAGCAATCATAACCTAGCTAAGTTAACTTTAAAACAAAAAACAGAAAATCAAAAACTTCCTATTCTAACCTAACCGAGAAGGGGTGCACATGTTGTGCCCAGCACAATGCCTCGTATTCTTCTCCAATTCTCAAAGTCCCCAAACCAAAATATAGTCTCACTCCGATTTGCCTCAGCCAATCACGGCCGAGTATAACATTCCTATTAAAAGTTTTTGCGATAAAAGAATCATAGTGGGGGAATCATGGTGGAACTGATTTCATATTTGAACAAACGCTTTTACGTTTAATGGGGCCCATTAGCAGTTCATAATTTTAAGTCTTTCTTTTGCAATTCAATACACGGTCGAAAATCTTAACAACCCTACTGCTTATGACCGATAATTTTGCCCCCGTATCTACCAAGGTTCGATTAGTTCTAACTTATATTCTAATAGTGACAGAATCTGTCGTTCGCACATTACCAACTACGTGCGTCGGTTCCATCTTGTTCCGTTCGTTGGGCGTCTCACAAACAGAGCTCTGCCGTTACCCGGGGCTTGTCGTCTACCAAACCTTTCTCTATGGTCTTCTTCTTCACAATTTCAACATCTACTAACGCGTATATCCCTTTTTAGCTTGTGAGTTTTATATTTTGCCCCATTATCACTTTCTTTTGTATGGTTCTCTATGTACCTAAGATTATTACTTTTTTTCAATGTAGCAGAACTCACACCTTCTATCGACAGTCGCTTTTGAGGGTGGCAAGTTTCCATTGGCTCGTCTTCAAATCCCAAGCATGCATCAAGTCGAATCTTATATTTCAAATAGAGCTTTCTAGTAGGCAACATCTAAGGTTTGCGGCTCGTCCTTCAACACTGTCAACTCAGTCTATAAAAAAATTCCAGCACTTGTTTTGTCACGGTGTCATTCCTCCTGTCAACTCCCATTTATATTCTGTACAACCCTCTCCATGTAGTCTTGTATCCCCTTTATTATACCCCGTTTGTTGTTTGCTAATTCGTTTAAACGGGCACTGTGTTTGAAAACCACCCCATAATATTCATCTATATTTTTTTAATTCAATCCATGTGAGTTGTGTGTTATCAGTTTTCAACCTATATCGCCCGACTGTACCTCTACTTGTAATGAGAGACGCTTGATATTTGGCTCCATCTGCCACGCGCACAACACTAAAATATCTCCTCCAATTAAGTTGGATATCCACCACCATCCTTGCATACTAATGGCTGTATGTTTTGTAATTTTTTTTTAAACTCGCCGCTTAAAGAGTTGGTTATCTAACCAGCTACATTTTTAATTCACCGTTTAGTCTCTGTACGAAATTTGAAATAGCATGCTGTTCCATTTTAAGCTTTTGTTTGAAGTAGCAACGTTTCTGTCAATAAACACAAGAGCAGAGATCACACAATGTACAACGAAAAACCACTTACTTTTCTTGGATGTCCGTTAACACGCTCGTCCAGATTGACATCAGCTTCGTTAATAGTCTATAATATTTTTTTTCGAAAATCACAAGTCAACGCGCGCCAATTCTATACATGTGGTACACCAGCAACATATATCAGAGCGACGTATGTTTCATAACCTGCAAACCAATGTTGACAATCGGCTTGAAATATAATGATGGACAAAGTGTGTATAAAAATATATTCACGTTTACTTTCGGAAGTGACGGTTGTGTGTAAAGGAGTACTCAGATGAAGCACGTACATATGGCTGGAGTTGACGTTCTCTTTGTGTTCCCAAATGTTCAGGTGAATTTGATCTTTAGTTCTATTTTCAACTCTTTAAAGAGAGGGCACGAGGGGATGCTTTCATTTTTTATCCTAAAAAGTGCTACTTTGTGAAATGGGCTACCATATGGTTGCTTCTCTGAACACCGCAATAAATATTCATATTACCTCAATCTTTAGTTCGACTTCCGTAGCAGTTATGCTAGGATACGAGAAAATACTTCCGTAAAGCCGATTTTCTATCATTTCCTATGTTCAAAAAAGGCAAAAATGAATTTCCACATTTTTTCTGAGAGCTACTTTGTGAAATAGGTTTCCAGTGTTTTCTTTGAACACTATTATCTTAACCTCTTAAAGAAGTCGTTGAGGCGCTTTCATGTTGAGTTGGCCACCATTCTCCTCCCTCTATTGCAGCCGTTCCAGATCAAAAGCCATGAGACAAACCACATGATAAGCACAGCAAAAAAAAAAAAACATTCGCGGAAACGGTGGCACTGGCACACAACCGCAACAGATAGAGGAGAATGGTAGACACCTCATCACATCGGCGGCACAACGACTTTCATTAGTGTTAAGGGCAAAAGAAGATAAATGCATAATTATATATATTCAATAGTACATTCATGGAACCAATATTCACAGACCATTGTTTGATAAAAACAAAAATGAGAAGGGACTGGAATAGTAACAAGAAATATAAGGATATCATTAATGGAGTAATAAAAACGCTTTACTTTAGATCTATAGATAGCAAACCTTTTACAGGAAAATAAATATTTCATAGATTTGCAAACAATTATATTTTGGTCAAATCGCGAAAAAAATTTTCTATTATTATTTTTCATAGAGAGATGTGCATTTTCAATAAGAGGATTAAAAAGTACTAACTTGCTGTTTGTGTTGAATTAACACATATCAGAGTCATTTATTTTATAGGCTACGGCTTATTGAGGTTTTATTGACCATTGCTATAAACTACGACATCATAAAAGACGGCTAATTTTACCGTTGGTGGAAGCAGGTACGCGTAATGAGGACACAAGAAAACAAGAGACAGTGACAGTGTGAATTAAATAGAAAAGCGAGATGGTAATGTAATAAAGAAAACGTTACATATAAATCAGGATGAAGACAGTGGAACAATCAAATTATACAGACTTACTGAAGAAGTAAAAGTAAGGGAAAGAGAAATACATTTTTACTAATGGAAAGCACGAAGAAAAAACTATAGGAAAATATACTGCATCGTTTTAATGAAAGGGACAGCGTAATGTGTCATCGATGACTTAGAGACATCCATATCAAGTACATCTTCTGAAAATTAATTGAAACGACTGTGTTAGTTTCATTTTTTTCATTTATGGTCATTTTCCCCCACTACAGTGAAAGGGTGCAGTTGATTTCTATTCTTTCGTCATATTAGGTAATGCAGTGGTGTGCAGTAATATGAATGTATTTTCAGAGTGTATGATGAAAGTTGTTTGGCCTTGATAAATATTGCGTCATCCGTGATTGCACCAGATTATCATCACGCCAAATGCTATTATCTCGACTGTCGATTACTTGCTCTACGGCCATTGTCTACGATAGACGTTACTTCAAGGAAACTTACGAAAATTATGACGCTGCGTAGACACACTGACAAGCTTTACAGAGAAATCGTGGATATTAATGGATTCTGACTGTCGTTTAAAGCGAAGAAACAAACTGGATCCATTAGTCCAAAACGTAAAGGGAAATGCGATGGAAAAGAAAGACAATGTCCAGGGACGAAGTATACGTAATCAGGTTAAATGTGAAAAATTCTAGAAAGGTATTCTTCGTCTGGTTTTAGTAGTTTTACGTCAGGATCTATCTATCTATCTATCTATCTATCTATCTATCTATCTATCTATCTATCTATCTCAGTCGAAAACGTAAAGGAAAATGTGCTCGGAAGAGAAAACCAACGCTTAGACACGACATATACAAATCAAGTAAAGTGTGAAAGATCCTGGGAAAACATTATTCGTCTTGTTTCAGTTATTTTGCATCTGGATCTATATATATATATATATATATATATATATATATATATATATATATATATATATATATGTCCTATACGTAAGGAAATATGTGGTCGGAAGAGAAAACCAACGCCAGGACGTGACATATACAAATCAAGGAAAGTTTGAACGATCCTGGGAAAACATTATTCGTTTTGTTTCAGTTGTTTTACGTCGGGATCTATCTATCTATCTACCTATCTATCTATCTATCTATCTATCTATCTATCTATCTATCTCAGTCGAAAACGTAAAAGAAAATGTGATCGGAAGAGAAAACCAACGCCTAAACATGACATATACAAATCTAGGAATGTGTGAAAGACCCTAGAAAAACATCATTTGTCTTATTTCAGATAATTTGCGTTGGGATTATAGATTAATAAGGATTTATTATGCCAAAGTAAAATAAATCCTTATTAATCTATTTCAGTGTTAAGTATTATTCTTGCACTATTTTTTTCCCTGATTATACCCTCACGGGATATATAAGAATGTTGTCTCAATTAATTAGCGTTGGAATCTATCTATCTATCTATCTATCTATCTATCTATCTATCTATCTATCTATCTATCTATCTATCTATCTATCTCATTTCAAAACGTAAAGAAAAACGTGGTCGGAAGAGAAAACCAACGCCTAAACATGGCATATACAAATGTGTTGTAGAGGAATATCCTGTCCTACCCGGAATGGATATGGTCCGGTATATAAAGGAACAATTAGCCTAGTTAACAAAAACGCTGGGAGGAGTGGTCCATCTGTTAATGCAAAGACAGGAAAGCCAACAAAAAGCACAATTGGAGCTTCATCAGCAAGTATTAAAAGAACAGGAAAGCCAACAAAAAATCCAAAAGGATCTCCAAACACAAATGGTACTGCAACAAGAGGTTTTGAAAAAATTCGTAATAAAGCAGGGCTTACCGGAAGAAGGCTCTAAAGTCTTCTCTGCAGATGGTAGTGCAAACTCACTCACAGAATTTGTATATAATCCTGAGGAAGGTATTACTTTTCATTCGTATTAGTAAAGATACGAAACTATTTTTTCGAGTTGGTGCAAGGCAAGGTCAGATGATGAAAAATAATGCTCCTATTACAAAAGATAGGAACGCAGGAAAATATGAAATATACAAATTTTATTTTACCTAAAAAAACTGAGGGCATTCGACGAAACGGTAGAGATTTTGACAAAAATGTTTGGAGAAATGGAAAGTTTGTTCTACATACGATATAAGTGTTTAAATATCGTAAAAGAGGAACAGGAAGATTTTGTTACGTACGCCGGAAAAGTTAATTCACAATGGGAACGATTTAAAATAAAAGACATCAAAGAGGACATGTTCAAATGTTTAATCTCCGTACAAGAATTAACAGCACCGAAAGACAAAGAAGTACGTTTGTAAATCCTCACAATGTTGGATCAAGATGCAGAAATAACGCTACAGAAAGGGACAGAAGAATCCCAGAAATTGTTAAACATTAAGAAAGATAATGTTTGCATCGAAGAAAAAAGAGTTCCTCGAATTCATAAAGTGAAGAAACAGGCCCAGGAAAAGGGAAAACCATACTGCGAAACATGTGGCAAAAATAACCACACCACAAGGAAATGTTATTTTAGAGACAAAATATATTTCGAATGTTCGAAGAAAGGACATAAAGCAGTGATGTGTAGGAAAAAAAGGGATCGAAAGTCCAAAACGATAAATACTTTAATAATGAAGAAAGTCACATACAGTTGCGGTACTAGAAAATACTTGAACTTAAAAATGAATGAAAGAACGGTATATTGTTTATTGGATACCGAAAATCATATCTCTGCAATAGATAAGTATACCTAGGAAAAATTGGTCGACCAGAGTGAAAGAAAACCAAAAAGATTGCAAGAGACATTTCAGGAAATAAATTGAAATTCAAAGAATTTGTGGCGAAAGTAACATTTGACGGGAAAGAACAAAAGTCTAAGATCTACGTGATGTTAGGTAGGAATACGAATCTATTTGGTATCGATATAATCGTGGTATTTAATTTGTGGGAAAAACCCATGAATATGTTCTGCACAAAGATTAAGCCGCCACATAAAGAAAGTCTAAGCAGACCGAAAAATTCGTAAAAGAATTAAAAACGAGTTCACGGATGTATTTTCGGAGGAACTGGGTTGCCGTTTTGAAACAGAAGAAAATTTGAAATGACGTAAAATATTAAACCAGTATTCAAGCCGAAAAGGAAGTTCCATTCGCATAACTGGAGACTATAGATAAAGAATTGAAAAGATTAGAGAAAATTATAGTTATTGAAAAAGTGGATTATTCAGATTGGGCAACGCCTACCGTCTATGTAAAGAAGAAAAATAACAAGATCAGGGTGTGCGCTGACGTTTTAACTGGAGTAAGTGCTTGAAAGATCATAAATATCCCCTCTCCACACCAGATGAGATCTTTTCAAAATTAAACGGAGGAAAGATTTTTTCTAAGAATATTTACAAGTAAAAGTAGCGGAAGAATGTTCAAAATATTTGACATTAAATGCGCACAAAGTATTATACAGACTGAAACGTCTACCATTTGGTTTAAAAATTGCACCTAGTGCATTCCAGAAAATAATGGACACGATGGTATCGGATATTGACTATGCAATGGCGTACCTAGATGACATATTAATCAAAAGCGAAAACATAGAAGAGCATATATCGCACGTCCGCAAAGTGTTTAAGCGACTTAGGAAATACGGGTTCAAAGTAGGACCTGAAAAATGCAAGTTTTGTTTGGACAGGATCGAGTATTTAGGACAAATTATCGATCACAAAGATAGAAAACCAAATCCAAATAGAACTGAAGCAATTAAGAATATACCAATTCCAGATAATGTAACTAAGTTTTAGTCATTTCTGGGGTTCGCAAACTACTATAACATCTACATTCCTAAGATGCACGACCTTAGAGCATCCTTAAATAAATTACTAGAAAAGAATAAAAAGTGGTGTTGGTCGAAGGAATGCGATGAGGCTTTTGAAAAAATAAAAAAAGTGCTTGCTGTCAGATTTGGCGTTGGTGTATTTCGATCCGAAAAAAGAATTAATCGAGGCAACGGACGCAAGCGAAAAAAATTATAGTCAAATAGGAAAAGAAGCACTGGCCATAATTTATGCGGTTAAAACGTTCTGCTGATTTACATATGGTAGATAGTTTGTGTTGCAAACTGACCATAAACCGTTATTGTCAATATTTGGGTCAAAAAAAGGTATTCCGACCCATTCAGCGAACAGGCTTCAAAGTTGGTCTGTAATTTTATTGAATTGTAACATCAAAATGAAGTTTATACCATCAAAAGAAACAGCGCATGCGGATTGTCTATCAAGACTGATTCCGAAAAAGCCTGAATTACTAGAAGAAACGGTAATAGCGTCGCTGAAAGAAGAAAAGGAACTGAAGGATGTACTAGAAAACACCGTTAGCGTATTACAAGTAACACCGGAAGAAATGGAAAAAATGGCAAAACTGATGAATATATTGCTAGAATGTTGAATCAAGTCAAAGAAAATAATAGAAGAAAGATTTCACCATTTTCCATTTTTTTTTTTTTAATCATTTCACCCCGAGCAAGGCAGAAACGCCACTGATGTGCAGGGGGTTACATAAATGTAGAAAGATTAATTAGAAAAGAGTGAGGAGTGCAAGCTAGTTAGAAAGGAACAATAGAAAGCTGAGAAAGCAGGTGCAATGAGAGATACATGGGCGGAGAGAAAGTGAAGATTATACAGGGGAGGCGAGAGAGTTAGAGTCCAGTGGTTAGTAGGTGAGTATTAACTTTGCTTTTAAATTTCTGGAGGTCGTAGCCGTCAGGAAAGCAAGAATACGGGAGTGAGTTCCACAGGCGGGAAGTGCGAGAGAGGAAGCTGCAGGAGTAGAATTGTCGTCTGCATTTGGCTAACCTGACTGTGAATGGGTGGGACCCAGTTGCCAGTCTGGTTGCACGAGTAAACACCTGTTGAGGAGGCATCAGTGACTTAAGTTCATCCGAGCAGAAGCCATGAAATTATTTATAGAAGAGACAGAGGGAGGCCACATTTCGACGATGGGAAAGTGGCTGCAGTCGAGTCGCCAGATCAGTACCTATCACATTACAGACTCTCCTTTGGAGCTTGTCAAGAACACTGAGGAGAACTGCAGGGGCACCTGACCATAAATGGCAACAGTACTCCATGCACGGACGGATGGTTGACTTGTATGCACGGACGGATGGTTGACTTGTATTTTGCGACGAAACATTGACGTATGCTCATAGAGTAGTGATATCAAGGGTGTTGAGAAAAAGAATTTTAAAAGAATGCCATCTAGATCATTTAGGCATTTCACGAATGAAGTCCTTAATGAGGAGTTACATGTACTGGCCTGGAATGGACAAAGATATCGAAGAATCAGTGAAGCAACGTAAAGGCTGTCAGCTAGCAGCTAAATCAACGACTGTAAGAACACAGCCGTGGCCTAAAACTGATGTGCCGTGGTCAAGAATTCATGTAGATTACACAGGAACAATAAAAGGTGAATACGATCTAATTATGGTAGATAGTTTTTCAAAATGGCCTGAGGTAATTAAATTCAAGCGACCAACAGCGGTAAACACGATTAAGGCTCTAAACTGGGAGTACCGAAAAAAATCGTAAGCGAAAACAGGACGATGTTCACTGGTATCTGAGTTCAAGAATTATTCCGAGGCCTTAGTTATAGAACATGTTACGACACCCGCATATAATCCAAGGTCAAATGGGCACTCGGAGAGATTCGTCGATACATTTAAGAGGGCAATGAGGAAAGCAGATGGAATCGACATGGATGAAAAAAACATACAAATCTTTTTGATGGTGTATAGAGTTACACCTAATCATAATATCAATGGTAATCTGTCTCCTGAAGAAATAATGTTTGCGCAGAAGTTTAGGTCAATCTTCGATAGACTATTACCTAAGGAAAGCAAAAAGACCTCAAGAAAACAAAACTCGGAGAGAAAATTTTACAAAGAAGGCGAAAAAGTCTTCTTCAAATATTATCGCGCAAGAAAATGTTTGTGGTAAGATGGTATAATCACTCGGAGGATTGGTAAGGTGATCTGTTTAGTGAAAGGACCAAGATTTGTCTGTAAGAGACACCTAAACCAGCTAAGACCCAGATTCATAGAAACCGTAAATAAGAAATTTGAGATACCAATAGAGGTTCTCTACGATACATTCGAGATTAAACCACCCGCGAACATGGACGTACCGATGGAGGTATCTAAGGATTCTCTGGAAATCGAGAAATCTAGGAGAAGGAGCAAAAGTAAAAGAATAAAGACTAAACACCTATGCCCTGACCCCAAAAGAAAGAATTATTGAGCAAAATCCATGAAAAATTTAGCTCGAGGGGGGTGTTGTAGAGGAATATCCTGTCTTACCTCAGAATGTATATGGTCCGGTTTATAAAAGACTAGGACTAAAGCGAACTACAGAGCCATCGTCACTAGACTGATGACTCTACGACACTGTCAGCTCTCTGCCTTAGGGCAGAGGGCGCTCGCTGCTTCCGAGCAGAGAGCAATAACCCAGTCGTGGTTCCGCCGAAGGGTAGAAGCACGACTGGGGAATAATAGACAGACATTTTTTGGCTGGGCCATATAGCCCGGAAAGTCCAGATATAAACTGACCATGTGTCATATGTTGCCCTTACTGGGAAGGACAGCTAAATAATGCCATCGTCACTAGACTAATGACTCTACGACACTGTCAGCACTCTGCCTTCGGGCAGAGGGCGCTCGCTGCTTCCGAGCAGAGAGTAATAACCCAGTCGTGGTTCCGCCGAAGGGTAGAAGCACGACTGGGGAATAATAGACAGACATTTTTTTGGCTGGGCCATATAGCCCGGAAAGCCCAGATATAAACTGACCACGTGTCATATGTTGCCCTTACTGGGAGGGACAGCTAAATAATGCCATCGTCCTTAGACGAGAGCCATCATCATTAGACGAGAGCATACCTCATTAGACGGAAGCATACTTCACTAGACGGAAGCATTCTTCACGAGACGAACGCATACGTCCTAGGCAGAGACATTGTCGACCTGATACTTATACCTATTACTATTCGTTGGTGTCCTTGTATTGTCTATTGATTTAAGGTACTGTGGTATAATAAATCTCTATTAATCTATTTCAGTGTTAAGTATTATTCTTGCACTATTCTTTTCCCTGATTATCCCCTCACGGGATATATCAGAATGTTGTCTCAATTAATTAGCGTTGGAATCTATCTATCTATCTATCTATCTATCTATCTATCTATCTATCTATCTATCTCATTTCAAAACGTAAAAGAAAATGTGATTGGAAGAGAAAACCAACGCCTAAACATGACATACACAAATCTAGGAATGCATGAAAGATCCTAGGAAAACGTCATTTGTCTTGTATCAGTTAATTTGTGTTGGGATCTATCTATCTATCTATCTATCTATCTATCTATCTATCTATCTATCTATCTATCTATCTCTGTCCAAAATGTAAAAGAAAATGTGAACGGAAAAGAAAACCAACGCCTAAACATGACATATACAAATCTAGGAATGCGTGAAAGATCCTAGAAAAACATTATTTTTCTTTTTTCAGTTAATTTGCGTTGGAATCTATCTATCTATCTATCTATCTATCTATCTATCTATCTATCTATCTATCTATCTATCTATCTCAGTTCAAGACGTAAAGGAAAATGCGGTCGGAAGAGAAAACCAACGCGAAGACATGACATATACAAATCAAGGAAAGTGTGTAAAATCCTAGGAATACATAATTCGTCTTGGTTCAGTTGTTTTGTACAAGAATGTCGGTAGAAAATTTCTAAATTCTTTCGCCAATCCAGTGCCTCGAATTTCAGGATTCACAGATGCTGTGAATCCTGAAATTCAAGGCACTGGATTGGCTAAAGAATTTAGAAAATATACAAAATATTTAGAGAAAGGAAAATATCAGAAAGAAAGAATAGGACTTACCTGTTACGTCATCTCTAATCTCTCATAGGAAACGAATTATAGGCATTTACCTTTAATACATGAAAACTCGAACAGACACTGATGTTGTTCCACAGATGAATACTGAGAAAATTACCAAGTGAACCCGCCTGAAAATAAGATACCTTTTTAATAAAAGCGATATAAATGAGCTCCAGTATCCATGTGCCGTGTCCACTTCAGTCGTTGGCGAACCTGTGTTTCCACACTTTTCTGTCTTTTTAGCTTTTAATATTGTTTGTATTTTTGCCATCACTCCTTGACATTAGTCTACCATCTATATACTCATTCTCGCTAGCTAGTTTATGCAATATCTTCCTCACTCCTTTCTCTTCAATCAATCTTGTGAGTATCAATTTTTCCAAGTCCCCTTTTCTCCTTATGTGCCCTAGAAATTGCAACTGTCTCTTCAGGGTGTTAAGCGTTATTGGCGTTTCGTTTCCGTTTTCTTTATATCTCAGCCGTTATTCATATGTTTGCTATCGTTCTGTCAGTCAGTTAAGTGTCATACGGGATACACGCTTTGGGTGATCATGTCTCGAAAGAGACATGACTGAGTGGGCAAAAGTTTTATCCCGCAGTAGGTTGCCATTGCTTTCTGCGGTAGACTGGCTGCCAGCCAAAGCTATAGAACCCAATCTGTTCTATTATTTAACCCATAACAGGAAGAAAGAGACGGTCAATACCTTTCCCAAGCTTGTTTTTGTGCGTATCGTTCTGTAGCCTCTTATATTTCGGCTTCTTTAAGTCATTTCTTTATGTCTGGTGAGACGGTTCAGCATTCACTGTCATATAGATAGAGTGATATTACGTAAGAGTTCAGAACGCTTTCATTTGCTCCTAAGGAAATTCCTTTGATTATACTTTGCAAACTTTTAGAAAGCATATTGAAAGCACTATGAAAATGAATCTTAGAACTTTAATCTCGCACTTTCAGTCCCGTACTAAAACACTTGATTGAATTTGGTATCACAATTTGTAATTTGCGCTTTGGGATCTTCCTTTTCCTAACAAATATGCATTCTTTCTTGCAATTGGTGTTTAGTTCTGTCTTCTCACTTTCCTTCACTACATTCTGTAGGAGTTCTTTTATTTCATTTTCTATGTTTCTTTCAATACTGTGTCATCTGCATATCTTATGTTTTGAGATTATGGTTGCTAATTATGAAACCTGATCAGATTTCCATTTTTTCTTAATTAGAATCACCTGACTGCAAAGGTTGAATAATTCAGGTGAGAAGACGCATCCTTATTTTAGAGTTATATATGTCAAATCTATTTTTAAAAGAAAACAATGTTTCATATATTTACTCACAATTCTTTTCTGTTGAAATATCGAAAGAAGTCTTTCCATTATCAGACCTCAAAGAAGGATGGGAATTTTCAATAGGGAGATTAACTTGCTGTTTGCGTTGAATTAAACACGTCTCAGAGTCATTGATTTTACAGTCTACGGTTTATTGGTGTTTTATTGACCATTGCAATATACAACGCCGTAATAAAAGAAGGCAAATCGAACAGGGCTGTAAGAAGATAGCGAATGATGGGTCAAGCGAGCAGAAAGAGACAGTGTAACTTAAATTGGAAAGGCAGCAAGAGATAGTAAATAATTGTGAAAGAAAGAAGATAGATAAAAACAAGTATGCAGACAGTGTAACGATCAAAGTATATAAGAATCGTCGATATGAAATAGAGAAACATAGAACTACTAATGAAACCAAATAAAAAGAAATAGATGTGAGACTTTTGACAATGGTGAGCACAAATCAGTATATATGCTTTGTGATACAGGATGAAAATTGGAGAGCCGAGTTTGAATTCCAGTTGAATTTGTTGCATTCCCTTATGCGCAAATACCATTAGGAAAGATTTTAATCCATCTCGTCTCCCTCCAGCTATAGGCTAAATAGCAGGACAGATTGGTTTCTACAGCTTTGGATGGCAACCAGTTATCACACCCGGAAGATAAAGGTTTGCGTAAGATCAACAACCCTGCACGTAAAAACTACACATTGCACAAGTATCGATAAACCTTTCGTCGATGGCGAAGGGTCGTTGACGCCTTATGCTCCACTGAGAGCGATGGGGTTTGTTTTGTTTCGAATCAATCACGATAAACTATAGAAAAATAAAGTGCATGGTTTTCAGTCAAAGGGTCAGCAAAATCTACGAATAAAGAGAACTGTTAGTGCTTAGATAGCGTTATAAAAGTCCAAGAAAAATATTAAATCCCAAATCGGAGAAATAGCAAAAGAAAACTGAAAATAAAAAAGTATTAAAAGAAAAGAATATATTGGAAACAAAAAATAGATAACTACGTTGTTATGTAAAATCTAATCTCACATATGAAACGAATACTGGACATTCGACTTTAATGCAGAAAACATAAAAGCCAAAGATGTGGTTCTAGTGACCTCTTATACTGCCCTATTTATAGGAATGGACTCTTCCTCTATCAATAAATAATAACCTGCGGGACCTCCGGGGAAGCAGCTGTGAGTCAGTCGTTTGACAGTCTAGAGACAGTCGAGACGCAGCGTAACTATACCGTTCGGACTTACACTTCTACTTGCTGATTACTAATACTTATTATTTTTATATAAGTTATGTTATTCTAATACACTGCTTAAACCTACCTTCTTGTTTCCGTGTCTTTCTTCATGGCCCTAACAGGCCACACCAACTTGGCGACGAAGTTTCACCACAACATGGACATATTATGAAGTTAATATGCCAGAAACATAGAAGATTTTTATTAAAAATGATATAAAAGTACCGATCGTCTATGTGCCATATCTTTCATAACGTTAGCGATTATGGATTTCTCCAATTAATTCTCCTTTATAGTTATTTTTAAATGTTTTTAAATAACGCAAGTTCGCTAGGTCGATTATACTGCATTTTCTCCTGTCGCTATTGTTACTGTATTCAGTATATAGTTTTGAACTCAAGCCGTTCTCTAAGTGTCAAGTTTTGCCAGCCCTCTTTCCTCATTTTATTCAATAGCAATTTCAACTGCATCTTCGTGATATTAAGCATGTGTTTTTATATGGATTTTCTCTGAAGGTTTGTTCTTGCTTAAATGTTCGGTACATTGTATTCTCACTATCATTCTGTATAACCTAATTGTTGATGTTTAAAAACTTTTTTTTTTATCGGCGAAGAGATTGTTCAGTATTCTCAGTCATATAGGAGGGGTGATATCAGGTAACGATTCAGGACTCTTTTCTTGGTTTGAAACGATTTTTCCTGTTTTTTAATACATTGCTTAGTTTTTTTAATGGAATCCTTCGCTAACCCAATACCGGAAGAAGAACAAGCACAAGAACAAGAAGAAAGAGTAGAAAAAAGTGAAGAAAAGTATCGAAATGAGACTTATTGTTTCTAGTGGCATCATAATTATGGGTTCAATCTCTGATCCAGGTATAGATATGTTCAACCTTAGTAAAAATTGGACTAGTCAGAAATTACCAGTACTAATAGAACAACTAAAAATATCTAGACCTGGAGAGCTGAAATAGGAAAATACATCCATTAGATTGAATAAAAGGTTCGAGGAAGGTTACACGGACTGAAATGACTGAAGGTTTAACAACAGACATGTTGCAAAAATAACTAGGAAAATAATAAAATTAAATATTTTCAATAATTTTCTACCTGTGCAAGGCTCAAGAGCCACTTGATATAGATGGTTAAAGAGATATTGTACAAATTCTATGAGGGCATAAAATACTATAAGATAACATTATACTTGAACAGATTAAGAATGTATTAATCGAAGAAGCATCTTTTTGGGAGTCGGTTCAAGAAATAGTGGTTATTGCAAAGAAGCTGTTTGTAACTGTTCAGTTGAATACCATGGAAATATCGGTGGTTTGCTACGATGTTCGTGACTTAACCGGTGTTTGCTAGGAGGTTACAATTGGTGGCACTAAAATATATACATCGTCTGAACACTTTCCATGAATATATCGATAGTATAGCGAGAGTCTTGCAACGTTTTGTTTGTGGGAAATGTCCGAATGTAAATAATGTAAATACTGATAATGCTTCATCTTCAAAACCTTGTATATGACTTAAAACTCTAGAGATCAAACACAAAGTAAACAAGAAAAGGAAAATAAAGAGAAGAATGAAAATGATGAGCTCAACACTGTGCTGTAGAGTGGCTGACACCTTGGCAGCACTCTCAGTGTTAGAATGGTCCATGTTCTGAAATGTTCTATTAAAGTAAAAAAAGCAGCATTCGAGGTGTAATAGTCGAGTGTCATTTGAGCAATATACGGACAGATTATTTCGCCAACTCTCTGTGTTGTAGGTTCTGACTTGCTTGTCTTTGTAACTATTGCACAGTTCTCTGTAGCACCGGATATTGTCCTGAATCATACCGCATCACACTTTGTGTATCGTATCCACCTCGGCGATACAACACACTGTCTACAAGATCTCAGAAACAAATAAAACATCAGTTTCAAAATAAAACGCTATAAAGGAAATATAACTTATGGCTGTTTAGAAGTTGTGAAGTGTAAAACAATGCCCATTTGCGGACAAGGAATATATTAAATGGTAGGGATAACATCACAAACTATTTTAATCGCAAAGAGAAAGACATAGAGGGAAGAAAATGAAACGAAATAAAAATAAATATTATTTAAATTTTAATAGTTATTACCCCACGCAAGGCAGTAAAGCCGCTAAGACACAATGGGTTACAGAGTATGGAAGAATTAAGAATAGAAACATAAATAATAAATGGGAAGAAGAAATAATAATTATGAAGACGGTAGATAACGATTGACATTACATTTAATTTTTTGCATATTAAACTTGGCTGGAATGATGAAGACAAATAGGATTTTTACATTTACGAGAAAAATAAACGGTTAGCATAAAATTTATGGTTACATCTAAAGAGCTCAACTATAAATTGATGAGATCTTCACGCCAATCCTGTACTGCGCTTAAATTCAAAAAGTCGAGTTCCGACAGCTTAGAGCTCATTTGAACTATTACTATGGACGTATTTACAGATAAGGAACAGGGAAGCTTCATCACAGCGGTAAAAACGTGACTGAAGCCGAGCTGCCATATCAGGACCAATACTATTGCTAATTCTTCTTACATTTTAAAATACAGAAATTTAAGAATATATTCGTAAGGATATGCAGTGGGTATCAGCGCGAAACGAGAAATTGGGGAGTCGAGTTCGAATTTTAGTTGAATTCCGTGCATTCACTTACGAGCCAATCTCCTTGAAAAAGTATTGATCTTCCGCTTCTCTCTCCAGCTATGGGTTAAATAATAAAACATTTTGAGTTCTATAGCCTTGCTTAGCAATCATTCTACTGCAGAAAGTAATTGCAAATTGCTGCGGGAAAATCTTTTGTCTATTCAGTCTTGTATCTTTCGAGACATGATCGCCCAAACATATATCAAGTTTGATACTTAACTAACTGACTAGTAAGAAGTAAAAAAAACAACGTATATGAAAGGGATACAAAAAATAAAGAAACATAAAATCATGAAAAAAGTGATTCTAAGAAACGAAGATAAAAATAAAAGGCAAATCGAAATCAATATGGCGAACTAGAATAGAAAGAAAAAATAGCGGAATTAAATCTAATAGTGTGAATAAGACAATATATGGGCGGTATAAGGGAAGAAGGAAAAATGAAGGAACAATTCCAATATGGCGGTGGGGAGAATTATTACAGAAAAGGAAGAAGAAAGACAGCTTTATTGACTGGAAGGTAACGATAAAAAAGACTAAAAACCAAAGTCAATATTTGACTATGATTTACGACAGAAACAAGAAAGCTATCAAGAGAAGGGAAAGAAAGAAACTTTATATTTCTGGAAAGAAATTGCAAGTTTACCCCCATCCGAGTACTGATAGACTAAAAATGGCGTCGTTGTATCTTGGCTAAAACACAAAGTCGAGCAAAATATCTGAGTAATTAAATGATCGATCCGTTTCTTTTATGATTTATTGATTTGATGAATGACAAAACAATAATAAAAAGGAGAGAAAAAGACTGACACACCCACCCACACAACGTTCAGCTCTTCACAAAAAGACAAGACTCTATTAGTATAGTGACAGCCTTTGTATAAAGACGCCATCATTTCGTGTAGGTTGAAAGCAATTTTTCGGCCCATGAGAAAACATATGTAAAATAAATCAGTTTTGACTCCTATTCTTTTTTGAGCGTGAAGATTTGATCGTGTGTGAAATTGTGTGTGTGTGTGTGTGTGTGTGTGTGTGTGTGTGTGAGTGAGTGAGTGCGTGTGTGTGTGTGTATGCGCGCGTGTGTGCGTGTCTGTAAATATTTATTCATCTATATTTGTGGAGAAATCTTTCTTTTAAACATGTTTCATAAAATTATTTACATATAGTGTTTAGTTATCATAAATATTTTTTTCAGCATTTTTACTGATAAAACGTATTTTGGTAAGCAAGTTTATATCGTAAAGTGTTTGATATCGGGGTGTAGATAGAATATGGATAATTTTAGTGCCAGAAAAGCCAGAAACAGTTTAAATGACAAATTATTTGATTTAAAACTATATATATATATATATTAAATACTAAAAAGAAGAAGCATGTAGGTAAAATCCCCAAGCCAAGATCCTATTGCTATTGATTTTATTAATATTGAAAATAATCGAGGTGGGGCGCTCAATGTAAATAGTTTTTATCTATGTACAGAGACGAATATGTATATTATATAAAATAAAATTCCCAATTCTACATAAGTTGTATAACTAATTCAGCGAGAAATGTCTCGTTTCTTTAGCAACCATCAGAAACAAAAATACTTTATTTCAAATATTGTACAAAAATTCACATACCGGAAGGAACCTAAAAACATATCTATACACAGGAATTTTATATATATTCAGTAGCCATGATGACAAATGCCGGCTTTTCCTTTTCGATTTCCGACATCACTTCTATTTCTGTGACACGGTTAAATTTTTTTAATGCAGATGTAATCTAAAATTCTTCTTTTAATATCGAGTCTTGTATCTCTGTTGCTACCCCTTTTGTATCAATGTTTGAATGACAACTTTAAAAAAATATTTTTCTTTCTTAATTTTCCACTTCTCCTTTTTTTATGTAAGCTTCAGGTGTATGGGTACGCTTTTGGGCTTCTTCCGCTACGTGAATTTTTGTGCCATACTTAAAATAAAATATTTTTTGTTTTTGATCGTTGCTGAAGAAGCGAGATTTTTCTCGCTGGAATAGCCATACATCTTATGTAGAATTCGGAACTGTATTTATTATATATATATATATATATATATATATATATATATATATATATATATATATGTATATATTGAAACGAATTATTTCCGCAGGCTAAGTTTCAACTGTTTTTTTTTTTATTTTCAGGCGATATATAATAATTGATTTTCAAACGTACAACAGATTTTTATAAACACGCGACTGGATTTTTTAAACAACCGAAGCTTTTCGAAATTAGGGAGTGACCTTAACTTTTTCATCAAGGCTTGTATGATCCTAGGATGTATATTCCGGTGTGATTACATCCGAAAATTATTTCTGATCTTTTATTAGTTTTCTCTTTGTATGTTCTGGAAACCATATTATGGCAAACTTTTCTTCCTGGCATTTTAAAACAAATTAACAGTATTATCCTGTTCTTTTAAGGTTCCGTTTACACACATGACATTCTTTAATGCATTAATGACCACTCTAACACTTGCATTTAATTTAATAAACAAATAAGAATAATTAAGTTATTATTTCGTTTTATTTTTTACATATATCACCCAATGCAAGGCAGTAAAGCCACTAAGATAGAGGTTACTGAGTTTGAAAGAATAAGAAAAATAAATTTTTCTGTATTTCTGAGATAAGGTAATATCTAAATTATTTACATTGTTCGGATTGTTGTAGTCGTCTGTATTGACATTTTTACGACGAGAGAGTTTAGTTGAAAGGAATTAATTACATAGCATCCGGAAATGGCATCGCACATGAGAATGATATACCCCAGTGATTGAAATAAAGTGTTTGGTTGAAAATTCTTAGCACCTGAAGAAGACTGGAGCATACAACGGCCGAAACGTATTAAACGTGGCAATAAAGATGAGAAGAACATTCCGAACAGTGTAAATAATGTAAGACAAACATTACTAAATAGAGAGAACAATAAAACAGTCATAAAAAAAACAAGAGATAACGAATGCCAGTGCATATTAATTTTGGATGATGAAAGTATGAAGCCAGAAGAGAAGCAAGAAATGCGAGAAAGAAACTGTTAGCATAGATATTTCGGTTACACCAACCTGATTCAACTGTGAATTGGTTACACCTTACCGCTAATCTAGAACTTCGATTCATAAAATTTACACCATTGTGCAAATTAATTAAAACAAATGCATTTGTTGCCTTTCTTTCACCATACGGTTAGTTTTAGATCCTTTTTAGTGACAGAGTGTAATCGAATTCTATTTTTCATCAGATTAGGTCATTTAGAGTGCAGTACAGTAATATGAATTTATTTTCGGGGGTGTATGTTGAAATTTATTTTGTCTTGAAAATTATTGCGTCATCTGTGACGGCATCAGATTTTTATCAAGCTTAGACACACCTGCTTCGAATGTCGATTAGTTGTCCTATGGTCATTATCTGCGATGAACGTTACTCTGAAGAAAGCGTACTAAAATTGTTACGCTGAACGAAGACACTGGCAAGCCTTTCAATGAGATTACGAATATTGTTGGTGTCAGCCTTTCAACCCTCAGTCGTATGATAAAGGTGAAAAAACAAACTGGATCCATTAATCGTAAACTTAAAGGAAAACGCGGTGGGAAGAGAAAAACGACGCCAACAGACGACGTATACTTGATCAGGAAAGAATGTGAAAGATCCTTGGAAAATATTATTTGTTCTGTTTCAGTTAATTTGCACGACGATCTATCTATCTATCTATCTATCTATCTATCTATCTATCTATCTATCTATCTATCTATCCTAGTCTGTCCATATCTATCTATCTATCTATCTATCTATCTATCTATCTATCTATCTATCTATCTATCTATCCTAGTCTGTCCTATCTATCTATCTATCTATCTATCTATCTATCTATCTATCTATCTATCTATCCTAGTCTGTCCATATCTATCTATCTATCTATCTATCTATCTATCTATCTATCTATCTATCTATCTATCTATCCTAGTCTACCTATCTATCTATCTATCTATCTATCTATCTATCTATCTATCTATCTATCCTAGTCTGTCTCTATCTATCTATCTATCTATCTATCTATCTATCTATCTATCTATCTATCTATCTATCCTAGTCTGTCATATCTATCTATCTATCTATCTATCTATCTATCTATCTATCTATCTATCTCAATCCATATCGGAAACTAAAATGCGGTCAGAAGAGAAAATAACGCCAAAAGCGACATACACGTGATCAGGGAAAGTATGAAAGATCCTTGGAAGACATTATTCGTCTTGTTTCTATTAATTTGCACACATGTGTAGGTACCATAGCTAATGGCTCATCAGAACTATTACCATGGAAGTAATTACAGAAATGGAAAGGCGAAGCTACATTCCTGCTGGAAAGTAAGTGAAGCCGTGACGCTAGGTCAAGACCAATAATTACACGTTTATGACAACCCGACATTAATTATCGATTCCAACTTATATCATCAGGTTGCAAAAGTTCTTTCAGATTTTTTAAATGTAAAAGTTGAAGAAAGTATTACCTTGATGTTATTTGATAATACTACTATGTATAATTTATATTTTTTCCGATTATGAGAATATTACTAACTAGCAGTATAGCCCGGCGTTGCTCGGGCGTAATGAAAGCTTTAAAACTAATCAATGGTCCTGGAGCTCAGACTCTTTGGACGTTGGCACGGAAGAGTAAAAAGCAATAGTTGTTTCCAGTTAAAGCAAAACCGTAGACTGAAAGAAAAATGAATGGATGAAAGTCAAATTTTGATTTCTTGGTATCGATATCAAATTTTCTGCACTATTGTAAGAACTGCAACCTTGAAACTTCTGAATATCGTTTCTTATGTCTTTGTCTATGAGTGTATCAAATTTGATTAAAATCAGACCACTCCTTCTATAACCCGATTTTTTCGATTATCAATTTTCGATATTTATCGGGGGTACCTCGACACAAAACCTATCTAAGAACACTCGCAGACGCTTATAGTACAACTGTGCAAATTTTCAAGAAAATCTGTTCAGCCGTTTCGGAGTCTGTCGGTAACGGACACACACACAGACATACACACACACACACACACACACACACACACATAGACAAAGTTCCATTTATAAATATGTTTAGATAATACACTCCATAACTTAGCTATATGTTCGTTGCAGCTAAAGAACATGTTAGAAATGTTGTACTCTATGAGTGTCGTAATAATGTCAACAGCAGCAAATTCTATTCAGTTATGGGGTCGTATAGGTGAATTTTTACGTTCAGCTTAGATGTTGCATAAGGACGAAAGGCTCGAACTCACTACTCAATTGTAATGACTTTCGTGAGACAATCTTGCTATCCATTATACCAGAGTATGGGGTCTTATAGCACCAATTGATATGCTGACGTGTCTCTTATAAACTTTCATTTATGTCTCTTTTCTATAAAAATCATGTGATGTGTCTGACCCCAGCGGCAGTACCTCCCCCATTGAACTAAGGAAAGGTGATCGTAATACTGATGCTATCGCAACCTACGTTTACAGAGTTTGGTTGTTTTTTTTTCCTACACCGATTCTGCACTCATGCTATCCAGGTGAAACCAAACTTGTTGCAGTGCAGTGGATATCGACTCGGAACGACAAATCGGGGTGTCGAGTTCAAATTCCAGTTGAATCCCTTGCATTTACTTACGCACGAATATCCTTGGGAAAGGTATTAATCCGTCTCTTCATTCAAGTTATGGGTTAATGTTGTGGAGTAGTTTTCGCACTGAAGCTTATAATCGTGCTATATCAGTTGCTAATCGACTTAACGTACGTAAAATGTTAGGAACTTGGTAATCTTTCACTGAAAGCTGATTCCTTAGTATTCGGTTAACTGCCGACTAATTTCAACTGCCTGGTAGTTCTACTGAACATCAATAGTAGTCCAAAGGACTCCCATGAATTTACCAATTACTTCCCTTGTTAACTTTCTGTTAACTCTTATTAATATAGTAGAGAGTCCATTATCTGAGGAATGTGTGTGTTTCACCATAAACATTTAAATAATAGGATCGATTGGGTTCTATCTCCTTGGCTAGCAACCAGTCTACCGCAGAAAGCAATAGCAACCTACTGCGGGATAATCTTCTGCCCAGTCAGTCATGTCTCTTTCGAGACATGATCGCCCAAAGCGTGTATCAAGTATGGCACTTAACGAACTATGTCAAATGCCTTCACTGTGGGTGGGGAGGTTAAATGCAGCTAGGTTATCAGCTTGATTGATTAAATGAAAGATTTTTTACAGAAAGTTGTTTTCTCATATAAAATCTTGCAATTTTAGTCTATAAAACGATTTAAAGGAAAGGAACTCTGTTTAGTGTATTTTTAAGATGTTATTACACGAAATTCTCCCCCTACGACTGAAGAACTCTGTGAGGCATTTAATGTCACAAGACAACCTTGTGAAAACTAAAAAGAAGTAGAATGATTTCGGTGTTTGGAATATGAGTTTCGCCCTACCTGTTTTTAGAGAATCACAAACAACTTATTGCTTACACGATAAACTCATCTTCCTTTTTTGGACAAGCTTGTCATTATTAGGATGTACTTTGTGGTGATATGGGCTCGTAAGAGGAAAGCAGTAGAGCCGCGTTCAAATTCTAGTTGAACATGTTGCATTCACTTGCCCGCATATACCCTTGGGAAAGCTAAAAATCCATCTATTCTCCCTGTAGCTATAAGCTAAAAAGCAAGACAGATTGGGTTCTATAGCCTTGGTTAGCAACGAGTCTACCGCAGAAAGAAATGGCTGCCTATTGTGGGAAAATCTTTTGCCCAGTCAGTCATGGATCGAAAGAGATATGATTGCCTAAACGTGTATCGCATATGGCACTTTACTCTTACTTATTACTGATGATGATAAATGCCACCATAACCATATTTTTCTTTTTTTTACTTTTATCCAGTTCACCCAAAGCAAGGCAGTAAAGCCACTAAGACACAAAGGGTTTCTGAGTGTAGAAAAATTAGAAAACGAAACATTACTTGGAAGCGAAAATAAGAGATGGGTAATCAGCATAGTATACAGTAAATGACATTTTTTGAAAATTAAAACTGTCAGGAAAGTATTAAGCCGGAATGGAGTTCCACAAACGATAAGTGCGAGAAAAGAAACTGTCAGCATAGAACTTACAGTTGCAGCTAGCCAGCATAAATGTAAATTCATGACACCTCATCGCCAGTCTGTTACTGCACTCAAAGTGATCAGGTCTAGATAGCATAGCGAAGATCTTATCCAAACATTTACCACGAATGGATTTATAGAAAATGCACAGGAAGACAACATTACGGCGGTGGATAAGTGTTTTGCATCGTTTTTAGTAGATCAGTCGAAGAAACAGAACTTTGCTCTAAAGAAGTGTACTGTTTACGGTCGGATATTAAAGGATTCACCCACTGTAAACTGATAGACAATAATTGAACTATTGGAATTGAACTCTACAGCCAAAAGCTTTGTCGTTTGAAAACAGCTATTGGGGGAGAATGGCTATACTTTTCAACAAAATGAGAGCAACCCTTAGCACGTTTATAGCCGACCTCAGAAAGTACATTAGGCTGTAGATTGGCGACCGGTTCGAAAAAATTACTTCATCCTCTATATTCTCTTGATCTTGCTTGTGATTACCGCTTGTTTAGGCGTTTGCATAATCATTTGGCTGGCCGCTTCGAGAAAAGAGTTTTAACATGTACTGTTTCCGTGTTTTGCACCAAAAACCATAGAATGTTACAAAAGTGATGTTTTTAAACTGTTTAGAGAAGAAATAAACTTTTATTAGGCAACAGAAGTTATACTGATGATTAAATACATAATGACACAAAAAACGGAAATGTTTTAAGTGTGTATTGGCAGACATGAGCAAGTGATAGCTCTGCAAAACAGTAGCTTCACGAAGTAAACCCCCTAATATTACAGTAACCATTGATCAAGATGAATTTTTAAGTAAGTTATTGATGTCAGATGCGGCCTAATTTCATCTCACAGGTTAGGTGAATAAGCAGAATTCAGACGCAAATTTGAATGAAGTTCATGAGCGCCCTTTACACGCTAGTAAGGTGACAGTATATTGACCTTATATTTTTTTATTGAAGAAGGGATCTCAGTCACTCTCACTGCAAATCGTTACGTGAAGACACCTGAATTGAACAATTTTTCACACGTTCAAGAAACCTTGTTTCAACAGGAAGGAGCGACATCACACACTGCACGGTAATCATTAGAGGATGTGCGTGAATTGTTCGGTAACCGTGTAATCTCAAGATTCGATTGTGTTCTATGCCCACCCCCATCACTAGATCGCCAGATTTGTCCGTTTGTGTGTGTGTGTGTGTGTGTGTGTGTGTGTGTGTGTGTGTGTGTGTTTCTTGTGGGGCTATCTCAAGAGGAAAGTGTACACGACTCGACAAAGAACTCTTGATGAGTTAAAACAGAGGATTCAGGTTAAAATTCACAGTATCTCAGCTAAGATATTGCAGCGGTCAATGAGGAATCTCAACAGCAGATTTCAAGGCCGCATTCGTAAAGTAGGAGGCCATCTACAGGACGTAATATTTAAAAAATGAAAATTCCATCATTGTTTCTTAAATGGCATGTTTTAAATTTTCAGTTACTTTGAAAAAAAATTTTCTTCCATCATTCATGGTTTTATTGAATTGTTAAAAATTTCCCGTTTTTGGGGTCACCCTGTATTTCTGTAAGCGTTAGTATCATCATCATCATCATCATGTCTCCGACTACTTCAATTATCGGTAGGGATATGAGAGTAGAAGAAACAGACAACTTCCTCCAGCCGCTCTTTTCAAACCTGCATGGTGTTATTTGATTATTCTTCTTCATAATACTTTTAGTGGGTTTTCCTATTTATTGTCTGTCCTTCATCGACTGAAGAAGACAACAAAATATGGTGTGAGTCACCCTATGTTCGTAACCCAAAACAATCCTCCTCAGAATATTTAGTTGGCCTTCTTTTAGACGGTTTGCCATCTAAGGCTGTAGGACCCAGTGTATCCTGATGTTTGTAATAGCTTGGCAAATGATACTTCTTAGGTTTTGAAGTCAAAGTTTCTGTTCTCTTAGTCTGGATGCCACTTAATACTATAGGACTCATGATGTCTTCTTATTTACTCTTAGGTAGAGAAGCAGATGAGATAGATACATACGTTTTCTTAGGATAACAGTAAGTAAATGCACGGTGGAATAATAGATAGCAAATAGGATTGAGGAATAGGAAAGCGAGTTTTAATTCAGGTCAAGAAAAAGAAAAGAAATGAAAAGAAAAGGTATGAACCCATCTCTTCTCCTCAGAAAAAACAAAGTGTCGCACTGCCGAGTGAATATTTTAGAAAATAGGTAACACTGAGACATTTCGAGAAAGAAATGACTGCAAATTTCTGTAAAACTGAATCGTTTTCTCAGTATTTTTACTTGTTTTAATGACAATGCCGTGGATTATTTATTTGGCTTAGTAAACGCTAATTCTCTTAAGAATTGAAATTAGACAACATCGAATATGGTTAGTAACTAGATGAGTGATTGCTTAGAAATACCAAGTGCTGTAACTTGGATGTGGGGGTAGTGTAATGGCTTGGAATTGTTAATCAAAGAGGCTAGTCCCAGTTCTAGCTGAGTTCGTTATATTAACTTACGCGCAAATATACTTAAAAATGTATGTATCCATTTCCAATCTATGGGTTAATTAGTAGTTCTTATATCCGTAAATCATCTTTACTTCAAAAATAAATTATAAAAATCTAAAAAAAAAACTCACTTGCTTTAAATAATCCGAAAACTGTTGATGAACAGAAAAAACGAATCAAACAGTCTTGCTAAATAATCTAATTTTTCTAGTGTATTTGAAATGACCAGCGTAAAATTTCGGTGTAAATTATAAAAGTTAACATGGAAATCTAAGATTAATTATAGGTTATAATAAGTAAGCCGGTTTTAATTATGCAATTATAATATTCGCAATAACCTAGCTTTCATTTGCATTTGGACAGTTGTAAATATTTTCTGTAAATATACAAAAATAGGAAGGGTCGTACGTTCAAACCGGAACCAGGCTTTTTCCACATCCAAGATTCATTACTGAGAGCTAAAATCTTAACCACATTAAATATGCTGATGATACTTTGTTGATAGAAGAAACAGAAAAGAAACTCCAGTGACGTCTATAAGATCCAGTTTATCCTGACGTGGCCCAGGGGAGAAGTGATGGATTTATACTTTTCCCAAAAGGCATTTGCACGTAGATTAATGTAACGAACTCGACTGGAATTCAAACACGGCTTTTCATTTTCACAAACAGGGCCGCTACCCATTATATATGCCGTTGTGGCATTTATCGTTATTGCCACAAATGTTCGGTTGTCGTGCCCCACGGTCTTGTTTAGATCAGATTAACCTTGAAGACTTTTAATGCATTTAATCGACCCATTAGTAATATTCAAATATTCTAATTAGTTACCCATTGCACGTGATCATATGTAAATTTTAAGTGATCAAATTTAGTTACTTTATATTGTATTCGTTATATATATATATATATATATATATATATATATAAATCCAAAAGGATGAGCAAATAGCTAAATCCCGAAAAACTGATCCTATTAATATTAACTCTATTAATATTAAAACTGATCAAGGTGGATAAAAACCAACTCAAGATCAAAAATTTTAAATGCTTGTAATCGTAGATCTGTGAATATCTGCCCAGTGGAAGGCAAGTGTAGATCCACCCAGGTAATCTACGAAGCCCAAATCTCACCAACTAACAATAGAACAAATTATCAAACATATATCGGTACATCCGCGGGAGAATTTAAGCAGATGTAACAATTTCTTTTTCCAACCCCAATTAAAAATTTTAAACATCTCTTTCCCGAAGATTGTGGAAAATGAAGGAAGAAGGATTAAACACTATAGTTAATTGGAAATTGCTAGGCTCAATCCGCGCCCCCAGAAACCTTTACGATAAATGCAATCTATGTTTAGAGGAAAAAATTATAATATTAACGTATCCAAATCATTGCCTACTTTTAAATGTAAGCAAAGGAATTCATAAGCAAATGCCGCCATGAGTCCAGAATTTTTCATTTATATTTTAGATTTTTAATCTATGTTTTTGGTTAATTTTAAGTTTAATTTAAGCTAGTTAATTTAGAACCTTCTATTAAATACCCAATACCAATGCCAGTGTAATAGATGCCTTCCTTCTTCCTAAAAATCTACTAATTTGCATATAAGAACCTACAGACCAACTTTTTACGCATTACATTTAGTACCCCTTTATATATATATATATATATATATATATATAATTTTTTTTGATTGCGACGAATCTTTTTTTTCAGTTTTATTCTTTTAAGACTTAAATGCATTTCCTGCTAATTACTCATATAACTTCCCTGCCTTTAGTTGTAATTGTAGTGTATAGGTCTGTGTATATATACATGTGTATGTAATTTTGCAAGGAATTATATATATATATATGTATTTGTGTATTTAGGCTGCAAATTTTCTTTTAGACATGTCAGATTAAGTAAATTGCAAAAGTTGTGTCTATTTTTAATAAAATCCGTTTATACTCACGGATAATCTTTCACGCATTAAAACTGAAAGATGTCAGAAATGAGCTGTAAAGTTGACAAATATTATTATCATTCATTTTTCAAAGTACCCAAGTACTTTCAATTTGGTTCCGAGGTCATCTTCAAGGGTGTGATTTATGGTAACAAAAAAATTTAAAAAAAACAAAACTGTGTTGCTGAAAATTACTGTATATTTTTTGTGATTCAAATATAATGGTTGACAAATTGCTAGCGTTCGTTAGAACATGAAAGTTATCCAAAAGGGATTTTTTTTATATGTTGTAATGGCATGGTGTTAAAACATAAAAAAAAAACTGTTCTTTTTCAAACATTTTAAAACATTACTGCAGTATTCGTAGCTGATTCTATAAATTGACCGCTTATATATATATATATATTCATATATTTACTTTGATCCTGTGTCTAGGTTTTCATAGACGTGATAAGACGTGATCTTTCTTTCCAATTTAGATTTTTTCGGTATGGAATATTTTTTTTATTTTATAGGGTTCTTTTTTTAAAAAACAAAACTCACACACACACACACACACACACACACACACACACACACACACACACATATATATATACACCCCTCTTCTCCTCTTTCTTCCTTCTTTTTCTCTTTTTCCTTCTTCTTCCTTTTTTTTATATTCAAGTTTGGAGTATACTTGTATTTAGGCAAAGTTATTTCAAGAAATCTAAATTTGTATTTTTTGGGAAGTAAATGCAAATTAGCGTTTTATCAGTTTTTTTGTATAAAGTTGTATGTTTAATCTTAATTTTAAGTTTAGAGGGTCGGTTTTTTCTTTTATTTTATTTTCTATAAATTATCGTTTGGAATCTTATTTATTTCTTTTAATTTTTTATATATTTTATTGATTTAGATATTTTTGCGGGCATTAGATCTTATTTTAAGGATTTATTACATCGATTTCTCTGTAACATTTTTTTATCTTTTATAATAATAAAATATTTATTCAAATTCTCAGTATTTTGGGGGGTGATTGTAGGGTTAGATCTTCCGTGTGCTTACAGTTTATTTTTGTGTATGATATAATTATTCTGAAGTAGTATATTTAATCTTGATTTTGAATATATGAATTTTGATTCTTTTTCAAGTTTGGGAGCCATTTATTTAATTTTGATTTTTCTAGTACGGAATACTTTTGTATTTAAGTAAGGTTATTGTGTTAAGTAAGGTTATTGGTGTAGGCTTTAGTGATAGGCCTTCCTTTAAGGATTTATTGGATCGATTTTTTCCGATAGTATTTTTTATCTTTTATAATTATCAATCGAACTCTTTATATTTCTTAGCATGATTGTAGGGTTAAGTCCCTAATGCGCTTGCAGTTTACTGTGGTTTCGTGTAACTGATTTAAGAGCTTGTTACTATTTATATATTTAAGGATCTCTATTTTTTCTTGAAGGCAAAGAAAGCATGGTTCTTTATAGATTTTGCTGTTCTTGCTTTTTTGAGAATTTTCCATTTGACCTTAGGTGTTTTATTTTCGTTTTGTAATTTCCAAAAGTGTTTGGAGAAAGATGTCATGTTTTGTTTTTCTTTGTTATGGAAGGATGAGAGGTGATTGTAAAAGCGCTTTTTAAATACGTTCATGGTATTCCCAAGATGTATTTTTTCATCTTTAGGATTTTCTAAGGATGAAATCAGACATATATATCAGAGAATTTGTCAGACATTTATTAGTCATGGGGTATTGGTTGGGGTTTCTACAGTTACAGAGGTTGTTGTCATGGGACGGACTTGTATTAGTGTTGGATTTATTTTTGCTGTGTATTTTTAATATTTTTGTGTTATGCATTTTGATTATTTTTTCTTATTTTTTTCTAGATTATTAGAACAGCTATAGCTTAATTTTATGGTATTTTTATTTAAGATTTTGCTTAGAGGGTTATTTTCGGGAAAGTGCTTTTCTATTAATTTAAGAAATTTATGTCCCAGCATGAAATAAACTGATTGGTTGAATGGAGGGTTATACCATATTATTTTCCTGCTTCTATTTCTGCTTTTGGGACTTTCGAATTTTTCGACAAAACTGATTTTTGATGATTTATACCCGCTTTCATTAAGGATTCGATTATAAATTACCTTGTGCTTATCAAATATCTCTTTGTTGGATGAGTGTGTGTTAATGCAACGTTCAACTGATGATGGGATGTGCTTAATAATGGATGGTGGGTGATTAGAGTTGGGGTTTATATATATTGGGTTAGCGTTGTTTTTCATGTAAGGTTGGAAAGTGTTCGATACTAGATCTAATGTTATGTCTAGGAAGTCTACTTGCTTGATATTGTGGTTAATTACTACGTTAAGTCCAAAGGATTTAAAGACTCTATGGATTCATTTTCTGGTTTTCTCAACCTTACCTCCAGTAGATTTATCAATTATCATCAGTCCGTCGTCCCTATACAGTTCTATCCTGCTCGTTTCTATTTCCTTATGTGCAGTTAAGTTGTACAGTAAGAATAATCCGGTTAGACCTGAAGCTTCTGCAGAATCAAGTGCACCCATTGATAAATCAAAGTTCTCCTTTGAGTTCTTAGTCCACTGTTCGTTGTTGTAGATTATAACTGATTTCCTGCAGCTCCGGATAATTCTGATTTCATCCTCTGTGATGTCCGAGTAGAACTCAGCAAACTCTAGGGCGAGGCTGAATAGGTTCTCCGAAATTGATGGGTAGAAGTCCACAGTGTGAAATCGCAAAAAAGTGGCTTTATTTTTTCCACCAATTTTTCCAAACCACTCGATTATGTCTACCGTACCTTTCCACTGCGTTAGTTTAATTTTGTTTTTTATCTGTTTGTTGACTCTTTCCAATATTGTTTTACTTATCCTACTTATTTCAGATTTGGTAGGGTTTATTATCCTTGTGGGTAATTTGCTGTAAAAAACAGGTTTGTGGTTCTTCAACATTATATATGCTTCTTTCGTTGCTATTTTGGGGACTCGGTCACTTATTTTCAGTTTGTCTGTAATTAATTTATCTTCCTGGTTTATTCTGTCTATGTGGTTTTTTATGTTCTTTGTCTATTTTTCTGTATTTTTTGGTTAGGTTTTTTTTAATAAGATCCTTGTATTCATTTGGGTCCATCTTATAGTAGTTCGATGCTTTGTCTGATTTAACAAATATTTTATCAGATTTGTATATGTTGTTGACTATTGTGTCTAAGTGTTTCTGGAATTTATTATTGAGTTTGTGGAAAGTTATTTTGTTTATGGTTTCGAACAAGTCATTTTTGAAGTTGAGAAGTTTTTCTGTGAGGGGAGCTGTTCGTAGGTTTTTAAATCCGAATGTGTTAATATTCGTATTTCCATGTCCTTTAGTGAAAAAGTGCGCTTTCATCTCATTCTTCTTACCAGGTCCTCCGTTTTTAGGACCAGTTTCTGAAAGTCTTCCTGTTTGCTCGGGATAGGAATATTTTTCAGCGAAATGTCGAAATGTATTTTATCCAAGTTCGATTTTTTATCTTAATGATGAGAGTGCTCGACTTAGTGTAGGAGCAGGTTATCAGAGTGAGTATAGAATAAGGAGAGAAAAAAGACAATTTTTTTCCGTCCAAAACATTAATTTAAAACAGTGCTCGATATATGATGTATAGAGCAGTGAATATTTATTATAAATTATGTTTTAGAACATGTACATAATTTCTTCTCTATATGTCCTCTTCCCTACAATAATATGGTTGTTTCAGTGTTTGGATTTAAACACTTCTTCGGGGGAAATAAAGGTTTGGAATCATTTTCTGTTTATATTTGGTTCGTTGTTGTCGAGGTGGTTGGTTGGGGTTTATATATATATAATTTTGTTGAAATCCACCTTAAAATTTTTAATTTTTTTTAATGCAAGATTTCTATAACATTTTTTTAATTTAAACAAAACGGTTAATTTGTGGGTAAACCTTTAGCAGAGTTCTATGTAACTTGTAAAGAATAAATATGTAATATTTCTGTTCCTTTCATGCACATCTCGCCATAAATTTAGTTTTTTGAATTTTGAATTTTGAATTTTGAATTTATATTTTAACTAGCAGTATAGCGTTGCTCGGGTGTAATGAAAGCTTTAAAACTAATCCATGGTCTTGGAGCTCAGACTTTTTGAACGTTAGCACGAAAGACTAAAAAGCAATAGTTGTTTCCAGGTAAAGCGAAACCGTAGACTGAAAGAAAAACGAATGGATGTGTGTCAAATATTGATTTCCTGGTATCGATATCAAATAAGTTTTTTTCGTCGTAAACTGAAATTTGAAGGCTAAATAAGTCCTCTGAGTAAATGGTATCATAGCTGAGACTAAGAACTACAATTATAATTACTTAGAGCCAAACCCGAAGCATTAACAAAATAAAAGCGCTGAAAAAAAATACAGACATACAGGCAGATAAACAGACACTCACACAAACATCTTGCCTTTTATATATATATATATATTATCGATTTTTTGCACCAGTGTAAGAACTGTAACCTTGAAACTTCTGAATATCGTTTCTTATGTCTTTGTCTATGACTGTATGAATTAAGATTAAAATCGAGCCACTCCTTCTATAACCCGATTATTTTGATTATCGATTTTCGATATTTATCGGGGTATCTCGACACAATACCTAGCTAAGAACACTCGCAGATGCTTATAGTACAACTGTGTAAATTTTCATGAAAATTCGTTCAGCCGTTTCGGAGTCTATAGGCAACGAACATACACACACACAGACACACACAAACACAGAAAATTTCCATTTATAAATAAGTTTAGATTCGTGAATTTCGTTAATCTTTTATTCATTGATATTTTAGTAAGTTAATTTAAAAAACTATGAAATACCCAATACTAAACTTGTGATAGAGATGTCATCTTCTTTCTTCTTTTCTAACAATCTACCAAATTATATATATTTTTTACCCTTGTATTTCCCGCCCCTTCCTTTGCATACACACACATACTTATATATATATATATATGTGTGTGTGTGTGTGTGTGTGTGTGTGTGTGTGTGTGTGTGTGTGTGTGGATAGATAGATAAATAGATAGATTTTACTTTAACTTATTTTTATTTTATTTTGTATTTGCTATGTTTTGATTGCGAGGAATTCTATTTTCTTTGATTTTCTAATACATAATTATTTTCCCTGCTCAACACTTACTTACTTTGCCTGCAGTTTGTATATATATATATATATATATATATATATATATATGTGTGTGTGTGTGTGTGTGTGTGTGTGTGTGTGTGTGTGTGTGTGTGCGTATGTATGTATGTGCGTATATGTGTGTGTGTGTATGTATGATGTGCACGTGTATGTGTGCATGATCATAAGTGTAATTGTGTATGCATGTGCGTATATATGTGTGTGTGTAGACATGTATGTATCAGTGCATATATGTGCATATATATATGTGTATGTATATTTAATCCAACAGGATAATCAGGCAGGTAAATCCCAAAAACCCGATCCTAATTAATATTAATTTCATTAATATTAAAATTGATCGAGGTGCAGTGCTCAATGCAAATATTATATTCTAATTACATTAATATTCTAATTATATTAATATAAAAATTAAACAAATATTTCGATATTTAAATCCGTTAAATAGCCATTTTTACGAGGGCTTCCTCGTTTCTTCAGCAACAGCGAAACGAAAATTTTATTTAATCAAATTCAAATGACAAAAGATTTCATACCGGTAGAAGTACAAAAGAAAAAAAAAACATCCATCCACAGGAAAAAAATGAGGTGGGTTTAATAATTTTGAAATAAACAGGAAAGCAGACAGATACGTCTCATATTAGAAGACATCCCCTCCACCTTATCTGAGTTGAGAGTTTAAAAGTTGAAGTCTAGTTATGTCAGGCACATAGAAGTGGTAGGGGGAACAAAAGAAAAAAGAAAAAAGGTTGAAAGAAAAAGGAAAAAGGAAAACATGAAAAAAGGAACAAAGGTGGGAAGGGGTGGTTGAGCGGGAAGTAAGCTAAGAAAAAATGTTCCCATAGAAACAAAAGAAAACTGCTACCATCGGTGTTGAAAAAACATTAAAAATTTACCAAAGATATTTTAGTTTAAATAAATAATGACTGGGACAAAGTTTCGAAAACATTTGGACATACAAATTTAAATATATATCTTAAATTTAAAACTAAAAATATTAACTTCAAGGGTAGATCTTAAAAGAAGAGTGAAGAGGAAGACGAACCAGTTAGAAAGGAGCAAGAGAAGGATGGGAATACAGGTGTGATGACAGTTGCAAAGCCGGAGAGAAAGGAAAGGAAAGGATATACGGGGTGGTGAAAGAACTAGAGTCAAATGGTTAATAGATGAGTATTGACATTGCATTTAAATTCCTGGAGGTTGTAGCCGTCAGGAAAGCAAGAATATGGAAGCGAGTTCCACAGGCGGGAAGTGCGAGAGAAAAAACTGTAGGAGTAGAATTGTCGTCTGCATTTGGTTAATCTAACTGTGAATGGGTGGGACCCAGTTGCCAATCTGGTTGCACGAGTAAACACCTGTTGCAGAGGCACGAGTGACATAAGTTCGTTGGAGCAGAAGCCACGAAAGTATTTATAGAACAGACAAAGTACACACACACACACACACACACACACACACACACACACACACACACACACACACACACACACACACATCCCGAACATAATTTACTTAAAAAGCTAGAAGATATTTGCAATTCACGAGTTAAATTTAATTTTAATTATTTAAAAAATTTCAGAAACTAAATTT
The DNA here is from genome assembly GCA_037127315.1 of Ascarosepion bandense. Lineage (NCBI taxonomy): Eukaryota > Metazoa > Mollusca > Cephalopoda > Sepiida > Sepiidae > Ascarosepion > Ascarosepion bandense. The sequence goes on from JBBBDQ010000187.1 coordinate 3,471,630, forward strand.
AAGGCGGCTTCATAGGAAAAGAACGGAATTATTATATATATAATTTTATTGTAAGGGCTCTACTAAAAAGTTAACCAAAAGCAAATTATTTTGTAGTATGAAATAAAGGTAACATTAGAGGTAAGTGTATATATATATATAAAAGGGGGGATATCATACAGTTAACAGTGAATATCGTGGTACTAATAATAATACAATAAAGGTTTATCGTTTTTAGAGAGACTAACTGTAGCTTTCTTTAATTTTAGCATGATTTAAAGGTTAGTTCTTTGATGTGTTTGCAATTTACTGTGGTTTCATGCCCCTGGTTTAGTAATATGTTGTTTCTCCTGTATTTAATGATTTGTATTTTTTCTTGGAGACAAAAGAAACATGGTTTACTACAAATTGTGATCTAATTATAGTTTTTTATATATATATAAAAAAGAGATTTCATGAATTTTACATTAAGTTTAAATATAAAATTATACTAAATTTAAAAGCTAAGTTTAAATATAAAATATTTATAGCCATATACTTCACTAATACAGATATGGTTAAACACTACCAATTTCTATCCCTTCTTAGCCCATCCTCTCCTACTCCCTCCTACCCCATATACATTTCTTTGCCTCTTTTTTGTTAAACCCAAAAGGACTGGCCATACTACTGTCAATTCTGCCTATAAAATTTTCAACATGTCCATTAATCACCTCTCTCTTCTTCCGCTTTCCACCTTTTTTTCAAATTGTAAATTTCAACTTCCAACTCTGATTTCCCATTTTTACCCCACTTACCTCTCACATATAATTCGTCAATATAAAGTAAATAATTTTTCATCTCCCTTCACACTACCTGATAAGACATTGTCCTTTTAATGTTGAAACTTTGTAGGAGATGATAATTTGTACATGTTCTAAACTATAACGCCCATAGCCCAGAGGTAGAATCGCCGACTACCACCACTGCGGTCGGGTTTCAAGCCTGTGTTAAAAGCAATCGGAATCTAACCGTACAGATGAGCTGTGAAACGGATCTGTCTGCGGATGACTATATATGTATGTATTTTTAGAAATAGAATGTTTTAAGATCTAATTTATCTTTAATTTTTTATATCCAAAATTTCCTATAATATTTGTTTCAGTTATTATTTATTTGAACCAAAAAAATGTTGGTAAGTTTTCAACCAGTTCCCTGAATTTTTGTACACTTCCTTCAACATTGAAGCCGTAGTTAGTCGTTTTGCTTGGTTACTGAGGATATTTTTCATAGCTTTTTTCGGAGTTGACAACCGGATATTTTTATTTCAGCAGAGTCTTTATAATTAATGTAAATTAGTGTATTTAATCTTAAATTTGGATTTAGGAAATGTATTTTTTTCTATTAAATTTTAATTTTTAATTATTAATTAAATCATAGACTGGAGACCATTTTTTCTATTAAATTTTAATTTTAAATCTCTATTCTTACATTTAGTCACTAGTGTATGTGGTTGGGGCGTGGGTTTTTTTTAGTAGTAGGGCTACTCTAAGAAATCCAAACGATATAAAACTTAAATCTGTCTGGAGGTCAAAGATTCTCATTAATCAACCACTTTAACTAAACACTCCCCAAAATTCCAACGGTCAGAAACACAGTCCCCTATCACTAACCCCCACCAACATCTTTAACTAAACTAAAAAAGGCTTTCCATTACTTTACATACCACCTGATGAGACATTATAGATTCAATGTCGAAACAAACGTACCTTTGTCGTGGATATATATAGAAAAATTATGTACATGTTCTAACATATATATATATATATATATATATATATATATATATATATATATATATATATATACAAAATAATATTAAAAATGTAAAAAAGAATATTTACACCCGAAGAAAAAATTAACAGAAAAATCATTTGGTGCACAAACCTTTTCAACCAAGCAAATTATTAAGCCAAAAATTTGAAAAATACTTTTCGAACAATAAACTATTAATCAAGATGTTCAATAAAAATACACTAAAATTGTGTTACAGTTATCCTGATAATCTAAAATATAAAGTAACATAATAATAACATTTTGATTAAAAATTTGAAGCTAAATGAAAATGAGAATAATTCCAAAGCTGAAATCAATTATTTCGACAATGAAATATATAATTGTTGAAATCATATAAAGTGCCCATTGAAAAATGAATACCTTACTGAATGTATTGTTTATCAATGAATTATTTCTTCTACTGAAAACCCTGGTAATAAAAAATATGTTGTAGCACTAGAAACCCTGTTAAGTTAGGATTTTACCAGTACATTAAATCTTTTATAACAATAAGTATCTTAATCAAACATCCCTATCTAAATATTTTTGGTACTTAAAGAAAATCAATAAAATCCCCACAATAACATGGAAAATTTAAAAAAAGACGAGAATATGCAAGTCTTTAAATCATCCATGCCCATTGTTTCTAAATGGAAAACTATACATTGTCAAGTTTCTTTAAAATAATGATATATTAAATATATGATATGAAATTACTGCTATAAGTAGACATTGTAAAATGTTCACCTTAGAATAGAGTTAATAATTTAGCCTATTGTCTAATTTACATATATCCTTTACTTTATTTTATATTATAATAAAAATAATATTATTTTAATTCATTGATTTTTTTATTTTGGGAGTGCTATGTGTTAATAATACATGAATACATATGTGATAAATTCATAAATAAATGGACTCCGAACCAAAAAATATTAAAAATATTCTAATCATATTTTAAGACAGGTCTCAAAAAAGTATTTTCTAAAAAAAACCAAGAGCATTGATACATATAACTCTAAGAGTATGTCTTCTAAACTAAATTATACAATTTTCGACAGAAATATTCAATCAAGCTGTAAATAGGACAGCTTCACCAGACATGTATAAATACATCCCATCCCCTAACAGCTAATCTATATTTTAAATTTTCAATGTCGACCTTCATTCTGAATAATTAAATTAGACACAGACATAAGATCTAAATTTTCTGTCTTCCCACCTCCATATTAACTTTTTAATAAGCAAACGTACTGTTTTCTATTTTCAAATTTAAATCATTCTTACTAAATTTATTAAACATTGGCTGGAAACGATATAAAACATTAAATGTGGAAACATAGAAATTTCCGTGTCGCAATGTATAAATAAAATTTAAATAAAAAAGGTAACTGAACAGAGATGGTGTTTAGACAGGGGTTTTGATCAACTGACATTTTTGCCGCTAAGACTGAAAGAAGAAATCCCCAAAAATATGAACTTTTTCAAATTTAAAATGGATTTCTATTTTGATTAGTTACATTGAACAAGCACATATTTTTTGTCTTCTCACATCCATAAATAACAAACGTATTGTTTCTTATATTCAAACGAAAATCATTTTCACAAGAATGAGCTAACATTGCCTGATGACAAGGTAAAAATCTCGAAACAGAAATTTCCAATGTAAATTATATGAATTTTAAATAGAAAATCAAATTTAATTATATTATACTCCACAATAATTGTTGTAATGAGATCATTTACCAAAAAAACAAAAGTAAATGCCGGTGAACTCGGAATTGTAAAACTGTTGGTTCTCCTCATCTGGAGTTACATCGCTCCCGCGGTGGTAGAGCATTGTATACATTTATTTTTTAAGAAAATAATATGGATAAGATAAATTTTGGAATCTCGCAGAAAAATATACCTAATACCAAAAAATGGAATATTTCGTAACATTATTATACAAAACAGAGAATTTGATTAGATGGATGAGATGGAAAGCTTATTTCTTTTTGCACACACACACACGCACACACACACAGAGACACACACACAGATACACACACACAAAAAAAATTACCAAAAGAACAAGAAGTATACAGTTTTAAAAGCAAAAAACAGCCCCATATATTGAAAAGCTATGTGAATTTGAAAATTATTTGCTAGATCTAATAGATAATAGATAAAAGAAAAAACATTATTTCTAAGAGCACCTTGAAAAAGTAATGAAAAAATTTAAAACATCTGATAGAATATTCATGAAATCGGAAAAACAGCCAATTTCTATTAAGTAACACCAAAGGAATACAATACTCTGATTATGAAAATTTAACTAAGAACTATAAAAAAGTTCATATTTACATGGATAATTTACTTGATAATATAAATACTTCTGACTAAATGAAAATAAGCGATAGAGTAGCAAACCTCAGCACAAGTGTTATATCACTATAAAAGATCATAAGCAAAATTGTAATACAAATCCTACCACTAGGATTATAAATCCCACGAAACTTGGGATCGGTAAAAATTAGTAAAAATATAGTCAAAAGAGGAAATAAGCAAATTATGAGGTACCTTGGATTAAAATTATGGAAGAATATCAGCAATGTAACACATTGTTTTGTAATATAAAAGAAAAAAAACAACTGTTCCTTTATCCAATTCGATATTGAGGAATACTATCTATCGATATCAAAGAAACTATTTGTCACAACATTAGAATTTTCCACTGTTTATCTGGATTTATCGGAGGAGGAGAGAAACATACTAATGAATGCAAAAAATATGTTCTCGTTCATAAAAAGAAGAGCGGAGAAAAATTAATTCTCAGGATAATAACTTTGATATAACAATGGGGTCTTTAGAATTTGCCGAGTCTTCAAATCTGGTTGGCTTATTTGTACTATACAGCCCATAAGGATATAAATACAAAAGTTATGATTGCCTTATGATAGTGATAAATTCCACAAATTTTAAAATAGATAAAATTAGAAAGATAATATATAGATAATTTAAAAACCTTAATTTAAAAGTGAATATTAATACAAATATACAAAAATTATATTTAATCGATGCGACCATAGATTTAGAAGATATATATACCATCCATATAAAAAACAAAAAAAAATCATTCATATATCCAGCCAAAATCTAACCATTCTTCCCCCATTATTAAGCAAGTACTCACATCCATAGAGTACAAAATTTGTAAAAATTCAGCAAACGAAGAAGTGTCTAATCAGCATAGTAATTTGTATAATATTGCCTTTAACATAGTGGATATAAAAGCCTAAATATTAAATATGTAAATGATCTACTCCCGAAAAAATAGGTATAGAAATATTATTTGGTATACACATCCTTTAAACTAAATGATTAGCAGTAAATTAGGATAAAAAAAATCATCGCTTTGATTAAGAAATACTTTCTAAATAATAATCCAGGAAGTAAGATTTTCAGTAATCATACTCTTAAATTAAGTAGTGGTTGTATATATAATCTGGAAAATAAAATACAAATTCATAAGAATAATATTTTAAATAAAAATGTAAGCATAACTGAAAATAAGAATCATTCAATAAATGAAATTAACAATTTGGACAATAATAAACATAATTGTGGAAACTCTATAGAGTGTTCTTTGAATAAAAAGTGCTTTACAGAATCCATTGTCTATCAATGTACTATTTCTTCTTTAGAAAACCCTTGTAACGTAAAAGTTCATGTGGTAGTACTAAGAACTCTCTGTAAGAAAGATTTTATCAACGCACGTCTTCATTTAATAATAAGTACAGAAATATAACATCCCTATCAAAATATTATTGGTATCTTAAAAAAACACATAAAACACCCTCACTGAAATAAAAAGTTAAAAAAATAAACTAGAATTAGGTACGTCTTTAAACGACCCATGCTTTTTGTGTCTATATGACAAACCACAGATTATTAAATTTTTAAGAATAAAAATCTATGAAATAAACGTAATGAAATAAATGTTATAGGTAAATATTGCAAAACATTCACCTGAGAATATGACTAAGAAGTTTTGTTCATAAAAAATAAAAAATTAAAATTAAAATGTTATAAATAAAATAAAATAAAACTGTATATTAACTTACATATACCTAATAATTTGTTTTATATTATGAAAGAATAATAATTATATAAATATTAAAATAACTAAATTGATATTTAAATTTTTAATAATTAAATATATATTTTTTTTAAATTGTATTATGCTATTCAAAATTGTATTAGAATATAATAATAATATAATAGATTTTATAAAAATAATAAAATGAATTTTTAATTTTTAATAAATAAATAGATATTGAAAATTTTCTTTACTAATTCAGAGTTTTACAAAATATTAGAATAAAATGCATTCTCCATCGAAATATAAAATAGTGTAATTACACACAAAGGTCTCTTTAAATATATATATATAAAATGTTTTCTTTCTTTTCTTTTTAGATTTTGGTTTTAGAAAATGATGAGATACAGAAAAATACTAAGAGAATAATTCAGTAACAATAATGAATATATTAACTGAAATGGAGTCTAAACAGCGGTTTTGATGGACTAGCACTTTTGCCGTTAAGACTGAAAGAAGAAGTAAAGTATTCCTAAAAATATAAACTTTTATAAATTTAAAATGGATCTCTATTCTGATTAAATAAATCGAAAACACATATAATTTTCTGTCTTCCCACATCTGTAAAGAAAGAAGGTATTGTTTCTTATATTCAAATGAAAACCATTTTCACAACAATAATCAACATTGCCTGATGATGAGGTAAAGATCTCGAAACAGAAATTTCCTTGTCGCAATGCAAACTATACTAGTTTTACATAAATTACAAAATATATATATATATATACATATATATGCATATATATATATATATATATATATATATATATATATATATAAAACAGATAATGTATGTCTATTAAGTTTAATCATGATTTGTTCTAAACATCGTATTTTGGCTTTAATTACATGTAAAAATAAAGAAAGACATTGTCCTACTTTTGGATATTTTTATTAAGCTGATTCGAACCTTTCGGCAGACATGAGCCATTTTCAGAGTTATTACAGTGACATTAACATACAGACATCTAGCATCAAAGGTGATATTATCTTGTGTTGATATAAAGCATTGATACGCGATGATAACATTCACCGAAAAGCAAATGCAGGTCATAAATTTGTAATTTCAGTCTCTCACGTGGTGTGACGTCATAGAACCGAATTATTAATTTACGAGCTGCCATGACTGCTACTTTCTGTTATATTTAACAATATATGTTTAGAAAAGTATTTACAAACGTTCAGAGCTTCTCGCACTTCTATACCAATTTCCCTTGTTGGAAACAACCCCTATTTCTTTTTTTTAATATATATATATAAATCTCTCTCTCTCTCTCTCTCTATATATATATATATATATGTATGTATGTATGTATGTATCCCTTATGTCATGTTAAAGAGGATGGATTACTTTTTTTATATCTGAATGTAAGATACTTAATAGTTGGTACATCAATATATATGTTGCCGTCATTATATATATATATAGTATATCGAGGCAGCAAGTAATTTTCTAAACATATGCTATTAAATATAAGAGACAATGAATGTCTATTATGTTTAATCATGAGCCGTTCTAAACGTCGTATTTTTGCTTTAATTTCAGTTGAAAATAAAGACAAAAATTCTCCAACATTTGGATAATTATTTATTGGTTTTCTTCTAAGCTTTCGGCTCACATGAGCCATCTTCAGAGAGGTAGTTTAAACTGAAATATTATAAAATCCACCATCACCGACGATTTTATTTTGTGTTGACATAAAACTCCGCTTGGCAACGGCAATAGTTACCAAAAATAATAAACGCAGTTCTTAAGTTTGCGATGCGGTTTTATGACGTCACACCGCGGGATAGCGCAAAATGACAACAAAACCATGTAGTCAAATGCAATGTAATATGTTATTTCCTGTTTTAAAGTTGATTTTATTGAGTGTTGGTTGTTTTGATTTGATGTACATGGCCTCCAATATCTGCAGGTTCCTCTTACTGTGTGTATGAGTAAGGATCACCGTATTGTTGACCAAAATCTGTCTGATATTACCTACATGTTTATGTTTTTACAGAAAACTAAAGAAGTAAATTTGATACAATTGTTTTGTTTTGTATTTTGTAATTCTAACGTTGATCTATTCTTTAAAAGATCCAGGAAGATCATTATGATATTTGCTTTTACGTTGCGTTTATCAAACCTGTTAAACAATAACAGGTTGTCTCGTCTTTTTCACGTTTTACCATATGTTGTATTCTATCTATTTATTTTTTACTTTAACGTCTTTAAGGGATCTCAAATATTTGAATTTGCTTTCGTCAAATACATCTTTATTTCTAGAGGTAATTAACAACATTTGTTGCAACGAATTACATAATTGTATAAAACCGGGAGATGATCTGCGGTGGCTAAGTTCGTAAACAATAAACAAGCATTAGTTCTTAAAATTTCAATTTGTGTCTGTCGATTGATATATGCGAAGAACGTTGAGTGAAATCGAGCGATGTCAAACAGATATATAGTTGTTTTTATTTCCGCCAACATATAAACAGACACATACACAGATATATATATTTTAAATCGGAAGATAATCTCTAACATAAGTAAACGATATAGCATATGGAATATCAATATTTAGAATGTTTATAGGAAATTATATTTGAAATAAATCCAAGATAACATCAGTACTTAAGTGCTACTACTAACATAAAATAATTATTTAAAATTGTACAAAATGAATTAAATTAAAATTATATATATATATATATATGTGTGTGTGTAAATATATATATATGTATATATATATATATTTACACACACTCACACGTATATATATATATATATATATATATATATTGTTATCCGCAGACAGATCTGTTTCGCCGTATCACAGCTCACCAGACTCCGATTGCTTTTTTACCCAGGATTGAAACCCGACCGAAATGGCGTCAGTCGGCGACTCTATCCCTGGGCTATGGGCGTTCGGTGGAAGTAGGCAGACTTTTTAGCGCATATCATTATCACTGAATGAGCAATGAGTACATGCCAGATTAGCTACTGTTTATCAAAGTCTACTATTTTCCCACAGTGCTCAGTCAGGGTGTGAGAGCGTAAATATATATATATATATATATATATATATATATATATATATATATATATGAGAGATGGCAACCTGTGAAGTCGGAGAGAATACTCAAAAAATTATCTAATTAATATAAAATATTAATTATAATTCTTAAGATTCAGGGGAAGTTACTAAGCATAAACCAACGGAAAATACAAAAGAAACAATCGATTGGTTTAACAATATTAGCAATAAAGAAAGTTGTTCCTACGTACAACTAAATATAAAAACTTCTCTCCATCTAACAATGAGTATACATTAAACAATACACTAGACATAGCAAGACAATATATATATCACCAACGAAGACATAAACATTAAACATTATATAAAAAACAATGAAAATATAATAAGTTCCCAAGACATAACATTTAACCTAAACAACGAACGTATAAACCATGCATACAATTCAAAAATCCAAAATACATTAACAAAAACTCTGACGACCCCCAAAATATTCAAGCAAATATTCATATTTGTATATAAATGAATCACAACAAATTCTTGAAGCCGAAATATATTCAATGAAAAGAATATAAACATATGAATCAGCACTAAGAAACAAAGGGTGTTTAAGCAAACTAAAATTCAAAAACAAAAACAATTAAAATAAAAAACAAGAAAAGAAATATAATTTGGTTCACCCTACCAAATAAAAAACACAAAATCAAATATAATAAAAATATTCTTAGTAATTATATACTACTTCCTTCAAATAGCAAATTATTCAATATTATCAACAAAAAAGCAATCAAAATCAGTCACAGCTGCATACATAAATAAGAGATTATAATAATCAAGCACATAAATACCCAGCAAAGCAATAATAATCAAAATAGCAACCAACAAAATAACGCCTATTAACATAACTGCCGAAACAAAGTAAATAGCACACTTAAAAGCAAATGCTTAACGAATAACATAATATACAAAGCTACCTTAACAAATAACATTAACTCATACGACAAAAATTCCTTAAGCATCACAGCAGAAACTTTAAAGAAATGTATAAGAACCACAAAAATGTAATTCGAAACACAAAAATACACAATCAATAACATTCTATCAAAATTTCTATGGAGCCAAAACGGAAATAATATCTTCATCAAATTCAAACGGAAAATCATAAAATACACAAACACAATATTTATAGTTGGAAATTATACTTAGAAGAAAAACTAACAATAATTAGTTTTAAAAAACAAAATAAACTCTTAAACAGGGAAAATTTATTACCAGGCAAATGTAGGTACATAAATAAATACTTAGTTTACTACCTAAGTACTAATTTAAATAAAACATATAAATGAATTAAATATAACATAAACTTCTAATAACTAAACAAACAAAATAAATATAATATATACTGCAAATGTAAACATATAAACAAACAAATAATAAATTAAAAAAATAATTATAAATTTAATTCCGTACAATTAAAACTTTATCTCCCCAAATCAACTGGGAAGTCTAAAAAGGACAGCACCACACATTATTAACTGTTAATTATGCTTTTCACAAGAAACTAGTAATAATCAGTTTTAAGAATACTCTTGAACAAAGAAATGAAATGATAGGTAAATGTAGATGTATAAATGAATATTTACTTAAGTGCTTAATGCTCTAGTTAGAATAAACACATAAATAATATAAATATAACTTTAAATAAATAAACAAAGTAAATATCAATTACAAAATACACACATAAACCTAAAAACCATGAATAATAAATACAGATATATAAATTTAATTGAATATCTAACTTCCTAAACTTATCACCTTCAATTATTGCTATTTTTATAATATCACAAAACAAATAAAAAAATGAAAAAAAGACAAAAACATGTGTGTGTGTGCTTGTGTTTGCGCGTAAATGTACATAATCGTGTGTGGATGCACGTATGTGTTATATATGTATATTTCGTACGTATGTACGTATGTACAAGCATTCAACATTCACACATTAAAAAAGGTGAAACATCTACGATCAATGACAATAACTCAACACATCAAATTTCTTTTTCGAAAGAAAACAGGAAAAAAGGCGAAAAAGCCGAAATGGGAGCTCAAATGATTATAACATCCTCCATGTGCAGAAACAAAAATATGCACATGAGCGAGCAACTACACAAAGTCACATACACGAACATCATATAACTATATACAAAATCCCCGAAAATATTAAGAGTAAATTTCGTAATACTACTGAAGAGTGGTGGAATGAAATCCGCCTACGAAATTCTGAAGTCGGGATACGTCATATATATATATATATATATATATATATATATATATATATATATATATATTTGTGTCGTTCTATACAATTTTTCCTCAGAATAATACATATTTATACGTCTAACATTAAAGCGCCTGGTATTTCTAAGCAGTCGCTCATATATATATACTATAGTCATCCGTAAACAGATGTTTCGCTGTATCACAGCTCATCAGTACTGTTAGACTCCGATCGCTTCCTAACCCAGGACTGAAAATCGACTGAATCGGCGTCAGTCGGCGATTCTACTCCTAGGCCACGAGCGTCCGGTAGAAGGCAGACTTTTTAGCGCGTATAAACACGCCCAATGGCTAAAGTGCTCTAATTCAATTATTGAATGAGTGATGCATATATGCCGGAGTAGCTACTGTTTACAAAATCTCCCACTAATCCAAAGGAGTATCTTATACATACAGTGGTAGGGTAACTCTCTAAGGGAGCTCTAAATATATATGTATATACATACATATAGAGTAAATATAAGAAAAATTAAGGCTGACACATTATTTCATGGTAAATCGAAACTATGGGCCTATTTCAGGCGAAACATCATCAGCTTCCGTCTTTATTTTACAAAGAATTCGTGTAAAATCCTTTGTAAATAAAGACAAAAGCTGATAATGGTTCGCCTGAAATAGGCTTACACTTCCGATTAACCATAAAATAACGTGTCTGCCTTAATTTTTCTTTTCAAAATCCCTTTCACAACGTTTGACACTACATGTAAACGATAATTCTAGCATCTTTGGACATCTAAAACAACATACTAGGCCACATAGATAATCCCTCGAAATTTTTGTCGAAAATACAACCATACTTAGAAATAAAAACAATAAACAAAAACTAAAAATACTCAAAGCCAGATACATAAAACAGTTGAAACCTAACCTGAACAAAATTAACTACGAAATCAAACATTCTCAAATTCCTATAGTAGATAACAGAAGCGATTGGTTATCCTAATGACTTTCCATATTTAATACTTCTCGCCTCTATTCTCGCGTGCTCATGTGAGACTCCACAACTATAGTGCGATTTTTGCTGTCAGCATGCACGCACGTGTTCGCCAATCTTCCATACAAATACAATAGACGACTACTACTAGCGTTCGTCCGCAAACTGCTTAATACAAACAATACAATTGTCCTCTTTGATAATGGCTGATGTAAGCCGAAAGCTCAGAAAGGATTAAATAAAAAACATGTATCAATATTGTGACTTTCTTTCCTTTTTCAACGATAATGCTATTAACAGACGATATGAAAAAAATTCCATAAAATAAATCAACCAAATTTGTCTATATTATTTAATAAACCATGCATCAAAGAAAAAATGCTACCTAAATATACACAATATTGCAATATACATATATATAAATATATATATATATATATATATATTAGAGAGGCAATCCTAAGGAAAGATGCCTTAAAAACATACTACTGCAGGTTGACTCAAGCATTAAAAGGTAATTGAGTACACGAAACTGTTTGAAGTGCTAACTCATCGTGACCGAGGGTTTCAGTGTCCTGGCCTTGTTCAGACTATTATTCACGCCATATAATGCGCTCTCACCAGTCTGCTAAACAGAGTTGTCATATAAACGACAGGTTGGCTCTCTGTGCGTTGAATCAACTCCAAAGAGCCACTTATGCTTCTGCAACAGGAATTTGGATAGCCACCCTAGGAGACCAACATATTCGAATACGAAAGAAGTAACACTGAAAAATGGTTACCTGTAAAATGACATTATATATTTTCTCTTTTATTTAAATCACCACCTTTATGATTTTATATATATATATATATATATATATATATATATATATATATATATATATTATTGCCTTATTGCCAATCATAGTTTTCTTTCGTTTTTTTTTAATTTATTTATTGCCTAACACTATTGCGACATTCTTCTATTTTAGAACATCTTTATCTTAATTCATACACTGATCTTTTTCTAATAACTGATGCACGTGATAATTTTCAAACATTGGAGCAACAGAGTCCCTCCCACATTTCTAAATCATAAGGCCTTGTACTATACTCGGCTAACCCTAATAAATATTTTTTTCCTCAAGTTAAAATACGCGGATATATATATATCAATACGTTTTCCTTCCTGCTACTTTCCATAGTTATTCAAATTATCTCCCCTGTTTTATTAATTTCCTGATTTTTTTCTTCTTTTTCTTTTTTCCCTTCCATTTTATCTCGTCAGTATATATTATTCAAACATTTCCACACCATTTTCTCTAAACTCTTGTCAATTTGAACACAATACTGTTTCTCCGATCGCTGTTCCCATTGTATTGTATTGACACCCTTCTCGCCTTCTATTTTATTTTATTTTTCGCTTCGATCTTATATTTATTCCCATTTATTCTTGATCGATCAATAAGACACTTCAGTAAAAGAAAGAGGAGAATTCAAAAGGAAAAAAAAAACATCTTTGTTTTCGTGTTTTCATATAAAAATAATGTCTTTCTTATCTGGTTAGTGCCCCAACATCATCCCCCTTCCCTCCACCAAACAAAAAAAGGGAAAAACACAATACTCACCGTCACACACTCCTTCTTTTCAATGTCCGCAGAGAAGACTTTACAATATTTTTATATTTTCAGTACAAATCCGGTTACTTATAAAGTTTTGCTTAATCTGTAACACGATAACAGTACTGGAAACCCTGTGATGACCGATTTTTAATAGAATTACATTAGTCTGACACAAGGCAGGAAAAGTCAAACATATTTTCATCATTATTATTTAATTCTTTTATTTCCTTTGTGTGGTACACGAAGGTATGTCACAATTCTTTGCTACTTCCAATAAACACATTATATCGATAAACAATCGAGTTACGAACACGATTCTTGATAAAGAAAGTAAGTTTTAAACAGCATGCATAGATATGTAAGGTAAAACTGGTCTTAAGAATCTCTTACAGATCCATAGCAGAACATTATTTTCGGTATAAATGTGAAAAAAATAGAATTCTGAAACACAAAAAGTTAGCAAATAAAGAGATGATGGTCTTCTCCAAAGAAGTGACAATCATCATCTATAATTTATTTGTTTATACATTATTTTTAATAGATACTCGTATTTAAGTAGAAGACTTTTTGTTTTTTTTTCTTTGTTAAATAATTAAAACGTATATTTATTTAAATCTACTGGCACTGAATAAACGATAAATCTTTTTAAGAAAACTTGCGTCTTCCGTCATATTTTCCTAACAATATTTCTTGATTGTAAATAATTTTTTTTTTGCATGGCTTCTCAGTTTGTAAGGTCCGTCCGCTACTCTTGTGTATATTTTTCTACGTTATCTAGTGATAGATAGATAGATAGATAGATAGATAGATAGATAGATAGATAGATAGATAGATAGATAGATATCCGCTGCTAAGAAGGTCGGTCCTCTATGTTGGGCAAAAAAGTTTTTTCTCGTCTGAAACCATGCTGCACATATATAAATCTACAATCCACCTGTGCATTGAATACTGCTGCTATATCTAGTGGGTACCCCTGCTATTCACCTAGGAGTCCTTGACAAAATTCAACGGAGAATGTTTAATGTGATCAATCCCGACTTGGCAGCTCAGATGCAGTCACTTTCTCACCGGCGCAATGTGGCATCTCTCTGTCTTTTCTGCAAATACTTTCACGACTTCTGCTCGAATGAACTTAGCTCTCTGGTGTCCCCTATGTATAAATTTACTCGAGCCACAAAATTAGCAACTAGGTCCCACCCTTTTACTGTGAAACCAATAAAATATAAACGCAAATTCTACTCCATCATTTTCTTTTCTAGCACTTCCCGCCTGTGGAATTCTCTTCCGTTTTCTTGCTTTCCCGTCAGCTAAAATCTCCAAAAATTTAAATGAAAAGTCAATAGCCATCTCTTATCTTACTGACTTGCATCCTCTCTCTCATGCTCGTTTCTCCGTCCACTCCATTCTCATCAGTATTCTTATCCTTCTCTTCTCCACTCCCCGACACCCCTTATAACCTGTCACTCTTTCTCATAACTATCCTCCTATGCGCACCAGTGCTAGTAAACCGCCTTGCTTGGGGCTACATGATTATAATATATATATATATATATATATATAAGCAGATAACAAAGACAAATATAAAAAGCAACTGAAGGAATTTTAATTAAAATATGTGAAAGATATTTAATATATAAAACACATACCTCCCTCTATCGACTTCACTTTCTCCAGTTCCAGAGGCAATGAATGTTGATTTTTAAAAACAAAAAAAAAACGAAATATGAAGAAGACTGTCGAATTCCAGTTGCACTCAAATAGCGAAGCTCTGAATAAAGACACGTAATAGTGTTCAAAACAGCAAAAATAAATCTTATAGAGTGAAACATGATGAGAAAGTAACAACACCAGGAAGCAAGTCCCATTTGACGATGGCGTAAAAAACTGGCCAAAAGTCCTTGGAACAATACGGATATTTTTGCTTCCACCAAACAGAAAAATGTGAGAATGTTAGGAAAATTAAAAAAAAAATTTCTGTCATATTAAACGGAAAATCTTTAAAAGAAAAACTATATATATATATATATATATATATATATATATATATATTGCATATAAAAAATTGAAATTTTGCAAGATCGAATAGCCATTGCAACGAATGAGACTTGCATCATCGGCGATCTTAATGATCATGGTAAAATACAATTGCATGAGTGTGTCTATGTGTAAATAAAAGAGAATGAGGGCAGCAAAAAGAAAAGGAAACGCGAGAAAGGAAAAGAAGCAGACTAAGAAAGAAAAAATGGAAGAGGAAAGGGAAAAAGAGAAAGGTAAAAGTGTGTCCGATTGGAAGAGAACGCTAGCAGATGGAGGTGGGTGGATTCTTGACAATTAAAAAAAAAACATAAAATGTATAAATAAAAATGTCGAGCTTCGCCCGACTTTTTCAAACATTTTTCAATTTTTTTTTCTATTTCAATCCAAAACAGGGACTAAATAATGTTAAGATCAAAATAATTTAGGTTAAAGTTTTACCACATGGTTAAAATCGGAAGATAATCTCTAACATAAGTAAACGATATAGCATATGGAATATCAATATTTAGAATGTTTATAGGAAATTATATTTGAAATAAATCCAAGATAACATCAGTACTTAAGTGCTACTACTAACATAAAATAATTATTTAAAATTGTACAAAATGAATTAAATTAAAATTATATATATATATATATATATATATATATATATATATATAATCTCAAGTTATATTGCTGATAAGGAGGGATAAAACTACTAGCTATAGTCATTTTGAATAATAAATATTATTAGGAAATTAAATGGAATCAAATTAATTACTAGATCATGACAGCATAAGCACTAACCTAAATAGGTCAGTGCTGACTTAGGACAAAATAAAATATAGAACCTGAAAGAAAAACCAGAATTATAATAAAATGCGGTTATAAAAAATGGCAATTATTATTTTAAACATTCTGTAGCGTAGGGCTAATAAAAAGAAATAAACCAATTATATTGGGGGAAAAATTTAGCGTAATCAAATTTAATTTAAAATTTATATCTCACTTTTGAATATGCAATATATATATTGGCTCTGTAAATAAATAATTTTAATTAATTTGTAATAATTAGAAATAATAGGACCTCTTTCGGGATTTTACCATGACTCCTTTTGTATGTATATATATATATATATATATATATATATATATATATGAGTTGAATAAATGTATTGGAATCCAACAAAAAGATAAAACATTGAACAAATAAGAAAACGTATCTCAATCGAAAATGTTTCACTCATGTTGAAGCTCTAGATGGAAATGGAAACATGGAAAAGGCTTAATTCATATTAAAGATCTATAGGTAAATGGAAAGACAAAGAGACACAGAATACTAGTATATAATGATTTTGGTTTAGCTCATGTTAGTCAGATATGTGTAACGTGTTTTAAAGTAATAAGTCATCTTTAAATAAAGCATTTTTGGGGACAGTAACGAGTGTAATAGTGTATGTGCGTGTTTGTGAAGAAACGCTTGTCTGTCTACTTGTATGTTGGACGGTAACGTTAGTTCAGATATATGCGTGTGTCAGAAATGTCTGTAGACGATATTTTCGCGTAGGTTTATAAAGTGTAGTGAGATGTTGCAATAATTGGTTATATTTGTTTGGTTGTTTTATATTCCCGTATATGTGTAAGTCTGGGGAATATCAACTGTCGTCACCATTGTCTGGGTCGGTGAGACTCAGCAAGATGTTGCAATTATCTAGTTTTGGTTAAGGTTTTCATTGAAATAATTCTTATGCGTTTTTAAAATAGATTTTTATTTTTTCATTATTTTTATGTATTAGATTCATGAAGAATGGATCTTTAGAAAGATGTTGATGTAATGTTTTATGTGTACGTTTATTTTTGGTAGTAATGCTACTCTTATCCCTATGAAATATTTTCTCCATTAAGGTTTATGTTCTTTTTTTAATTAGGCTGGATTTAGTTAAATTCACGTTATGTGCCACGTCGTATCGATGTAAAACGGGTGTTTAATCGTCTGTCTAAACGCAGCTCGCGCTTGTGTTCGTAGATGCGAATTATAAGAGCACATTATATATCCCCAGGTTATAGTTGAACATCCTAGCATACCCCATAATGGAACGCTCTAGTCTATAAAGGACAGTGACTAGAAGCGAACGTCAGAATCAGCCGTCTTAGGATGACTGCTCTATAACACTGTCAGCCCTCTGCCTTCGGGTAGAGGGCGCTCTCTGCTTCCGAGTAGAGAGCACAAACCCAGTCGTGGTTCCGCCGAAGGGTAGAAACACGACTCGGTAAAAATAGACAGACATTTTATGGCCTGGCTATATGGCCTGGAATACCCACTATAAAATGACCATGTGTCACATCTAGCCTTGCGTGGGAAGGCTGGTAAATACCGAAGCAAACGTCTTAGGCGAAGGCATTTTCTATTTGACGGTTTATTCCACTCCTACTCGTTGATTGCTATTCTGTATCTTATTGTTAATTGTATCTTAGTACAATAAATCCGTTACATCGTATTCCTGTGTTGAGTACCATTCTTCCTTAATCTTATTCTGATATTTCTTTGCGGGATATATCAACCCACATATACGTTTCTGCACTTTAGGCACTTTATCTGATAGAGTTTTTGGTAAACTTTAAATTCTGGTTTATCATTGTCATGTATTAATACGAGGAATGGTAGAGAGTTGTTTGTTTCAAATTCGTATGTAATTTCGATGTTGTATTCAACCTTATTGAGTTTCATTATGCTTTTTAATAGGTTTGTATCTTTGCGATAAAATAAAAAAGAAACGTCATTTATGTATCTTAGTTAAGTAGAGCTGTTATATATGTGTTTGAATGCGCCGAATTCTAAGAATTCTAGAAGGACGCAAGCAGAACATTGCTGATAGACGATCCTATAGGTAAACCGAATTTTTGTTCGTAGAAAATGTTATTGAAAGAGAAGTAACATTGATTAATTAATTAATTTGTATGTCTCGACAATTTTGAAGACGGGTTGAGGAAGGCATTTGGTTATGTTGGTATATCGTGATTTGATATCTAAACTTCCCATAGGTATGTTTGCCATATTTATGTCTTATGTTATTTGCAGTAAGTCAACCGGCTGTTTTATGTGTGTTATAGTGATGGTGCTTAAGAAAGGAGTTAGGACTTTAGAGATAGCTCTAAAAGCTTGTAGAGCGAACTATTAATTCCGGATACAATAGGTCTGGTGGGTATGATGGGTTTACGTGTTTTTGTAAAGTCATAAAATGTCAGTATAGCAGGATAGTAACCTGGTAATCTAGAGCAAACTTGTTTTCATTTTTTAGTAGTTCCTTATCGTTTTTTTTTTAAACTTAGTGTTTTTGTTTATATTTTATTCATTGGTTTGTTTGTAGATGTTGCCGTTATTTAGAAGGGATTGTGATTTTTCGAAGTGTCCATTGTAACTATTCAACCTCCTTTTCGGATAGGGATATGATGATGTATTTTTCGAAGATAAGCTTTTAGAGCCGGTATATATCTCCTAGTGTAGTTTCAATTATATAATGCTGGAAATACTACTATAAATAAGTGGTTCATTTTGTTTAGCAGTATACCAGCCTCTATGGATTATATGACGACAAAATCGAAATATTTGGAATACAGTTGCTTTAAATATGTACTGTTTTTTTTTACAAAAATACGTATAATTTACTATAAACAGTTATTACTGTTATTACAGTAACTATAAACAGTGATCACTGTTAAGTTGTTATTGTTTATCGAGATATCAACCACTATAGATTGCTGAAATCTAAATATTCCCGAAAGTAATTTAATGTCTTTAAATACAGCTCAAATTTGCACCAATTTTTAATTCTTGGAGTAAAGGTATATATATATATATATATATATATATATAGATAGATAGATAGATAGATAGATAGATAGATAGATAGATAGATAGATAGATAGTCCTGTATCGCTGATCACCAGTACGGATATACATCGGAGTGCTTCTAACCAGGATTGAAACCCGACCAATTGAAATTCGGGGATTATAACTATAAGCTATGAGCGCTCAGTGGGGGAAGGTAGATTTTAGCGAGTTATATACACAATATAAACACACGCCAGTAGCCGAGAGTGTTCCAATTTATTACTGAATGATCTATGCGTACATAGCGTTGAGTAGCTACTGTTGTTAAAGTCCACCATTTCTCCATAGTGTTCAATCGACGGGCGAGAAATTGTCGTGTGATATTAGACGCGAAAATTTTCCTTCTCTGAATCCATGCGCATATCGCTTAGTGGTTAGCGACCACGACTCACACCAGGTCAGTTGAGTTTCGATCCCGGCTGAAACAAGTGGATGCCTATCCACACTGATAAGCGGTGATACAGCGAAACAGGCTTGTATGTGGATGACTAACCTATATATAAAATTTTTAACATATGTATTTTATAATATCACGCCAAAAGTAGCTATATGGTTTCGTCTCTTCTTGATTCTAATCAAGTGATGGTGCTGATTCACTATCCCTTGATAAGACACAAGAATTGTTGAAACAAAATAGCTACAGTTGTAGTGATATTGCAACATGCTAATGTTATAAATATTTGAACAAATATTATTCTCTCTACTTTGTATAGAGCACTTTCTAAAGAATATTGTAATTTTTTGCATTCGAAATTTTATTTCATCCATACCTACCCTACAGTTATATATATATATATATATATATATATATATATATATATATATATATATATATATTCAAAGTTGTAACTTATAAGATATATTATTATAGTTGTTAATTATATTATAAAAATGTATATTTGTATTTTCTTAGTATGCATTGATTGTCCTTTTGTGAGAAAAATGTATTGGTATTGGTATAAAAATATGCTTTTGAATTTTGTCTTGGGGTTCGCTGTTTGGCCATAACTCAGAATTTAGCAGCAGTTAAATGCGGTCCCACGCTAACAAAACCTTCAATCACCCGATCAGAGACCTTCTTGCCGCATGTTAGTTTATTATTATCCGTATTTGAGTGAAACAGGAAAATGTTAGGTTCAGGGTGACGAAAGCTTTAGGAGGTTTTATTTTATCGGTTTAAGACAGAAAGATTTTTCTTTTTAAAGAGATACAGAAAGCACCAACAAATTACTTCCGTCTTTAATATTATTAATGGATGCAAAAAAGAAAAAAAGAAAAAAAAATCTCTATATATATATATATATATATATGAGGGAAAAATTTGTAATAAATACAAAAAAAGAAATCAAGATAATAAAATGAGAATAAAGAGGGATGAAAGGAGAATAATTTCAAATGAAGAAGAAAGATAAAATGGTAAAAAGCAACAATAATGCTATTATAAAAATATATATCGCATCTTAAAGCTATTTATTTTTTTCAGCTCTCCTTAAAATATCGGCGTTTCTGAAACTGGAAGATACGCAACGGACAAAAAATCACTTACTGTCTATCAGACGATGTTTTCTGTTAATAATAACAGACATATTATCGAAAAAAGTGTTGACAAGAAGAAATAAAGTCACAAAAGATGACGTCAAAGTTCATCTTGTTATGTCCGGGGTTTGTTTGTTGGAGGTCACAAGAGTGTCGGTAATTCTAATAAATTTACTTGAAGTCTAATTTAACAGACAAGTGCGAAGCAATAAAAATGTGCTGGCAGCAAAACTGTTATCAATGCTGAAAATGAAATCAGTGATCCGTGTTCAAAATCTATTCTAGGCTGTTAAGTTCATTTTCACACGATTGCTCTTAGTAAAAACATTAATTTACATTTTCTTCCCCAGCTATATGTTCAGCAGCAGATTCGACTAGGATCTTAGCTGTTAGCCAATTTCTGTAAAAATGCAACAATAAATTTAAATCCTGGGGAAAGACATGGAGAAACCAGATTTTCTCCCATAAATTCTTATATGTTTGCTGTTAATAAAAGAAAGGAAGTTGAGGAGAGTCGGCAACATTGAAGAAGAATTAAGAAAAAAGTAGGCTATATTATTTTTCAGATTCTAATCCTGGTTTTTATAGTTATTGTCACAATGTTTAGTCGTTCTGCAGTTAGGCTTTCTCTGTTTTCACTTTTTACTATGGAAATGCATTGCGGGTCATTTTTTCTAATGTATTTTTATATTTTTATGTTTTCATCCCTCTATTTAAATGTTACGAACGTAGGTCAGATTGGAGCTAGAAAAGACAGCAATTAAGCTCAAAGCTTCCCGATCAGAAGCCTTGCTGTTTGATGAAAATTTGTCATACCCACGAAGATGCTTGTCGTTTTAAGAAATTTATTATATTTAATTTACGTAAGTTGTTGGCGTCTTATACAGATTCGGTCTTGGGCATTACGGTAAACTGCATCCGGCAGCAATGCCTCTGATTAGGAGCTTGTGAGGAGCATGGAATCACCACTTAATTGCTGTTGTTCCCTGGTCCACCCTGACCCGGAATGGTAGCACCTGTTGGGGTCCCAGCTATGGACAAATAGTTAACCCCACAAAATGGGATCCAAACTCTATGAAACTATAAAAATACACTTTAATAGAAATATATAGATAAAAATAGACTTTTATTGAAAAAATATGTTTTGAAGGAAAAATGTTACCAACAATACATTTTTGAAGAAAAAATTATAACCTATTTTTGATGGAAAGAAATTATTTTCAGCGGAACATTTTTTATACAAAACTAGAAGACATTTTCAGTTTTCTAAAATAAAAAAAAAACAAAAACAAAAAAAATAATTAAAATCTGATTAAATCAACATTCTCACTACAATTGAACATTAAAAAATCCCTTAAAACCCAACCTTTTGTCATTAACTACGCCACAGAGATTGATATGCCGTTAAACAAAACTCAACTCAAATCAAATCTTATACAGATTCGGACTATGATCAGCCCCTCTGTTCTTATCTTCTTATTTTTAATCCTTTCACACCTAGCAAGGCGAGATTGCTGGTAATATGCGGCGATTACAGGGAATGAAAATAAAAGAAAAAATGGAAATAGGGATGACTGAAGAAAGGACAAACATAATCGGGATTTAAGGAGACAAAATGATGGCAATTGATGTAGAAGCCGAATGTCGTGATCCAAGGTTTGACATGATGTTGAGCAATTTGATACCCTGCCATCTGTCCTTCCTAAACCCTGCTAATGGTCTGACGAAAGTCAACGAATGGATTCTTTATATTTGAGGGTCATGTTTTGTGTTGCTTTATCGGCTTTTCCTTAAATTTCCTGGATATCGCTATGGCTCGGTATCAAGAATATGATAATATCTTTATTTTTGGAAAGAAGATTTAACTTATTTATAAATGGAACTTTGTGTGTGTGTATGTTTCTTGAAAATTTACACAGTTGTACTTTAAGCGTCTGCTAGTGTTCTTAGCTAGCTTTTGTGTCGAGGTACACTCGATAAATATCGAAAATCGATAATTGAAAAAATTGGGTTATAGAAGGAATGGTCCGATTTTAATCAAATTTGATACACTCATAGACAAAGACATAAGAAACAATATTCAGAAGTTTCAAGGTAGCAGTTCTTACAATAGAGCAGAAAACCGATAATATATATATATATATATAAAATACATGAGGTGTGTCTGTATTTTTTTTTCAGCCCTTTTATTTTAGTTTTTGCTTCGGGTTTGGCTCTAAGTGGGTATAATTGTAGTTCTTAGTCTCAGCCATGATACCATTTACTCAGAGGACATATTTAGCCTTCAAAATTCAGTTCAAATTTTGACTTATATCCATTCATTTTCTTTCAGTCTACGGTTTCGCTTTAACTGGAAACAATTATTGCTTTTTAGTCTTACGTGCCAACGTCCAAAGTGTCTGAGGTCCAGGACCATGGATTAATTTTAAAGCTTTCATTCCACCCGATCAACGCCAGGCTATGCTGCTAGTTTATCATGTTTATAAGTTTAATGAAGATGGGGGCTTTTTTGTTTCTTCTGATTTGTGGCGATATAAGTACGGATTTAGACAACAGAAAAGATTGTGTGTTTATTATGATGGTTCTTTGAAATGATTCCAATGTTAAATCTATAGCTAAGATTCTTGCATTGAAGATGTCCTTTCATAGATTTGATATTTAATATGGCATCACATCTTACTTTGTCTCTGTCTTTAGAGCGAATGCTGGACAATATCATCACAGATGAAGGAAAAACTGAAATCAACTGAAATGTGTACAGAAGGATGCTGTGGATATTATGGATCGAGCATGTGAGCAATGATGAGGTTTTTGGAAAGAATGGAAACGAAAATGAAATGAATACTGAGCAGCAGGAAAAACAGCTGAAGTTCCTAGGATATGTGATGAGGAAGGTAGGCTAGGAGAATCTAATACTCACATGTCAGATAGAGGGAAAGAGAGACAGAGGAAAGCAGCGTGTAACATACTTGACGCGGCTGAGCAAGTGGATGGTAGAGTGTGGTTTGGGTGGGATAACAGAAGAAAGCTAAGAGCTACCATTAATATAGAGACGTGGAAGGCCATGATCGCCTACGTCTTGAAGGGACATGGCATATAAAAGAAGAAGATGACTTTCTTAGCGTAAGGTATATGTCGTACAAAGCCGGAGTCATGGAAGCACCTGGTGAATATCAAAGTCACTATTCAGTTGTAATTGATTTAGAAAGAGACTCTTGCTATTAGATCCGGCTAGTAAAGTCTCTGATTGGTGGTCCTGAAGAGATTGGAACCACCTCTTAATTGCTGTGGTTGTTCTTAGGTATATGCTGACACGGTATGATAGCATCTATTAGAGACACAGCTATGAACAAATAGTCAACCCCTAAATTGTTCAAACACTATGAAGTACATTATTTTGCGAAAATTTCAGCAATATAACATATAAGTGAAATTACTAATTTTCTTATTCAATGTGCCTTGTCCTTTCAGGACGTATGCGATCATGGCTTTCCACGTCTCCCTATCCCTGGTGGCTTTTAGCACGCCTTCTCCTTTTACACCATGCAATCCTCGTTCATTCATCCACCTGATTAAATCCTTCAAATATGATTTCACCTGTTTCTTTTCCCCTCTACCTGGCCTGTTAATATCAGGTTCTCCAAGCCCTCTTTCCTCATTGCATGTCCCAGGAACTTTAGCTGTCTCTTTCTGATGCTCAGTATTAATTTTCTTTTCGTTTCCATCCTTTCTAAAACCTCATCATTGCTCACATGCTCGGTCCACGATATCCGCAGCTACTTTCTGTACAACCACAATTTAGCTGTTTCAAAATTTTCCTTTATGTTTGATGATATTGTGCAGCATTCACTGCCATATTGAAGAACTAACATCACACAGCAATCCAGTACACTTTTTTTTTGTTTCTAACTAAATTTTCCTGTCTTAATACTTTACTCAATTTCTGGAATGCTTCTTTCGCCATCCCAATTCGCCTTCGGATCTCTGTGACGCACTTTACATCTTCTGTTATAACACCTCCCATATATTTAAATTTTTGTACTTGCTTCATTTTAGTATCGCCGACTTGTATTTGGCATATTGGGCTGCCCTTTTTTTTTTATGACTATGCATTCAGTTTTCTTGCAGTTTATTTGTCGTCCTTTCTTGTCACTATCTTCAGAAATGACCCATATGGAGTTGATGACCAGCAATGCATTTTATCCGTAGTTGTAGGCTGTTGTATAGTGGAATGAAGAGATACACAGAGAAAATGTAGATAAACTACTTCATTAACAGAGTGGGACAACCTCGATGTATATACAATATTTACAGTCTCTCGCGGTAGTAGGTGTTACTTCCCGAAGTCCGTGATAATGACAAACCCCGTGCTAAGCGTACATTGTCTTTTATAGAACCGGATGTCACATGGTACGAGCCACAACACAACATAGGCATACAATTGCGTTAAAATTATTTAGTTGAAGCCATAAAATTGTGTTCTAATTATTTAAATTTCAGCATTAAGTAACCCATGGAGATGTTGATGTGTCACTAAACAAAATCAAGAAACCAACTAACAAGCTTGCTAACCATTAAAACTAGGTGACCAATTTTCTGAGACTAACTTAGATAAAGGAACAAGGTCGAAATTTAGGGGCAGCAAGTGAGGATTGAATCATTTTTAACGAGACATGCTTACTTACAATCCATTGCATAGTGTCATATACCAAATGAGGTTTATATGTGGTACAAGACCAAAAATATACAGCACCATGTGAAGATTGAACACATTATTCAAGTGTAACCGCTCTAGCGAAACAAGCTTGCGATCACTTACTTTATCTCGTGTTGCCCCAAAATGGTTTTCTAAGAGTAGTTTAGATGTGGCACAAGGCTAAATGCATATAGCACCCAGTGAGGATCTAACTCAGTACTCAGTCGCAATTGAACTAGAAAAACAAAATTGTACTACATCGGAGAACCCACAGTGAGGATCGAATTCACTACTCAGTCGTAATTGTTTGCTATGACACCACGTCGAGGTGCCCTAATTGTTAGGACCATATGAGTGGCTAGGGTATGTGTTTTTTATAATTTGTTGGTAGGAAGGAGGCCTTGAAAAATCTGATACTCACAGGGTGGATAGAAGGAAAGAGAGACAGGCAAAATAGCACGTGAATATACTTGATGGGCTTAAGCAAATGGAGGACAGAGCAGGGTTTGGGAGAAATAACAAGACAAAATTTATTAAGAGGTACCAGCGACGAGAAGAAATGGAGGATCATGATCACCTACGTTCTGAAGGGACAGCACATAAAAGATATATATATATATATATATATATATATATATATATATATATATAGTTAAAAACTTAACAGAAATTACCAACAATCATCAGAGATAATTCAACTGAATTTATTAACATATCTGGTTATCTGGTAAAATACGTTACATAAAAAATATGAATTTAATTAATCAATTTTACATTTGTTTTATTTTTTAAGGACTTTATTATATGACATAATTTTATCTGAAATTGTTCAATTTTCTGAGTCAAAAAAATTTCATGTATAGAAAGAAATTTGTGTAAATATAATTTTAAGTAGATTAATATAGAAAATTGTTCTATTATTAAATACTTAACATTTATATTATCATAATATCCTAATTTACAACTAATATTATTTTTGGAAATATAATTACTTCTTTTATTTATTTTATCCTGATATTAGAGAATCTGTATTATATATTATATATCGTCAGCTGTATATAACAGTGAATGCTGGATAATCTCTTCAAAGATGAAAGAAAACTTGAAGCAACAAAAATGTGGTGCTACAGAAGGATGGTGAGGATACCATAGACTGAACATGTGAGCAACAACAAGGTTTTGGACAGAATGAAAACAAAAAGGAAACATAATTAAACTCAAGAAGAGGCAGTTGAGGTTTCTTGGACACGTAATGAAAAAGGAGGGCTTGACAAGTCTGATACTGACAAGGCGGACATAAGAAAAGAGAGACAGGTAAAAACAGCGTGTGATATACTTGCTAGGCTTAAGGGAATGGATGGCAGAGCAGTGTTTGGGAGAAATAATATGACAAAATATATTAAAAATTACAAGGTGCAAGAAGATGTGGAGTGCATGATCGACAACGTCCTGAAGGGACACGAAACAAAAGAAGAAGAAATTTGGATTTGACGGACATGAAATTTGTTTGATGTGTAATTGCAAAGAAAAAGATAAGTTAACTATAATGTGCGGATGTTTGGTGTGGTATAATGGATCACGACTCTGAATGAGAAATTGAAATAGACGTGTGTCGGGTTCGTTACATTCACTCACTCGCCAATAATCCTGAGGAAGGTATGAAACGATCTCTTCTGCCCTCACTCTACTGGGTGAATAGCAGGACATGCTGGGTCCTATAACCTTAGTTGGTAACCAGTCTACCGCAGTAAAAAAAAAAAACGACAGCCTACTACGAGAAAATCTTTTGCCTATGAATCGAAAGTGACATGATCGTGTATCACTTATGATAATTTTTTAATTGAAAATTTTTTTTTTAATTTGCAAATTTCAAAATCTGTACGTTCCTGTGAACTTTTTCTTAAATTTATATAGAATGAAAAATAACGAAAAAATTGATAGGAAAAAAAGACAAAATTTTTTTACAGAAAAAAGAAAAGAAATAGAGTGAAAGAATTTATGCATCTTGTGGGTTATCCGTCACTACTTTTTAAATTATTTCCATTTTTTTTTCTAAAATGCAATTCATGTGTAAAAATATTTCTTTTTGCTTAAATTTTTTTTTTCTCCAAATAACAAACATTAATTGTATTATTTGGGTGGCATGAACTCAGCGACAGCCTGCAGGATGGCGTCAACTCCACCAGGTAGTTGCCTTCACTACATAAACTCAATAGATGCTGGAACCAAAGAAAAGCTTTAATGGATGAACATTCCTGCAGTACTTCTGTACCATTGAATCAGGTGGACAGGGTTCTCTTCATTTTTTTGGTAAATCCCAGAGATTTCGTTAGCGGTCTGAAGAAATAACCACATCGAGCTTTTTTAAAAGTAGCGACTGATGACTCACACGTATCGAAAATAAAGAGATGAAATAAATAAATTAAAAAAAGCATGAAACGATGAAAGAGCGATGAAATAAGTATTGCGAAGGTTTGAAAAATGCAAGAATTTTCTTTTATTTTGTACATTTCATTTGCCTATTCTATTCAGGCACAGTTAAAGATTGCATTGGAGATTGCTTATGCTTAGTTTTATAACATACTTGAAAACCATAAACTGAAACAAAACCGAATGCAGGGTCATCAACAAAAAGAGCAACCCAAAATGTCAAATAGAGGTAGGAGATACTAAAATCAAACAGGTACAAAAACTTTAAAATCTGGGAAGTGTTCTAACAGAAGACTGAAAGTGCGTCACAGAGATCCAAAGGCGTATTGGCATGGTGAAATACGTATTCCAGAAGCTGAGTACAGTATTAAGACACAGGAAATGCTGCTAGAAACAAAGGAAAGAGTACTGGATTGCTCAATGATGTCAGTTTTTAATATGGCAGTGAATGCTGGAAAATATCTTTAAAGATGAAGGAAAGACTTGAGGCAACTGAAATGTAGTTCTACAGAAAAATGCTGCGGATATCATGAACCAAGCATGTGAGCAATGAGAAGGTTCTGGAAAGGATGTAAGCGAAATGGAAATTTATACTGAACATCATGAAAAGACAGCTAAAGTTCCTAGGACATGCAATGAGGAAAAAAGGCTTGGAGAACTTGATACTAACAGACCACATACAGGAACAAGAGACAAGGGAAAACATCGGATAACATATTTGGGGGCCTGAGCAGGTGGATGACAGAGCGGGTCTTGCGCCGCATAACAGGAGAAAAGGGAGACGTGGAAGGTCATGATCGTCAACTTCCTGAAAGGACAAGGCACATAGAAGAAGAAGAAGAAGAAGAAGAAGAAGAAGAAGAAGAAGAAGAAGAAGAAGAAGAAGAAAACCACCCATGTATAAGAGGCAATCCACTCCGGGACAAGACCTTTTATCTATGTTATTTATTTTGATGCCGGTATAATATTTTTCGAATGTGCTCTACGAAATTCTGTCACTGGTATAGTATGTACCCTACTTTTAAAAGCGTATTATATGGAGATAATTATACTAGTAACAGATAGTTACAGAACTGCTTGTTTCAGTTGAAAGATACTGGTAAAGAAATGCTGGTAACAAATGAATGCATGCAAATTAAATGAATGTAAAAGTGTCTATTTTCAATAAACAGCCGAACAGTTACATTTATAAATATACTTTTAATGAGGTAGGACACATTCAGAACCGGTATATCAGATTAAAAAAATAGGTCACATATAATACTGGCACCTTAATTTTAATGTTAAAAAAAGGGAACGACAAAAAACTTCCCAGCAGTTCACCATTTTTCTTGCCCATTTAAATCTGAAATTGTAGTTCATATTTGAACTTTAAAGTTTCGCTTTTTAAAGATAGGTATTTTGCTTTTTAATCCAGTCTTTTTATTATGGATATTTACCAAGACTCCCAACTAAAGTTTGATGTGACACAATGTCAAATTTACGGTTGGGAACACGGGTGCATACGCTCGGGGTAAGGCACAAAAATTTCTCAACCCGGGCAACAATCAGTTGCGCTGGCCTCGGTGGCGACCACCGATCTAGTGTAGTATGAGGGTGCAGTCTCGAGCTGCTGTTCCCCGTGAGCGGGCACCTGTTAATATTTTATTTTGCTCAGCTGTGTCTCTGTCCGCGGAGAGAAGCACCACTGAGAGATGATAAGCCCTACCTGCCATGTGCTTTTTCATTCTGCCATGTTTTAAGGTGGTGCCAATTTCACTTTCCATGTTGAGAAAGACATGAGCCACAAATTCCGATTTAATAAATTATTTTTTATATAAATAAGTTTCTAGTCGTACTAGATGGCTAGATATGATTTATTCATGAAATCAAACTGAATTCTTTTTAACTCATAAATAACACATTAACTTGTTTATCATTCTCGATATTCACAGATACTGGTTGGTTTACAATTTTATCGGCCATTGTTGGAATTTTGAATATTACGTTATGCGTGTGCGTGTTTAACTGTGAATATCACCTTGTGCCTCTTCCATAGGCTGGAACTGAGCAATGCATATTCCTGTAAGATATTGGAGAGATACATCTGGTGGAAGCTTTAAAAGTTTAATATACTAAAATCAAACAGGTACAGAAATTTAAACACGTGGGAAGTGTCTTAACAGGGAAGGAGTAGTGCGACACTAAGATCCGAAGGAGAATTGATATGAAAAATGAATGCAATCTAGAAGCTGAATAGAGTATTAAGAGATACAAAGATTTCGCTGGAAGCAAAGAAAAGAAAAATTGAGTGTTATGTGATGTTTGTCCTTTAATATGGCAACGAATTATAGACAATCTCCTCAAAGATGAAAGAAAGAATTGAAGCAACCGAAGTTCTACAGAAGGGTGCTGGGGATAACATGGACTGGACATGTATGTACAGCAACGACAAGGTTTCGAAAAGGATAGAATCGACGAAAGGAAACTGCTTCTTAACATCAAGAAGAGGAAGCTAAAGTTTCTGGAACATGTGGTGAGGAAGGAGGGCTTGGAGTATCTGATGCTCATGGGACAGAAATAAAGAAGAAGAAGCGAGGGAAAGCAATGCCGGATATACTTGATGTACTTGAGCAGATGGATGGTGGAGCGAGGGTTAAGTTGGTATATGAAGAGAAGAGTTGTTAAGACGAAGCGATATGAGTTTTGGTCAAAGATAATTTAATCCTTTTAAAGAAAACGCTTAATTGTAGGTTTCTTTGATTTTTGTTAGTAAGCTTGTTTGTTTTATTTCCTTTCATACCTTGGAAGTTTTGCGCTTGCTTTTTGGCGAAGGCATTCTGTTCGGACTTATTTTTTTAAGACATTTGCTATTGCATTTTTGACAGTGACTTGTTTATTTCATTTAAATCTTTTAGTGGAAACCTAATATAACCCCAACACCTACCTTTTTTGTTCCTGTTCCATGCCGTATTGATTTCATTATTGATTTTATATTCTGTACATACTCGTGTATAAGACGATTTCGTGTACAGTGTGGACCTACATGCATCAATTTTTAACCACTCCAGAAAAAATGACTTTTTTATCGTGCAATAAAGCAAAAAAGTACAATCATTTAATAGACACTGCCTATGTATAGTGATATAGTATTACTCTATGTTTTTTGTATAAAAAGAAATGATCGTAAAATCTTGCACTATGCTCTACGAAGGTTCGTTTGGATGTTTTTATATTTCCCCGTGTATTGGCTCTTTTGTTTTTGAAGTTAAATTTTCTTTTCTAGATTAAATTTGTATTTCACGGGTCCACGGGTGCTCTAGTCGTATTTATTGGTCGAATTAAGGTTTGATGAATTTGATTTGTCTGCGGTACATTTTTCAGTTATGATGTAAGTGTTATATATCTATATCTATATCTATATCTATATATAACATATATATATATATAACATATACATATATATATAACATTTACATATACATATATATATATATATATATATATATATAAATGTTATATATATATATATATATATAGATATAGATATAGATATAGATATATAGATATATATATATATTTCTAAAATAGTGTATTTCTTATGTCCATTATTTGGTTCGAGAGTTAGTTTTTCAATTTTGTTTTCATCTTTCGTATTTAGATTTATAGTGTCCTGTATTTTATACAGATTTGGGCCTGAATCTTTCAGTATGAATGGAAAGTGATCCCATTGTATTCCTCTTACTTCTTACAGTTCAAGGGTTTTGAATAACCTTTTATTCTACCTTTTATATGTTACTGAAATGAGAAATCGGTAGAGCCGTGTTCGAATTTCAGTTGAAATTACGTGCAAATATTCTGGGTAATGGTATGAATTAATCTCTTCTTCCTCAAGATAGGGGTTGAATTGCCGGATAGATTGGATTCTATGAACTTTGTTGTCAACAAATCTAGCCCAGAAAGATATGGCCCCCTACTGCGGGAAAATCCTCTGCCTAGTCAGCCATGACTCAAAAGTGACAGGGTCGCTCAAACAGTATCACGTATGACACTGAACTGACTGATATGTTATAACTAATTTTTAATTTCAGTGGGATTGTGGGAATTATACAGGGTGCAGCAGAAATTGTAGTTCATATTTGCACTTCAAAGTTTCACTATTTCGATAAAGATAGGCATTTTGCTTTTCAATCCAGTATTTTCATGATGGATATTTACCACAACTCTCAAATGAGACTTAATGTAGCACAAGGTCGAATTTATGGCTGGGAAATATAACATCTAATTTAAATACATTGGTGGTAATTAGGTCTTCGTCTAGCTAATAGTTAATATTTTGTCGTTATGTGGGGGCTATTTTTGCCGTACCCTGTGAAAGTATTTTGTTTGGATTTTATATTATTCATTTTTTAATTCTACTTTTCTAGTCTCTTATTTTAATTCTTTTTTATTATTTCCAGAGAACATACGGAGAGCACAAGACTTCATTTCTTTCCTTTAGATACATTTAAGTTTGATGTGTGTGTATGTGATGATATTTTGACGTGAAATATTTTCATTCTCAGAAAAACGTCAGCATGTTTTTTTTCCTTTTTTTTTTTTTTTTTTGTTTATTACATCAGTTACGATGCTTCATTTTTTCAGCTTTTTGACGGTTTTTGGTGTTTTAACGAAATAACCTTTCCTATTATGAAAGGGGATACATTTCTTAATGGAGTGTCATCTTGTTCCTCTAGGACAATAAATCTTGGAAATATATTATTTTCTTCTTTTCTTTTTCTGAACTTTATTCTGTATGTAAACACTTAGTTTTATTTGAAGCCATAAGGATATTTTTTCAATATTCATGCTTACTAACAACTTCGAACTCAAAATCGACTTATTGACTATGGGAATTGTCAGGAGGGGAAGCCATTTGCTCTGGTGAGACAAGGCTGCCGGTGTGGTTTACTCGATCTGATAGTGGCCTCAAGCACCCATATCCCTTCGATTGCTCTATCTAAGTATAGCAAAAAATCAGGAACAGACAACCATGATCTATGCGAAGGATTGGCTCTTGCCACTGCCTTTCAGCATTTATTGGTGTTGATAACTGTATCAATTTCAATATATTAAACAACCAGGAAAATGTATAAGTGTTAGGTTATGACGTGACTAGTCGGTTGATTGATCGGGCCTATTCAACAGCCTGTCTAGCGAACGTAAGGTCTTTTTTTTTTCATTTCACCCAAAGCAAAGAAATATCGTCACTAAGACGCAAAGATGTTCTTGGGAGGAAAAGAGAATGAGAAAACTTAAGTGATGAGAAAGAACAATTAAAGAACAGTTTTAAGAAGGTAGAAGATGTGGGTTAGCATTATATTTAAAGTGTTGAAGAAAGTAGTTTCTGGATTGCTATGTGATGACTGTCCTTCAGTATGGCAGTGAACCCTGGACAGATGAAGGAAAAACTTGAAGTAACTGAAATGTGGTTCTACAAAAGGATGTTGCTAATATCATGGATCGAGTATAGGAGCAATGACTAGGTTTTAAAAAAGATGTAAACGAAAAGAAATTGCTACTGAGCATCAGTAAGAGACAGCGGAAGTTCATGGGACATGTGATGATGAAGGAGGGCTTAGAGAATCTGATACTCACATGTCAGATAGAAGGAAATACAAACTGGGGAAAGCAGCGGAAAACATATTTGAAGGGCCTGAGCAGGTGGATGGCAGAGCGGGTTTGGGTGGGGTAACAGGGGAAAGCGTGCTAAGAGCTACCATGGATAGGGAGACGTGGAAGACGATGATCGCCTACGTCCTGAAGAGACATGGCACACAGAAGAAGTTTGCAAGGAAAGAAGAAACTAGGGGAGATTAGCCCAGGCAAGATAATTTTTATTCGAGTCCAAACTGTGCAACGTCACTACAAACACAAGTAGGGAGAAATTAATATCATTTCTAAGGTGCGTGAATAAACGAGGAGTGATTGAGGAGGACAGTAGATAGCGATTGACATTAAATTTAAATATTTGACAATTTTAAAATTGTCTAGAAATGTTTTTTTCATCCTTTCACTCCAAGCAAGGCGGCACCGTCACTGGTGCGCAGGGGTCTACATAAGAGAAGAGTAAAAGTTTAAGAAGCGGGAGAGCGAAGAGAAAGACGAACCAGTTACAGCGGGTGTAGGAGAAAGGACAAGAGAATGATAAGAATATATGGTTAAAGACGGTTGCGAGTGTTAAGTAAGAAAGGAAAATGACAAAATACACGTGGTGATAGGGAAATGACGAGAGAAGGACTGGAGTCAAGTGGACAAGAGATGGGAATTGACGTTGCATTTATATTCTTGGAGATTGTAGCTGTCAAGGAAACAAGTATACGCAAGGAAGTTCTAGAGGCGGAAAGTGCGAGATTGGAAGCTGATGGAATAGAAGTGGAGGCTGCATTTAATTGATTTAACTGTAAAAGTGTGGAACATTGTTGCCTTTTTGCGACCTTGTTGCGATCTTGTGGCCTGGAGACTGAAAGGTGTTCCACAAGTTAGAAGTGCGAGAAAAAAGTTAGCTTCGAATGTTTGATTATGTCTATCGAAAACAGCAAAAAATCGATGAGACTTCGTGGCTTAAATTAAAAAATATCTAGGTATACTGCAAAGAGGTTGCTCGAACATGTACCATGAAAATATTTATAAAAAAAGCACAGGTAGGCAACCTTAGGCAACCGGTGGGGAGGTGACTGAAACGGAGATGTATATATATATAATATTTACATCTTCTAATACCTAATTCTAATCAGTTCATAACGTTCACATGATGACCTTATGATGGCATTATGAATAGAACTGTGAATGGTCCCCAAAACGTAGTATAATATATATATATATATATATATATATATATATATATATATATATGTGTGTGTGTGTGTGTGTGTGTGTGTGTGTGTGTGTGTGTGTGTGTTTTCTTTATTATTGGACGACATAATTATTGCAAAAATTGAACAAATAAGTCACTATCAAAGAGCGGCAAGAGCTTTCATAAAAGGTAGTAAAGTTTAATAACTGGTAGTGAAGAAAATGAATTGAATTAACGCTGCCTCGCTATTGTCTTTGTAATGGACTGAGCCTACGCTGTGTTACTACTGATTCTCTCTCCATGAGAGTGACAGGACATATACGTAGTAACATGAATTAATAAATATACATATGAGATTGCACATATGCATGGTATTATTATTCAGGTGTTAATAAAACAGTGCTCAATGTAGTATGATCGGATTTTACCAATCCCTCAAGGAATTATACCGCCGTTACCTGCTCTTGTTATCGTAGTTGAGCTCTCTCGGAATTAATCCTTTGTAAATTTAAGACTTCCCCCACCGACCTATCATTGAAAAAAGTCTGCTTGGAATACTCCCTGAAAAGTATTCCTTATCCCAGTCTACATTCCTTCAACATTTCCTTCACGGAAAAATCATCAGCTTTGTGAAGAGACTGCGACGGAAAGCGCATTTTTGCCTATTCCCCTCCGACACCAGAGACAAAAACGTGGATAACTACAATCTGAAGTCCCAGAAAACGATAACCCCCTATAAATTCTTGGATTTGAAAAGGACCTATTTAATATTGTATTCAAGATGAAATTCAAGAAAAATTCAGACCCTTTCCATAAAGAAAGAGTCTAAATTTATTAGAGACACGAAAGAAATTTGAGTTAAAGCTGATAAATCTCAGAATATTTACAAATGTTAACCTGCCCAGTACCTTAACCTCCAAACTAATAAGATTACTGATACATATAGGCTTAACAGAAAGGGAAATATAACTAAGGAAATTGAAAAATATATTGCAAAAATAACCGACAAGCTAAAAATTAAGGATAGAGTAGGTAAAGTAAGTACTAAAAACGCATACCTTCTGTTTAAAGGTCATAAACCAAATTTTGAGAATAGGATACAATCCAGATTAGTAAATAAAACCAAAAGTGAACTAGGATTAGTCTCGAAAGAAAGCTCCAACAAACCCTCCATATCAACCTCTAGAAGGATTCGGCTGACACTATTGGTTTAACAATATTATAGATAAAACTAGAACCACATTTCTTAAATTTGACATTATTGATTTCTATCCCTCTATATCAAGAGAGCTTTTAGTGAAATGTATTAATTTTGCTAGAAACTATGTAAAGATCACAGAAGAGAAAAAACTAATATTATTCTAGAAGCAAGAAAATCTCTCTTAAACCTTAATGATTCTATCTGAACAAAAAGTCACAATAGTAATTTGACGTTCCTACGGGGGCACATAAATCAGCCCAAGTTGCCGATTTAATAGGCATCTATATCCTAGACAGCCTAGGTAAGTTTTTAAATTCTAAACAGGTAGACCTATATCGTGATGATGGACTTATGTTCATCCCCAATAGTAACAGATCCTTGACTATGAAAATCGAGAAGAAAATCATTTAGACCATTAACCAACTATATTCACTACCCATCCCACTTTCTTCAAAATTCTAACGTACAATTTAAAGGCTTATTCCCTTATCACTAACCCCACACCAACATCCCACACACAACTCGCCAAATATAAGAAAAGGGGATTTCCATTCCTTTCCACACCAACTGATGAGACCTTGTAATTTCAATGTCGAAACAAAATGTACAATTTGTAGTGGATATATACAAAATTGTACATGTTCTAAAATATATATATATATATATATATATATATATATATATATAGTCATCCGCAGACAGATCTGTTTTGCTGTATCACAGCTCATCAGTACGGTTAGACTCCGATTGCTTTTACCCACGACTGAAACCCGACCAAATTGGCGTCAGATGGCGATTCTACCTCTAAGATATGGGCGCTTACTATATATATATATATATATATATATATACATTAATAAATATACATATTTTTTACGTCTATGCCACGACTCTGAGTTTCATGCGTTATGCAAGCATCAGAGGTTTAACAGATTTAAATTTAAGTTCATTCGATATTCACGCTGCCCATAAATACATAAATAGGGAATCAAATTAACTCCATAGAATGACCAACAACCTACACAAATCCATCGTTTAAGTACCAACTCTAGCAATAAGGTAACTTTTGGCAATTCTAAAATTAAACACATTAATGCTTTAGAAAAAAGTAAACTCAACATCTTCTTCTCCTTCTATGTGTCTTGTCTATTCAGGACGTAGGCGATCATGGCCTTCCACGTCTTCCTATCCATGGTAACTCTTAGCACGCTTTCTCTTGAAACATCGCGCAGCCCCCGCTCTGCCATCCATCTGCTCAGGCCTTTCAAATATGTTATCCACTGCTTTCCTCTGTCTCGTTTCCCCTCTATCTGGCCTGTTAGTATCAGGTTCTCCAAGCTCTCCTTCTTCATTGCATGTTCTATGAACTTCAGTTGTCTCTTCCTGATGCTCAATATTAATTTCCTTTTCGTTTCCATTCTTTCCAACATCTCATCATTGCTCACATGCTCGGTCTATGATATCTGCAGCATCTTTCTGTAGAACCACATTTCTACTCTGCATCAAGTTTTTTCTTTATTTTGTTGTTATTGTCCAACATTTACTGCCATATTGAAGAACTGATATCACATAGCAATTTAGTACTCTCTTCTTTGTTTCTAATGAAATTTTCCTGTGTCTTAATACTTTAATCCTCTTCTAGAACACATCCTTCGCCATGCCAATTCGCCCTCGGATCTCTGTGTCGCACTTTCCGTCTTCTGTTAGAACTCTTCCCAGGCATTTAAATTTTTGTGCCTGCTCGACTTTAAATCACCAACATGTATTTGGCATTTTAGGTTGCTCTTTTTTCTGATTACCATGCATTCGGTTTTCTTGCAGTTAATTTGTAGTCCTTTTTTGTCACTCTTTTCAGCTACCTTCTGTAGGAGTTCTTATAGTTTTCTTTCCGTGTCTGCAATCAGCACTGTATCGTTTGCGTATCTTATGTTGTACAAATTGTGGCCACTGATGATAAATCCTGGCATAACATCTAGGGTTCTCAAAATATTCTCGCTGTACAAGTTAAATCGATCCAGTAAAAAGACACATCGTTGTCTTACACCCCTTTCTATCTTTGTATATCTGCTGAATTCGTTACCTGTCCGTATTCAGGCAGTTTGCTGCCAGTAGAGATTCTTAATTACACTAATGTCTTTCCCAAATATGTCGATGCTGCTGAGCATCTCCATCAATACTTTGTGGCGTATTTTGTCGAACGCCTTCCTTTTTCATTTGTATTGCCCTTTTGGAGAGCATCTTAATCATAAATATGACATTCCTTCTTTCAACCTGCGCTGTTCTTGTCCTATCTCCGGTCTGATTCTGCTTCTTGCTCTATTCATCAGTATTCGGACGATTAGTTTTGTAACATAACTCATTAAGCTTATAGTTCGGTGTAGTTCGTACTCGTTTGCACCTGGCTTCTTGGGCAGTGCTATGAAAATACACTTGCATAGGTCGTCTGGTATTAATATTACGTGAAATTCAAGGTAGGCAAAAATATACAGAAATCACCTAAACGTCACATTATTTGGTTTAACACACTCTTCAGTTGTAATGTCTAACTAACATTGGTAAATTCTTCCTAAACGTAATTCACCACCATATCTACCATTCACTCTCACCAAAAAAAAAAAATGTTCAGCAAAAACAATTTTAAAATCAGTTATAGTTGCGTTAAAAACATAGATAAATATACTTCACAACATAATACTCTTCTTTAAAGTAAATACTTGGCCCACCTGAATAATATCAGTTACCCTCTATCAATGACCCTTCAAAAAATAATTGCAACCGCCGAAAAATTATAACCTGCATATTGAACGACCAATGTATGTCCGAAAGTATTGTTTATCGAACTCGATTTTATTCAAAAGATAATAATGTTAATTTTTTAAAGTAATTCTAACAGGTTAAAAATGAGATTTAACAATCACATGTTGTCTTTAAACAACAGTAATTACAGCAAAAGCTCTGCTTTATCCACATATTATTGGAAATTAAAAAAACAATAACAAGTACCCAGTTATTACATTGGAATGTCGTAGCTAAATCCAAATCTTACAACGGAAAAGGAGACAGAGGGAAGCTATGCGTTTTAGAAAAACTTATGATCTTAGACCAAATAAATAATGTTAATTTACTTAAGAAAAAAGCGATTGAATGACCACATGCTGCCATAAAAAAATACTCACTTAAATTCTTAGACCCAGATTGATATAAATTCCTCTATACATTTGTTTCTTTCTTTCTCATTATCTTCTTCACTTGATTACTGTCTCCTTTCTTTCTTTCTTTCTTTCTTCCCGTCTTTCTTTCTTTCTTTCTTTTTTCTTTCTCTCGCAATTATTACTATTAATAATTATGAATTACGCCCCTTTAATATTTGAATTTTATTTTTTTATTTTTTAACTTTTATTTTTTTAAATATTTAGTGTAATATTTGAATTTTCAGTTTAAAATTTTAATTATTTATCTAAATCTAATCTTACAATATTGAAATTTTTACGGTTTATGAATTCTGCCCCTTTGATGTCTTCTCTCTGCATTTTAATATTTTTCATATATTTATTTTTAATTTTTTTATTTAAATTTTAAACTTAAATTACAAATTTTTATTTTTATTTTATCCACATGTAATTTTAAAATATTTAAAGTTTTAATCTTGTTATTAAAAAAGGAGTAACTTAAGTTTATAAGACTTAATTCACATAAAAATCGAGTGAAATTAAATTCAAATCTATTAAGCAGGTAGTTTGTAAAATGCACCCGACGATTGTATAATTCTTGAAACTACGAGTCGTGCTATCGACAGAGCACAGTATGTATATTTATTAATATATATATATATATATATATATATATATATATATATATATATATATATAGTCATCTGCAGACAGATCTGTTTTGCTGTATCACAGCTCATCAGTACGATTAGACATCCGATTGCTTTTAACCCAGGACTGAAACCCAACAGAATTGGCGTCAGTCGGCGATTCTACCTCTGAGCTATGGGCGCTCGGTAGAAGGAGGCAGACCTTTAGCATGTGATGTATCATACGCCAATAGCCAGAGTGCTTTAATTCATTGCTAAATGAGCGATGCTATATATATATATATATATATATATATATATATATATATATATAAACTGCGCTCTTTGTTATATTAGAGATAATTATTTTTGTTCAGAAACATATCATATGCAAATATACATATATGCAATTCTTGCATGCAAAATACATGCAAGCACATTGCACAAATTTAGCATACAAATACTACGCATATATACGTGTTCAGGTTACTGATATGTCTGAAAATAAAACACCATTAAGTTCAACGTATCCATTTTTTAAATATGAGTGTCGGTAGATACTTTATATTAAATATATATGGCCCTCTGGAACATTTACCCCGCTAAAACTAATGGCGGATTCATATGAGTTCGGATAAAAAAAGAAACAGAAAAAATATATATAAAACAACGATAATGCATATTTGTACTAAAAGAAAAACACATTCAAACTAGCTATAAAAAGAAATGTGCTTGATTGTGACTGCGTGAGAAATAAGCGTATGTGACAGACATGGGTATGTCTGTACATGTATAAGAGGAACAACGAAGGGAACGCGTCTAGTCAGCAGCGTTTTCTTTATCTACGTCTGAGCGAAAAAAAAAGGAGAATATGATTGCTTTTTATAAGCTTAAAGAGCGCCCCCTAACAAGTGTTTTGGCATAGCTAAGTGATATAACCCGCATACATAAAGATAGTTTTGTACATGTTAAAGTTGTGGATTGTGAAATTGGGTGCTTAGGAAATGTGAATTCAATAACTGAACTAAGCAGTAGAAATAAAACTATTCATAACTGAGCAGTACTGAAAAAAGAAGAAAAAAAAACATGAAGTTTTTTCTACATATATCAAATAAAGGGTTACCCGAATTGGAAGACTCCTGAAGAAGGACAGGTGGAGAAACGTTGTAATAATAATTCAGACATTATAGAATCAACCACGTTTTTTGGTACGTTGTCCATGTTATTTACTAAATATTGTCCAGTCCATTGGGGCGCTCATGAGATATCAAAACCACTATGCTAGCGAATAGGACTGCGAAATAAGCCAGATAACTATTTAACTACGGAAGGCGTCCTGGTGGCACCCGTTTAGATTAAAAGAATGGTTGCGATTTAAAAAAAAAAAGAAAAAAAAACGAATTGCTTGGATAGAGATGAGAAAAATGTTTTCTTTAAAAAACAAATACAATACTTCGTCAACGGGCAAATGTTACTTCATTTCCGAAAAGAAAATAGGGGAAAAAACTAATGAAATACAACAAAATGTGGCTTTATTTCCTGATTCTATACGGAACACAAAAGCCAAGCGATGAAATTGTAGACATGAAGACGACAATTTTATTCTTTCAACTAAAAATATTCACAAAAAAATGACAAAAAGAAATAAAATTATTAGCAAAAGAAAACACTGCGAAACTGAATCACAAACACTTGAATTCAAACGTATATATATATATGTATATGTATATATATAAATGTATATATATATATATATATATATATACATATATATATATACATCTTTATATATATGAACATTGTATGCATTATTTATATATGTAATTTTCTATACTACGCCGTTTTGCATCAAATTTCTTTATATATATATATATATATATATATATATATATATATATATATACGTACATTTCCAATAAATAAATATATGTGCGTGTGTAGCATTTATGCAGTAAATATATGAACGTAATATTTATATGAGTTATATATATATATATATTTATATATAAAATAAACACACATAAATAGTATATATATATATACTTACACATACACACAAATATATATTTATATATAAAATAAACACATAAATATTATATATATATATATATATATATATATATATATATACTTACACATACACACATTATTAATGTTTATGTATGCATACATATATATATATATTGTGTGTGTGTGTGTGTGTGTGTACT
Source organism: Ascarosepion bandense (assembly GCA_037127315.1). Classification (NCBI taxonomy): domain Eukaryota; kingdom Metazoa; phylum Mollusca; class Cephalopoda; order Sepiida; family Sepiidae; genus Ascarosepion; species Ascarosepion bandense. The sequence goes on from JBBBDQ010000187.1 coordinate 3,514,054, forward strand.
TTATTCGGGCAAATAGTATTTTTCTTATATCGCAGCTCTTTTCCTTCTAATCGAAATGATTGCCACCAGGTCGTCTGTCGTTGTTCAATATTTAGCAAGTTGTTTCACAAGGCTATTCTCCAGTGGATTGAGTTCAATATTATAACCCACCTACAAAAAAAAAACAAAAAACAATATACGTACATGTGAACTTTTGTCAGTCTCAATCTCACTTAGTAAATAACATGGGAGAACGAATGCTTTAATTCTCAGATTAATTCTGATTTATATATATATATATATATATATATATATATATATTGGCCTTTTGCAGATAAGCATTGTTTATTGTTAGTTTCTTCCTATTCAAGTAAGCCTGTCTCATATAACCGCTATGCAAATTCCTGTTGCATACTCCTACTCAATCTCATTTGAGTTTAATTCACCGCACATAGAGCCCGCCTGTAGTTTATATTACAATTCTTCTTATTCTACTTCTTATTCTTCTTCTTCTTCTTCTTCTTCTTCTTCTTTGTTCCTTGTCCTTTCAGGACGTAGGCGATCATGGCTTTCCACGTCTCCCTATCCTTTGTGGCAGCACGTTTTCTCCTGTAACACCACGCATACACCGTTCTGTCATCAAAGCTCTTTAAATGTGTTACCGACTGTTTTCCCCTATCTCTTTTTCTCTCTGTTTGTCCTTTTAGTATCAGGTTCTCTAAACCCCCTTCCTCATTGCATGTTCCAGGATCTTTAGGTGTCTGTTCCTGATGCTCAATATTAATTTCCTTTCCGTTTCCAAAACCTCATCATTGTTAACATGCTCGATCCATGCTATCATCAGCATCCTTCTGTAAACCACATTTCAGATGCTTCATGTTTTTTTTGTTCATCTTTGATTATATTGTCCAGCATTCACTGCATACCTTAATTTCTGGGAGAGAGCGCATTATCTGGCGTGAACAACAGGCTAAATAAGGCAAGTACGCTGAAACACTCAGTCACGATGACTTATCACCTCATGCTAGTGCAATCTTTGACAGCATTCATAGAGTTCGTGTACGCAAATTAACTCTTAATGCTTGAGTCAACCTGTAGCATTTTTTCCTTAGGATAGCCTTACCAAGAGAATTATATATATATATATAATGGATTTGTTTTTAATCTAATATACTTATTACATATTAAACTTTATTAGTAATGGATAATCACATTTGAAATAGACGCCCCATTTTTAGTTTAATTACTGTGCACCTTTTCTACCTGTCTATATATTCGAGAATTCTTAATAAAGAAAAATGCACTCAGCAGCAAGAATCCAACCTATGATTGAGTTCACAGAAGAAACCATCCTTTGATTCACCGTGCTTTACCGCTTGGTCACGAGGACCGTCACAGTACGGCAAGGCTGCATTTCTCTATTTTAGGAAAGCACATCTCTCATCAACTTTTTTTTCGAAACTATATTATTGAATACTTAATAATTTCTGTTAATCTTATGAATAATTTGTAAGCGATATTTGTTTTCAATTACCAACAATTTTTTTTGTTTTTAGATAGGTTATTTCAAATAAAATTCATTTAGTCTTTTTGCCTTGAGAAAGTACATCACAGGACGAAGCGCGTTGGCGAGAAAAATAATGTTCCTCTATAAGTAATGATGTCAAACCCGTGAACGGAGAGCCTTATTCAAAAAGATATATCTAATATAAAATATTATAGAGATAGGTCCATAAAAGGAGCTCAATGGATATTATTTAGAAACAAAAGATATACATAAAGGAAAATTCAAAACATCAATTAAACTGGTTATATAATATAATTTATTTCGATGGATGAGATTATAGATCCTATCTCGTTCGCCTACGAATTACAAACGGTTCATTTAATTAGAAAATTAAAAAAAAACAGAAAATCAAATGCCATGAATCAGCGAAACATTTTCCGGTAATCATAAATTTAGTATCATAAATGCTTAGTATCATAAATAGTAGAGGGGTGAGATGCAAACTAGTTATTGGTCAAGTGTAGCAATTAGCGTAATGTTTCACCACAAGGTCCTGATTCTGTTTTGGGGAAACGCACACATTCATCAGTTAATGGACTCTCCCTCCTATATTCCTTCTTTTATTCATTATCTGACACTGCCTGAGACTTGTTTCACTTTCACATAACTATCCTCTTATGTAAGCACCTGTGCACCCTTGCTTATATATAATACATAAAATAAAGTCAATCCCAATTTCCTTGTTAATTAAAAAATCGAAAATATACTCTATCAAATTATATTCAGCACAAAACGAAAGTAAGTTTCCAAGTGAATTAGAGTTGGGTAAACTAAATTTATTTCAATGATCGGATTTAAAAAGGATCTCATTACTCTGGTTTAATAGCTAGCTAGTTTTTTTCTAATTTTTTCTAATTTTTCTTCTAAGCATAAATTCTGTTTGTTTCTGAAACTGCTGGGGCATTGAGAATTTCTTCTACTTTCCATTCAATCTGTGGGGAGAGGTTTCTATCTTTTTATTCCCAGAAATATTAAAAAAGAGCGGCTTGGTATTTTAGAAGAGATTCAGAGGTAAAGATTGTATGATTCTATAACCTCTGCTTCCAGGATCCGGTAGAAATACGTATGTATACTTTTGATCATTTCTGTATTCTTTAGGGAAACGTGTTGCTTGGCATGGGACTTTATTACATTTGCATATGCCTTCAAATGGACAGTTATCCTTGACCCTACAATTACAACAGGTTTTACTCTCTATTTGGTGGTTGCTATAAAGTTTGTCTAGTATTTTATTATTATGTAAATTAATGGTTTTGTAAATGTTGCTAGTGCAAGAGTAGCTAATTTTTACTGTTTTTCTAATGAAAATTATACTCAATGGTTAAAATGGCTATGAATCAATTTTAAAAGTATTGACCGATATTTATATTGGATAGAATAGATTGAAGAAAGTGGCGTTGAATCATATAACTCTTCTTTTTTGTCTAGTTTTAGATATGCTAGTTTCTTTGGACGATTTTACGTAGACTAATTTTTGTTTAAAGCGAATTTTTTGAAGACGTTATTATAAGGAGATTTATTTTCATCAAAGATTTGACTACTGAAAGAATATTTATTGATCCTGGTATTTACAGTGGCTTGTTTGATTATTTGGTGAGGAAGGTTGAAGTTGACACCAATCTACATAAATATTAACTCCAACTAACCCTACCAAATAATAAAACGCTTTTAAGGTGTTTGGAACACATACATGACCAACTGCATGAAAATTTTGGTTGGATCCAGTGACTTGACACAACATGTTTTGAGGTCAGTATCTGGCTTAATACCGCAGAAAGCAATGGCAACCTACTACGGGAAAATATTCTGACCAATCAGCCAAGTCTCTTTTGAGACATGATCTCCCAAGCGTGTATCGCGTATGGCACTGAACTGACTGACCTGAGTACTACGGAGGTGAACAAAAAACCTACAGAGTTGAGTAAAATGGAGATATCTGATACTGAGACATCTGGAAGAAGCATGACTCACGGAACGGGAACAATCTATCCTGGTGAACAAAATAAAGGGGTTGGTTCGTAATTCCAATCAACCTGAAGAAAGTCGGTGCGTACATTGGCCGAAACGTCGAGAATATAGCACCGAAAGTTATGACAACATTTTAAGCAATGAAAATAGTTTAAATTATATATATATATATATATATATATATATATATATATATATATATATATAAAGGAGAATTTAAATAAAATGGAAAATATATATTGATATGTTGTAGGTAAGATTTGCTTAGTTTTAGTTTCTTCGTATTTGAATATACCTGTATCCCAGTGTGGTTAGCCAAATTCCTACTGCATAGCAGACGCTTGCTCAAGCAGATTTGAGTTTATCTAGAACTCATGGAGAACACCTGTGGTTTATACTAAAGCACCGCTTAGCAGGCCTTAATTACAGTTTCTACGGCTAGCGTATTATCGGGTTGAACATTCCGAACAAGTCACATAGAACTGTCACTTCGTCTAAGATATAAAGTAGATACTGAGGTTACCATCGTCCAGTGACAGTTTGTTTTTAGTTTGAAAACAACCTTCAGGCCATTTATAGTTTTGTTTCCTTAACTTTACTCAATATTACGTATTTGTAAATTAACTATTTGTTGTTAATTATTATTACAAACTTAGTTGTGTTTATATATGAGTTCGTAGTTTGTTAATTTGTATAGATTTTAATTCTTTGCCGTGTTATCTTATTTGTTTAGTTTAAAATAGTTGCATTGTCTAAGATATGTTTATTATCTACATTGTGTATAGTGTATATAATTGCATTTTTCATGGTAGCATTTTACAAGGCATTCGTTTATATTTTTCGATAGTTATGTAACGTAGTAAAAATTTATTTTCGTCTCTACATTTTGACATAATGTCTGATCGTTTATTTACTAATCTGTATTAGTCTTGGAAGAGGATTATAGTTATTTTCTCTTCCTGACAAGATTTATAGTCTTGGACTTTTGGGATAATTCTGTGTTCATTATTTTTCATGATATTTTTTATGTAATCACCTTTTTGTTATTAATTTCCCATATATGTTTAGAAATGTTTATGCTGTTCGTGTATTTACTATTTATGAAAACAATGCTCCAAGTACGTAGTTTCTCTGTTTCCATTTGCCTTCAGTTACACTAGTATATGCTTTTGGTTTGTTACTGATTTCAGACAGGCCTGCTATATTATATTATTTTGATAGCAATTACAATTTAAGAGACATTCTGTAGTTTGTTACTTATTTTCTGGAGTGATATTTTAAAATATCTGTCTCATATTTTCAGAGAAAATGTTGCAAATCTTTTCAGTGTTTCTGTTGAATATCTTTTGATAGGACTTGGCATAGGTAAGTGTTTGTGTCTGACTTCAATTATAATTTTTTCCTATGTCTGTTTATACGTTTGTATTTTATGGTGCTTGTTTTTTGTTTTTTTTTTCATTTTATTTATTTTAAGAACGAGAATATGTAGTTTTTTTGTGTTCTTCTGTAGCTGTAGGAAAGGCTAACCATGTCTAGTACAACAATAATTCACAAACACAGCCAACACACCCCACAACTTAAGGTTTAATCAGAATTATCATAAGGTTATCAGAAGGTGGATTTGTGGAAGAATAAAAGTATACCTTTTGTATGTTTAAATATAAATTTATTAATAGAATAGAATAACATGAATTGGTAGAAGTTAAACGTTCAATGAGAAACAATAGTAAAGAGTTAAGGGTATCAAGAGTTCATAGTAGTAACTTGTGCGTATGTATATATGAGCGTTATCGTTGGGTAGGAATATCTTTGAAGTTATAGCTCAGTCTTAATGTTTTCCGTTTGTTTATCAATTATTAAAAGAAGCAGACGGGTGAACAGTGAAAAATAAAGAGGTTAAGGAAGTAGGATAGAGTTAATAACGATCAATTGACGTTTGTCAAGGGACGTGTTAATACGCTAGCCTTCTTCTCCCTGGTTCACTCCTAATTACGTACTTCGTCCCGAGTTAATTCGTTCTAATATTATTTTACTTATATTACGTAGGTCAACTTTAGTTGGGTTTATGTCTCTGCATGTTAGGAAGTTTCGAAGATTTTTGCGTTTGCTTCATCTAATGATTACTTGTAATTTAGCGATGCATTTTGTTCGGTTGTCAAGGGCTAATGTTTAGCTGATATTTTAAACTTCCATATTAATACAGTATTCGTTAGTATATGTTCTCTGAACCGTTTATTTTGAGTATAACTCTTTCTAGTTTGTTATTTCGTTTCTGGAATGTTTTTATTTTTATGGAATTATCTGTTTCTTACTAAAATGTGTTGCTTTTGCGTTACTTCGTCTCTTGTGTTGTGGGGGACAGGTTTTATTTTATGGAATTTTATGTTTCTTGTTAAGTTAATTAAGCTTTTTGAGTTATCTTGTTCTTTGAGTTTTTAATTTTTACAAAGTTAGTTTAGTTGCTTTTTAGTCATTTTGTTACTTGTTTTGTAAAGGGATATATTTTTATCTTTGAATTGAATTTTATGTTTCTAGTTTTTTCGTTCATTGTGTTGTGTGGAACATTTTCTTTTGTATTTTTATGAATTTTTATGTTTCTTGCTAAATTAGTTAAGCTTTTTTTTTAGTTATTCCGTTCCTTGTGCCGTGGAGGATATTTTTACCGATATTTTATGCTTCTTACTTAGTTAAACATTTTTTTTTTGTTATCCCGTTCCTTGTGTTGTGAAGGACATTTTATTTTACTGAATTTTATGTTTGTTTGTTTTTTTTATTTTTTTTTTATTCATATCACACCGAGAAAGGCGGTAATACCACTGATGTTCAGGGGGCTACGTAAGAGTGAAAAGATTGGGAACGAGAAAACCGGAAACCACATCCTAAATAGGGAACAAGGGATGAGCCTCTACAACTGTTCAACAGACGAGGTTGGAGTGTGAACCGGGTGATAGTTTAGTTTATCTACTCCAGTTGGAAAAAAGAAAAAAAGAAAAGAGTGAAAAGGTTGGAAGAGAGAAAGCCGAAAACCACATCCTAAACAGGGAACAAGGGATGATCCTCTACACCTGTTCAATAGACGAGGGTCGAGTGTGAACCGGGCGATAGTTTAGTCTATCTACTCCAATTAAATTGTTACTAAGTTAGTTAATTTTTTAAGTTATCCCTTTCCTTGTGTTGTAGAGGACATTTGTTTTATTTCTTTATTGAAGTTTATATTTCTTACTAAGTTAGCTGAGTTGATTTTAAGTTATCTCGATCCTTGTGTTGTAGGGGCAATTATTTATAAAATTTTGCATTGTGGAGAAATGTTTTTTTTAATTTTCTAGGGAATTTTATGTTTCTTAATAAGTTAGTTAAGCTTCCTTTAAGTTATTTTTATGCATATATTTCTATAAAAGTATAATTTTATATTTTCATAGTCTGTTGGTCTGTTTGGGTGTTAAAAATTTGCCCATAGCTGGGAAGAATAGCAATTAAGAGGAGCTTTCATATTCCTCACAATCTCTTAATTAGAGGCCTTGCTGCCTGGTGCAGTTTATTGTCATACCCAGGTGTTTGTGTTAAATTATTGGTTTAATAAATAATGATCTCTTTCTTTTTATTAAGTTACTAATTTTTTTTCTAATAATTACAATTTGTAAGTACATGGTTGCAGGATAGTTAAGTGTTTCAGGTACTGGTCAAGGCTAAGTTCTGTAATGTTTCTGATAGTTTATAACTATTCTTTAACGGGAGGAATATAATCTAATTAAATTTTTAACTCATGCGGTATTTACAGGTAATAATGTTCAATGTCAGAAATAGAACGTATATAAATATAAAATTAGACAATTAAGTCCACACTGATCTGCGACAGTTTGTTTCAGCATTAAACGCCATCTTTAGTCCATATGTGATGTATGTTGGTCACTGATGCATTATGGTCAGATCTGATCGTACATAGAATACTGCTATCATATTTGGTCAGGCGCCCCTGCTCTTAATCTCAGGGTTCTCGACAGGCTCCAAAAAAGAATCTGTAATGCACTGGTCCCGACCCGGCAGCTCGACTCCAGCTACATTCTCACCTGCTGGATGTTGTTTCTCTCTGTCTCTTTTACAAATATTTTCACGGCTTCTGCTCCAACGAACTTAGGTCACTGGTGCCCCTCCAGAAAAAATTTACTCGAGCAACCAGATTGGCAACAAGATCCCATCATTTTACAGTTAAGTGTACAAACTGCAACCGGCAATTCTGCATCACCAGTGTCTTTTCTCGCACTTCCCGCCTGTGGAATTCCCTTCCGTATTCCTGACGACTACAACCTCCAGAAATGTGATGTCAATTCCCATCACTTATCCACTTGACACCAGTCCATCCCTCGTTCTTTCTATTTCACCCCGTGTATCTTGTTCTTTCTCACTCTACCTTCGCAACTGTCTTTACACCTGTGTTCCCATCCTTCTCTTGTCCTTTCTCTGACACCCATGTAACTGGCTGGTATTTTTCTTCACTCGCATTCTGCCTAAACTTTTACTATCTTATGTAGCTTTATGCGCATCAGTGATGGTTATGATGTTATTTGTAGCCACTGGATAGAGTTATTGAACATTTTTATCGTTGTTTATTATTGAACGCTTATATATCACGTTATTCTAGAATATAAATAATTGTGAATCCGAATGCGGTTATTTATATTTATAGTTACTGGATAGAGTTATTTAATTTTTTTTATCGTTGTTTGTTATTGATTGCTTAATTATTTTCGCTTATTATTATTATTGTTCTTATTACATTACTTGAGTTTGTGGGAATTCGTTGTTGATTAATGTGTTTATGTTATGGTAATTTACCCATGCACAAATGAACTCTTCCAACCTATAGATAAACATCAGTTTCTGCTTTGTGCAGCGAGAGGTCTATTTCAGCAGATATCTCTGACAGCCGGACCAACAGGTCACGCTGGTGATCTTCTCATGTTGTATCTGTTTTACTACAGTTCTTTGTTAATATATTAGTTTAAATCTATTCCATTTTTGTGTCTTTATTTCTAGCCCCTAACCAGGCCGTAACAACTTGGCGACGAGAACTCTTAAGGATCCTTGAGGATTGAGTGGAAGTTGTCAAAATTGGTTCTACATTGGATGCACGGAATTCTATTTTTCATCAAACTTTGTTCTGTGAAAAGTATTTGGCAATCCAGAAAAGGAAGCCGAACGGGAAAAAAAATCTATTTTCGCCACACTTTGTTTTACTCAACTGTACTTGGCAAACCGAACGAAAAAAAACCGAACGAAAAAAGTGTAACTAACTTACATTAAACTTGAACGCGAACCTCAAAACTACTAGAATTCGTGATTTTTTTGAAAGAAAAAAAGCACCCGCGATTCCCTGAGTGAGTAAGAAATTAAAGCTATTCTTTTTATTCGCTTAAATTCGTAAACGTACGCCAAGATTCGAAAAATATCGAGGACACTGACATAGCGCACATAAGAAAAGTATGCCAAAAGAAAAAAAATGTAATTCTCCCTCTAAATCACGACAATAAAAAGACAAATCGGACAACTTGCTCTCTAAACAGTTGTGGATCTCTACATTGGTATAACGACTGCCCTTACCGGAATAAAAAGTGCTTAAATTGTAGTCGTGTCGGGCAGAAGAGCTCACATTTTCGAACGAGAAAAACAAATTTATAGCTGCGTAAAAAAAACAAAATCAGATGAACAAGACGGGTTAAACACAGGAAATTACGTGCAAGTACAAATCTTAAATAAATTATTAAACTACACTTAGATTCTGGTTCAGATTTAACAATCATAAATCTATACACTTGGAAAAAGTTTGGAAACCCAGCCTTGGTAAGAACTAATAGAATTGATAGGTATGTAACATGGGAGAAAATAATTTAAGGGAGAACTTATCACTAATGTAATTTTTTAAGAAAGGTAGTTAAAACTAAAAACATTAGTTTTAAAGAATACAGAAAATTTATTCGTCACTGACTGGATGGAGAAATGTAAGTTGTGGGGCATGCCAATTAATTCATTTTGACAAAAACTCAAAAGCCTAAACGACATCTGAATGTTTTCGCTTCTCCCATGTACATGCTCATTTGTTTTCTCTCGTTCGTTTATTCGTTTACTCTTTCTTTCTTTCTTTCTTTCTTTCCATAATTGTTTATTTTAATCACTACATTATTTATTCATTCTTTTCGCTCATTATTTTCTTTCTTTCTTTCTTTCTTTCTTTCTTTCTTCGACCTTTATTTGTTCTCGTTTGTACTTTTTAGACGTTTTGTGGTTGTCCTTTTTTATTTATTTCATTATCATTTTCCTTCATTCTTTCTTTATTTATTTTGTTAGCTTTTTCTTTTCCATTTCTTTTTGTACAGTTTTTATTTTGTTCTTTGTTTATTTCTTCATTTTTATTCATTCCTCCATTCTTTATTTCTTTCGTTCATTCGCTCTTTCTAACCTTATTTCTTTCCTTTTTTTCTTAATTTTGTTATTTTGTTTTAGATTTTGTTCTAACTCTCATTCTTTTTTCTTTCTTTCTCTCCAAGTTTCGTTCGTTATTTATTTATTTAATTCTTTCGTTTGTACCTTCGTTCGTTCGTTCGTTCTTTGTTTTTTGGTCAGTATTTTTTCGTTCTTATTTCCGTCCGTCTTTCTTTTTTTCTCACTTTCTTTCTTTTTTGTTATTTAGTTGATTTCATTTTTTTATATATTTCATCAGATAATTATTTCATTTTTTCTTTTATTTTCTTTTTCACAATTTCTTATTGCATTGCTCTCTATCTGTCTAGCAAAAAAGCACCCACTCGCTTGAAAACGCTATTTTTCTACTGTCATCCACTCTCACGTATTCTCTTCTACTATACCCCTTTCTTTTCATATCTCTCTGTTCGATTGACACCCAACAAAAGGACCAGTGAATTATTATTAATAGAAAAGATAGTGCGTACCACAGAACATCAATCTTAAAAAGACACATGCTCATTGCGGAACGCATGATTAAAAAAGCCACCATCTTTATTTTAATCCTCATCCACCTCCATAAGTTTTGATATGCTTCTTTTTCCGCACACATCTATTATTTAATTTTTACTGGCAAAATCTTTGTTAATGATACTGGGTAAGGGTTAAGAAGATCACCTCCGAGGTAGGCCTTTTTACTGGCATAATCTTTGTTAATGATACTGGGTAAGGGTTAAGAAGATCACATCCGAGGTAGGCCTTTTTACTGGCATAATCTTTGTTAATGATACTGGGTAAGGGTTAAGAAGATCACCTCCGAGGTAGGCCTTTTAGCTGATTATATGAACATTGTTCAGAAATTATTGTTCAAAAACAATTATACTAAAACATTTATTCGAATTGTAAATTATTTGAATGAAAATTAATCAAAAGGACAATTATACTATATGATAATTATTAGAAATGAAAATTAGTTTCTTACAATAAAAATGTAAACATTAAAAGAATAAACAAATAAATTATCATTTTTATAAATACAAATACTGTTAATGAAACAATTAATAAGAACAATCCTTATCACATTAAGTTATATCACAAATAGTAAACTAATGAAGAGTACTCAATAAAGGATGCCACCATTTTTTTAAAATTTTTATTTACTTCGTAGTATTGGTTGGATTTTAAGATATTTTTGCAACCTTCATTTCATTTGACAATCTGAATTTCTGGCAAGTCCTTTTTTCTTTTAAGAGCGACTACGAATTTTCATATTGTGAGCCGTCGCTTGCTGCAAAAAAACTTGATGCTATCCTGCAAGTGTATTATTAGTTCTATGGAAATTAGTATTGATTCTCTCAACGCAAGACCACATATGTATTTCAAACATAGGTATTTCGAATAATCATTATTTAGTATAATTCTCTTTTCGATTAATTTTTATTCAAAGAATATACAGTTCGATTAAATGTTTTTCGAATAATTGTTTTCGAACAAATATTTTCGAACAATTTTCTCGCTACGCTGTTGGTCGGTACTCAAAAGGAAAGTTTGTGTCAACATATAATCCGATTCGGAGTTTGTGGACAGTGTGACAGATTAATTAGTAAGTGTTCAAACTTGATGCATTTCTTTATATCGAATATGTGATTATGTACGTAACACGAAAGAAAAAATTCTGCCAACATAAACCGCATAAAATATTGATTTTGGTTACAGTTGTTTGTAGGCCCAGATATGGTGTTCAAGAGTTAATGATCTCAAAGATACATGCAGGCTTTGCAAATAGAATGGACGATGCCATGTAAATAAGTATAACATTCCTAATGTGGAGACGGTAGGGTTTTTTGTATTTATCTGAATAAAAAATCTATCTATCTATCTATCTATCTATCTATCTATCTATCTATCTATCTATCTATCTATCTAATTTCACCATAGTCGATTTATCAGAAAGGTGACTTCTTGAAATAATCGGTCTGGAGTAGGCGATACTAATGTGCGGCACCTTTGGAAAGTGACTGAAAATTATACCACGCGACGATCCAAGCTTTGTAAGTTAAATTAAGTAGACGGCTCCTTTTGAGGGTCGTCGATGGTTGTGCTAGCGCGAAGTCATAAGTCATCGTGACCGAGGGTTTGAGCGTCCTGATGTTGATCATGCTAGATAATGCGCTCTCTTCCAGAAACTGTAACTAATGTTTGTTCAGCATAGTTGCAGTATAAACCTCAGGTGGGCTCTCTAGATGTTGATTAAACACAAATGTGCCTGATGAAGCGTCTGCGATGGGGATTAACACCTGTTGGCTGTTTAACCCTGTGCTTTCAGTTTCTTATAAAGTTTGCTTCTCCTCTCTATTTCTGCAGTCAGCGCTAACATTATATTTCTTATTTTTTGTGTAATTTTTTCAGACTATCTATCTATCTATCTATCTATCTATCTATCTATCTATTATTTTACAAAGTTTGGAATTCGAAACCCATTGTCAAATAATACAATTCTTGCTACAATTCTGACTGAACATTATTTAAGCGATTTGAAATTACTCACTAGCACCAACTATAGCGCAGTCATTACCAAAGCCGAAATGTACACCATACATATTGTGATGAATTCGGAACTATCTAGACGCTGAATGTTTTCGCCCTTGTGCTAGTGTAGATAAAATGTACCACAAAGTAATTCATCGGATCAAGTCATTTCGTATAAATCAAATGACCGTGATTGTGATTTTATAATAAATCAAACATTTGGTTGTTTTCTTTAGATTAAATAAATGACGGTGGATTTTAAACAGAAGAATATCGGTGGAATGATTTGTGGAAGGTCTTCACAATACTATTAAGACTCTTTGATAAAGCTAGTACAAGACCACTTTACTGAACCGCCGAACAGAAATAAATATGGTGCAATAATTATGGCCTTGCTAGCGTATTTCTTTTCTTTAATAGGCTGAGTAACTATAGCGAAGATCAAGTTCGTTAACAAGGATGTTTTGAAGGATTTTAAGCATCTCATTCATTATGCAAAAATTTTTTAAAACAAAACTGAAAAAGATATATGAATTTTAAGCGCCGCTTACATGTGGTACAAGGCCGAAAGTAAGGGGTATCCAAGGAGGATCGAAATCACGACTCAGTTGTAATAGCTTGCTGACCATTACACCACGTCAAGGTGCCAAAAACTGACATAGATAGATAGAAGCAGAGTAATAGATAGATAGATAGATAGATAGATAGATAGATAGATAGATAGATAGATAGATAGATAGATAGATAGAGAGTGTGGTATCCGTTCCAAACTTACTAGATATATTCAGCCCTGTGAAACTAACTTAAATTCTTCCATTCTTCAATGTATTCTTGGATCCAGGCTACCTTTCTTTTTTCCGAAAGGATTCCAGCCTTCACATCCATGGCCTTGAAGTATACATCTGGGATAATCTTCTGATTGCCTTGGAATTGTCTCTCGAGACTTCTGGCTACTCCTTCATGTGCTTTCGTCTTTCGTTACTAAACACTGTTAGCTATCTATTTTTCCTTTATTGCTTCCCAGGACTGCAGTCTATTAGACATAATGACTGACAGTATAGAAAAGGTAGTTTCTCTCCATTCATCTGTGAACTTATTTGTCTTTGTTGACTTTAATGTTCACCATGAAACGTGGCTGGAACATTCAAACCGGCAACTGAGATTGCCGATACTCAGTTATAATTTTTTTCTTTTGTCCAATCTCTTACAAAAAACGTGGACTTCCTATTCATCCCCTAGAAAAGCCGATAAACACAATTTTCTTCATAATTTATTTACTACCTCCTCTCCTCGATTTTGTCGAGCATCTCAACACTACCATCTTGATAACTCTGACCATTCTGTGGTAGCTATTGATATTTCCTTCTAACAATCAATTAAACAGGGGTCTCCTATCCGTAAGACCTCTTTTCGTTACCCGCATGCGTATTAGAACTCAATCCGTGATTTTCTTTGTAAAGCCTCATGGACTGATTCTTAAACGTTCTAATTGAAAACTGAGCTTTCTTAATGAGTTAAAGCCGGCATGAACGCTGCCATCCTTTCTCAGAAATACCAGGTGAAACGTCAGTTATCTCCATGATTCACACGTGCATACAGCACGCATGAACCTGTATATCGAGTATACTAGTCTAATTATAAGAGGTGCCTATTCATTGCTCTCGTAATAAAAGTAAGTGAGCCATCAAAGAAGCAAAGAACCTGTTTATTGAAAAGAGTGAGGCACCGCATAGCCTAAAACAACTTTGGCTCTCGTGATTACTGTAATGGGTTTTAAATAAGTGCAAAGTCTCTACTCCCTCCAGTTCATATATTTTGAGGTGTTAACATCTCGTGCGATTGTCCTGAAGTGGAATAACTTTATTGAAACCATTGCTAGGAAATGTAGTTCACTATTTCGGGTAAGATAATTTTCCTCTCCAGAATCTATCTCACATATCTATAGGAATACCATTCATCTATGCATAGTGTCTTATGCTGCTAAATTTAGTCCAGTGTCCCTGTTATTTACACCGAGTTTAAACGTAAAATTAACAATATAGTCTCTCCTGATCTAGTGGCTCGTTTTCGTTCTGGTGCCTCTCCGTGACATTTCATGGTAACAGTTGCTCTTCGCTTTAGTACCTAGACTTTATGAATTTAAACGTAACACTAGAATGGCGTCGTTGATTTATAGTTGAGGTGACTAGCAGTCGCCGTAATTTCTATAGTAACAGTTTCTTCTTCCGCAATTCTAGCTTGTGGAACTCCCTCCCAGCCCTTTGCTTTCCAGTCTACATTAATTTTTAAAAAAGTTAAATACAATATTAATCGCTATCTACTGTTCTCTTGATTACTCTCTTCTCTTTCTTTTCACCATTAATCTTGAAGTACCTAATTTCTCAACATCTCGTAAGGACTGGCATTTTAGTGGATTTATTGCATTGCTAGGCGTAAATAATTAATAAAAAATGAACATAGATAGATAGATAGATAGATAGATAGATAGATAGATAGATAGATAGATAGATTGACAGAAGCAGAATAAAATTAGAGAGACAGAGATAGATGGGAACAAAGCGACTGAGAGATAAATAGATAAATTGACAAAAGAATAGTTAATTGATACATAGAAAGAAGCTGATTCAGTAATAGATAGATAGATAGATAGATAGATAGATAGATAGATAGATAGATAGATAGATAGATAGAAAGAAAGAAACAGTGTAAAAACAGAAAGCAATTGATGGTTATTGATACGCATTTTCTTTTATTTGAAGTGTCTGGTATTTTTTACTCGTTTAGATAAATACATATGAACAAATGGTGATGTATATTCGGTGGTTAATGAATTTAAACAGATCAAAAACCAAAGAAGCCTGAGAGAATAATTTGTCCGGAAACATGAGCTTTAACCAACCTAGATTTTTCCTTGGTAGACAGATCCACTGGTGAAATGGATAGCAATGTCTTCTGAGGACCTAGACAAGTGGATAGATCGAATGATTTGATGAATGTGTTTATCTGCTTCTTAGGCTCTTCAAGGCGCATCAGTTGCCTCGTAAAACAACGTCAGGTATCGGAAACTTTTGCGTCAATTTCACATTAAGTGACGGGGAAGGCTATTTCCGTGTCTGTTTGATGGATGTGTGTGAATTGAGCGCTGGACGGCCGGCCAAAGAGAAAAGGAAAATAGAAGAGGTTGAGAAGAAAAATTCCAGGGAGACCAGTTTGAGCTGTAGTTAAAAGAGGTAGCCAGTGTACAAAATTGGAATTCACTGGCTTACTTGACTTAGATAATGCTCGGCTTTATCTTTATGAGATAGATAAGTAAATGGAATAGATAGATACGTATGTGAAAATGAGGGAAGTGTGTGGTATAAATAAACAAGCCTGGTTAATAGAAACCTCAGAAAGAATAAGAGATAATACTGAAAATGTTTCAGCCATTTTTAGGAACAAAAGAAAGTAGTCTGCCTAGGGTGATAAATTTTAATCAGGTAAGTGCCATACGCATTACACGCTTGGGCGATCATGTCTTGAAAAAGACATGGCTGACTGATCAGAGAATTTTTCCCGCTGTCCATTACTTTTTGCAGTAGACTGGTTGCCAACTAAGGCTATATATCCTTATCTGTCCTGCAATTTAGTCCATAACTGGAGAGGGAAAAGACAAATTAATATTTTTCCCAAGGGTAAGTAAAGCAACAAACTCGACTGGGATTCGAACTCAGCTCTACAACTTTTCGTTCCAAGCCGATATTATTAAAATGAGAACCACGTTTTTGTGGGTAGAGATAAAATACATTTCGTTTCCTGAGATATGAAATACATTAAACTGACTAATTTAGGTTTAGTAAATAATAATAATAACCGGTCTGAATGATTCACTTGAAGACAATCACTACCCTCTACCAAGCCCGGAGGAAGTATTTACCAAATTAACCGTGGTAGATTCTTCTCAAAAATTGACCTGAGTGACGCATATCTGCAGATCCCGGTCTAAAAAGTAAGTGCTAAGCTACTCTGTATAAACACCCACGAGGCTTATACAGATACGAAAGGTAAGCGTTTGGGCTCAAGGTCGTGCCTGCCATTTTTCAGCAGGTCATGGACACTATGCTGGGTGGTCTTGACTTTGACATCGCGTATCTTGACGATATTATTGTAGCAAGCAAAAATATTAAAAACATTGAGACCATATTCATGAAATGTTCAAGTAAATACAAGATGTTCAAGTAAATACAAAATTTAAGATGAAAGAGAGCAAGTGTCATTTATTTTTAAAAAAATGAAATATTTAGGCCATATCATAGACAAGAACGGTAGACGACCGGACCCTGACAGGGCCACGGCTATACGTGATATGCCGGCTCCCGGAAATACGTCTTCATTTTAAAGTTGTGTGGGACTCGCCAATTATTATCAAAACTTCATTCTAAATATGCATATACTGCGTGCACCCTTACATCAACTCTTGAAAAAGGAAAAACTTGGATCTGGATTGCAGAATGCCAATCGTCGTTTGAAAAATTAAAACAATTCTGACGTCAGAACTTTTTCTTACCAACTTCGATTCAAAACTGGAAATCATAGTTGCTAGCGACGCTGGTTCTTATGGATTAGGAGCATGTTAGCTCCACAAGATGCCAGATGGTTCTAAGAAACCAATAGCGCACGCGTCAAGGATACTGCTTCCAGCGGAGAAACAATACTCCTAATTTGAAAAAGAAGCTCTCTGCATTATCTACGCTATAACAAAATTTCATCGTTACCTTTACGGCATACATTTCAATTTACAGACGGACCATAAACCGCTTTTGACCATCTTTTGGTCAAAGAAGGGACTACCCGCCTTCACTGCAAACCGACTGCTAAGATAGGGGACCATCTTATTAAATTATGATTTCTAGTTAGAATACCCCTCGTCTAAGCAGATTGCATACGCTGACGAACTTTCAAGATTGATACCAAAACAAAACGAGTTGACAGTGAAATAAAGGCCATGATATGTAACACAATTAAAGAACAGCTGTAACACTTCAAGAAATCAAATCCGAAGCAGTAAACGATGAATATAATAAAGCCTCAAAGCAAAAACTAGCACAAAAGGAATTTACCTCAGGCATCTATTCAGTGTGCGATAACGTTTTGCTATACAGCGAGAGAGTCAACATTCCGAAAACCTTACAAAAAAGGATACTTAAGGATTTTCACATGAGCCATCTGGGTACTAATCGAATGAACAGACTTATGCGCAGTTTTGTATACTGGCTGAATATGGACCAGGACATTACTAATATGGCAAAAACATGCAAAGTTTGTGCCTTGGCACCTAAGGCACCACCCATTATCCACAAACCCTGGCCAAATCTGAACAACCGTAGTCCAGAATACTCGTAGATTTTGCGGGACCACTGGAAAACTTTTACTATTTGATAGTGGTGGATAGCTTCTCTAAGTAGCCAGAGGTTCTAAGATGTAGGAAACCCACCACAGCAGTAATTATAAATTTCCTGCACGAGTTGTTCGCGAGATTTGGTGTTGTTTATTGTCTCGTCAGTGATAATGGCACTCAGTTTACTTCGACTGATTTCAAAGGTTTCTGCGAGATTTTTCAGATCAAACACTTCACAACATCACAATGCCATCCCAGATCTAACAGACAAGTAGAAAGATTTGTGAATACATTGAAAAGGTCATTGAAAAAGACATACGGCTCACCTACTGATATGTCTCTACAACATTTTCTACAAGTGTATAGGATCACTCCGAATCCTAACACATCATCAGCTCGATCTCCGGCGAAAGCCATATTTGGCCAAAAGATTAAGTCGGTCTTCGACAAACTGTTGCCGGGGGAAAAAAAGCAAAGTAAAAGCTCTATGTTGCAAAACAAACGTTATATTACTGGAGATAAGGTTTATTTCAAAGGCTACAAAAATAATGTTTCTTTTTGGGAACTGGGAGAAATTAAGGAAAGGGTAGGCAACATGATCTACATAATCCAGGGACCTAAATTTGTACATAAGTGGCACCTAAATTAGATACGCAAACGTCTGACTGAGGTCCAAAATGATATGCCCCAAGAAGATGTAGAAGCCATAGAAACCGTTGATAATTTTGATATTGAACCCCATCAAACTACGCCAGAGCCACGTCGATCTGGAAGGAAGAGGAAATTTACAGATCCGCTCATGGTTTATCCTAAACGAAAGAAATACTGATACTCCTTCAGAGTAACAGCTTGGGAGAGGGGTGTTGTGGCGGACCTAATCATTAACATAGTAATTGACAACGTTAACCTGCATAAATACCATGTGAATAGTAGTCACAGGGAGAGCACCAGTCTGGTATGAGTCAGACTTACCGAACAGCGACTTTGATATCCAACACCGCTTGCTCGTCAGCTAGACGAACAAGCTGGCATATTGTACCGTTACCTGTCAGTTTACACTAATCCCGTGTTACTGTTTTTATGGGTGACCCCTTAAACAGGGTTACAACAAAATTCTATAAAGAAGGATATTCAAAAAGGAGCACATGAAGACATCAATAATTTCAGTTGTAGTTGGAGCTCTCAGATTGATTAGAAATGTTCCGATAGAATTGTTATATATATATATATATATACCAGGCTACAGCAGTGGTGAACGAGTAACTTGCAGGGTTAGAGGGAGATAACTCATGACTTCCAATCGGGGCTTAAAGCAAGGAATGAGGATGATATACCCTAGTGATTTTAATAAAATGGTTCACTTCGAAATTACTAGCACCTGAAGAAAGCCGAAGCGCAGAACGGCCGAAACGTCGTACCAGTAGCAACAAAATGAGAACAACAGTCCAAATAATGTAAATACTGTAGCTACGAATAATATTTTCTAAAGTAGTTTAGTGAGAGCTATCATCCCGAAAAGCTTCCTTACTTTTGCCTTGTACAAGACTAAGCTAATTTTATTCAATAATTATTAAGAGTAGGATATCTTCTCATGGTGAATTTTCAGACGGGCTACATTCTTCTATTTAATACCTTAAAAGTTGGACCCACCATGCCACGTACACTGCGTCAAATCATCTTCGTTTTCTTCGGATGCTAAAGCAAAAGTTGCACACAGAGTCTTGAGAACAACTACTTCTTCCCCGACAACTACAACTTCAACATATTCAATTTAGGGTCAAACTTACATGTAGCCATGTATTAGACGCCACTAGACTTTCCTAGGAGGAAGTATCAAACTTATACTCAATATGAACATCAATGCTGAGGATTTTGTTTGGCCAAGGTGCGGTAAGTAAACATAATTTCACCAAAAATCTAAGACATAGTCGTTTTGCAGATAAAGGAACTTTAAGAACGTAAGAAGGTAATAAAAGGAGAAGGAAAGAGGAATCATCAATTGTAAAAAAATAAAACTCATGGATATCAGCAAATAAAAGCAGGTCAAAATGCAAGCTATTAATTGCGGCTGCAAAAAATTAAATATCTAGGTAATATTTTAATAGAGCATGAAATGTGCTACACGAAAATCCTAAGTTGAATTAAAGAGGGAAAGATGTCTTACAAATGTTATGCAAATTATTGAGATATAGAAAAGTTCCATTAGAAACAAAGAAAAAAGTACTGAACAGTTATGTAACATAGATTACGTAACAGAAATGTCGTTCTACAGACTGCTGTTGAGAATCCCTTGGCCTGAACATCTGAGTAACGAAGTTTTAAGAAAAAAGGAATCAAAAAGGACGATGTTACTTAGAATACCAGGATAAAAAATTGAAATTTTAGATTACATATTGAGGTAAGAGGACTAATGAAACTTAACACTCACAGGACATAGTGAAGGCAAGAGGAAGTCAATAAACTACCTAAGGAGCTTGTGTAGATATTTAGCTGAATATTGATTAAGAGATATAAAAATGCCAAAGCTACGAGCTAAAAAAAGGAAGCCGTGATGAGTCATGGTCATCAATGTCCAGAAAAGAAATGGTACGTAGAAGAAGCAAAAGCTTATACTTTCACAAGACCACAACTAGAAGCACATAGTTAGGATCACCCTCACTAGTATCATAATAGGTGGAATGATGATCGTACCTCTTTCATTACAGCCGGGCATATCTGAAAACACACCTAATACATATTGGGTGTGGCTGTAGCAACTTCACACCATGAAAACGTACTTGATACGGATATAAACTCTAACAGCACATGCTACACAAGAAATCTACAATTTAATTCATATATGTATATATATATATAATGCCACACAGTGAGAAATAGTAGTATATATGTATTAATATATGTAAAAATATATAATACTAGACAGTGAGGAACACCAATATATATATTACTATAAGTAAAACTCAATTCCTCTCTGATTTTGTGTGTGTGTGTGTGTGTGTGTGTGTGTGTGTGTGTGTGTGTGTGTGTGTGTTGATTACATTGAATATGCAGGACGTGGTGAAATTCAGCCAAACAGAACTGATATTTTGAAGTGGACCCGCAAAACTAGATAGATAGATAGATAGATAGATAGATAGATAGATAGATAGATAGATAGATAGATATGAACAGAGATAGATAGATAGATAGATAGATAGATAGATAGATAGATAGATAGATAGATAGATATGACCATTGAGAGATAAACAGCAAGAGACAGATTTAAAGAGAGGAAGTTAGAGAAATGCGTTCTAAGATACATAACTCCACGTCTTTGCTAGAAAGACGGAAAGAAATAGAATTATCGGTTCTTTCCACTTAATATACGTGATGCAGTGTACCAATCCCAATCTAAATTTGAGCCTTTCCAGTACCTATTTAAGGAAAAGACATTACAGAGTATTAACGCCTTTGTCTATAAACATGTTAGCGTTTGAATCAATTCTCTATTGACAGCGTATATGCAGAATGATAAGCGATTCCGAATATCCTTCAATTAAGTCCCCCGCCCAAACAGATTTATGTGTGTTTTCCCGGCCGAAATTCATGCCCCATGTTGGCAGAGTTATTGAAATATATTTAAATACGCGCTAAATTATTGACGTCAAGCTATTACACAACAGCTCTGCAAGAAAGAATTCAAAAATCGATTAGCACGATGCTTCCGACCATTGCTTAATTCAAATCGCAAGCAATGCGCTTTCCAAATAAGCATCCGGGTAACCTAGGTCCAGTTTGCCGGCTGAGACGGTTGCGTCTTTCACAGCAAAGCTGACCGATAAGATGGAATACAGTCGTTTGGGTAGAATTATACAATTTGGTCTCCTTCTACAACGTGATCCTGATTCAATGTTATTGTTATGCTAATTGAAAAAAATAAAATGTCTACCCACAAGAAACATTTGCCATTCGTTGACTGAATAGTCATTGTTACTCTCAGCTGCAATTCGTATAATAATTTAATTTATTTTATTAAACAGCGGTTTTATTTTGCATTTGGTAGTCTGACGCAGACTTAGAGAGGGTTGGGTTCCTCCAGGTTAAAACGGCTAAGATACCACACATGATGATCACACCAAAAAACTATTTGCGCAGATCAATGCTCTGGTATTCGACAGCAACAGTTGGAAGAAAATGTTTGACAGTCCGTCTTCTTTCTGTCATTTCATCCTTCATTTTATTCTTTCTTTTATGTCTGTTATACTTTCTTTTTTTTCTTTCATCATTTTCTGTATTTTTATTCTTCCTTGCTTTCTTTCTTTCTCGCTTTTTCTCATTCTTTTCTGTCTTTTTGTATTTTCTTCCTCTTCAGTTTTTCGTTCTTTACCTCTTTCTTCATTCTTTTTCTGTCTTTTATATTTTCTTTCTTTTCTATCTTTTTATTTGTTCTTTCTTTCCTTTCTCTCTTCTTATTCTTTCTTTTCTGCTTTCATTCATTCTTGCTTTCTTTCTTATTTGTCCTTCTGTTCTGCCTTTTCATGCATATTTTCTTCCTGTTTTCTGTCTTTTTCTTTCTTTCTTTTTTCTTTCTTTCTTTTTCGTTCTTTTATATTTTTTCTTCCTTTTTCGTTCTTTTATATTTTTTCTTTCTTTTCTGTGTTTTTTTAGTTTTTCTGTCTTTCATTTCTTTCTTTTAATTATTCCTTTTCTGTCTTTTTTCTTCTTTTACTGCCTTTCTTAATTCTATCTTCTCAGCCTTCAGCAGTGTTATCTTCTTTTCACTCGATAAAAATAAAATCTCTGACCTACGGCCTACCAGTATTCAAGCCGACCAACATTCAACCCCATTGCGCCGACCGAGAACTCTGATTAAAGTAACAGCTTCTCACTGAAAACAGGATATTTCGAGTCTTACCCACGGAGAAGGTGAGACATACCGGAGCACAGACACTGAAAGTGGTGTGCGGCGTGGCGTAAAAAGATGTAGAATTTATTTATAATCAGTGAGGTCTCCACCTAGGCTGTGAAGGGAAAACGTAGAAACACGTAACCTCTGCGTCAAACTTATTTCCCTTACCTACACAAATGCGCATACGTTGGCATATCCGCACCAAAGCAAGTAAACGCCCAAGTGTACACATTTTGTTCAAATACCCAAACACATTTATTGAAAAGGGCAATTTATACTCACGTGAAGACAACGAAATACAGATGATGTTTCTCCTTGATAAAATATAACACACGTACACAGAATGATATATACAAACTCACTTTTTCTAACAGAACATATATTAATGTAGCTCATTTGGGGTGGGGGGCACTAGGTAAATTACAACTGCGCACTGAGTTCAAAACCCACTGGGTGCTCCTCAATTTCAACATAATGCTTAGAACATGACTTGTGTACCTGGAGGTGATATATGGTTACATATCTTTTCTACTTAGAACAATTACGATTCAGTACTGAGCTCGAAATTTACTCGATGCTCCACAACTTACTCTATTTCTTTCTAAACCCAATCGCTCTCGTTAAGTATAGACCCCTCGCCATTGACATTGCTTCTACAAAATTTTTGTATTCTTTTACAAGTAGTGGTGTTGATCCTGCGCAAACCCTTTTATTCACTGTGCGAGATAGACTGGTTACCAACTAAAGCTATAAGACCGAATCTGTTCTGCTATTTAATCCATAGCTAGGAGAAGCGATGAATTAAGACTTTTCCCAAGAGTATTTGCGCGTAAGTGAATGCATCAGATTCTTTCATTCCGAGCACATATCCACTGCAATAGAACGACATCCTTCGGCCATTGGTCATATCTAAATAATTTATGTACTTAGAAATTATGTAATGGTTAACAAGCTTGTTTCGCGAGATCAGTTACGATTTAATTGTGAGTTCGATCCTCACTGGGTGCCCATAATTTCGTTCTTGTGCTAGATTCATGCTACGCTTAGACAATCACGATATTAATGCATTCCTTATAGATATGAATGTTATATTTAGTTGTTTCAGGTGATTGAATAGTTCCGCACCTTTTTTAAAAGAATAAATTCGGCCGAGACAATTTTAAAAAATCGCCCTTTTCTGCAAGAAACAAACCTGTCTTTTTTTTATCCACTTCTTGCTTAATGACAGTTTCTCACAATAAAGGAAAGATAGTTTCAATTTCTCTTGATACGCGAATTTCCAGTAATATGATATTCAATGATTTTGGCCCGTAGTTCCTAATTTCACTATCGGTAAATAAACTGGAATACCTACTAAAACATGTGTACCATTAAATATATATCGCTTATACGAAATAAACTGGTATAGAAAATGATAATCCAATAGAAATTAATGCTGAATATTATCTGAGCTGGTGTATAATTTCGCGAAGAAATGTATTTTTATGAAACAATAAAAAATATGCAAACTTGCTAGCAAAAGAAAAGTAAACATTGTTTTAAAAATATTTGATTGTTGTCAAAGTTAAGAATGTGGTCAAAATAATCCATGTTATGAAAATATTTGATTGTTTTTAAAACAGCGTAGCCAAGGTCAAATAATGTAGGCCTAGAAATGTTTGTAAACAATGTACCAAAAGATGACGAAGTCGCTTATATAAGAGATAGATTAGTAGTAGTAGTAGTCAGTCCGTGATCATTCAAGATTGGAAACTAGACCGACAAGGCACAGAAAAACCGCGAATAAGCGCAGCCTCTGGCTGGCTCGATGCGTGTGTGCTGATACCTCAGAACCCATCTCCTACTCTACGCTAAGTCACCTGAAAAGAAATAAAAAATTTTGTATTCGTTTATTTATAAATACGTGTTACAGTCGTCATTTTACTAAGTAAGAATAGGGTCATTTTATCAGCGTAAAACAGGCAATAGATTTTATAAGAGAGATGATAACAAGTTTTGTGACTCCGTCGTCAAATTGATAATCGTTGTTCCTTTGAAGGGAATACAACATTTCTGTTGTTTTCGTAGCAATTTAATTTTCGTCGTCTTGGTATAGAGTATAATACACTAATACTAGAATACTAATAAATACTAATAGATCCTCCCTATCTCTTTTCAATTTACAATTATATCAGGTTGAATCACTTCTTCTTATACGATCATCAAATTTAAGCAATAGTGCAAATAAAGTGAAAAAAAAGTTGGCTTCTTTTCTTTCACCATACGGACAATTTTAAATCTACTAGAGTGACAGTGTGTAATCGACTTCTATTTTTTCCTTAGATTAGGTCATCTGCAGTAGTGTGTATTAATATTAATTTTTTTTCAGTGTGCATGATGAAATTTGGTCTTGAAAAATATTGCTTCATCCGTGATTGTATAAGGTTTTTTTCGCGCCCAGATACTATTGTGTCGACTGTCGATTAGTTTTCCTACGGTCATTGTCTGCGATTTATGTTAATCCAAGGAGCGTACGAAAATTGTAACGCGGCACAAACACACTGGCAAGCCTTAGAGAGATGAAGGATATCGTTCGTGTTAGTCTTTCAACTATCAGTCTTGTCATCAAAACGAAGAAACAAACTGGATGCATCAGTTCAAAACGAAAAGATAAAGCCAGTCGGAAGAGAAAAAACAACGCCAGGAGACGTTGTATACGTAATCAGGAAAAGTGTGAAAAATCCTAGGAAGAGATTATTCGTTTTGTTTCAATTAATTTGCACAAGGGTGTAATCAATCGCATATTGTGGTTGTAAGTTTTTATACAGGGACGAATTTCTCGGGAATGTAGTCGGATATAAGGTCGCATAAGAAAGACTGTAAGCGTTTCTTATGCACCTACGTTAAAATAGTATCGACGGGCCATGGATTTGAACCCAGGAATAGATAGTTAGAGAATATCTCTGTGTGCGCAAATTTTATCTTTTTCTTGAGAAGAGCTAGGAAAGAGAAAAAGAAAGGAATAGGCGATGGGGTGCCAGAGAAAGAGAGAGACGAGACACAAGACACTCACGTAATGACATTGATTTATATGACAGCAATCAAACACAAACCAGATGAAAAATTCGTCTCGCCAAGGAGATAGAACTCTTCTCTTTCTTTCTTGTTTGCTTTTCTTGTCTCACCCTTTCTCCTCAGGGAACCGATAAAGGCCGACCGAGGTTAAATTACCGATCGACTTCGAAAAGACCACCCAATTGAAGTGAGGAATTATATTTAACGCTGGCATATTAATGTACAAAAACAACAATCTTTGTCTCCAAGGCTTAAGGTCGGCAGACATTAGCGCGAAATCGGAATGGGTGATTAAAGCCAGATACATGAAACTGGCATTAAACTTTTGGAGAAAAAACCCCGATTGCAAGCCAACCACATGCCATATCAAAGCATTTTAACAAAAATGCAGAACGGAAATGGAAAACAGGAAAGACACGCTGGAGACACGATAAGGAGATATTTGGCCCAGACCGTTAAGACTAAAAATTATCTCCCCACGCTAAAAAGCACATCTACCGCTGTTAAGAAAAGGAACGGATAGCGTAAAAAGGGGGGAGTTCCTGTCTTACCTCTAACAACATCTAGTCATGGTAGCGGCAGTAGTTTGTGAACTTTGAGAAAATGCTGTATTATGTTTTTTGTTATTTTTTATTTTTTATTAATTCTTTTTTCCCTCTCTTTTGCCGTACAAAGAGTTACGAATAAAATCATTAGTTCACATAGCGTCGCTTTTGCTGCTGACTATTTATTTTTTGGTCCTTGTCTGTTTTCACTTATTTCCCACCTTGCCTCTTTATTTGCAGTTCTCGCCAAGTGCAACACAAGATAATCTTCCTCCGAGTCCTCAGCTCGCCTTGAGATCAGAAATCACAACATGACAGGGGGAGTGACGGATTTCGACATATCATAAACACCTTCGTTCCTACGGGGACGGAATGGCGGGCGACCGACTGCAGACTCAGGTGCATCTAACATACGGCCAGTTAACGCACGCAACATATACGCAAGACTGAGATTTGGGGGCGCGGTGTGGGATGTCATAGAATTACCACCCTTCAAAGACTCCATTCATTTCTTGGAATTATTTATATATGAGTTATTTATGGAACTTAATCTTTCAAAACATATTGTTTATCATTCCATGCACTTGTTTCTTTGATTTTTTTCTGATATTGAAATTATATGAACTTGGAAAGTATTAACTGCAATTAAATTTTTGTAACAATTGTTTTTCTTACATGCTAAAAGCTAGAAAAAATCTCACTACGAACAGGCTGAAATTTTCAAAATTCAATTCAATTAAGTGTTGTAATGGAATGCGCCACATCCCCTATATCATATATGAACTGACTATATTAGTATCAATATATAGTGAGCACAGAAGATATCTGTGACTTGCTTCGGCAATTTCTAGCCTGCTACCAGAAACCCTGTTTTGCCGTAGTGTATTCTCTTTACAACAAAACTCTCTTCTTTCATCTATGCACGTGTTGCTGTTCTTTCACTCGAGTACCACCTTTTCTGTTTGCAAACTCTTTCAAAGATACAACATTAAGTTTATTCATTTTCGAGTTTAATTTTTAATCCATGACTTAATAAATGCTCACTCCTCTTACCTGTCGTCCGATTTCAATGTTTCGTTTAACACAAAATCGTGAGGGCTCTAGGATCAAAGAAATTATATTAATATTATTATATCTCAATATCTATGTACATTTAATAATCTGTCCTCATGTAAGGGCTTCTTGAAGGACTAGGAAGGCTTTTTTTTATTTTGGATGGTATGAAAATAACCAGTACCCTCTACAGGAGATCAAAATGAACTAGGAACATAGAAGTAGGTCAGTGGTCAAAATATAAATCATCTACTCACCAGATCTATTTAGCCTAAACTAAGAGAAGTTAAAATCTAGCGGATTATCAAAGGATATAGTATATAAGACACGCAGAAAAGACTGTATTGATGACAGACATAAAAAAGAATGAATACTTAGATAAGAAGAGTAACTGAAACCAAAATTAATAGGTTAACCGTAAGCTTAACAAAAATAGAAATGGTTGTTAGTAAAAGATACAGTTCAAGGTGTAAGTTACATGTTGGGTATGTCAGAATCAAGCATGTACGGAACAGCGTGCCGTAAATCTGAAAAAATTTGAATAGGAACAGGTAAAATAAACCTTTGAGGTACTAATCAAATTATTAGAAGAAAGAAAAAGAAACACAAAAAAATGCTGAGCACTTATGTAATGTATAATATTCTATAGGGTAGGGTAAGCTAATGTTTCCTGGTTTTACTACACGACGTACAGAGTTAAATCATTTTGACGTCTTAAAAATCGCGGTCACGACTTGAGTTGTCACAATTTCTACAATTAGATAAATTTGTATTATTCTTGTTTTCAGTTTTAAAATAATTAATGTTACATTGGTCAAGTGTTGACTTTTATTTTTATTATGTTTTCTAATAATGTTTTTCTAGATTATTTGTACATGTAACGTAATTTAAAAGTATTTTTATTAAAAAATTCTTACTTAAAGGATTATTACTGGGGAAATGTTTCTCGATTAAATTGAGGAACGTCTGCTCTAAATTAGTTAGAACCATTTTTCTATCCATATTTTCTTAATATGATTTCTCGAGTACTCAAGCTAGCATATATATATAATAAAATAAGTTTTCAATGTTCATATCGTCAGCAACTAATACTTAAAAAAAATCTGTGAATATGTGAAATCTCTCGTAGGGATTTCATGTTCAAATGATCATACAACTACAATTTTGAACATTGAAAACTTATTCTATTTTATATTAGCTCTGTAATTTTACTTACATTGAGTTCTCCACCTGTATCATTTTTTAATATTAAATTTTTAATATTAATTAGGATCAGGTTTTTGGGATTTACCTTCCTACTTTTCCGTTTGGATTAAAGTTATTTTTAATATATATAAATATATATATATATATATATATATATATATATATATATATATATATATGAAGAAATATAGTTTTAAGGTGTGCTATAATTAAAGGATAAAGTGCTCAGTATCAGAGATACAGAATATGTAAATACAAAAGTGATATTGAGGTCAACACACACAGGCGACAAGCTTCATGAGACAAGTTTCATGCTAGGGGCAATCATCAGGCTATTTTAGATTTTTTATCTAATAGCTAAATTTTCCAGGTGGCCTGATGATTGCACCTAGCTTAAAACAACCTGTCGCTTCTGAGTGCTGACTTCAATGTTCACTTTTATGTATACATTTTCATTCTGCGATTAACCTACAATGAAAAGTTCCTTTCTCTGCCGCACGCCGATAGCGCAGTAGAAAGATATCCGTCTGGTAATTACTCAGTCGGATTCTGATGCCGGCTTGAAGCAAACGGGCCATCTAGCTGCTATGAAGAGGTGTGATACATCCAAACAGGATTGGCATTAAGCGATTATATATATATATTGTTTATATCATAAAAAACAGCGTATCTTCTCAAATACGAGTAGGCATTATAAATAATATTTTGTATATATATATATATATATATATATATATATATATATTAGAACGGATTGAGATGAGGATATAAATCAAGAAAAGTATTTGAGGAATATGTCACACGTTTCGTCATTCAGGACTTCTTCGAACTGAAGGACGAAACATATATATATATATATATATATATATACACATATATATCAATTAAATTAATTTTTTTCAAAGATGTTGAATGCACATTTCGACATGGAATCCCCGAAGGGGATAACACATCACCTCAGCAATAAATGCTATCCCGAAACTAGAGATTACATGGAGTTCTCTTCCTGTATCATTTTTTAATATTAAAATTAGATATTTATATTAATTAGGATCGGGTTTATTGAAGTTACCTTCCTGCTTTTTCCGCTTGGATATATATATATATATATATATATATATATATATATATATATATATATTGGCTGTCCCAGAAGCCACACACCATATACTAATTTTCTGTTTTTCTATGTTTCTGGGACACCCTGTATATTTATCCAATATGAATGTCTGGTTATTTGGATAATATGTACAAGTTCTCTTTATACAATTGTTTATAATTTCTTTTTAAATTTTCGAATTAGTTTTTTATATAATAGGTAAATTTACCAAGGTTGATATCTAGAGTACTTTTGAATGTTGCGACATTAGCTTTAAAAAATATATAAAACATCTGTTTCGGAAATTAAAAAAAAAATTATGAAAATAGAATATACAGCATTTGTCGATATTATTCAACCACAAACCTTTTAACGAATTTTATATTGCCAAAAGAAACTTTATATATATATATATATATATATATATATATATATATATATATATATATACATATATAAAATACATTATTCGTTCAGGATTACTATGCAGTAAAGAATGTGAAATATTATGATCGATGTGAAAGGAATTATAAAAATGAAATCCAATGTTACTTCATTAAAGTCTATTCTCTACAAAAATATCAGAGAGCAGACTTGACTGCAGTAATCAACCAATGGAAAGAAAGTATATAAACGCATATCTCTACACTCATGCTCGCAGAATCAATCTCATGAGCCTGCTTATAACTGCAAATGAGTGCATATTACTGGAAACATAATCTTTCACGCATTTTTCTATACCAAATTCATGGCTTTGAAAAAAATATTTTAGTATAGCTTCGCGCATTGCGCCTGCCCGAATGATTAATATTCCCGCTATTAAAGCCAGGTAAAGATCTCAAAACTGTCAATTTGTCAAGCAAATCTTTGCTAGATAATAATCGCCTATTCGATACGATTACCATACAAAGGGTTGACTCAAGCTATCTGTGGGAGAATTGGTTTAATGGGAAACAGTCAATATTTGTGCTGGCAGAAATTCGCAAGTCGTCGATGGTTTGAACCTAATAACCTAGTTTAAGAAACATTGTCCCTGGTCAGTTCCTAGGAAGTGTGACCGATTGGGAATACAAATTACGAAAATCTTGGATGGCCTAATGGATAATAGCTCAAAATTGTTAGTCGGGGAGCCTAATTTTAATTCCATTTGTGTTCGTTATATTACCTGACCAGCCAATAGCTTTAAGAAAAGTATGAATTAATCTCTTTATACATGATATGGATTAAATAGTAAGACTCTTGTATCAAAAATCTAAAAAACATAATTAAAAATAAAATTGCGTGCAAAGTATTTAGACTTCCTAACTAAATATCCCATCGAGATTGATATGCCGATAATCAAAAACAACCAAACCAGACAAATAATATAGTTCATTTACTGAGCACGGCATATTATGTGTTCACTCCAACAAATTGTAACTATGGTTCTCTAAGTATAGTTGCAATACAAAACGGCAGCTTGCCTCTGGGTGTGTTGAAGACAAATAACTCTGCTTGGCCTGGTGTTTGGAATAGGCATTAGATAGCCATAATAGAAGACAGTTTATTCGGAAACAACCACCAGTCATAATCTATAATTTGTATTTCTTAAAATGAACATGCAAAAGGAAGTAAAAAACATGTTCAGCTAGAGCCATAAAAGAATTAGAATTTTGTTTCATGGTAATGTTTCTGTTCACCTTGGTATGTAAACATATCGGGAAATCATCTGATGGAATTACTTCACATTTATATATATTATTTCCAATACACAAAGAAATAAAAGTATACAACGACGAGAAAGGAACATATAAATAGTAAAAATAATTCTCTCCATTATAAAAAGGACCGTTGTGCATGTATATATATATATATATATATATATATATATATATATACTGACACGCTCATGGAGATAGTTGATTTTCGAAGCGCCACAGGGCCAATAGTATGGGAGTAACTAGTGAGGATCAGGATCGAAATCACTACTCAGTTGTAATAGTTTCAAACAAGACAAGTTTGCTAACCATTGAGCCAAGTCGACGTATGCACAGGCTCATGGATAGAGACAGTGTCGAGACAGAGTCGGCTCAGCTTTTTAGAAACAATAGCAAATCAGCGCCGTCTAATTTAATTATCTACTATTTATTAAATTTTACTACCAGTTATGAAAGGACATGCCACGTTTTCGCTCTTTAACAGTGACTTATTTTATTTTACTGCAAATATTATGTTGTTTAATAGTACAGAGTATATATATATATACAGTCATCCGCAGACAGATCTGTTTTGCTGTATCACAGTTCATCAGTAAGGTTAGACATCTGATTGCTTTTAGCCAGGATTCAAACCCGACCGAATTGATATCAGGGATATCGGTGATTCTACCTGTGAGCTATGGGCGCTTCTGGTCTTTAAGCAACCGAAAATTTGAATTGAGCTTTTTAAACATTATTTTATAAGACGCGCCAGATCAATTGGTGGCTTCCCCAATATGGATACGGGTCGCAGGTTTGAATCCTGCAGAATGACACAAATATTCCGAAAAAAATTTATCGTAAATAATCAGACCAGTAAAAATAAATATAAAATATTCTTTTATTATAAACAGAATATCGACTTAAATACGAGTATCTATCAAAAATAATGTTCAAACAAATCATTTCATTCATATATATATATATATATATATATATATATATATATATATATATATTATAATAAAGATAAAGACCTTTGTTTACGCACACACACACATACATATATTATTATTATTATGGCCTATCCCGTCGATTTCTCGGTTAGACTACGACACAAAGAATTCTTTAAAGCGGTGAAGGCTTGTGTAGCACCATCCAAACTTTTGAGAACTGCTGATATCAAACAGACGTCTGCCACAGATTGCATGAACAACAGACGTCTGCCACAGATCGCATGAACAACAGACCCTAGTTCAATTAACAAAAATAAAAATTGCACTAGGGTATTTTGAATTTTATTTTAAACTTAATAAAGTTTAAACAGCTAAATTTAAAAAGAATAATTAGGTTTTCTTTTAAATTAAAAATTTAAATCCCTCTCTCTCTCTCTCTCTCTCTCTCTCTCTCTCTCTCTCTCTCTCTAACCAGAATGTTAGATGAATGTATCTTCGAACTTTTGTTGACATTGGCCGCTACGAGTGTCATCTGTTTTTTTGTCATATGTTGCGTGTCATCGGGTTTGTGTGATATGTTGCGTGTATATATGCTTGTGTATGAATATGTGTATATGTTCGCCAAACTGATGTATTTTTCTTAATTCTTAATTTTTTCTTTTACGGGAACGACCATTATTTTTATTCGTTTTTCTAGGTTTCTGTGAATCTCATTCATGTAGAATACTTTGCTAAATGAAGACGGAATCTGACGATGGCTCGCCTGAAATAGGCCCAAACTTCCGATTCAACATGAAATAACGTGTCTGTCTTAATCTTTCTTATATATATATATATATATATATATATATATATATATATATATATATATATATATTCCATTTGTAAACGAGTTATTACGCTTGGAAAATATTCCAAAGTTCTACAATATAATTGTATTGAACATTTTTTAATACATATGTGCACTGGCCTAATTTTATTTTAACCAAAAGTAGGTCATTAAACAATCAATCAATCAATCAATGAATATATATATATATATAAATAATAATATATATTAGTTTTTAAATATCACCTGAAGAAGTGTATATATATATATATATATATATATATATATATATATGAAGAAGTTTATATATATATATATATATATATATATATATATATATATATAGAATGTAACTAACGTAAAGAGCCAACGAACCTACCAATCTTCCCTGAAGATCCGGTTAGGTAAAACCTTGGTAGATTCGTTGGCTAGTTACTTTCTTTGTTTGCTCTACTTGTGTATTGAGCAATTTTTGTTTGAGCTTCTTGTCTCGTTTTTTTTTTATTTGGGCTACGTACATTGACTGATGTTCAGGTGCTTAGCTCTTTCTTTTTTTTATTACAGTTTTTTCCTTCCGTGTATATACTCGGAGGGATTTTCGAAACGAGTATAGCTAGAATTTTACATATATATATATATATATATATATATATATATATATATCACCTGAGGAAGAAGAATAATTTTCTGAAACATGTCATTTGTGTAGTGATATAAAGTTTTTATAACTCATTGTAATACCAAAAAAACAATACTGGTCTCTATTCTGTATTGAGCACTTTTTATACAAGTAAATGAAAACCTTTAATCTATCTGTTCTTTTACTTCATCATTTTATATATATATATATATATATATATATATATATATATGACCAAGAAATTTTAGATTTCTTATATGATAAAAAAATATTTTAAAAAATCATTTTTTTAGTTAAAAATTTCGGGTGTGTGTTTGTGTGTTGGCGGGGTCACACACTATATTCATAGCAGAAATGACAAGGGAGAAGTTTCTTCTTTTCGTCTGGTTGCTCTGTTAAGCAATATGTTTTAAGAATAGGAAACCAAAGGAAGCCTAAAAATAATGAGATAAGTGAGCTGAAATTGTTGGCATATATCGTAAAAAAGATAATTTGGTGAATATAACACTCACAAGTCTGTGGAAACTCGTGGTAAACTACTAAAAATGTTTGAATCCGAGTGTGGAAAAAAGAACTTAGAGCAATATTAATTCGGTAAATTCAACGCATTAGAGAAAGTTTTTCAGCCTGAATGAATATTTTATGTAAATAGAGAATGTCTGATTCCTGGATTTAATGTGATTTAAGTACATGGACAAAGAAAGAAAATATTTATATATACATAATTCTTATATAATGTCTGCTTTCTTTTTTGTTTTTTTGTTTTTTTTTTAATTTTTTGGCATTGAACTCCGTGTTTATTAGAGGAAGAGAAACGTATGTACACTCAGTTACAGACCCTGGTTGGTGCACGTATATAAAATCCTACTGGGAAAAAGGGCGATTCCTAGTACCACTCTAGAAGGTACCTGAGTAGGATCAGAATTAAAATAGAGTATTGCTACTATATATGGCCTGGAATTATCTAATTCCCAGTTTTCTGCTCTGACAGACTTCAAAAGCGGCCGTGCCGTTGATGAATTTTATCTGCTCTTCAGTTCCATTTCCACACACGACACGTTACTGGATTCTCACTAATATATCGTTGTTTTTAGACGAGCGACATTCTTCGATCGACAAGGCCTTCAATGTCAATGTCCGCCATGTCATATCCATACAAACGACTAATCTTAATTATCTTCGTATTTTATTTGTAAGAAGGAAGCCAGTTTCCTCCGCAAAACTGTTATACTGAGAAATAGAATCAATAAATAATGATTATTTGATCACTGTGACCTTTACTTCTTCAAGTTTACGGTCAACTGTAATTTATTCAACATCTCTCATAATAGGTATTTCTTGCCCCCCGTCTTTTCCTGCCATTACAACTACCTCATTCACAAAATATGTAGCTTGAGTGGCTCCTGAGTCTTGTATTGTGAGAACAATAGAAAAAAATACCAGAATGTTAAACGCAAAAAGATTTTTAGAACATCTTAGAGAGAAGTCGTTTTCGGTCGCGACATATTGACAATGTTAGGAAACCTTTAAAAACTTGATATATTTTTAATACAGTTGTATTGACATTACAGAATAGATGTAGCAGCGTTTATAAATTTTAATTTAAAATTTGAAATTTTCTTTATGTTTACTTTATTTGTTCATTTATTTCTTATACTAAAATATTGGAAATGCTCGTAGTGTAGCGTTTATCAGCCTGAGAAATCGGTATTCTGATGGGTTACTGTTTAGTTTCCAATTTTCAGACTGAGAAATATATGAATTCTTCACTTTTCACATCCAGCCTCAAATTAATGGGCAATACCTAGCGTTCTAGTTTTACCTAACAATCGAGACGACCAACTCGAAAGGATGGGCCGTGACACTAGACACGCCACATGATAAAATCAACTCCATAAGAGAAACAACAGATAGATAATACATGCTATATTGAATTCTCTGGTATTTTTGAATGCGCGTTGCGGTGCAGTGGATACCGACTCGAGACGAGAAATCAGATAGTTCAAATTCCAGTTGAATTCGTTGCATTCTCTTACGCGCCAAAACCCTTGGGAAAGATATTAATCTGTCGCTTCTCCTTCGATTTATGGGTAAAATAGTCGGACAGGTTGGGTTTTGTAGCCTTGGTTGACAAAGAGTCTACCACAGAAAGTAGTAGCAACCTACTGCGAAAACATCTCCTGACTTTCGAGACATGATCGCCCAAGCTTGTATCAAGTATGGCACTTTACTGACTGGCTGAAATGACTCAGATCGCATATATATATATATATATATATATATATATATATATATACATATATATATATATGTGTGTGTGTGTGTGTGTGTGTGTGTGTGTGTGTGTGTGTGTGTGTTTAAATAGATTTTTGTGCAAGGTAAAAATGAGTCTTAAAATGGGAATCATAATTTAATTATTAAAATGAATTAAAACGTTTAATTTCGACTAAAATCCAATGACATAAAACTTAGAGCACCTTTCGACCTAGGGTTTTTTTAGATCTAAATAAATAATCGCAATTGAATTATTCAAAGAAAAATATCCTGCAAGTGTCCGTGTGTAACAAATGTTCGCCAATGTCAAACTCATGTATTTGTGGGAGCCAGGAGGTTATTGGCGTGTTTTCTACAGACAGGACCAGACACATGCTTTGCAATTCTTGCCCCCAGCCACTGGATAGTCTTGCCTACATAATCCGTCTTACACTGACATTTAAAACGATAAATAACTCGTCTTTGTTGATAAGTAGTCATCCTTGCGGACAGTAGAATATGCGCTTTTGGTAAAGAAATTGTTACGTGTTACAACAGAATTGAAACAGTGCATAATAGATGACGAAATCCTGCAATCCAATCTAAGGTAGTCTAATGTAGACAAGACACTTAGACGGACCAAATGTTTTAATTTCAGTAAACTGAGAATTTTAAGCTTAATATTAGTCAGAATATCACCCTTTTGGTAAGCGTTTCCGATGAGAAATTTGGTAATATGCCTGGGTTCAGCTCACGAGGGTAAGTCTTTTAATAACATTAATCTTCCGAGTCTTAAGAACAACGGATCTCAACAAAGATGTTATTCAGTTAAATTAAGTTTTCTGCATACGCTAGTGATGGAGGTTGAAGCAGTTTTCTCGACTAATACGTGTTAGAAACGCGTGAAGACTATTTAAATATTGAAAAAGTATTAGAACATTGAATAAGTTCTAGCTGTTTTCAAACAGTTAACGTTTCTAGAACTGCGTGTGTGTAGTTTCAGATAGTAAAGCATGTATAAGGAAGTATTGTAAGCAAGGTTAAAATTCAGTGTATGGCATTTCACCAAAGTGTAAAAACTTTGTTTTTCATAGCATTAAACATATCGGAATTTGTACTAACAAAAGAGTGTTTGCGAGAGAATTTTACTGCACTAGGTTATTCAAAAGAAATCAGCAGTTGAAGCCCACAGAATTATTGTTGAGACTTACGGCGACTACATTCTGTAGGAAACAACATTCAGAGATTGGTTTAGGCGCTTTGAAAATAATTATTTTTATGTTGAAGTGAAAAACGCTCTGACGCAACGAAAAAGACATTACTTCATGAAAACTCATGTCCGGCGCAAACTAAACTTGCAGAATCATCAACAGTTGAGCACACAATAATTTTGAAACATTTGGAAGCATTAGAAATCATACAAAAGCTAGGACCTTTGGTGCTGTACGAGCTGAATCTGGGAAACGTCGAACATTCCACATTATACTGATCTTGTCACCTCCTATCAGCTTGATGCGGAAAAGAATACAATAACTACTCGACTTTTTGCCTAAGAAATATGACCAGCCAAAACCAGCTATGACCAACAAAGCTAATCTTAGACCAGCTAAGACAAACTTAGTACCTAGTCATTGCGTATGTGGTGTCTGGGAAAATTTTGACCAGCTGCTTGAGTGTAGGCGCTCAGGTCCCCACATTAAAAACCTACCTTGTGTTCTAAATCGCCTCAGTGGGGAAGGTATTATACCCAGCTAAGATCAAAGTGTAGTATCTGTTCTCAGATACTTACAGCCTGTTCGCCGGCCGGGAATCAATGACCACCTTTGACAAGCATGACCAGCTAGGACCAGCTTTGTACCCAGTTACCGCATAAGCAGGGGCTGGGCAATCTTTGACTAATGGCCTGAGTGTACGCGGACAGGTTCCCCACTTTAAAAACCGACATTGTGCCACAACTCGCTCCATTGGGGGAGTAGGGTAAGTATCAAGTGTAGTATCTGTTCTCATCAGCCTAACTCGATTTTCTCTTTCCAATTCTATCTTACCTATCTTTCTCGGCCTTTTGGCTAAGTATCCTTGTCCACTTTTATCGTCCATTCTCTCCGTCTTTATTACCTTCATTTTTTCACTTAATCGAAGTAGTGCTTTTCCTCTCTTTCCACACAATCAAAATGGAAAGTCCATTAATTATGAAGTATTGACGGGACGTAACTGTCGCAGGATTTAACGAAGAGAGTAGTAAGTACAATTGTACTCCAGTATTCAGTCAAATAAATAACTGGAACAAACATTGCATATACATTTTACATCAACATTATCAATACATTCTCCGTAAAAACTATCACGGTCATAGAATACTTGTAACATTTTTGTGCTGGAGCATATGTAAAAGTGAGTGTAGAGGAGAACTGATAAGAGTTATTTACAAAGTCGCTGAAGAGGAGAAATCACACTGATTTCTAGTGAGACTTCAAATCGAAACAGCACTGATGATGACTAATGCTAAAATGCGGGATATGAAATGCACAGCACAGCCTCAAATTACATAAATATATTTATGTGTATTAATGCTATTTACTATTACATACCAAAACTTTCGCTCCTTCGACATTCACATGCATCTGTATGTCTTTATTTATTGCAGTGAGAATTGCATTTCATAATCTTACCACAGATATATTTAGGTATTCATTTGCATCGATGGCTCGTGCGCTTGTACGGTCAGTCGGAATAAAAGTAATCAGTGGTTGGTGCCAACGCGATAAGGTTTATTTTGCAGCGTGTACACAAGGATAGGAACAGGCGTCTGAAGAGTTGGCATTATTGAACACAAGAGAACGTGATTATTTCCAGATTGTCCGTTTCTGTTCCAAACTTCCGACACGAACCAAAATGAAGAAAGAGTAATCCGTTTCAACCTATCTTATTTAAGGAAGCAATTACTATTTTAATGAGGATTCATTTTTCAATTCTCAAATATTCCAGCCATACTAGTGTGTCTATATATATATATATATATATATATATATATATATTCTTCGTTTGTAAAG
This sequence comes from Ascarosepion bandense, assembly GCA_037127315.1. NCBI lineage: Eukaryota > Metazoa > Mollusca > Cephalopoda > Sepiida > Sepiidae > Ascarosepion > Ascarosepion bandense. The sequence goes on from JBBBDQ010000187.1 coordinate 3,553,179, forward strand.
GAGTTATTACGCGACGCGACATAGGTTTCTACCATGTGGTGTCTTCAGGTGATTTGAAATAGTTGATTTTATCGTTTTTTAAGAAGTCTCACGTAACGGGTAATTTTTGAACACGTTATTTTTAAAATTAGAAGAAACAACGTTTTCATCCACGGTATTTTATGGTATGGTTACACTTAGTTATAATTTTTGTTCTTTCATTCAATAATCCATTTTTGTTTGGGAATAACATATTAGCTAACTTTTCTTCCTGGCACGGTCTACATATTTCGTCACTGTTATAAGGCTTTACTGTTTTCACTATACTCCACGTTATGTATGGGTCTTCTCAATAATATAATTTTAATTTCCATCAATTTTGAACATTTTTAAAATTTTTCTATTCTAAATGTAGTACTCTCTGGTCATAAAATTGTCTTTGGTTGATCCCAAATATATTTTGTTTTCACCATTTAAGTCATGTATTTAGCTTTGTATATAACTTCTTTTGTATTACAAAGTCCTTGAAGTGGGAATTTATTTTTGTCCCTGCAGTTATATTCTTTATTAATGATTTTTGGCGTTTTGTTTCTTTATGAAATTTTCTAGACTACAGTTATAAAACAGCGTGATTGTATTCCTACTGAAAATTTTATTTATCAGTTTAAAAAATATTTGTCCTATTTTTTACACCTTAGTTAAATGGGAGATTGAACGAAATAATGTTTCGTTTATTATTTGTCTGTTTGGTTGGGAATTTTATTCTAAAATGATTTTATGACTTGATTTTATTAGTGCATCTATATGGTTTCTTTTCCTTTCATTAAATATTGTTTTGTTTGACGAGTTTTTGATGGCCTGTGTTCTATCCCTTTGTAAATGTGCTTGATTATATATATATTAGATATATGGGTGGCACTCTCTCTTTATGGAGGTTTCATTGAAAATCACAGACAAGGCGTGAGTGTTATTTTTCTTGTTTTCATTATATGATTATTTTTTTGTTTTGAGAATATGTTATATGAAAGTTGTTTAAATATTTGTTTATCCGAGCGCTTTTCGGCTATACTATTAAACATGTTGTTACCGTGTTTGTAGATAGATAGATAGATAGATAGATAGATAGATAGATAGATACGGTGGAGACGTGAAAATGTTTAATGCCAAGATTGTTGATTTTCAGAAATGTACTGATGAAAAGTATTTTGTCAAGTAAGTCTTTCTATCATAAAATCATCGATATCAGGGTATAAATAAGGCGCACATAGGTGTAATGTAAAGAATTTTTTCCCTTTAACTGAGCAAGTTTACACTGAATTCGAAAATTCGTGAGGACACCGTCATGAGGTCTTCAATCCAGTCTCAATGAGAGAAGACAAATCCATTAAACATATATATATATATATATATATATATATATAAGACCAATGTAGTGTATCAACTTACATGCCCATTCAGAGATTGTAACTCTGGTACTAATAATAAACCCACTACATATATTGGTTTTACTACAACCACGCTTTCCCGTAGACTTACCAGCAACCTTTTTGATCATAGTTCAATTAAACATTTCTTAGAAAAAACATAGCCATATAGGTAATATTAGACAGATTTTAGTCAACAATACAATAATACTCACTCATGCACACAGTAAAAAGAACCTTCAGATATTAGAGGCCATCTACATTAAATCAAAACAACCTACATTTAATAAAATCTATTCATAACACATTACATTGCATTTAGACATATGATTCTGTTAACATTTCGAGCTCTTACGCGGTGTCACGTCATAGAACCGCATTAGGAATTTACGAACTTCGTTTGCTATTTGGTAACTGTTATCGTTGCTTAGCAAAATTTTATGTCAACACAAGATAAAATCATCTTTCATGGTGGATATTTTTATGTTAACGTCTCTGTAACCTTTCTGTAGTGAGCCGAAATCTTAAAATCAACTTAATAAAAAATATCCAAATTTTTTCACCTGAATTTAAAGCCAAAATACGATTTTTTCACCTGAATTTAAAGCCAAAATACGATGTTTAGAACGGCTCATGATTAATCATAAGATACATTCATTGTCTCTCATATTTAACAGTATATGTTTAGAATATATATATATATATATATATATATATATATATATATATATATATATAGTCATCCGCAGACAGATCTGTTTCACTGTATCACAGCTCATCAGTACGAATAGACACCGACAGTCGGCGATTCTATCCCTGGGCTATGGGCGTTCGGTCGAAGAAGGCAGACTTTTTAGCGTGTATATTGTCATTATACCGGCCCAATAGACAGAGTGCTCTAATGCATTACTGAATGAGCGAAGCGTACATGCCAGAGTAGCTACAGTTTTTCAAAGTCTACCATTCTTCCAGAATGTTCAATCAGGGTTTGAGAGCGTAAATATTTAGGACTAATGCATTTATCTTTACTCATATATACATATATATATATATATATATATATATATATATATATAGTAGAAGAAAACTATATATATTTCTATATATCAACGACAGTATTGGGAAAATTGTATGACAGAAGGGAAAAACTTAACTTGTTACGCGTTTCGTCTTTCAGAACTTCATAGGACTGACTTTGTTTCATTAGTATGACTAAATATTTTGACTCAAAGCTGGGCTTTTAAGCATTTTTACTTTGATTTTAGATACATTATTTTCGATTGTAGATGTGATAGATGTAGTTGGTAGAATAATATATTTTTGATTCATTGCATTTTTAGGAGGGGTCGTTTTATTAGTTTGAGAATATTTTATGGGTCTTTTTGATTAGCATTGAATATGAAATAATTAGTGTACTGGAATGAGATCGAACGTGCTTTCAATATATTTCTGTTCTTCGTGCAAATAATCCGAGCTACATATTCTTAGTGCTCTTAGATAGAAACCGATGAATATAATGGATTTATTTGTTTTCATGAGAATAGCAGTTTATAAGGTTGATTGGTTGTTTGATTTCCGGGTAACACCGAGTTATAATGCAGTGTAGCTTTTAGGGCAAGAAATTTTGTTCTTTCATTTCTTTTGTAAATTTCATTGTATGTTTGATTTTGTTTATTTGATCTACTATGTCAGGTAAATCAGTATCAGGAAGATATATAAGTAGCGCATCAATAATATATCGGAATTATGTTGATTGTTTGGGGAAAATATTTTAGAAAGGACAGGATTCGAGAAATTCTAAGATACACACGATCACTGCACAAAGAGGAGATCCCATTGATAATCCAATTTTTTGTAACAATTATTATTAAATGTGAAATAGCTTTGATTGGTGATGAAACAGCAGATTTTTTAATATTATAGTTATTTTTCGAGGGAGTGTAATCTTTGATTGTGTTAAATGCTTTAGAACATTTAGGTAATTTTCAACTGCGACGTTGGTGTGAAGGGAGTTTATATCTAGAGTAGACATGCGTTTCTTGGTCATGTTAATTTTCCTTAATTTTTTTAACTAGACTACCTGAGTTTTTTTTTTTATATGAGATGGATAGGTGATCCGAGGAGCCAGTTTATGAGGGAACTGTATATTTATGAGATGATGAAGCGTATTGGAATACTGTTTGTGTGGGTTTTAGGGAGATCCTTAAATTTATATATATATATATATATATATATATATATACTATAGTCATCCGCAGACAGATCTGTTTTGCTGTATCACAGCTCATCAGTATGGCTTAGACTTCGATCGCTTCCCAACCCAGGATCGAAACCCGACCGAATCGGCGTCAGTCGGCGGCTCCACCCCTAGGCCAGGAGCATCCGGTAGAAGGAAGGCAGGCTTTTTAGTGCGTATAAACACGCCCAATAGCTAGAGTGATCCAATTCATTATCGAATGAGCGACGCGTATATGCCGGAGTAGCTACTATTTACAATGTCTCCCACTCTTCCAGAGTGTTCAATCAGGGTGTGAGAGCATAAATACCATATATGTGTGTGTGTGTGTGTGTGTGTGTGTGTGTGTGTGTGTGTGTGTGTGTGTGTGAATTGAATATAAGAATAGAATCCTACAAGAGATATAGAATTGTTAAAGAACAAATAGGAAAAAAGTGTCTTTAATCTAATGTGTTTCACTTTAATAAGCTTCCTCAGAGATTTTGTAAAGACTAATGATTTAAGATTTTAGTTTTATTTTTTTATTATTTCACATTATGCGGAAATTTTATTTCGTGGCTTGCATTTAAAACAGAAGTAGTATGGAGGAAAATGTTGTCATAGTTCAAAATTTTGATTGACAAAGAATTTTTTACTCTTGTTCATACTTTCATTTATATTGTCCACTTCCATTACAATTTTACACACACACACACAGAGAGGCGTACACATATTTAGGATATTTATATATATATATATATATATATATATATATATATATCATAAGTTTTAAATTTGTTTGAAATTGACGATTAGCGTTTTAAAAAGATAAATTTATATATATATATATATTATGATAAATAAAAAGTAACAAATATATATATATATATATATATATATATCTATATATATATATATATATATATAATAGAACAGGTAAAGAACACATCGGAAAAATGACTTTAATCTAACATGTTTCACTTTAACAAGCTTCTTCAGAGATTCTTTAAAGACCAATGATTTCAAAAACTAAGAGACAGTATGTTGATTGAGGTATGGTTTCATTGGTTAGATAAGTATCACGTGTGATAAAGCAATGGATGAATATTAAATGTAGAATAAAAAAACTTGTGTCTGTTTGTGTGTGCCAACGTGTATACCATATTTCATAAATTAACTTTACTGATTCATAAAAGCACACATTCACACGTGATTTCTTTCAACACATTCATAACTGATTCTCTCATTTTATTTAAAAAGGAAAATCGTTCCATCACTTGACACGTGTATACAATACTTGCTACATATTTTGAACTGAAATGTATTTCATTCACACCTAATAACGTTAACGACATATACAAACACTTTATTCGAATATCGTTTAAATACGATTGACACACATTATTTTCGCTTACAATGTGAGAGAATCATGTATGAATGTATGTGTTTGAGAGAATTATGTATTAATGTGTGCGTATGTAAGTCTGGAACTTTAAAAGCGAAATATAATTCCGTTTAAAAATCTAGTGAAAATAAAGTGTAAATGTATTAAGTGAACTTTTTATAAATAAATAAATATTTTTTGAAGAATAACATGTTCACGTTTAGAATCTTTCAATGGAATAATAAAATACAAAATATCTATGTGTTAAACTTATTACAATAACATAAACTTGGATATAAAATTTCAACTTTTCCTCTCCTTTACGCACATCAAAGTAAACATCACTTGAATTCTATTCTTTCCTAAATAACGAAATACGTCAGGGCTAATACCAAAATCTCGTTCCTTGATGTTGATATAACAATAAAATCAGAAGAATTTACCACACACCCATATAAATACCCACCAGTCCGAAATCTTGTCTTCTAAACGATGACTGCCAATTCCTGGAAAGATATAAAACTTTTTAAACAGAGATTACCAAAATTCCTCTTTCCAAAGAATGTTTTTGGGTATACTAAAACACATCAAACAAACATTAGTGAACAATAATTTTCCCAACTTTATCATTTATAAAAAAAATATTCCTTTTTTTATTTATTATTTAGCCACAAGCAAGGCGGTACTGCTACTGATGTGCAGGGGGCTACATAAGATAGTTAAAATTTTAGGCAGGAGGATAATTAGGAAAAAGACGAACCAATTACAGGTGTGTCAGAGAAAGTGCAAGAAAAAGAAGTGAACCCAGGTGTGAAGGCAGTTGCAAAGTTAGAAAGAAAAAAAAACAGGATACACGGGGTGATGTAGAAAGGACTGGAGTCAAGTAGAGTTGGGAATTGACGTTGCATTTAAATTTCTGAAGGTTGTAGCCGTCAAGAAAGCAAGTATATGGAAGGGATTTCCACGTGCGGGAAGCGCGAGAAAAGAAGCTGGTGGAGTAGAATTGTCGCCTGCATTTGTTTGATCTAACTGCAAATGGGTGGGACCTTCTTGGCAGTCTGGTTGCACGAGTAAATTTTTGTGGTGGGGACACCAGTGACATAAGTTCGTCAGAGCAGAAGCCATGAATATATTTATAGAAGAGACAGAGGGAATCCACATCCCGGTGAGAAAGTGGCTGGAGCCTAACTGTCAGGTTGGGAACAATCACATTACAGCTTCTCTCTTGGAGCCTGAGACAAAGAGAAGGGGCGCCTTACCAGATATGACAATAGTATTCCATGCACGGTTGGATGGTCGGATGAAAAAAAGACCACAGCAAAAATAAAAATGTCGCAGAACAATGCACCAGCATATTTACTGCAACCAGACGCACATAAATTTTAATCAAAACGAATTTGTTATAAGAAGAATTATGAAACAACATAATTTAGCGGTAATTTCTGAAAAACATGAACATTTTTGTTACTAATCAAAATAAAAACAATCAGCTCTATCAATGATCAATATAGTTTATTTATTTTAATGCTAAAAACAAGACAAATGAATTACCTATATTGGACACACTACTACCATACAGAGTAGACGCTTTACGTGGGACTTACAAATCAAGGTGTCATAAAAAAATAATAACCTCTCGTTTACGAGAACACACAAGGTAAATTGTTATCGAAGACACAAGAATTATATATAAAAAAATATCAGAAACATTTTGTATTTTATATATATATATATATGTGGCTAAATAAAATAAAGACAAGAGGAAAACTGTATTTTAAATCGCTTAAAATGCATGGGGAAAATTTCAAAGAAAACGGTTGATTTCCTTTTTTCATTCTAAAATCTCGTGCTTTTGCACTGCACGTGGGAAAGTTCTGGAACATACTAAACACACAGAATGGAAAATTTTCAAAGAAAACTAATAAATTCCCTTCATCTTAACGTCGCGTGACTTTGGAATTACACATGAAGAAATTCTAACAACTGAAATATTCCGTTAATTTTTTGAAATGATTTGTGAGCGTATTTGTGGTTACCAACAGTAATTTTGTTTATTTAACTACTGCCTTTCTGCTTCCTGCTTTCCTGCATGCTGGAAGTTCCTTTCAGCCGTTCCTGTATTTAAGAATTGTGGTGAACCCTCGGACCCATTCAACTATCGCCCTATCAGTCTTCTACCGATATTCGGGAAAGTATTCGAGGCTATAGTCAATGCTGAAATAGTTCATCATCTCACCGCCCACAAACTATTCTCCGACAGGCAATATAGATTCCGATTTGCCAGGTCCACGGCTGACCTGCTAACAACCGTAACGGAGTACATGCTACAGACCCTTGATGCGTCTGACGAGGCTCGCGCGGTTACTCTGGACATCTCCAAGGCTTTCGACAGGGTTTGGCACTCTGGCCTCCTATGCAAACTACGTGGTTACGGTATTACCAATCCAATCTTTCTTAAATAACCGCAAAATGAAGGTCGTTCTGAATGGGCATGCCTCTTCGTCTTACAGCACGAATGCTGGTGTCCCACAGGGCACTATCCTGGGCTCGACGCTCTTCCTTATTTTCATCAACGACCTCCCAGATGAGATCAAGTCCCAAGTAGGCATCTACGCAGACGACACTACAATATACTCCTGCACCAGTAAGAAACCTGTCGTGGCGGACAGACATAAGCTCGCTGTTGACTTAAGACCAAACTGTTGTCTGTCAACCATTACAGGCAAACTCTCCTGCCTCCTATAAGCATGGACCAAGCGATTCTCCCGGAGAGTAATACACTACGCCTCCTCGGACTTACCCTGTCCTCAGACCTCAAATAGAACCACTATATTGAATCCATAGCAAAATCTACTGCTAAGAAGGTTGGGTCACTATGTCGATCCAGGAAGTTTTTTCCACCTGAATTCATCCTACATATATACAAGTCAACCATCCGTCCGTGCATGGAGTACTGCTGCCATTTATGGTCGGGTGCCCTTGCCGTTCTCCTCAGTGTTCTTGACAGGCTCCAAAGGAGAGTCTGTAATGTGATAGGTACTGATCTGGCGGCTAGACTGCAGCCACTTCCCCGCGTCGAAATGTGGCCTCCCTTTGTCTGTTCTATAAATACTTTCATGGCTTCTTCTCGGACGAACTTAAGTCGTGCAGCCAGACTGGCAACTGGGTCCAACCCATTCACTGTCAGGTTAGCCAAATGCAGACGACAATTCAACTCCTGCAGCTTCTCTCGCACTTCCCGCCTTTGGAACTCGCTCCCGTATTCTTGCTTTCCTGACGGCTACAACCTCCAGAAATTTAAATGCAAAGTAAATACTCATCTACTAACCACTGGCCTCTAGCTCTCTCCCCACCCATGTATAACCTTCCCTTTCTCTCCACCTATGTATCTGTCATCGCACATGCTTTCTCAGCTTTCTATTGTTCCTTTCTAACTAGATTGTACTCCTCAATCTTTTCTAATTAATTTTTTTTACATTTATGTAGCCCCCTGCACATCAGTGGCGTTTTCGCCTTGCTCGAGGTGAAATGATTAAACAAAAAAAGATACGTAATTTAGAATAAAGCTCATTTCGTCTTTTTGCCTTGAAAAAGTCCATCATGGAGGAAACGCGTAGGCGATTTAAAATACAGTTTTCCTCTTGTCTTTTATTTATTTATTTAACCATAATGTCCATAATCTCGGATTAAAACTGAGTATATTTTTACATATATATATATATATATATATATATATATATATATATATATATATATCAAGCATTTCTTTCCTACCCTCATCGTTAAATTATTTAATAGTGAAAATATAGTGGTGAGAGTTTATGTAAAATAAAAAGTTGCTAAAGCAAATTTCAATCGTGGGCTGCATGTGAGGGCTTGGAATGGACGATAGCTTTTAAAAACACCACAGAAATAAATTACTCCGTAACAATGAAAACATGAAGGAAAATGAGCCAAAAACGTCCTTGAAAATCACTTTTGAAGAGGCTAAAAGCGCTGGCGACAACAGAAATCCTTGCGTGTGATATATCACATATATCACATGTGATATATCACATATATCACATATGGTATATCACATATATCACATATGATATATCACATATATCACATATGATATATCACACGCTAAAATATTGCCTCTTATAGCTCAGAGGTAGATTCGCCGACTGACGCCAATTCGGTCTGGTTTCAATCCTGGCTAAAAGCAATCGGATGTCTAACCGTACTGATGAGCTGTGATACAGCGAAACAAATCTCTCTGTAGATGACTATTTACGCTCTAATACCCTGATTGAGCACTCTGGAAGTATGGTAGACTGTGAAAAAAATGGCTACTCTAGCATCTACGCATCGTTCATTCGGTAATGAATTAGAACACTCTCAGCTATTGGCGAGTGTATACATGAAGTCTGCCTTCTTCTACCAAGCGCCCATAGCTCAGAGGTAGAATTGCCGACTTATGCCAATTCGATCAGGTGTCAATCCTGTGTAAAAAGCAATCGGCTGTCTAACCATACTGATGATCTGTGATACAGCGAAACAGATCTGTCTGCGAATGACTATATATATATATATATATATATATATATATATATACAAGTGGGGAATGGATACACTTAATGGCATAATTTGGAAAATTTGATTAAACGGTCACAATCTTTTTTTTTTTATTTCTTATAAGTAGTACTTCATTTTTTTCTTTGTCATTTCATCTTTTACAGTTATTATTTGAATAAGTTTATTTAAACCAGGTGTCATGACTATTTCAGAATGTTTTTTTACCAGCTTCATTCTATGACAAAGGAGCTGTTTCCGGAAGGAAATGCCATCTTTTAGGATGATAATGCACCCTTTCATACTGCTAATACTGTAGCTAAATGGCATTAGCAACATGCTTGTGATATAGAGCATCTTATCTGGCCACCACAATCCCCAGATTCCAACAGCATTGAATATGCATAGCTAATTTTAGAAAACCAAATGAGGAGTTGATATCTCCCACCATTATCATTCAAAGAAATGGAAACTTTAATTTGAAGAATGAATAAATATTCTTCTAAAAGCAATTTAAACTTTGTTCGAATCGATCCCAAGCAAAAAATTTAGCTGAAATTACAGTCAAAAGCGGTCCTACCCCATACTGAATGATATTTGCTTGAAATTTTAAGGCGTTTCTATTATTTTGTCCACACGCTGTATATGATAAAATATATTTTTACTGTATGCTATATTTATGGATTAAAGTTTTCAACATCAGCGATTAAGTGTATATAAATATAAAAGTGAACGTTGACTTTTCATGATTTCCTTGCCTGAAGAACATATTTAAGCAAGAAACAGACTGTCGCCACTGTGTGTTATCTCAATGTTCACTTTTATAGATAGGGTAAGACCAAAGTCAAGCGCCATAAGGGCTAATTTATTAAACATGTTTTAAATGTCTAATTCTTTTTTATACGTTCTGTTGAGTGGTCTCCGATGTCACTAGACCTTACATGTCTGGATTTTTTTCTGTGGGCAATTTGAAATCAGCTGTTTATCAGACAGGCTCAACAAATATTGAGGAACTGAAAGAAGTAATTAAATATGAATGCATTAAAATGTCAGAGGAAACTCTCCGGCGAATAAAAGAATCATTGAAATGTGTTTTAAAAAAAAAGAAAAGTTTGGAAGAAAACATGTAACAAATAACAAGTAAATAAAATGTTCATGTGTAATTGTACACACACACACACACACACACACACACACACACACACACACACACACACACACACTCACATTCAAAATGTTGTTTCAGAAGCGAAATATTTTTTCTTACAACAATTTTCTTGTAACATTTTTTCTTGTTTCCGATGAATCTTTAAATGTACATTGTCCAAATGTCGGACAGCCATTATAAAAAGAGTGTTTTGTTGATAATATTTTGACTCCCTTTATGTACAGAGTTTTAATATAATGTAAGATTTAAATCCTCACAGGACGGATAGAACGAAAGAGAGACAGGGGAAAGCAGCGCGAGACATACTTGATAGACCTGAGCAAATGGATGACGGAGCGGGGTTTGTAGCAGATACCAAGAGAAAAAATATTGAGAGCGACAAGAAAAATAGAAGTGGAAGTCCATGATCGCATACGCCTGAAGGGACACAGCATATAAAGAAGACGGAGTCATTTGGAATATCACGTCTCCAATCTCCATTTGTTCAGTTGTGTCAAGGGCTGAAATATATCGCTGTATTCAGCAACATACATTTGAATAGATTAATACTTGTTTGATTAAATATGACCTTTTTCCTGTTTTCTGAAGTTAAATCTATTCATCACGTATGTAGTTGTGAAAATTGTTGTAAATTCAGTTGATTTTCAACTAGCAATTTAAGATGCTCGGGTGTAATAAAAGCTTTAGAACTAATCCATGGTCCTGAAGCTCAGACTCAGCCTAAATAATATTTGTGTGAAGTTTGGTGAGAATCGGATAAAAATTGTGGATTTGTATAAAGGACATACAGACAGATAAACAAACACACACAAAAAATCTTGCCTTTTATATTATCGATTTTCTGCACTATTGTAATAACTGCAACCTTGAAACTTCTGAATATCGTTTCCTATGTCTTTGACTATGAGTGTATCAAAGTTGATTAAAATCGGACCACGCCTTCTATAACCCGAATTTTTTCGATTATCGATTATCAATATTTATCGGGGGTACCTCGACACAAAACCTAGCTAAGAACACTCACAGATGATTATAGTACAACTGTGTAAATTTTCAAGAAAATCGGTTCAGCCGTTTCGGAGTCTATAGGTAACGGACATACACGCACACACACAGACAAAGTCCTATTTATAAATAAGTTTAGATTAGATTTGTGAGTTCGTATGTGATGTTAAATCTTCGTTATCATATGATTTATAATTACTGTTTTGTATTCTCACAAGATCTGTTCAACCTAAACAGCAGGACAATTCTGAGAGCTCTAGAAGTCCTGTCAGAATTTGTCATTGGTGGACGCAATCTGAACAATATAAGATATGCAGATGATACAGTGCTGGTAACTACATGACCTTCTACCGAAGGTAGCTGAAAAATCGGAAGAAATCACAACTTATAAACTACAAGAAAACAGAATACACGGTCAAAAAAGGAGTCCAGATTGCCGGGGATACTAAAATCAAGCAGGTACAGAAATTTGAATACCTGGGAAATATTCTAACAGAGGACGAAAAGTTAAACTCTCAGTTCCGAAGGCGTATTGGCATGGCCAAGGATGCATTTCAGACGCTGAATATATAATTGAGAGAGAGGAATACTTCACTGGAAACAAAGAAGAGAATACTGGATTGTTTTGTGATGTCTGTCCTTCAATATGACGGAAAGACAGAAAGCAACCGAATTCTGTTTCTACGGAAGAATGCTGAGAATACAATGGACCGAGCCTATAAGAAACGACAAGCTTTTCGAAAGTATGGAAACGAAAAAGAAACTGATATTTAACATTAGGAAAGAACACCTGACGTTTCTGTGGATATGTAATGAAAAATGAGGGCTTGGAGAATTCGATACTCACAAGATGGAGCGAGAGAAGGAGCGACAGGGGAAAGCAACGTGTGACATACTTGATGGACTTGAATAGATGGATGGCAGATTAGGGTTTGGGAGGGTAGCAAGAGAATGGGTGCTATAAAATACAAGTGATAGAGAGATGTGGAAGTCTATTATCGCCTATATCCTGAAAGGACGCAGCACACAGAAGAAAAAGGTTTTGTATTTGTGTGTACATTTACTGTTGTAGTTAAGTCTGCATGCTTTATGTTGTTTGTCGTATACAGACAAAGGTTTCACTGTTTTTACAGATTTGGATAAAGTCTTGTGTGATCCGTTGATTTTGTTTAGCGGCAACTCAACCTTTATAGATTATTTAATCCCGTAGTATAAATATTATTTACATAATTTTACACTTTCGGGATAAAAAATATTCTTTTTTTTTAAATATTGTTTTATTTTTATTTTCTCATCGTTTGTTTTTCATCATTGCTGGTAATTTCCCTACCAAAATGTATTAGTAATACTAATATAAAGATATACTCTTGATTTTGTTTTGCGGTTTGCTCATAACTGAGGTTCTAATAGGTCCTGGCATTTCAGGTTATGATAAACTTGAGAACAGCAATTAAGAGGTGGTTTGACGCTTTTCAGAACCACCAATATCCCGATCAGAGGCCTTGTTGCCGAATGTTGTTTATCGACATAGCCAGAACAAAAAATCTTATGTGATGTTAGTACTATATTTTGAAGGTCGATATAGTTAGATGCTTTGATGGACTGATTTTGAAATATGGCAGATAAGTGTAAGAATTTACGAGATTATTGGTTGCAGCAAGTCTCTTAGTTTGTATGATTTTAGTTTCCTATAGATATACACTGATCTGTTTTTTACCAAATAGTTTCTTTTTTCTTTTCTTTTTTTTTTTTTTGTAATGCCATCTAGGCATTTTCTATGAATTCTTTTTTAGAATGATAAAGAGCAGACGCATTAAAAAGATGTTTATTAAGAAAAGAAATAATTCATAGCAAAGAAGAGGCGGTATCAAAAATATATATGAGTGTAACGTCACAAGAAAAGCATTTAAAAAGGGTCGACAATTAAAAACGGTAATGGAAATTATAGACGATTTAACAGTGGTTATTTTTAGGGCACAGGATGAAGAAATTAGACGTAGAAGCTTTGAAGCTGACAGAACATTTGGAAGGTAAACGGAACGGTCGAAAGTAGCACATAATCCGCCTAAGTGAAAATAGTTATTTTTAAAGAGCCACAAAGGACAGGAATCTGTAGAGAACCATAATCGTTCACGTCATGAAGGAACACTGCACGTAGAAGAGAAATGAACCGAATATATTTTCTTTGAAAACTCTTTTGCACCGTTGGATCGGAAGAATCGATATCTGGCTGAATCTGGTCGGCCTTTTGAAACCCGGAAATAATTTTTCTCCTGATGAATTTGTCTGAGATTTTCACAATCTGCTTTTTCTGTCTAATAGACATAGTTGCTATAAATCCTATAACTTGATGAATTCAGTCGGCTTGCAGATAAAACCATGTACCAAAATACTTTTGTTATATATTGGCAGAATTAGACTTACCCCAAGAGAATAAAGAAAAAGACAAATTTAATTTAGAGCGTCGAAATATGCACACATTCATAATCCAGAAAGAAGACTGAGTTCAGAGTAGAAAACATACAATATTTATTTATTTCTTATTTATTTCATTCCACTTGCTTTCCTTTTTTTAATCGTTTTACCCCGAATCAAGGTGATAATGCCATGAGAAGGCAGGGAGTTACAGGAAGTGAAGATGAAAAAGAATAAAAACATTGAGAATGGGGAGGTTTGAGGAAAGGATAGAAAAAAACAGGGTTCAGTTTGAAAGAAAAGATGGCGATTGATACTGGGTTAAAATTTATAAAACTGTAGTTATCAGGGAGTCAAGAAATTGAAAAAGAGTTCTACACGTGGGAAGTGCGAGAAAAGAGACTGATTGAGTAGCATTGGCTAGTTCAACAGTAAACCGATAAAATCTAACATTTTTCGCGGCTATCTTATCGGCTGCTCCTCAATGTTATGAATTCATACAACAATGTTGTTGCATGAATTCATAAAATTGTTGTATGAATTTGGTCTGAGGAGTGGGCGATAAGAGAGCTGCGTAATATTATATTACTAATGGGTTTATAAAAACATCCACCTTATGTTCTTTATTATAATACTCTGGTAAATATTAAAATGGAGCTCTCTTTGTATTTAATCTCCTGTAGAATTTTCCTTACCAAGTACCAACGATTCTACTTTATATATATATATATATATATGATGCGAAGGATGAATCGTTATCTAAATTACGCATTAGGCTGTCCGACAAGCAATATGTCTGTTCACACATTTTTTACTAAGACCCCTTACATACTTTATAAAACAATTTTCACTGCAACTGAATATTTTATTCTGATTGTATATTTCTAAGAAGTGTATACAAGTGTGATGGGTGAATTGTCTAATCTACTCAAAAATAAAAATAACACTGAGATTTTATTTTAAGTTATATATTTCCCATAATTACAAAATTATCTGGGAAGAGTAAATTTATTCTATAAAATCGACTTTTGCTTCAACCACGGGCTGCAGACGTCTTCGGAATCTCATGCGGACGTCCTTCTTCTTTGTGTTTGTGTCAGCCAGTTATGTACCATACATGATACACGCTTGGGCGATCATGTCTCGAAGGAGACATGACTGACCGGGCAGAAGATTATACCATAGTAAGTTGCCATTGCTTCCTGCGGTAGACTGGTTGCCAGCCAAGGCTATATAATCAAATCTGTTCCGTTATTTAACCCATAAGTTGAAGGAATAGACGGATTAATACCTTTACCAAGGGAATTTGTGCGTAATTGAATGCAACAAATTCAACTGGAATTTGAACTCGGCTCCCCGATTTCTCGTTCCGAGCCGATATCCACTGTACCACAACGCACATCCGCCAGTTTGTTAATGTTGAGTTTGTGTATGTTAAATTTCTGTATATTGTCATAATACGTACGTTCAATCCGTTTTTTAGTGTTACATGTATTTTTGTTGGACTTTTGCTCAATTGTGACCCACACAAAGGGGGTTGCACCCTGGTGAATTAAGTATTCTGGGGGAATATGATTGCAGAAATTGTCTGGCAGGCACGATTGGGCTCACCAGCTTGTGTCTTATGGTATAGAGTCCTAGGTTTTAGGATCTTCTATCTGTTACCCGCTTCCTTGAACAGCATTACCTTATAAAATTACTTTATCTAAGCTCCGGTGTTGATTCTCAGAGCCTTTTGAAAAATGAATGGAGGCATAACTTTGTCATCACTAGCGGTCACTCCACAAACGATGATATTGTAAGGGTATATCATCCAACACTTTTCGAACCCTTTGCACTCTCCTCAGTTACTCTTATTGATGCTCTCGGCAGGAATTCCAAGCAAAACAGCATGCCATTTCCAGTACTAGAATTTGAATAGACGCTCCGTTTTATGTTAAAGCGTATTTCTTAGCAGGCCGCCGGCAGACGAGATAAATTCTATTTTAGATTAACACGGGGCGTCTACTCGAATACAGGTATCAAGAAGAAATAATATTTGAAGTAAAAAAAAGTCGGATGAAAAACATATAATTTATTAATTCTTTAGAAATATACTTATAGGTTTGAGTTCAGGGGTAGAGTTTATGTTAATATAAAAGGGTATATTGAGTTCAGTACCCGAAAGCAACGTTGTATTTCATGCTTAAACCAAGATGGACTGACGATTGAGTTTAAATATGAAACAGAATGCAGCTGCTGTCATTGAACCTCAATGTTCCTCTTCATAACCATATATATATATATATATATATATATATGTGTGTGTGTGTGTGTGTGTGTGTGTGTGTGTGTGTGTGTGTGTGTGTTACGTAAAATTCTGGAGACAAACGAAATTTATTTCAAACAAATAAATTAAATATGACGGGTGTTAATTCTATTTTGTTAATCTCCGTAATATTTTCTGTTTACATTTGTTTATATCACGATATATTTCAAAGCAGAGACGGTTATTCACGAAAAATCAAAGATTGTATATATAAAGTTTGATTTAACTTCGATTAGACTGTGGTCGAGCGTTCTGAGACGCAGGAGATTAATTAGTTACTTCCCTAAATTCGAATCCTGCTGATTAACACACAATTTCGTTATAACATTTATCAAATAATCAGGCTGGCATACATATATATATATATATATATATATATATATATATATATATATACTGTTTATGTAAAAACAGATTATCTACTCAAATACAACTCTCCGTGATAAATGTGTGTGAGATTCTACTGGGGAGAATATCCTAGTAAAACATGACTGAATGACATACTGCACGTTGACTCAAACATTGAGAGTTAAATTGGTTTCACGGAACTATATAAGAGCTGTCGAATATTTTATATTGCGTTTTTCACTTTTCGAATAAAGTGTTTATTCAGTCAGTGAGTTAAATGTCATGCGTGATACATGCTTTGGGCTATCATGTCTCGAAAGAGACATGACTAGGCAGAAGATTATCCTGCAGTAGATTGTCATTGCTTTCTGCAGTAGACTGGTTGCCAATCAAGTCTATAGAATCCAATTTGTCCTAATGTTTACTCCATAACTGGTGGAAAGATTTGGATTAATTCTTTTCCCAATGGTATTTGTGCGTAAGTGAATACTAGGTATTCAACTGGTATTTGAACTCGGCTCCCTGATTTGTTGTTCCGAGTCGATATCCACTGCACCATAACGCAAAACCGAAAGTGTTTATTACTGATCTTGAAATTGCAGACCAATTAACCGAAGTTCATATTGTTATGATTTGGTTTAAATATTTTCGACCATCGCAGTCATTTCCAAAACTAATGTGATGTCTGTGTAGTAGTTAGTTTTATCTGACTATATAATGGTATTCTTTGTAAGTCTGGAGGTTATAAATGGTCTATGCTGTCGTTATACTTATCGATTCTTTTTAATAAAACTTGGTGCCCAAAATAAATTTTGACATTTTGCTTTCACGCACACACACACACACACACACACACACACACACACATATATATATATATATATATATATATATATATATATATATATATATACGTAAATAAATAAATAAATAAATATACGTATCTGGCATTTACGCATCGTTCATTCAGCAATGAATTAGAACACTCTCAGCTATTGGGCGTGTATAATAATAATATACACGCTAAAATAGCTCGGAGGTAGAATCGCCGACTGACGCCAATTCGGTCGGGTTTCAATCCTGGGTAAAAGGCAATCGGCTGTCTAACAGTACTGATGACCTGTGATACACCGAAACACACCTGTCTACGGATGACTATATATATATATATATATATATATATATATATATATATATATATATATTAAAACGGATCGAAGTTAGCAGTAAATGCAACAGTGTTTTTGTAGAATGTTATTGATTTCGCCCTTGGGTCATATTATTTGAGTCATGGCAATTATGTTTGAAAAGTAATATCGCCCAAATGTCCGCCAGGGCTTCGATGGCACACATCCACACAATAGTTAAAATCTTTGATGACGTCTCTGCAGAGATGCTCTTTCATTTCACCAGTAATGTTAGGAAAAGGCAGCTGAAGTTCCTTGGACATATAATGAGGAAAGAGTGCTTGAAAAATCTAATACTTACAGGACAGAAAGAAAGGAAGAAAAATTAACGTGAAATGTACTTGATGTGATTGAGCTGATGAATGGCAGACTTCGGTTTGGGAGTGGTAAAGCGTGCTAAGAGCTACTAGGAATAGGAATATGTGGAAGACCATGATCGCCTACGTCCTGAAATGACACGGCACATAGACGAATAACCTGATGAACTTGCCGCTAAGACGGGAGTAAATTTTGTGATCAGCATAAATATCTATTTTAGAACTGAAGATATCGGTAAGATAAGAAATTTGGGGTTATAATCGAAAGTGAATATAGATTTATATAGATAAAGGATTGAGTGTGAAATAACTTGTTGTGTGTGCGCATTATTTTAAGACATTTTTTCTTTCACAACGTTTATTGATATGTCACTATCGGCTTTTTTTTCGGTGTTCTTTTCGGCATTCATCTTAACATTGCTTCAGTTCGTATTGCACCTTAATCACCACGCTACTTATTTCGCTTTTAGCAGCTCGTATTCCCGTTAACGAAAATTCGTCTCTTCTTATGTCAAGCTGAAGCAAAAATGAAAAATAAAAATGAAAGGAAGAATCTATAAGAATTTTTCAAACAAGTAAACATGCTGAGATTTGTTTATTCAAGGTAAAGTATAATGGAATAAGATTAAATAAATAAAATCTTTATACTCGAGCTCAATCTTAGTAAGAAGAAAATGTTGATCGCAAATCCAACCGAAAAGCAACGGGAATGGATTAAAAAACTAAATGACACAGGCATTATCCTCGATATTTTTTTGCTAAAAGTTATCTCCTTATGCAAGAAACCAGGATAACATAAACAGCAGATTTTGCAAACGTATTAATTTTAACTGATAGATAGATAGATAGATAGATAGATAGATAGATAGATAGATAGATAGATGAAAAGGTTTGAAAGATTTGATATATATAGACTAAAATATGGTATATACAAGGCTTGATTTAACTTCGATTAGGCTGTGGAAGGATTCGTGGTCGAGTGGTTTAAGACGCATCAGGTCAATTGATGACTTTCCCCATGTAGTTAAGGATCACAGGTTCAAATCCTGCCCAATGTAATCGATTATCGTAAGAAAATTTATCGTAAATAATCAGGCTGGTAGAAGTAAATATACGAATATAGTCTTTGATTAAAATCAAAATGTCTACGCAAATACGAGAATCGACAAAAATAACCTTCAACCAAAGAAATTAAATATATCGGTTTTTAAAACAATTTCGTTAATCTTCGGGACTTTCCGCAGCATTGTATGCTTACATTCGTTCACATTCGTTCACATTACTATACATATTCAAAGCAGAGATGGTTATTGGCGTAGAATTGAAAACTGTGTTATAGAAGGCTTGATTTAATTTTGGTTAGTCTGTAGAATCATTCGTGGTCGAGTGGTCTAAGACGCGCCAGATCGTTTGGTGGTTTCCTCTATGCTGTTAGGGTTCGCAGGTTCGAATCTTGCTGAATAATACACCTTTTTAAACAAAATTTATCATACATATTCAGGCCTATAAAAAACGTATACTGTTTTATTAAAAACAGTATGTCTACTCAAATACGAGTATCGATTAAAAATAATGTTCAAACAAATAAAGTAATCATATATATATATGAATTGGAGCACTCTACCTATTGGGCGTGTTTACAAGCGCTAAAATCCTGCCTGCTTCTATTGAACGCTCGTGGCCTAGAGGTAGAATCGCCGACTGACGCCATTTCGGTCGGGTCTCAATCCTGGGTTAGGAAGCGACTGGAGTCTAAGCCGTACTGTAATCCCGCGAAACAGATCTGTCTGCGGATGACTATATATTTATATTTATACATATATCACTAAAGAGTCAAATATTCTGCTAGGAGAATGAAAGTAACTGATGGAACAGTCAGATCTGAAGAGACTGACGTAAATAGATATTATGTTGTTAAAAAATAATGGCCGCTCGATGTGTTGTATTTTAACATAGTGTTTACGGTATAGACTAGGTTAGTTTCAGTATACATAATTAATATGCGCCTCGTAATAATGTTTAATTTATTTTCAGACAAAAATATTTTTGAAGCATAGGATCTCTTAATTATGAATATGCCAAAACGTGACCTGTGTTTACTTTTCTTGCATGAATTCAAACTTTGGCATAGTACTTCCCAAACTTCTGCCAACATCAACAGAGCTTAGGAGGTGAATGCATAAATGATCAGACACGAAGAAGACGGTTCCCGAAATACTGTAATGGAAGCTCTGAAGATGAAGAATGTAGAGTACGGTTATGTAGTCTTGACAACGAAAAATTGCTAGCAGTTGTTGAGCAAAACTCACGTCAAAGTTTCAGAGAAATGTCACAGACATTTGGTGGCAACAGTCTCACACCATTTGCAGAGTATTGGCAAGGTGAAAAATCTCAATAAATAGGTTCTTCCACGTTTACAGTTAAAAAAAAATGGACGTTTTGAAGTGTGCTAGATACTCTTTCTGCATAGCAACAATGTTTACCTCCATATTCATCTTATCTTTCACCCTCTGATTATCTCTCCTACGCACTTAAATATTTTTCCATTTAAAAATGTGCTTAAGTCCAAACCAGAGTTTGAATCGGCTTTCAAGATTTTGTTGCATTACAACCAATAACTTTTTTTTTATCAACGAGAATATATACTCCCATCGATCGGTGATAGAGCTGCATAGATGCTCAAGGCTTGTACTTTGACTAATTTCAACATTTCTACAGTTAATTTTTCATAAATAAAATTATGTTTCTGATATCGGTAATTATTTTTTGTAACAGTTTAATAGATAGTTATGGACAGATTGAAATAATACAAATGAAAATCGATAAATAGATAGAAAATCGATAGATAGATATAAACAGAATGAGATAGATAGATATAAACAGAATGAGATAGATAGATAGATAGATAGATAGATAGATAGATAGATAGATAGATAGATAGATAGATATTATGTAAATAAATAGAAAAAAACAGTCTGTTACAGATAGGTTGATAGATATGAATAAACATCTTAGATGTGTAGAAATGAAAGGACTGTAATATATATATATATATATATATATATATATATATATATTAAGAAGGGGAGTAGTGTCACAAGCTGACCCTGTTAATATTTTGAAAACAGTTTATAGAAAAACATGTATTCTCGTGTTTTTGCATCGGTGAACCTGTAAAAATTATCAATTTCGAAAAGATACAATCATACACTAAATTAAAATCTGGCATGACCACCCACTGTTGTGTTAATAAGTCAGTAAAGATTTGCACTCTAGCTTGTACCGGTATATATTTCTTTAGATGAATGTCAAATGAGCCATTAGCTGCAGAGCAGTAGTAGAAAGTAATAATGCTTACTATTGGCGCTAAATGGATTCTAGGAAATAGAAACAGAGGGTAATCATCAGGCTTTGCGTAAAGAGTATTAAAAGTAAGGTAGAATATATTATAGGAAAATTGTTATGAAAAAGTTTTTGACTGTTAAAGGACAGTTTAAGAAATATCGATGAGATTTTCACGACGTCGCAAGAAATGAACTACTCCAAACCCAGAAGAAAGATTTTAAACGTCTGACGCTTGAATCTGTCCGTCAATGTCAGATTATATTGTCTTCGATATTAAAATAAACAGTAGGCTTGTTGGGGTCTGTCTAACTAAGTTTTAGTTACTATCTTAATGACGGGATTCCAAACATTCAACAAACACATCTTTTAAATGAAATATAAAAAAAAGTTTATTTTCCGAAGGAAAAGTTGAAGCAAAACGTCAGTTAAAATAACATTTATACAGGGTGCGATGGTTGAATTGTCGCCTTACTATATTTTGAATTTTGTGTATGCACGTTTTTTTTGTTTTTTTTTATTTTGTTTGATTTTTTTTTTGTGAACAGTATAGCATGGTCAGTTAGGTACCGTCTGACCAAAATGACCAACGAAGACAATGACGCAATTCACGCCACCAGAAATTTGCAAACGATATACTGCACTACTTGGCATGCGCACCGGAAGCTCCAGTATGAACATTTGAAAGTTTCTAGGTGTCAATCTGAGGACTATGCAGAGAATTAGGAAAGAGTTCGATGAGTCTAACGGTGATTACGAAGGTACGATAGCTCAGAAAAATCACTCTGATCGTTCTGATGAGAAATTAACACGGAATTTGTCGTTGATGGCTTCAGACTCGACATGGAAAGCTATATCAAGTGCCTTGAGAATTGAGTGCTGCCCAGCGTCAAGAGAAGGCTGCTGGAAGATTCCAGGACTCTGCAACATGTCACACAAGCAGAAAAATCCAGTTATAGCTATTAGACAATCTTTGTGACTACATCCCTTGTTATATCTGGCCCCCAAACTTCTCTGTCTACAAATGCATTGATAATTATATGGGGGCGAGACCAAAAAATTCATTATAACACATTGATGAACTGCCAATAAGAATGACGATAGCATTTACAAACTCAAACACGGTGACCATCAAGAAGAAATGCAGGATATTCCGAAGTAGTCTGGAGGCTGCGATTGAAGCCAATGGCAGTTTTATTGAATAAAATTGTTCTTTAGTATTTTAAGATATTTTTCTGTCATTTTGGTAAGTATATCTGTTTAAATGAGATGTCAGTGTTATTCTCCTTTTTGCATAATATAGACGACAATTCATCCATCGTACCTTATACATTGTTTTTATAAGTATACAATCACAATAAAGTGTTCAGTTTTTCCTTGCAGTAATTTTTCTTTTATAAAGTAAATAGTGATTATTCGCGTTATATCTGTAAACAAACTTACTCCACGACGATCAGCCTAATACGTTTGTGAGTTTGTAGACAAAAGCTTAGTAGGCTGTTGCTGGTTAATTTATTCTATTTTGTAAATGACCAAGGCCTTAATCAGCAGCAGATTACTGTTTCTCTTGCCATTGTGTGTGTGTGGGTGTATGTGTGTGTGTGTACGTACGTGTAGATCAAACTGGCTCTCCAAATTAGTTCGAACCGCGAGAATCAGTAGACTTCTATTTTATATCCGTAATAGGATGCAATATCTATTATCACATAGAAGTGTAAACGTTTTAAATATAAGGCTTTCATTGGTTAGAAAATATTGCCACAGTGGCTTGCTCGGTGTTGTGAAGGAAAGTTTTCAATGGTTCAACAATAACAGTTGATAGGTCTACAGCTACGTCCTCAAGTATTTTGGCAGTTATATTTGTTTATCAAACAAAACTTCTGATGAAATTTAAGAAAAAAACCGGTAAAATCAGTCAACTCGCTTACAAATGCATATATATATATATATATATATATATATATATGTGTGTGTGTGTGTGTGTGTATGTGTCTGTGCGTGTGTTTGTGTATGTGTGTGTGTATAACGTTTAGTACTTGTAGATTTAATCAAGTAAACGAAATGATTTTTTTACTTGTACTAAAAGGAAAACTGAAAATGCAATTTTCCTTTTAGAAAAACAACAATCTCAAATAATCTCCATTATACCTAAACAGTTGAATATAACACACAGACAAATGGAAATTTAGAGTGTAATTAGAATTACTTCAATTAAATTTTGGGAGAAGCTTGAAACTTCAAAGATTTAACGATATCAAACAGATTTTACAATATCAACCGACCATATTATGATTTAGAAAAGTACCAAATGTCAAGTTATTGATTTTACTGTTTTATACGCAACAAGAGTGGACACAAAACAATCTGAAACGTTTGAAAAACACCGGTATCTGATTAGAGAGTCAAATATGATAGATAGCCTGACTGCTGAAATAATGTTTGTGTTAATAATGTAGGCTTTCTGTTAACAAGAAATTTTACGACAAAAAACTAAATTTGAAGTGTATAGGGTATCTTCTTCTTCTATGTGCCCTGTCCTTTCAGGACGTAGGCGATCATGGTTCTCCATGTCTCCCTATCCCTTGTGGCTCCTAGTATGTTTGCTCTCGTTACTCCTGTTAACCCCCGTTCCGTCAGCCACCTGATCAGGCCCTGCAGATATGTTATCCGTTGCCTTCCCCTGTCACTCTTTCTTTCTATTTGGCCAGTCAGTATCAGGTTCTCCAGGTTCTCCTTCCTCATTGCGTGTCCCAGAAACTTCAGTTGTCTCTTCCTGATGCTCAGTATCAATTTCCTTTTTGTTGCCATTCTTTCCAACACCTCATTGTTGCTTGCGTACTCAGTCCACGAAATCCGAAGCATCCTTCTGTAGAACCACATTTCCGCTGCTTCCAGTTTTCTCCTCATTTTCGATGATATTGTCCAGCATTCACTGCCGTATTGAAGAACTGACATCACGTAGCAGTCCAGCACTCTTTTCTTTGTTTCCAGTGAGATTTTCCTGTATGTTAGTACTTTGCTCAGCTTCTGGGATGCGTCTTTTGCCATGCCAATTCGCCTTCGGATCTCCGTGTCGCATTTTCCATCTCCAGTTAAGACACTTCTTAGGTATTTAAATTTTTTTACTTGCTTGATTCTGGTATCTCCCACATTTATTTGGCATTTTGGTTTGTACCTTTTGCTGATGACCATGCACTCAGTTTTCGTAAAGTTTATTTGTAGTCCTTTTTTGTCACACCCCACCGCTACCTTCTGTATGAGGTCTTGTAGTTTCCTTTCCGTGTCCGCAATCAGCACTGTATCGACTGCCTACCTTATGTTGTTCAAGTTGTGTCCACCAACAATAAATACTGGCGTGTCATCTAGGGTCCTCAAGATATTCTCGCTGTACAGGTTGAAAATCTGGTGAAAAGACACATCTTTGTCTTACGCCTCTTTCTATCTTTGTAAATCTACTGAGATCGTTACCTGTCC
Source organism: Ascarosepion bandense (assembly GCA_037127315.1). NCBI lineage: Eukaryota > Metazoa > Mollusca > Cephalopoda > Sepiida > Sepiidae > Ascarosepion > Ascarosepion bandense. The sequence continues at coordinate 3,578,302 of JBBBDQ010000187.1, forward strand.
GTATACATGCCGTTTGCTGCCAGTAGAGATTCTTGATTATTCTTATGTCTTTACCGAAAATATCTAGGTTGCCGAGCATCTCTATCAATTCTTTGTGTCGTATCTTGTCGATTGCCTTCGCATAGTCAATAAAACATAGGTACAAATCTTTCTTCATTTGTATTGCCTTTTCAGAGAGCATTCTAATCATGAATATGGCGTTCCTTGTTCCTGTGTCTTTGACGAACCCGCACTGTTCCTGCCCTATCTCTGGCCTGATTCTGCTTCTCGCTCTTTTCATCAGGATTCTGACCATCAGTTTGATAATGTGGCTTATTAAGCTGATAGTTCTATGTAGTTCACACCCGTATGCACTTGGTTTCTTCGGCAGTGCTATAAATATCGACTTGCACAGGTAGGTCGTCTGGTATTATTCCGCTGCTATAAATCGCGTTTATTATGCCCTGTAATTTTTTCTATGCCATATTCTTCTAAAGCTGTTAGCAGCTCTATCACTATGGCATCTGCACCAGCTGCTTTGTTTCTGTTCATTTTGGCCATTGCAGCTTCCACTTCGGATTTTAGTATTTCCGGTCCACCCATCTCCTTGTGTATTCTCGGTTGTTCTCTCTTGTCGCAAAAAGATCCTTTATATATTCTTCCCATCGCTGGAGTATTTCCTCTTTCTCTAATATGATTGTTCCATCCTTGGATTTTATGTATCCTGTTGAGGAGCAGGTTTTTTGTCCTGTCAGTTCTCTTATCTCTTTATGCATGTCTGCTTTGTTGGTCCTGCTCAGTCTCTCTACTTCTTCGCATTTGTTGTTGAGCCATTCCTCCTTGGCTTGTCTGCATTTGTTCCTTATCTCCCTGTGAAGTTTCTTGTACTCTCTCCATGTCTTGGCGTTATTTTTTGTCTCCTTTGCATCATGTGGAGGATCTCTTCGGTCATCCACTCGTTTTTTCTTCTGCATCTGATTTCTTTTGGGGCTATGTTGTTCGCTGATGTCACCATCGCCTTCTTTTAGTAAATCCCATTTTGAGTATCCTTTTCCAATTTGTTCTTCATATTTCTTCCTCACGCTATTATTTTATTCTTTCTGCAGGGTGAGGTAGCGTGTCGTATCGCAGCCTTGGTGATGTACTGGGCTTCTTCAGTCGTCGGAGTTTCACCCTTAGTTTGCAGATGACTGCGACGTGGTCACTCCCGCAGTCGGCACCTGGGTATGTTTTGCATTGGACGTCGTCAGAATGCTTCTCCAGAGAAGAAGCTCTAATGCTCCATTGCATTTCACCTTCATTATCTGGAACGCATTCAGGGTATCAATTGCTTCGACCGGGCCATCAATAACGTAGTTCACACCCATGCTCTGTTACCTAGCCTCTACACACTTCTTCAACAGCACTGGCTCATCTGATTTGGACATGAACAATATAAAGCAGATGGGAGGTTTCTGAAGGACGCTCCGTGCGGTCATCTGGTTGGAGAGGGGAGCTATCCTCCTGGAGATTTTACTGCGGTTTTTTATGCGTTACACTTCGAAGTCTGCCAAGATTTGTTTTTTACTGTGGCGCACCACGCAGGGATGTTTTGTGCAGATTCTACCCAGTAAGCAGGAAGGATGTTGCAGTTTGTCAGGACGACCATGAGGGTGTCCTCTAATCGCTTTCTCTGACCACCATGTGATCGCTTCCCTTCCTTTAGTTCACCGTAGAAGAGACGCTTTGGAAGACGGTTGTCCAGCCCATTGAAGTTGAGAGTGCATGAGCGTGGCGTGGATACTCTCTGTCTCGACTTATTTGAGTACCTCTGTGTCTGGATCTTTTCCTGACATTTGATACGGTGTAACGTTCTTAATCACCTCATATAGAAGGCGATCGTCTGTCTGGCATAACGATTGTAGAGGATGTGGGTTTCATTCGGGTACTGTTTGAAAGAAAGCACCAGAGCTTGCTTCGTCTGCATGCTCAATACACCCCGCTCGCAGACCCGGTCGTAGAGTTTTCGAACGCTGCCTTGACTCTGTAGTCCACTTCTACACCGAAGCCATCATATGCTTTGGAGGACATTTTTTGTAGTTGTCGCAAAGCAATGGTGATGCGTTTACTCTTGAAGCCACACTGGCTCTCTGGTAGCAGTTGTTGCTCAAGATATGTGTTTTGGTGATTTTGCAAAATCCTGCTTAGCAACTTTCCAGCAATGAAGAGCAATAAAATGCCACAAGAATTGTCGCATGTATTCCTGTTATCTTTCTGCTTATAGAGGTGAACAATTGAGGAATCTCTGTATTTGTGAGTGAGCTTTGCTTGGTGCTACATGGATTGGAACAGCTCGGTGAGGCGCTCGGTAAGACGGTTTCCATCAAATGCGAAGATCTCAGCAGGGATCAAGTCGGAACCCGGTGACTTGCTACTGGATAAGCGCTTGATAGATTTTATGGCCTCTTCTTCGGTTGAGGGTCGGTGAGGGAGTAGTTGATGGGGTCTTGCTTTAGCCCGGTGATTGCTTTCTCGTTGGTCGTGTACGGGTGGTTGAGGACGCTGTGGAAGTATTCTGCCCAGCTCCAGAATATCCTTGTTTGCGATCATCGTGCTCCCATCTGCACCGACGATTAGGGACTGTACGCTGGAGTGGCAGCTACTAAGTGAACTACCTAATCTTGACTTCAAGGACAAATACACAAAGGAGATGAGTGCGACAGATATGAGAAAGTTGGAAGACGTCGCCAACAATCGCTCAGGTTTGAGAAGCAATATATACCAAGGGGTAGAGTGAGAAGAGGAGAAAAGAAAGTTTGCAACCGGAAAGAAGTGTAGTCGACGGAAAGTCTGCTCACAAATTTTACATTAAGAACCATTATTTACTTCATGAAACAAACTTAACTGAATGGAAAATAAAACATCTGTTTTTTTGATTGCATATTTACGAAAAGAATTATGGTGCGATGGATAAATTCTTGTCTAAATAATGCAAAAATGAAAATAATACTTTTGGTAAATATATTTTGAAAGATATATTTACCAAAATTGCACAAAAATATCTTAAAATACTAAATAGTAAATTTATTTAATAAAATCGCCATTGGCTTCAACCACAGCCTTCAGAAGACTTCGGAATCATTTGCATTTCTTCTGGACTGTCACCTTGTTTAAGTTTTCAAAAGCTGTCATAATCTTTGACTTCAGTACCTATCTAGTATTACAAGGAGCTTTATTATTCTGTGGCTCAAATTCGCAACACACATAGTAATCAAATGAGTTGCAGCTTTGACATTTAGGTCGCCAGATGTAAAGTATGATGTGGTGAAAGAAATTAACAAGTCAAAAAACAAAGGAGAGCAGCTTTTAGGTGTATTCAATGCAATCGATGTGATTACACCCGTGTTAGCCTGTAAGTACATAACAGATAATGTACTGCTATCACCAGCTGAGGCATAACTCTTTGGCTGCAGATCTAAAGGTTTCTCAAGGCCGACAGGTGGGTGACCCACAAATTTACGCTTAGAACACGACCTAGAAAAAAAAGAAACGGCGCTTAATAAAAATGGAACTGAGGCCAAAATTTTAGACCTCTAGAAAACTACCGATAAGAGGATTCTTTGAAATATTTTTGGGTTGTGAGGAGTGTTGGCGGTATTATGCCTTAAGTACGGCATTTAAAATGAGCATGTGCAAATCTTTTCTGGCGTCATAGTTCAGGTTTACATAATTATTAAATACTAGAGATAAAAGTGATCATAACATATTTCTCAATAATATATTTTTAGAGACGTGACCAGACCCAGAGGTCATCATACTGACGTGAAAACAGCTGAGTTTAGATGCTAAATATTGAATATACATAATAAGATTGTGAAAATTATCACTGGAGTCCCTGAATTGATTGCAAAGCAACTCTAGATACACTTTGATGTCACTGGAATTCCACCCACAATAAGAATATTGCAAAAGGCAATCAACCTATTCTCGGAAAATATGCTGCTGAAAGTTTTTGTTATCTATAATTACTACCGGTGTTTGAAACAATCACCGTGTGAATTTTAATAGAGAAATATTAAAATATCATTGAAAGCGCTTAAGGAACTCATTAGCATGGACCTCTTCATAGGTTTCAGTTGAATGTGATATTTCAAGACATCAAAGAACTGCTTGGGGAATGAGCAACAAATGAGAAACATATCTGTGCATCAATTTCCTGATAGTCTTAAAATGTGTAAATTAACAAATGGTATACTCACGGATAGTTCTCATATTTTGTGTAAATTTCACACATTAAACACACTTATTTATATTTTACCTTCCGCTATGCACGTTCTGTTTGCATCATATGCAATCCTTAAGAAGACAACTGCTGGGACTTGGAAACTACTCATATTAGACAAAGTAAAGACAAGACACCATACTACTACTAATAGTACTACTACTACTACTAATAATAATAATAATATCGTGAACAAAGACCACAAAAAACAGAAGTGCATTCAAATGGACACTGCACTTAATGCAGATTGTAAATTTATCTTTGATTATTTAAAAAAAAAACAATCACTACACACGGATCTTGAATTAAAAATCCCAAAAGTATGTCATATGCCGTCATCAAAAATACCACTTGCAGATGGAGCCCCGGATTTTATTAGAAAATTTCTAAAAGACTCGTTGAAGAATTTTCATTTTACCCCATGCCGTAAAAAAATACAAAAAATAGTATACAGAAGTACAGCTCACACATTACAAAATGTTTAATCTATGTAAACAATATATGTGATCTTTTATGTCTTTTACAAAAATGAGCAGTAAAACATGTCATGAAACCATATTTCTGACCTTAGGTCTCTGGTTGTTACCCGGAAGAAGTTCTGTATACAAAAGAATCTAAAGAAAAAATAATATCGGTGAACTACACAGCCATAACTCTCATAGTTATGAAGACAACTTAATCGATTGCATGTCATGCATGCTTTGTTTTTTTTAATAAAGATAAGCTGCAACAAGTAACCCGTTCATTTGTTCCTTGTTAACTCGTTAAATATGGCTCTTTGTGGTGGATGCAATGTCTACCTCTGGTCATGGGAATTAGTAGTAGAAGAAAATCACGGCCGGATATTCCACTATTCTATGCTAATTCACACAAGCGACAACCGAACCTTCTGATGAAAATCATCTGATGAAAACCTTCTGAAGTTGATAATTCTGGACAAACATTGTAAGCTGTAGGGAGTTCGGTTAAGTATGGTCGAATCAAAGAAAATTTAACCGGCTCCCATACACTACGGTGGTGACCCGCGATGTACAAAGAACACGCACCCCAATAGCTACAATACTATTTAATTGTAGAAATTGACTGAGAAAATGTAATTTGGAAAACAGTTTTATTTATTCATAACGGACTCGATATCGGGGTGGAGATAGAAGTTTGATAAGTAAAAACTTTGTGTTTTTAACTGAGCAGATTCATGCCAACTTTTAGTCTCGTGAGAAGACCGTTATGATGTTTTCGATGATCACGGTTATTTGCCGTCTTCTTTATTTCAAATATATTTTAGTTTTTCTTCTTTTCTATCAGACAACAGCCATGCAGGTTTTAATTCTATATTATCAACAAATATCTTCCTTACCTTCGAGGATATAGTCGTTCACAGATTAAATTCTAATAATTAGTATATAAATAAATTATTAAAAATTAATTTTGATAATTTTAATTTGTGTTATTTAACCAAATATTTCCGTTAAAACTAAAAAGGATATTGAATAATGACTCTGAAATTTGAGAGCTGACAAATATAGAATATATTTAAAACATTTAAAAGAAATTTCGCAGTTAAAATTGAATTTCATTTGTTGACGAAAATATGTTTTTCACTCCCAAAAATATATATCGTAATATGAGTCAATTTTCGGGGAGTTTGGTCTTGAAAAATATTGCGTCATCCGTGATTGCATCGGATTTTTTATCACGCCCTGTCACTATTTTTTCGACTGTCGATTAGTTTTACTGCGGCCATTCTCTGCGATGATCGTTACTCCAAGGAAGCTTACGAAAATTGTAACGCTGTACGCACACACTGGTAAACCTTATAAAGAGATCGTGGATATTGTTAGTGTCAGCCTTTCAATTGTCAGTCGCGTCATCAAAGCAAAGAAACAACCTGGATCCATCAGTTTAAATAGTATTGGATTTTGACTAAAAGTTATTTTTTGTTTTGTTTTTTGTTAGACCCGGCATTTATTAAATAATGTGTTATATATAGTGTTGTGGGACAAGAAATTAAGAATGAAAATCAACGTTCTTCTCACTTTTACAAAAATTTACAATGATGTGGGAGAAATCCTGGTTTTTCCCAAACAGAAAAAGAATTAACCATGTACTTAAAGAAACAGTTGAAACCAGATTTCGCAAGAAGGTGTTAAATTGATTTTTGACCAATGGAAGTGACTTGCAAGACTTGAGGACTTCTCGAGTCAGCGTAAAACATCTAATGATAATAAAAATGCTCCGCTCAGCGTCAGTGAGACAGTCAGGGATGGAAACAGCAAATACGATAAGCTAAATATAACGAGAGAATCTTCAGGCTGGCACGGACATTCAGACTATTTTTCTTTCCTTCTGCTGATACCTTTTATTTCTTCTTCTGCGTGTAAAGACATTCCTACTGAACACATACATACGTACGTATGTATAGACTCTTTCAACAATTACTACTATGAATATTTTCTACAATTCTTGATACCCATAACTTTATCATTGAACACGAACTCTACCCTTAATAATGCTTCTAATTGCACATTCACTCCTACAACTTATGTTATTCATTTCTTTTAATAAATTACTATTTTAACATGAAAAATGTATATTTTATTCTTACACTATTCCACTATTCTACGCTAATTCACACAAGCGACAACTAACCTTCTTATGAAAATCATCTGATGAAAACCTTCTGAAGTTGATAATTCTGGACAAACAGTGTAAGCTGTAGGGAGTTCGGTTAAGTATGGTCGAATCAAAGAAAATTTAACCGGTCCCATACACTACGGTGGTGACCCGCGATGTTCAAAGAACACACACCCCAATAGCTACAATACTATTTAATTGTAGTAATTTACTGATAAAATGTAATTTGGAAAACAGTTTTATTTATTCATAACGGACTCGATATCGGGGTGGAGATAGAACTTTGATAAGTAAAAAGCTTTGTGTTTTTAACTGAGCATATTCATGCCAACTTTTAGTCTCGTGAGAAGACCGTTATGATGTTTTCGATGATCACGGTTATTTGCCGTTAGGCACAGTTTTTTTTCTTGTTTATATAAAATATAGAGTGTTTTTTGTGATTGGTTGATTGTTTTTCTTTTTCTATTTAACTTGCAGTTCATTATTTTATCTTATTTTTATTGTTTTTTTTTTTTAGTGTACGTGTTAATGAGTTTTTGTTAAATTGTTTTATGTTACGTTGGGCTCATTTGTTTTGTATTGATCTCTTTTGTATTGGTTTGACCTTTTTGTAAAAGCCAGTCCGATGTTTACACTTCCTCTAGCACGTGGCCTAGTGGATATAAACATTGGTTAGTTCCTGTCACTTGACCCAAAGAGTTGTGAGTTCAGTACCAGGCCACAGTAGTGGTGAACAAGTAAATTACAGGGTTATAGGGAGACAACTCATGATTACTAGAATAGGTTCCTATGCAAGGGATAGTGGTGATATACCCCAGTGATTATAATAAAGGGTTCAGTTCGAAATTACTAGCACCTGCAGAAGGCCGGAGTGTACAAAAGCGACAATGTCGTAGCAATGGCGAAAGGGGGTCAACAGTCCGAATAATGTAAATACTGTAAATACTACCTAATCTCAGGAACTAATGACAAATACCAGTCCGATTTTTTAGTCCTATATCTTTTGTGCCACTTGTGTTTAACTACACCGACGTTTAACTTTTTTAAACATGGTGCAAATTTTATCCCATGTCAATTTTTGCTCTTATTTTTCACATGTTCACCTGTTATGTAAAAGTGGAATGAAATCTTTCTTTCTGGCTCTAGTGTAAACCAGACCTATATATATCCCTTGCCATAATCCATTGTCATTTGCGTCCTATACTCCTTTAGTTCAACATTCAATTAAACCCAACAAGGGTTCATATAGCGTTAAATTAACCAAACTATACTAACATTAACGTCCATACTTAAAATGTATCGTCTCAAAAGAAGATACAGTAACTCATATTATAAGGTGCAATATAATTTGCTCCACACATTGAATAACAATACAGCCTAACTCTATTAGGTTATATTGCAAAGAGCCACATTTTAATTTATTTATTTAGTATCCAATTTAACGGTCCTGAAGGGTTTCTCTTCTTGTTATAATTCTAGAATGAAATGGATGGATGCCATAACATTGAGGTGACAGAATTTAGCATTTCAAGGAGCATGATTTAGAATAATAAAATCTGTGTGATCGAGTCGACCGGTTGCAAAAGTAAAAAAAAAATAGGAAAAGAAGATGGGAAGGTCGTGGGATCTGAGAGGCGAACGAACAGTAGTTTTTCCTGCGAGCTCGTGAAATTGCGCACGTGCGAGATTCCGACGTATTAAAAGGAATAATTGAACTCAGAATAATAGGAAATATTGTGTTAAGGCGGCCCCCGGGGCGAGAAACAGATGCGAGAATCATAAAGAAGGAAATCGCCAAAATTTGCGAATTCTACTGGAATAAAAGGAGGTCGAAAAAGAGATTGACTGGGCGGTGTTCAGAGTGGTGGGGAGGAATATGCCTTTTGCCGAGTTCACCCCTTTTGCCTCTACTAATGGAGAGGAATCATGCAAGTCGAAAACGTGCAGGAATAGTGTTCACACAAAAGTAGAAGCTGTCTAATTTGGGAATTTAAAAAAATTGAAAAATATATAATGATGATAATAATTGATCATCAGTCTAATGATAATGATTTTATTCATATTGTTTCTCAGAAATATCCTTGGCCTAAAGATGTCGGTAATAATATTTAAGATAAAGATTTAAAGATTAATTTTAGAAAGCATTAAATTACACTAATACTTCTGGTACATAAGTAACTGAAAATGGAAAAAATGGTTTTAACAAGTCGATAAAAAGTACTTATTAGGTTAAAACTCGTCGCAAATGACCGTAACCGGGGATTACAATTTCGTACAATTTTTGTTTCGATCCATTTTCTCGTTTTGGTGATGTTTAGAATAGGCAGACTGCATCCCTAACAGAGAGATAAGAAAACTGCAAAACATAACACCATGACCAGGATATAAACTAAACCGTTCTCTACATTTTTAACAACAATGACGACCGGAGCAATGCCAACAATACGTCTTCTCTTTCTTAAAACTGGCACTAACTTTTTCACTGGATGGTCCTCACAGTATATTTGCAAAATAAACCATAGAGATCTATTTGGGTGATGAACAAAAAAAATGAGCCTAATCAGGTGTCTGCATTAAAGATTGGTTAGCAACCCTAGTCGATAGGTATACGTGAATAAGAGGGATCAGCCATTACTTATTGTCTGTATATTTTATTTTTTCAGATTTTCGTATCCTGTTTATATATTGTAGATTCTTATCCTCTAATCAGATAAAAGCATTTTACTTCATACAGATTCCTCAGTGACAGTACATTTTGTTTTTTTTAATCATGATTGTACATACATTAGATTTTGTAGAGTCTGTCAGAGAAATGTTTTCTACTTTGCTATTTATTTAATCTTTTTTGTATGCTTACTGCCTTCGATTCCTCAGTCTTGACCGTTTCTTGTTTAACCATGTCTCTTTAGCTAGTCTGCACCCATCGAATCTGGCTTTGGTTCATAATTTGCATCATTGTTTGGATTTACTTTCTGTATCTTCCAATATTTTACTTATCAGTCACCTTTGTTTTGCTTTTTTGTTTTTTTTTTTCATTCAGGAATATTTAGTCGGTTCTTGTCACAAGTATCGCGTTTTAGATATTCACTTTAGAATATTTGCTATGCTCCAACACTCTCTTTGTTTCGAATTCTAGGTGTCATGTTTTTTGCAAGGTGGATCATTGTTGGTTTCTACTTATCCCACGTGCGTTGTGTTGCAATAAATATCAACTCGGAATGAGAAATCAAATAATCACGTTCGATTTCTACTTGAATTTCTACATTCACTTATGCGCAAAAACTCTTAAGGTATGAATCCATCGCTTCTCCCTTCATCTATAGGTTTAATAGCATGACAAATTAGGTTTTATAGCTTTGGTTGGAATCCGCTCTACCGCAGAAAAAAATTGCAATCTAATGAGGGAAAAATATTCTGCTTAGTCGAAAAAGACTTGATCGCCGCAACGTGTATCATACATGGCATTTAACTGACTGACTGGCTGTGCGTTGTGGTCCAGTAGATATCGACTCACATAGAGAACTTAGGGGGCCGAGTTCAATTCAATTTACAAAGGGATAGAGGCAATAAGTGGAAGTCCATGATCGTCTACGTCTTGATAGGATACGGCGCATGAAGAAGAATTATGATTGAGTTTTTAATTATTAACGAACCTTTAATCCTAACTTTTTATTTTACATCATTATTTCGTTTGCAGTTATATCTTATATTCATTTTATTTGTGCCGCATTTGAAAGTTCCTCACGTTATATGGTTTTTGTTAAGTGGTACAGTTATTTTGTGATTTTGTAATACTATTCCATGAGATTCGAAGAAGGGCGGTCTCGACAGAATTTTCAGGGTCACTCTCACAAAACTAATTGATCTGATGAAGCGGTTGTATAGGTCTAACACTTTAGAGATTTCTGAACGGGTTAAGCGCCATGCAAGGTTCTTTTAAAATGAAGACTCTAATCATTTTTTTTATATTTTTATTTCTTTTATCGGAGATTAGGTAGTACTTTTGATTTAGTTTCATTTTTGTAATCTAAACATTAATTTATATAAAACTTAGTCAGGCTCATACCTACTGTCAGCACTTATGCATGTTTTAGTGTCCCAAACAACGTTTCTAAAACTTTTTTTCGATATATAAGTAGTTTATTTGATTTTAGATATGTTCGAAGGCAGGTGGACACAATTTTTTAAAAAATTACAGGCCCTTATTGATCGCTGAAAATTAGACCAGGGCGCAAAGATGCAAGAGTAAAGTTTACGAGTAGATTCAGTTATCTGTGGTACACACATGGCATGCAATGAATTCAACTGAAAATTGAACTAGGATCTCTAATTTCTCACTCCGAGCCGATATCTACTGCACCACAACACACATAGAGAACATTAATGAGTGAAAATTATGCGTGTAACAGAAACATAAAAATCGTCTGGGGAAAACATTTCTACCTTCATCAACATCTTAGTAGATTTATTGCTTTGTTTGGTGTCAGTCAGTTGAGTGCTATGCGCTTTGAGCGATCATTTCTAGAAAGAGACATGACTGTCTGGGTAGAAGATTATCCCGCAGTAGGTTGCCATTTCTTTCTGCGGTAGACTGCTTGCCAACCAAGGCTATAGAACACAATGTGTCCTATTATTTAACCCATAACTGGAGTAAATAGACGGATTAATACCTTTCACAAGGGTATTTGTGCGGAAGTGAATGCAAGGAATTCAACTGGAATTCAAACTCGGCACTCGGATCTCTCGTTCCGAGTCGATATCCACTGCACCACAACGCACATCATTTCTTGCTGTAAAAGGATTAAAGAAATAGAAAGGAACATCGAATGCTCTTTTTATTCTTTTCTTACGAACCGTTAAAAGTGTTAATAAATACAAAAACAGTGAAATATTGTCTAAAACTATTCCACAAAACTGATTTTGTTTTGGTACGGTAGTTAAATTTATTCTGATGAACACAAAAATGACTATTTTGAAAGACTGGATAATCCACATGCTACATGCAGACCGCGAGCTGTGTTTTGTGCCCGACTGTGCAAGAGTTATGGATGTTCATTAACCAAACTGTTAATTATTACATGGACTTGTACTGTAGATTTTAGGTTGGTTGTTTTTGCTTATCAACATCTCTATGAGTTATTTAATACCGAAATATAAATATTTTGCACGCTATGTTATGGATTCAACAACGTATATTTTGTACACATTTATGACTTCATCTACAGATATTTTAATATTTGTCTATATTTCACTTACGCGCAAATACCCTTGGGAAAGGTATTAATCCGTCTCTTCCCTCCAGTTATGGGTTAAGTAATAGGACAGATCGGGTTCTATAGCCTTGGTCGGCAACCAGTCTACCGCAGAAAGCAATGGCAACCTACTGCGGGATAATCTTCTGCCCAGTCAGTTATGTCTCTTTCGAGACATGATCGCCCAAGCGTGTATAACGTATGGCACTTAACTAACTGACTGACTATATTTCTGAGATGAGGTATTGTAATTGTTAAAACTATTTTCATTGTTCGAACTCGTTTTTCTTTTTGTTGCAATATTCCAGACTTTTCTGCCGTTGTACGATTAAACTTTCCAACTGAACTCTTTATTTCGTTCCACGTGACATGCCTTTTATATCTCAGCATCAATTATCTCCCTTTCACTCAACTCTCTAAGAATTTTGTTCATCTCTGCTGTAGCCAGGTATTGAATACGATCTATCCAACGGTTTCATCCGCTGGGCCATGTGTTCATGAAGACAACAATGTATGAATTTTGGGGACTTATAAATCTAATGTTTCAGCAACCATCAGAACTCATATTACAATCGTTTTGTTTGTAAATGTTTTTTTTGTCGTATTTCATATTACCGGTTCCTATATTGCATTAATTTCTACGCTTATTTATGTTGTAAATGTAAAACTTTCTAAGCTCATTTTTCATGACAAATGCCGACCAAATACCAAATGTTTTCGGTGTCTTTTTTGTTTCCATTTAACTTGAAACGTTTTCCTTTCTCACATGAAAACCATCTTTCCTCTTCTAGTATTTGAATTGATTTACTTACACAAGTTCGTTATTTTCCTCGTTGTTTGTCTCTGCAACTCATGCCTTCAATATGTTCAGGGAATTTTAAATTCTCCCCCAAATTTTCAGCAGTCTATCTATTATTAGTTTCTTACAACTCCATCGTTGGTCACATGCTCAAAGAATGTTATTCTCTGCATTTTTCTGTAGAACCCCATGTCTGTACGCTCAGTTCTTTTCTTATTCTCAGAATTCACAGCTATACCAAAGGGTTTATATGAGAGTTATTTCTGACCATGAAGCCCCGGTTCGAATGTCATGATTTGTCTGGAAGGTGACTACTTGATATTATTGGTCAGGAAGAGGTAATACCAGCGTGTGGCACTTTTGAAAAGTCCAAACTTTGTGATCAAAATTAGATAGACTGCTCTCTTTGAGGACCCTTCATTGGTTGTGCTATCTCGAAGTCACAAGTCATCGTGACAGAGTGTATGAGCAGCCTTGTTCAGATTGTTTTTCACGACGGATAACGCGCTTTCACTTAGAAACTGTAATTAAAGCCTACCCAGCATAGTTGTCGTATAAAATATAGGTGGACTCTGTGGGTGTTGAATAAACTCAAGTGTGCCTGAGGAAGCGTCTGTAATGTGGATTAGCTAATCGCCATTGTAGACAGGCATCCTCGGATACAATTTTCAAGCCATGCATAAAAGGATTGATATTACAGAGCAGTTCAGTACCATTTGCTTTTTAACTATATTTTGTTTTTTTTTCTTTTTTGTTTTTAAATATTTTGTTTAACTTTTATCCATTTTCAAAAATGTTCATCTGAACGCCTGCAATTTTCTCTGTAGTCAAAAACTAAATATTAGGGTCAATAGTAAATGGACACTATTTCAAACAGTAAGCAGCAAAAGTGAATAGCACTTCACTTTGCCTCAACTATAGAATTAAACTCAGTCGGAATCTTAATCAATTGCTGCTATTTCAAAAGCCCTTCTCTATTATCAGTCAATAGAGGCACAGAAAGTTCTTACATTCTATCCATCCATAGTATTTGATTTCTTTTTGAGATCGTACAATGCAATGATGACTGACAAGAGTTTCTTGCATAAATTTGATACACACCAAATGTAGTCAGCTTCATTAGTTTTGTTTACAAGTTCTGTGTCCTTAGGGATGTTTAAATATTAAATTGAGCTCTTATCATTGCAGAATGGCTCGTATGTTATACTCAGAAAACATTGACATCAAATTCAACCCGTATTCGGTGCTTCTGAAATATGGCCAGAAGGCAGAGTTGATCTGGTTTTACAAATATCTGGTCGTACCAGTTTAAGAGACAAAAGAAAGGGAAATGAATTGGGGAAGGTTTCAATGGTTGGGTTTCTATGCGAAAAGAATAAAGGACAAAAGCAAATTGAATAACTTTAATAAAAAAGAAAGAAAGAAAGAAAAAAGAAAGAAAGAAAGACAGACAGAAAAGATAGACTACTTAAAGAAAGATAGCGAATAAGATGATAGAAGAATTTGGAAAGGATAAAAAGGTGAAGAAAGAAAGAAAGAAAGAAAGAAAGAAAACGAATAAAATGGTGGAAGAAACTGGAGAAGAAGAAGGGATGAAGAAAGAAAGAAAGAAAGAAAGAAAGAAAGCAAATAAAATGATGCAAGAAATTGGAAAGGAGGAAAAGGTGAAGAAAGAAAGAAAGAAAGTAAGAAAGAAAGACAAAAAGAAAGTAAAAAGAAAATATAGAAATAAAAAAAGAAGGAAAAAATAATTTAATATATCAATAAAGGAATAAACGAATAAAAGAATTGAGTAATTGAAAAGAAAGAAAATGCGATCACATAAAGTAAGAAGGAAACAATGAATGAAAGAATAATGGAAAGGCGATAGAAAGAAATAAAAAATATGAGTAAAAATAAGTGAGGAAAAATATATAAATAGAAGAATGAAAGAAAATATGTAAAGTTATATAAAGTACTGGAAGTGAAAAAAATTAAAAGAAAGAAACGAATAAGTTAATAAAATAATTCAAGGTCTCGTAAAAGTAACATATAAAGAAAAAAAGACAGAAAAAATAAAAGAAAAAAGAAATAAAGAAACACACGCACCCAAAAAACGAATAAGTTCATGGATGAAATTAGAAAGAAAGAAAAAAGTTAAAGAAAGTAAGAAACGAAGAAAGAAAGAAAGAAAGAAAGAAAGAAAGAAAGAATAATTAAAGAAAGATAGCAAATAAGATGATAGCAGAATTTGGAAAGAATGAAAAGGTGAAGAAAGAAAGAAAGAAAGAAAGAAAGAAAGAAAGAAAGAAAGAAAGAAAACGAATAAAATGGTGGAAGAAATTGGAGAAGAAGAAAGGATGAAGAAAAAAAGAAAGAAAGATAGAAAGAAAGCAAATAAAATGATGTAAGAAATTGGAAAGGATGAAA
The DNA here is from genome assembly GCA_037127315.1 of Ascarosepion bandense. Classification (NCBI taxonomy): domain Eukaryota; kingdom Metazoa; phylum Mollusca; class Cephalopoda; order Sepiida; family Sepiidae; genus Ascarosepion; species Ascarosepion bandense. Next base: position 3,593,636 of record JBBBDQ010000187.1, read on the forward strand.
AGGTGAAGAAAGAAAGAAAGAAAGAAAGAAAGCGAAAAAAATGGTGGAAGAAATTGGAGAAGGAGAAAGGGTGAAAAAGAAAGAAAGAACAAACAAACAAACTAACAAGGTAAGAAAGCAAATAAGATTATGAAAGTAATTAGAAAGGGCAAAAAGGTAACGAAAGAAAGAAAAATCGAAAGAAAGAATGTAAGCGATTTTTATAATGAAAAAGCGAAAACGAATGAAAAATTGCAACAAAGAGAGAAAACTATAACAGTCGGAAAGAAAACTATTAGAATTTTAAAATATACAAACGTGAAAAACAAAAGAAAGAAAGATATATAGAAAGAAATATTTAAATGGGACAATTATGGAGGCACCCGATAACAGCACGCAGAATTTGCAACAAATAATGAAATAGCTGAACGAATAGATGTGTTCAATAAAGGAGATGTCCAAATTGAAAGACGACATTGTTGGTAGCATGAGAAAGAAGAGTTGGGCGAGGAAGCGTTCATGTTAACTAAGCACTGCGTTTTCGGTTCTTGATGCTTCATCTTCACCTGAAAGAACTCTGATCCCGCATGAGGCAAACGACCTTTTCCCTGGATCGGCCAGTCTTGAATTTCTGTTGTACATGGACCATATATACACTTGTAGGGTCATTCTGTTTTCATAAACGACACTTAAACACGGACACATTGGCAAAGATCTTCCTCTTGAAGTCGTTCCAATCAGAAGGCACGCTGGTTTTCATGCCAAATCATGAAACCACGAAAACACTTCTGCGTTCCTTTAATAATATTATTCCTTTTTATTTGTCTGTTTATCTACATATATATATATATATATATATATATATAATTACGTATATCTATTTCTTTTTATATCTATCTATTAATCTATCTCTACATATTCATACACATTTAAAACTTATATCTAACTCTACTTGTATATATTTACCTATTATATATATATATATATATATATATATATATCTATTTCTTCGATATCTATCTCTACCTTTTTATATCTATCTATCTATCTATCTATCTATCTATCTATATATATATATATCTTATGTGTATCTATCTATCCCCTACAAATTTATATATCTCTATACTTATATCTGATTCTACCTGTATGTATCTATTTTATATCTATCTCTACATATTTCTATCTATTTCTTTTTATATCTATCTATCTATCTATCTATCTATCTATCTATCTATCTATCTTTATACTTATATCTAACTCTGTATATATATATATATATATATATATATATATATATATTTAATATCTATCTTTCCTTATTTATATCTATTTATTTTTATTTCTATCCCGACCTGTTTATATCTATCTATCTATCTATCTATCTATCTATCTATCTATCTATCTATCTATCTATCTATCTATCTATCAGAAAATAAAGACAATTTAACTTTTCGTAAATAGTTTTATTTTTCTAGTGTTTTTGTTTATGTAACGTTTTATATATTAAAAAACATTTTTAGCTTCGTAACCGCGTATGCAAATATTGTTTCTATTCATACATTGTATATATTTTTAAGGTTGTTATATTTTGGGGATGATGGTATGAATGAGCCATCCAAAAAATGCTTCCATGGGATGCGTCTCAAATAGCTTCAGACAACTAAGTTTAAATCCAAGCCAGAGAATGAGTGAAGGCGCGAAATTGGTGCCCCGTATCCAGATGTATCAAATAGATGGAACTAGAAATCCCAGAAAGGCAATCTATTTAGATGAAAGAAAACCATGATTTTAACCATCCATTGCTTTATGCTCATATTCAAATCACGAAAAAACCTATGGAAGTTAATCTGTAGAGAAAATTGAAAGGGTTCCCTGAACGCAAGGGGATATCAACACTGACAACTTTCCAGCAACTCCTGAAATCAATCCAACCCCAAATGTAATTCTCGGTATGATGTTTTTGGATCTTATCGGTACAGCCAAGAGGTGGGACAAATGTAATCACGCCAGTACTACTTTTATGTGCTGTGTCCTTTCAGGGCGTCGGGGATAATGGCCCTCCCCATCTATCCATTCTTTGATATTTTTGTTATTTCTCCCAAACTCTGTTCTGACAACCATTCGCTCAAACCCCCAAGTATGTTACTCGTTTCTTTTCTCTATCCCTTTCCCTCGGACTCCCCCTTGAATATCAGATATTCTTAGCCCGTTCTTCCTCATTACTTGCCACCAAAATTTTAACTTCCTCTTCCTGATGTCAAGTGTAAAGTTCCTTTTGTTTCCACTCATTTCAGCCCTTGCAGTCAAGCTGTCCACAAATGCGTTCCTTTTGATCTTGCTGGTAAAGCCGAGATATACGTGATGTTGTCTGGATAAGGCCCTGCCTCCAACTATTTTCGCCCAGGGCTGCCCCATAGAAAGGTCCCTATATTTTTCTTACACAGTAATTTACTTTTCATCGAAGCGGGTGCTACCATTATCTCGTAACATAAATGGATGCCTACTATATATAGTTATCACACCAAAACTAAGACAAAAACCATATAAATATATGTCCGTAAAATCTGAATCGTCTCTTACAACCTGTAGAACGTGTTCTTCGTGGTCAGGCGTACGAGTAAGTCTCTGTTTTCCTCGATCAATAGTATATAGTGCCACGGATCGGCAACGCGAAGTTAAACAGCAGTAAATGTTTGATGACTCGGTCTGGAAACGCAAACTCATACAGCTGTGCAGCTTCAAGTCCATTATCAAACGCCTGGTCGTATGTAAAATAATGCTGTTCAGAATATGTATCAGTCAGTGAAGTGATCTACATGATACACTCTTTGGCGATCATGTCTCTTTCGAGACGTAACTAGATAGACGTTTTTCACGCTGTAGGTTTCCATTCCTTTCTGCAGTAGACTGGTTGCCAACGAAGGCTATAGAACCCACCCAACCTGTCCTCCTATTCTACCCTGAGATGGAAAAAAAGAGATGGATTAATAACTCTCCCAATAGTATTTGCGTGTAAATGAACGAAACAAATTCGACAAGAATTCGAACGTGGCGCTTCCTTTTCTCATTTTAACCCGCTATCCTTTACACCACAATGCAATCCAAACGATATAAATACGCTGTCTTAAACGTTAAAAACAAACTAGTGAAAAATGTACACGAATGACAAATGTAACCCAGTCCAAATGGCAACATAGTGTCATCTACCGCAAACCTTCTTTGAACTTAATAACATAAAAACAAATGATTTGCAGACATATGTTTATATGGCAGTGGGTCTTTGTTTTGATGTGATGAACCAGCCCTCAAATTTTGCACAAGTATTTTTGATACATTATATATATATATATATATATATAGAGAGAGAGAGAGAGAGAGAGAGAGAGAGAGAGAGAGAGATATTATTCATTTGTAAACGAGTTATTACGCGACCTAGGTTTCTACCATGTGGTGTTTTAGGTGATTTGGAATAACTGATTTTACTGGTTTTTTAGAACACTCGTGTAACGGGAATTTTTTGAACGCTCACGCAACGGGGAATTCTTGATCATACAATTTTTCAAATTAGAAGAAATTATAACTTTTCTATTTATGGTTGTATGAGTCTAACTGGTATTTTAAGTTATGGCTATACTTACTCATAATTTCTCTTCTTTCATTCAGTAATACATTTTTGTTTGGGAATAACATAATAGCTAACTTTTCTTTCTGGCACAGTCTACATATTTTGCCACCGTTGCCATTGTTTTCACTATACTACACGTTACGTCTGGGTTTTTTCCATAATTTATTTTCAATTTCCACACGTGGTTAACCAATTTCGAACAATTATTTAAGTTTTCTATTTTACATGTAGATCTGTGATTGAACCATCTGGTCTTAAAAGTGTCTTTCGTTGATCCCAAATATGTTTTGTTTTGACCATTTTAATCATGTACTTTTACTTTGTAAATGACTTCTTTTGTATTACAAAGTCCTTGAAGAGGGCCATTTCTTTTTTTCCATGCAGTTACATTCTTTCTTAATGATCTTGTTTTGTACAATGTTAATTAAATTTCTGGCATCTTGTTTCTTTATAAAATTTTCAAAATTACAAGTACAGCTATAACTCAGTTTGATTGTATTCCTATTGAAAATTTTGTTTAGGTCTGAGCACTCTGAAAAGTGTTTATCAATCAGTTGAAAAACATTTTTTTCCTATTTTAATTTTTACTTCTAAGTTAAATAGTGCTTTCAAAAATTCCCCGTTACGTGAACGTTTTTAATAAAAAGACCGTTGAAATCAAGTATTGCAAATCGGCTGAATAAACCACATTGTAGAAACCTAGGTCTTGTAATAACACTTTTAAAAATGAAGAATATTCCAAACTCCTATAAAATAATTGTATTGAACATTTTTAATCATGGAGAGGTTCGCCGCTACGGACAAGGACATGGTTACCAAAGCCTGTGACTCATTTCGTGCCCTCCTTGAGATGGTCGTCGCCATTGAAAAATAATGCAGTATGTAACTCTAACTGGTGCTAAATAAACTGTCAGATATCTGCATATCAAATTTCTGTTTTTATTGTCTATTTCGTTTTCTTCTTGTCAAGTATCGGGTTTTGCTACAACATACTCTCTCTCTATCTATGTATATATATATTAATCCCGGCTGGAAGCAAGTGGATGTGTCTAGACACACAGATAAGCTTTGATACAACGAAACAGATTGTATGTGGATGACTAATATATATATATATATATATATATATATATATATATATATATATATATATATAATACTAATCACAGTGAAACTAACACCAATAATAAGAAACTAAATCGCTAGAACTGGCGCTAACTTAACTATAAAATAACGGTCTTGAACACCCAGAAGAGAACCTCATCTTAGGGCAAAGTCCAGTACCAGTTAGAAAGAAAAAAAACCCCGAGACGAAAGCTTAACAATAAAGTGATCGATACGAAATATATATATATATATATATATATATATATATAGATAGATAGATAGATAGATCGATAGATAGATAGATCGATAGATAGATAGATAGATAGATAGATAGATAGATAGATAGATCTGTGTTTACTTGCCTAATACAAAGTAGTCTTAATGCGTTTTCCCAATTCTTAACAATAAACAGGTGTTTTAAAAAGTGAGTTGGAAAATAATTTTAATTTAAAATGTAACTAAAGATGAGATTGGGCAGTTATGGAAAGAATACAAAAAACAGCATAAAACAGTTTTTAAAAAGAATGCAATCATATCAGCCTGCAATTAATAACGTTCAACCAATTACGATAATTTCTGTTTCCTCGCTGAGCACTATTTTGCAAAAATGATGAATTGGTTGATCTTAACAAAAAGAATGAAATAGTTGCAATAAATCGTCGATGAAGCTAAAATGAATTGTTATATGAACAACAATACGAGGCTTGGTTAAAACTTCACCAGCTCACCAAGATACTTTCATAGAATTTGACAAAATTAAGTTTTAATTTTTGTGCGAAAGAACGCAACCTACAATTTTGACTCAGATCGCAGATTCCACATTCCGCGCCGATAATCAGAAAACTACTCTCAAATCAATTACTTGCTTAGGCTTATGCCTATTTATTTTCCTGTCAGCGTATTACTGGGGGCCTGAAGGAATTACGAATGAAGCTCTAGGATGCCTTGTTGATCATATATCTTTTTTGTCAGTTGTTACCTTACAGTAATAAAGACAGCAGTTTAACTAAGTGATGCAGTTTTTATGCGAGGCTTGCCCAAGTATAAAAAATACTAAATAGAAGGTCGCACCAATTTTCTTTTTTCGCCTGTTCTCGTGCGTCCTCCGCTAACCCGCCAAGCTTTCAATTTATTCTATTTGATGATACCTTATATTTGCTCTCTATTTTCCGGCATATAATGCTCCATCAAATACCAATGTACATCTAATTTAATTTGAAGGTTATGGGTCAGAATCTCTAGAATATTTAGTTATTAACCAGAAATGTTTTAGAAATGCAACTGAAAAAATAGTGGTGTCAACTACAATTTTCTTGCATATAATTTTCTTTAAAAATTGCTTTCCCTAGAACGTATAATGGAAGTAATGTGTTGTTGTATGCTTTCTGTTTTTCTAAAGAGAAAGTGCTGTATCCTAATAAATATTTATGAGAAGATGGCAGATTAAATGCAGGCATGATAGACTGAACGATAGCAGATTTGTTTCGTGGGCGTTAGAATTTAGAAGTCTTTCCTCGCGCCAGTTAACAACTTATCGTTGTTAATTTCGAGATCAGCTCTCAGGTTTACTGTATTTGATCTCTTAGACTTTCTATTAAGGCAGGATCAAATCGTTTTGTCATAAGTATAAATACCGAGTGGGAAAATGATGAAGATCCTTGCTGAAAATAGAAAACAACGTAGACTGAAGGACAGAGATATTGAGGACACCTGTATTAATGTAAAAGTATCTAAAGGAATCGCCGTTTATATGAATTTTATTAAACGGTGCGTTAAGAAAGATCAAACGAAGTCGAATATTAGGCCAGAGAGACCATAACTTTCAAATTGGAAAGAAGGCCAACCTGTCGAACAGTGTCAGACTCTTTCGAAATATCTGAATACACAGTCAGAAACTCACCGTTCATACTTAAAGCTTGATAAACAAATTCAGGCATAACTCTTATCTGGTGCACCTTTCCTTAGGACAACTGCAGGAATACTCTTAATTTTACATACCTTGTATGGATACAGTGTTGAGGCGATTGCAACCATTATGGACAACTCTGTATATTGAACCACAGATAATCAAATTACGATAAAGATTATAGCATCTCCGCATATATAAGAAATTAATCTCTTATTAGTATAAAAGTTATAAGCGTTAGGCTTAGTGTTGTACAAATGATAAACTTGAAACTATTTTCTGAGATTAAACAGGTAATACAGATTCATTTCCTCACGGGAATATTTTTTTAATATGACTTAAGTTATCTAGTCTGCTATACATTAATTTCATATCAATATTTTCTTCTCACTAATTATATCACTTATATATATTATGACCCAAAACTAAGAAAAAAGGAGGAAAACGTGAAATAACTGGTTTCCAAATAAAAAATATTCAAACGTTTTACAATAAAATTGTATTTAACACTTTTTAATGCAACTGTGTATTGATCTAATTTAATTGTGACCAAAAACTAACTAATTAATATATGTACATAGTCAAGTTCATGTAGATTTTGGAGTAAAGACTCGTGTTTTTAATAATTTTATTGACAAAAAGTATTTTCGCAAGTAAACTTTTTATCAAAGATTGTTCAATATGCGGGTGGAGACATAGAATAAACTCTTACGATTGTTCATATATATATATATATATATATATATATATATATATATAACGTTTATTTTATTGGGTATTTAGTATTCTAAATAGACGTAATATTATTCTGCTTACTCATTCAAAACATCTCATTAAAGAAATTGTGTTCTCCGGCAGGGATCGCAATTTGCAGGTCGATAGGATTAATTGATACGCAGAGTTTAATAATAAAAATAGGGCTTCTATTTTAAAAATGGAGTAATATATGCTATTATAGTGGATTTTATTTTAGCATATTATAGCAATAAAATTTTTTATATAATTTGTTCGAACATTATTTTTAATCGATACTCGTATTTGGGTAGATATTCTCTTTATAATGAAACAATATATTATAAATATATACATACATACACACACGCACACACACATATATATATATATATATATATATATTCCTACCAGCCTGATTATTTTCGAAAGATTTTCTTACGAAAATCTGTATCATTTGACAGGATTCCAACTTCCGACACCTAACAAAATAGGAAATTCACCAATTTATCTATGTTGTTAGAGGTCGGTCGAAATATATTCATAAAATATAATGTTTAATTAAAAACAAAATATCTACGCGAATACGAGTATCTATTAAAAATAATATTCAAACTAATAAATTAAATATGTCGGTTGTCAATTCCATTTTATCAATCATAGGAATTTTCCGTAACATGTATAATATATATATATATATATATATATATATATATATATATATACAGCAAAATTAGTCGCCTTTTCTGGATATAAATAAAAAAATTATATGGATAATTAGTCGTCTTTTCTGGATATAAATAAAAAAACTAAAAACATGGTTATACATAGGAAACTTTAGAAAGCATTGATATATTTCTTTTTTTCTTCATATATTTTGTTCCTGAGTAGGTTATACTTTATTTGTATTACACACAACATGACGAAACGAAAGGCAAAATTGAACTAGTCGACAATTTGCTATAATTTATCTTAACTCGATTTTGTATTGACTTGTATTCATGATATCATTGGGTAATATTTTCTTTTTTTTTTGTACGGTGTTTTGCGGTTCATACGTAGAATTTCTAATAATATCAAGAATTTTGTAACAATAATCTGTTTGTATTTAAAAATTCCATGAAACTGTTTGCATATAAAGTTTCAGTAAAGTGTATATAAACATATCATAAAACAAATTAGACCATTATATGAGTGATAAGTTTTTCTATCCTAAAATAAAAAAAAACATGGAATGAAATAAAAACAAACAAGAAGAATGAGATTAATTTCTCAAATAAACACAAAATAACAATTATGAATATATTTTTGCAAAAGTAGCGAGACAGTAAGTGAAATTGCACAGACCGATATTTGCACGAAAACGTAAACTTAATTTCTGACAAAGGTAGTACATTTAAAAATATAGCCATCATAATCGAATTTGATAAAGAAATCAGCTATCGAAGGGAAGCAATCAACCTTATAATTTCACTTTAAACAGAAGAGAAATAAAAATATGTAAGGAAAAATATATATTCAAATATGATCAGAGGAAACCACACCGAATTTCAGTGGACACCAAGAAGAGCTAGAATTTAATTTTTGTAAAATTAAAATCAGTATAGAATCTATGAATTGGATAAAAAAAAAATATATGATATGATTAAAAAATATCTGATTGATATATATGATCAAAATAGATGATTAAAAAATAGTATAGAATATATTAAGTTAATCAAGATTTTTTTAATTATTTCACCCCAAGCAAGGCGTTATAGCCACTAGTTTGCAGGGGCTTACACGAGAAAAAACTTGTTAAAGGGAAATTGAAGAAAGGATAAAAGATGAATGGGATTCAAGAAAACTGAAGATGGCAATTGACGTTGCATTTAATTTTGGGGGGATTCTAGCATATAAATATAATTATATGATAAGAAAATATTTAATTTAATTTAAATTTTAAAATGTGTTGGAGTTTTGTTTATTAACCCTCCAGGTTTTATTTATTAAATATTATTTTATTTACTTTTTTAGTAAATATATAATAACATATAAGATATGTCAAATTAATAAATAAAAAAATCATCACTTCATTATAAATTGATTTGTCTACGTAAAGACACGAAACTAAGCAGATGTTAGTTTTTCAATGTCTGAGAAAGATTTGCATTTATAAGGCACTATTCATCTTTGCTTGATCATCGACACACTTCATGGTCGATATAATCTAGTCACACCGCAAAAATGAAAGAGAGGAAGGATTGCATTGTGTTGTAATAAATATCGCCTGCGAATGAGAAATCGAAGATCAGAGTTCGAATTCCAGTTTAATTGGTTGCATTCACTTACGTGAAAATACTCTTGGGAAAGGTATGTATCTTATCACTTCTCCCTCTAAGTATGATTTATTTAATTTCGGTTCAATAACCTTGGTTGGCAACCAGTCTAACACAGAAAACATGTGTAGTGATACCGACCAAGCAAAAGCGATCGACCGGATGTTTGCACTCTCACGACCAAAAAGCAAATGACCAAAACTAGTCGTTGCGCATCCTGATCGACGCAGATGTTCCGGTTGAAAACTAAAAATTAATTAAATATTAAATTTCCAGTTATTTATCGCCCAATGAGAAGCCCAGAATCAGATACGGATGTGAATTCCCAAATGATCCGCTGCGATCCATCAAGTCGAAATAAAAAGCCGATACCGACAGACCGACCCAGACAGACACACACGGACTGACTCGGGAGAGACGAGAGTAATTAGTATCTTCCTTGACCAAGTCAAGCGGCTACTATGCTTGCCTCCCTTCACCTTTCTTTTCCTTCTTCACTGTCTCAAAACCGCTTACTGACCTAAGGAGCGGATACATCAAAGACATTCCTTACTTACAACGCTCCCACATACCTAAGCATTAATTGCCATGAACATTTTAGCGCCCGTTGGACCCATATTTAAAGGATTACTTTAATTGTAAAAACCTTAATAGATATGTGTATATATAAAATGTTATTTCTCAACTCAATTTGCCTTTCTTGATTTATAATCTTTTTATGACTTATAGTGGGCTATCTACAACGAGGCCAAATTCCGTTAATCTTCAACAATATACTACTACCCTTCAAAAGAATGCGTCCCCACTATACATGTCAACCTTTTACGAGAGAATATGCTACATAGTTAGCCATAGATTGAAAGAAACATGATCACCCAAGCGTGTATACGTATGACATTAAACTGAGTGGTGAAAGTCTGGCGCCGAAGCGGCCGTACCATAACACAAGTGTCCAATAAAACTTTCTAATATTTAATCTATAGTTTAAGTGGAGTAATGGATTTTATTTTTTTCTCAAGTTTAGTTGTACGTAAGTAAATGAAACGTGACCGACTGAAACTCGAACTCGGCTCTTCCATCTGTCATTGCAAATTACACCACCCACAAAACTAGCCGCGAAAGATGAATATTAAATGATGATGATAGAAAAAATAAATATAGTATACATTGTTAACATGAAATAAATATACAGAATTTTAATTGTTCCAGAGTGGTGTCTTTATTATTTGCTTTTTGGAAATGTGACGATTACGTCCTGCAGTTTTTGGTTCTAGACTTTCGTTGATTGATTATTCATAATTCAAAAGTAGAACTTTGAAAGTTTTAAGATAGTTAATTTATTGAAAAATAAAAACACTGAATCTGTTAATTACTAAAAACTTTAATGTAGTATTATTTATTTTCTTAACTACTCAATAGCATAAATGTTTTTAAATCTATGATCAGTTTCAGATATTATTCTATCTGTAGTTTTGTTTTTCAACAGTTTTTTCTATAGAATAAAAGGCAGACGGCCGAATATTTGTCTTCCAAATGGCCTAAGCCGAAACTTTTCCCAGAAAACTGCCCCAACGTTATAAATCTGTCTCCTTGTCTAAAAAAATATGTTATACAATGACTATACTGACAAAAATGCTTAATGCATGGAATAATAAATTAAATGGGGAATTGTGTAAAAAAAGACAAAAAACATTTCAATAACAGCTAACCTTGCGGTAATTTCAGTTAAATGTAGATATAACCAATATCAACCTTGACAAAATCTAGAATATATGTCTATTAATTTGTCTATTAAATATGGCAGTGTTGGGAGAAGGAAAACTTAAAATTTATCAAAGAAAAGAGTACTTCATTTGATGGGCTTGAGCAAATGGATGAGAGAGCAGGATTTGTGAAGAGTAACAAGAAAAAAGGTGTTAAGTGCTACAAAAGACAGGGAGATGTGGTAGGCTATTATCGCCTACGTCTTGAAGGGACAATCATATAAAAGAAGTTTGTTGTGATTGATAACAAACATTGTCCGGTTTTTTCTTCACCTTCAAGTATCAGAGATTGTACTTAGTACCGACTACCTACCCACACACACACACACACACACATGCTGTCTAGGGACAAGAACCCGGAAAATAACTTTGCTTAATTTCCGCTTCTGGGACAAAAGGCCCAGAGGTATATTATATGTATACATTTGTGTGTAGAGAGAGTAAATTTGCAATCTTTTATATTACTACTATGTCCAACGTGTAGCTTGTCCGATGCAAGGATTTATTAGGTGTTCATTTATTGGTGACACATATCAACATAAGTCTTCATACTTGATGTATTATTTCTTAACTTGTTTGATTTAAATAAATTCCAGAAATGTTGGCAACTAAGATTATATATTGTCTAAAGCCTCTTCTCCTCTCTTAGCCTTTCCTTAAAACTTTAGCCACACACACACACACACACACACACACACACACACACACACACACATATATATATATATATAGATAGATAGATAGAGAGAGAGAGAGAGAGACTGAGACTGAGACTGAGACTTAAACAAAGTGGAGGTCATTTTATACCTTAGGTACTTTGGTCCAGTGGATATCGGCTCGGAACGAGAAATCGGGGAGCCGAGTTCGAATTCCAGTTGAATTCATTGCATTCACTTACGCGCAAATACCCTTGGGAAAGGTATTAATCCGTCTCTTCCCTCCAGTTATGGGTTAAATAACAAGACAGAATATGTTCTATAGCCTTGGCCGGCAAGCAGTCTACTGCAGAAAGCAATGGCAACCTACTGCGGGATAATCTTCTGCCCAGTCAATCATGTCTCTTTCGAGACATGATCGCCCAAGCGTGTATCACGTATGGCACTAAACTAACTAACCTTTCGACCAACACTTTTTCAAGGGTATAAGTTGGCAAATTATAAAACAATCACAGACGCAATCTATCACAGACGCAATCTATATAATGAATGAGGAGGGAATGTTGGAACACGATTAATATAGAAAAGTTTTTATTACAAACAAGTAAAAGAGTAAAAATAGCAAGGGTGAAAAGAACAAAAACACTCACAGTCCCTCCAACAAGTGTAAAGAGCAGATAAAATGCTCTTTCTGTCTACACAGGCTAGAGTGGTGAATTTTTATGAATACAGCCTCAAGGACACGGAGATGGTCGGGTACTGTGTAAAATTGTAAACCATGTGTTTTCATAATCGGAGGCACACTCAAGGCTGTCAAGCAAATGCTGAATTGTGAACTGATTGAGTAGTTCTTATACAAGGTCCCTAAGGTATAACATGACGTCTACTTTGTTTAAGTCTATGTTTTGTTTCTGTGTGCACAAATGTCTTATATATATATATATATATATATATATACATACATATATATATACATACATACACACAAAAATCTAAAGTGAGCCAAAACCTACCGCGGTTTCACACTACGGATCGTCAGGGCAAAGGGTCTTTGTCCTGACGATCCGTAATGTGAAACCGCGGTAGGTTTTGGCTCACTTTAGATTTTTGTGTGTCTTTGCTCTACTTTTGTATATTTTCTTTTGTACTTTGTATCGAGCACTTTTTCTTGTGTTGGTTCCGTTTGGGTTTTTTTTTTCTTTGCTGCGGAGTATTGAATGTTTTGTCCTTGTTCCGCGGATTTCTTTTTTTCTCCCCATTTATCCGACGCCTTAGTGCACCGGATTGTAACGGAATTAGGTTCTGTTTGTTAGTGGTTTTTTTAAGGTTTATTTTAGTATAAATTTACGGCCTACATACTTACAGAGTCTATTTAGTTATTATTTATATATATATATATATATATATATATATATATGGTGTCTTTATCAGAAATTGTATCTAATTTTAACTGTTTTTTGGTGGGTTCATAGTAGATTCTGTATAAATGACAGTTAAATGACAGTTTCTGTTAAAGCAACATAATCATGCGCTGATAATATATTTCGGTGACACGACAAAGATATGGTTGAGATCAAAAACAGGATCGACAGAAAACAGATAATATAAACTCGACTGACAGAAGTGTCATTACATCAAAGGCAGCCAGCTTCAAAAGCAATAGCCGGTGAAAATGATTCATGGAAGTGCCTAGCCACAGATGATACAATTAAGTGAAAACTCAAGATTGAAAAAATACTTGGAAATTTCAGCTTATATAAGTTTGGAGTTTTCGGTTCATGAAGAGAACATGGAAAGAACACCGAGAGTATGCATAAGGAACACAGAGAAGAGAGAAGAAAAACAACACCCGTAATTAACAACTCACTGACTACTCCCTTGTATGTGCGTGATTCCCTCTGATTGCTACTCCATTCGACCGTCGTTGACGAAGAATAAAAATATATGTTTATATTTTTCAAATATACATGTCGTTGCTCGTTGTTATCCGTCAGACGATCGTTATCGTTCTTATCTAGAAATAGATATTATACTTCATATGTAAATTTGGTGTGCGCAGTGACTTGCTGTTTTTTTTTAAACAGATTAATAATGGACCTGTTTGCCATCTGTGAGGATGCTGGATGATTGTAGTAACAAACGACATCAAAAATGGCAAGTGATTTTCCGTTTTACATTGTGTGTACTCTGCTCTTGTGTTTATTATACAAACAAAAGTTGGTAGTTTAAAAAACGAAAGATCGAACAGTGTACTTTTTAAAATTTCGTGTAGTTTCTCACTTTGAATAAAGGAATATGACATGTTAAAACACATTAGGTAGAGTAGTACATCTTGCAGAAAAGGCATGCGTGGAGATTGGCGGGAGTAAACGAGTGGGTGAGGGAAATTAAGCTCACAAAAGAAATGAATTTGAAAGGGTAAAAAATATGAGGTAAAAGAAATGAGACTGACGAAGAAAATAGAGTTTGTGAGAGAAATGAAGTTGACACGGTAAATGAAGTTGGTTCAAAGCGAAGAGATATTTTTGATCCCTTTTAAATATTAAGTTCAGTTACAACTCCAACGAACGTTAGGCAAGTGAGTGCCTTTATTGAAACGACCTCCTACTTTCGTCGCTTTGTTAGGAAGAACATAAAAACCAAGGAAAGCCGTGATAGAAATGTCCTTTAGTAAGACTAAGGACGTAGAGTTTGAGGTTAGTGATTTTGAGAGCTATAAAATCACCGTAAGATAGAAAAGTTAGACATGCGCTGGCAGATATGGTGTAAAATAAGATGTTACAGAAGAAACCTGCGAGAGGAACGAAGAACGCTTGCAATAATGAGTTAGATTAGCTTTCTTGTAACAATGCATGCGGAAGCTGTAGTCTGTGTGGAAAACATAAATTTAAACAATATTTAAAGTGTGACGGACCCATTTTTTTTACTAAGTTAAAGGGAACTGCAGGTGATACGATTTATCATCTAAGCCAACTGCATGCAATCATCAACATTCAGAACGTTAGTTAATTTTTCTTCGTTTATTTGTTTGTTGGTGTTGCTTTCTCGGTCTGACTGAATGGCATACACTGCAGATAATACAGATTTCTATGTTCAAATATAGTATGTTTGAAATTAAGGAAATTATATCTGTGACGTTAAACTTGAACAGAGGCACACATCGTGTATTCGAAGTTTATTTACCCGATCTCAATTCTTAAATTAGAGCACAGTTTCCGCCTACGACCGTATGGTCATGCAACGAGATTTCTACTAGTATGATGCAACTCGGAGAAAAACCGAATTTTTGAAACATTACAGAATATTATTCTGGTATGTGTGTTCTTTATAAAAAAAAGTAAATAATAAAGAAAAAACAACTTTTGAAACATTACAGAATTATTCTTTTAATGTGTGTGTTCTTCAAAAGCAGTAAAATACTAGGTTCTCTCAATTTTCTCCTGCAGTGCATTGTGCGTTATATTTATTTTTGTTTATTTCAAAATTCTCTTGAGATTATCACAAAGAAATTGTTCGATGCTGCAAAGCCAATCACAAACTCGCTAAAAGGCTAAGGATATCTGTAGCAAATCACTTCTTTAGTTGATCAGTGTAAGGCCCAGAGTGAATTGAGTTGGCGCTCAAATGAACAAATAAGTAACTGAAAAAAATAAAGATATAATAAGAGAATAAACGGGAAGGATAAAAACAAGTTAGGTGGCATATCGTTGTGGGAAAAAATGCTATCAGTCACTTCTGGATATGAATAGACCTTTAGAAAACCTTGGAATTTGAAACACTATGTGCAAGATAAATTCTCTTAAGTTTATAAGTTATGTTATCACTTGTCTCGGAAAGGTGATTTTCAAAGTGTGTCTTGCATATAGCGTAAGGCCAAAATTGTAGAGCACAGAGTGAGGATCTGACTCGCTGCTCGGTCGTAGTTTTTCTAGCGCTAACCATTACACTACGTTGTGGTACTCACCGCGTCTTAGAATATTTAGTGTTATTTGCCCTTTCTATAGGAACTGACTCTTCCTTCGTCAATAAATAATAGTCAAGACGCAGCGTATCTATACCGTTTAGACTTACAGCTCTGTTTTGCTGATTACTAACACTTCTTATTGTATATAGAAGGTCGTTCTGAATGTGCGTGCCTCTTCATCCTACAGCAGGAATGCTGGTGTCCCACAGGGCTCTATCCTGGGCCCAACGCTCTTCCTTATTTTCATCAACGACCTCCCAGATGAGATCAAGTCCCAAGTAGGCATCTACGCAGATGACACTACAATATACTCCTGTACCAGTAAGAAACCTGTCGTAGCGGACAGACATAATCTCGCTGCTGACCTTGAACGGGATCTACACTCTGTGGTGAACTGGGGCAAGAAGTGGCTTGTCAACTTCAATTCGTCTAAGACCAAGCTGTTGTCTGTCAACCATTATAGGCAACCTCTCCTGCCTTCCATAAACATGGACCAAGCGATTCTCCCTGAGAGCAATACACTACGCCTCCTCGGCCTTACCCTCTCCTCAGACCTGAAATGGAACCACTATATTGAATCCATAGCTAAATCTACTGCTCAGAAGGTTGGATCACTATGTCGATCCAGGATGTTTTTTCCGCCTGAATCCATCCTGCATATATACAAGTCAACCATCCGTCCGTGCATGGAGTATTGCTGCCATTTATGGTCAGGCGCCCCTGCCGTTCTCCTCAGTGTTCTTAACAGGCTCCAAAGGAGAGTCTGTAATGTGATAGGTACTGATCTGGCGGCTCGACTGCAGCCACTTCCCCACCGTCGAAATGTGGCCTCTCTTTGTCTGTTCTATAAATACTTTCATGGCTTCTGCTCGGACGAACTTAAGTCACTGGTGCCTCCACAACAGGTGTTTACTCGTGCAACCAGACTGGCAACTGGGTCCCACCCATTGACAGTCAGGTTAGCGAAATGCAGACAACAATTCTACTCCTGCAGCTTCTTCTCTCGCATTTCCCGCCTGTGGAACTCGCTCCCATATTCTTGCTTTCCTGACGGCTACAACCTCCAGAAATTTAAATGCAAAGTCAATATTCATCTACTAACCACTGGGCTCTAGCTCTCTCTCTCCACCCCCGTATAACCTTCCCTTTCTCTCCACCTATGTATCTGTCATCGCACCTGCATTCTCAGCTTTCTATTGCTCCTTTCTAACTAGTTTGTACTGCTCACTCTTTTCTAATTTTTTTTTACAGTTATGTAGCCCCCTGTACATCAGTGGCATTTCTGCCTTGTTCGGGGTGAAATGATTAAAAAAAATAATTGTTCTTCTATTCTAATACGCTGTTTGTTCCTACCTTCTTGTTTCCCTGTTTTATTTCCGGGGCCAAACACGTCACAACAACTTGGTAACGATGTTTCGCCACAACGTAAACGGACGACATACTCAGTGGTAATTTTAAAGAAAAAGGAAAATGGAAAGTAAAATAAGAAAAATGAAAAAAGTCGAATTATGGCCTGAGTCATTATTATAACTAACTTAAGAGGCCAATTGAAAATTTACATTGGGGAAAGTGCCCTTTGTATAGAATTAACTAGCATCATAGTCCGGCGTTACCCGTGAAACTTAGAACATTTTATTAGTAGGACTCGATTATATCAAAAAAATAATTATATTAAAAATTGTTGTTTATAAATTGTTAAAAAATTTCATTAAAAATATCTATTTTCTTTTGTTTTGCGTAAATGTGATTTGATGTTTTGTGTGACATTGTAAACAACATTGCCTTTGATTTTGTTTCGAAATTACGGGGAAAAATATTAACATTTTTGTTGACTAAATGAATTTAACATAAAATAAAAAATATTTATTATGTTTTACTGAAACTAGAAATATAAATATTATTACGCTCTCAGTTCAGAAATTTGAGAAGAACATTTAAAAATGTGGAAATATAAAAACTATTACGCCCTCAGTTCAGAAAATTCTGACGAATATTTAAAATATATACGTTAAATTTTAGAGAAAAAAGTTACATTAATGTAGCACGAATTACAGACAGTTGATTTCCTGCATGAAATATTTAACGAATAAAAAGCTTTATTTTTTTAAATTTTATTTTCTGAAGTATGAAATATTAAATCGAAAAAACTGTCTTAAATAACTAAATTAAACATTAGTAATTTTTTTTACATATTTTGTTTCTGTTTGAAAAAGCACTTTTTTAAAAATATTTCTTTTTTTTTAAATTATGGGGAAAAATATTCACATTTTTTTGTTGACCAAATGAATTTTTAAAACGTCGGAAAAAAATTAAATATAAAGGCTCACCTTTTTTTAATAAAAATATTTTAGTCGCGTTTGAGACGTGTGATTTGATTTCTGTGACGTAATTAAGCAACCATCTTAGATCTTAGATGTTTTATGGAGCAAATGTAAACAATCGGCTCCATTGGCAAAAAAGTGCGAAACAGAAAATTGCTGAATTTAAACTCAAAAAGTATGTATAGACCTGGCTTCCCTGTAGATATGTGTCTCTAGAAAGTTTGAATGGCGTAGATTAAAAAATGTAGGCGTTCATAGGTTACAGTCACATACAGACTCACAGATTGCTTTATATATTGAGAGATAAGAACATAACATGCGCACAATTGCAAGAGAGGACAGTGTGGCCATTGATATTAATAAATTTGTTTTACTTTTGTTTGTATTTATTATTCTGCAATCATTGAATAATTTTATGTTCTCATGAAGCGTACGAGCCAGAAAGAGAGAGATGCCCTTAAAATATTCATAGGTGATCATTTTGAAAATGAGTGTCCGAGGAATGTAATATGTTTCTGTTACTCGACAGCAATATCATGGACATCGAAAGCAGAACCGACAGAACTCTGCTCGACGTCGAAGACAGAAAATATAAATAGGACCGACAGTAGTGTCATTACATCAAAGGTAGCCGTCTTCAAAGCCAATAGGCAGCGAAAATGATTGACATATGGGCCTAGCTATACATAACACAAGTGAAAACTCAAGATGGAAAATATGTGAACAATTCAGCTTATTATTCAGCAAAGTTTTTCTGTCCGAGAGGAGAACACCGGCAGAAGACCGAGGGAAAAAAGAGAAGAGAGGAGAAAAGACAATTCCCATAAGACAACTCTCTCGTATGCGCGTGATTCCCACTGACGACTACTCAAAGCAATAGTCATTGCATAAAATGTTTTATATATGCGTATTCTTGTTCGTCGTTATATTTTAAGACAATCGTTATCGTTGTTCCTCTTTTATCGGTCAAGACAATTGTTGTTTTCTAGCAGCAGAAGTATATAACACGCTGAGCGGGCGGTTGCAACAGATATTTTCTTTCCATTGTCAGAGACGAATATACTCAAAGAACTAGCAGCCACTTAAGTAATTAACTCTATGTCTATTGCATTCACTTACGCGCAAATACCCTTGGGAAAGGTATTAATCCGTCTCTTCCTTCTAGTTATGGGTTAAATAACAGGACGGATTGGGTTCTATAGCCTTGGTCGGAAACCAGTCTACCGCAGAAAGCAATGGCAACCTACTGCGTGATAGTCTTCTGCCCAGTCAGTCATGTCTCTTCCGAGACATGATCGCCAAAGCGTGTATCACGTATAGCACATAACTAACTGACTGACTACTTTCGAAAAGTGATGGTCTTGATCCCGTAAAAAGATTTTCTCATAACACTGGTTCCAAATTTAATTTTTTTTTTTTTGTAAATTGTCTAATTTTTTTAACTGATTTATTTATTAAATGCTACAAAAACTTTTGGAAATTGATTAATAGGCATTGATAAAAGTAAGTGCATGTACATTGAATATTACGTTATCATTCTGCAAAATCCATGGTATGAACTTCTTTTTATTCGAACCCATAGAATACTCACCGGCATAAATGTCAATGTTCAGAGTTCAAGAGTAATCAACCATCCCGACTGCATTTCAGCGTCCCTGATACCTGGTTTCCATCTCTTTCATGTCGTGATGGAATCTCTCCCCTTCTTTTCGCTCATTAATCCCAAATTCTCAGGATATGTGAGATAAAGTAAAGTATTTTGATGCTCATGTTGAACCCAAAGGTTCTGCAGTCGGCATATTGGTGACGAGTCCTGCATTATTCCTGGCCTTTATGTTTCACAGCCAGAACAAAAGACTTCTACGCTTCTATCTCTATTTTGTCCATTGGGTTTTCAAACTCAGGATCTCTGATGCGCTGACAAATTTGAAGACCATCAATGATGCCATCTTTCAATTTCTCCATAGTCAATCCTGGAAAAGCCTGGTGCAAGTAAGTGAAGCAGCCACCCTCCTTGTTCAGAGCTTTGGTGAACTGTTTAATCAAGCCGAGTGGGAAGTGTACCAGAGAGTTGTTAATGATGTTTCTTGCTCTGTGAGGCACCACTTTCTCTCGCACAGGCCAGTTTTTCTTCGTGTAATGCTGAACAGTATCCCTTCTATCCCACATGCACAGAAATCATGGGTACTTGATGAAGCCAGACTGCTGTTCTCATATAAATTCACCATCTTTAGGTCAACACAAATAAACCACTCATGCTGATCATAATGAATTTTCTCCAACACATATTTAACCGCTTCATACTTTTCCATCAGTGTAGTCGAGTGAGCAAGGAGTACAGTGGCAAATTGGTTGCAGTTGTGCAACAAAACACATTTCAGCAATCATTTCTTACTGTCAGTGAACATTCTTTAATCTTTGGGTTCATACTGTGGCACTCTAACCTTGTGCAGAACCTGAGAAATATCTGTACAGTACACGAAACCCTTCTCTTCAAAGAAAAAAATGGAGTTACTTTTGATGACTGTTGCTGTAAAATGTGTGGCAAGCACTCTCAGAGAGAAGGTCTTTTCCTTTCAATCTGGATATTAAGAGTTCGGCGGGGAAGTTTGACAAGCTGAGATTGTAAACGAAATCATAGAGCTTTTTTGCAAAAAGGATGTGGAGCATCATTCTTAAGAACTACTTCGTCATTTTCTTGAACACTGGATGAATATTCATCACTAATGTCAGGAAGTTCTCTAAAGACAGGTACTGGAATTTCATCCCAGTGAGCTACAGGATGAGGTGTTGATAGAAGATCAGGCTACTTCAGACTGCTCTGGTTCTTTCTGTTAATCCCAGTCACATCAATAGTGCAGAAGTAGCAGTCAATGCCATGATTTGTCGGTTCCCTTCAAACCATGGAAACCATAAACTTGAGACAACTCTTGAGCTTTTGGTCTGTTGACGCAGATACTAGGTGAATGCCTTTCATACCATATACGGCGCCCAAGCTTTATCCTGATCACCAAGTTTAATACCAAAATAAGCATGGTAAACATACTTTGTGAAACTTATGATTAGATTCCTGCCAGGAACAACAGTGCATTTGTCGTAGATATAGCAGAATATGTTTGGCTTATTTTTGCAAGATCTTCTGATCAAAACTATTTCATTTACCTGTAAAATAAAAATACGAACTGGTTCACTTTTTCAAGAAATTAAAAAAGCGAAAATAAAACACCCGTACATTTAAACGAAAATATCCAAAAACAACGCGTGGTTTAGTTCAGGAAGTTGACCTGATTGAGCAAAACCAATGTTATTTGTGGATTCAGCACACCAAAATTATCCTAAATCAGCTTAAAACTTAGACAATAAATTTGGTTTTAACCAATGTAGTCGGGTAGTAACAAACGTACATACCGCATTCCAGTTATTGTGCGGTGTTCTTATAAATCGAGTGTCTCAAAAATGTATACACATCTTGAAGTTTTATAAAGAAGTAATTCAAGCAAATGAGAACCAAGTATCTTTTATTTAAATAATGTACGCGATGACAATATTTATAATAAATGCATGCACTTAAGATCTTTTTATCACATATTATCTAACTGATATCAGTTATGAGACAGAACTTGCTGACTACGCAGTGGAAGCATAATAAACAGTCAACATTTCCATAGGTTTCTTCAAATTTTGTGAAATCTTTTTATCACCATTTTTCGCTTCAAAAGGCTTATTGATATCTGTGATCTTTCGAAACACTTTTTTGCACATAGAGCACAATTCTGTTAGCTTCAAGATTAGCTCTAATTTGATTGAAAGCTTTGTAGGGTGAAGGGAACTTAATTAAAATCTCTTCAGTCCTGCATATCAACCATCTTATCTTATATAAGAGTGGCACAATTAAAGCAAAAATAAAAATAAAAAATTTCCCAGCACCACTTGATTCGCGCGCATGTGCAATTTTACGAACATTTCAAAATCTAAAATCCAACTTGATTTCTTTTCAGATGTACACTTTGGTATTACAAATGTCAACAAAGCTTATCTTAGAACCAAAAGTACCAGAAACTTCAACTGCATTCTCGTACTTCTGGTAAAACATCAGCATGATTTTTTTTTAGTTTAAAGATAAGCTTTGATGACATTTGTTATAGTAACGTGTACAAATGAAAAGAAAAGAATTGACATTTAAAATTTGAAATGTTGTTCTAATTGCACATGCGCGCAAATAGAGGGGTGCTCGCAAATTTTAGATTTTTATTTTTGCTATAATTGTGCCCCTCTGTGTCAATAATTCACCGTGCCCCCATAAATTAATGAATGCTATAGTGAAAATTTCTAACCCCTATACTTCATCTCATATAAAGAATTTGGGCAGCCTAGTAAAACACCTAAGTAAACATAACCGACATACGCTAGAAAAACATCCCTCTACGCCAACGCCTCAATTAAAAAATGCCTAAATCTCATCAAAAAGCATTTGACAAAATAAAATCTAAAACTCTCTCATCCCACTGCTGAAATGATAAAAATATGCCATCTTTTCACCAAACAATGATATTTAAAGGTTTTTTAAAAACAATCATTTGCATCATCAATGAGATCGTCTGTCAGTGTAGTGCTTAAAGGTATCTTCTTAAAATTTATCGAATCTGGTCCTTTCCAAATATTTAGCCCAAACAATCAACAAACATTCGTTTAATTGATGATACTCTTTTATAACCACACGATACCTAACCTAGTAGACCAACTAAACAAGTTGAACAAACAATTGAATTCATACAGGAAATTCAGGAACAGAATTCCTTACCCCTCCTAGATATTTGGCTACACAGAACTAACAACAATGTAAACCTCGGTGTGCACCGGAAATTGAGCAACAAAAAACAAGCTTATAATTTTCTATTCTTATTATTACAACAAAAAACACGGCATAATTATCGGGTTCTACCTAAAAGCAGTAAGTATACGTAGTCCGGATTAATTACTCGAAGAGGAGAAAGATAATGAAAATATCTTCAAATTTCTCCAGTATCTTAATCATTTTATATCTAATGCGAAACAAAAGCCAGTAAAATATTCCAAAACAAATAGACGATCCACACCTCGTTGACATGTAATATATATATATATATATATATATATATATATATATATATATATATATATATATATATTATCCTGTCTACCAACTCTATCACATCTACAATCAAAAAGAATCTAATCTAAAATAAAAATAAGCTAAAAGCTGAAGAAATTGAATGCATCGCCAGTAATAACTGTCACAAATAATACATAGCAGAAAATGAAGGGAATCTAAATAAAATACTATTTCAACGCAAAAGACACATTTTACAAAATAATACGCCAAATGTTTTGGCTGCCTACCGTAACGAGACTGACCACAAATTTGACATAAAAAATGCTACGCTGAATACAAGAGAAAATACTTCACTACCACGTAAATATCTACAGAGTGCCTTAATCACACGGTCATCTACAATAAATTTGAGCCGTGGCTCTTACTTTTCCCCATTTCAGCATTCCTGGTTGATTTTATAATATCGCAATTTGAAATACCTACATACAAAAGTGAATAAAAAAAAAACAGACACTAAATGAATTCGTTTAGATAAAAAAAATAAATTATCAAATTTTCCAGCCACCTGGATTCACGGGCATGTACAGGTTTATAAAAATAACAAATTTATTCCGACGAAAAAATGCAGAACAAAACGCGTCACAGTACAATGTTTTCTACATTACAATACAATTTACCCTTATATATATATATATATATCGCTCATTCAGTAATTGATTAGAGTACTCTGGCTATTGACCGTGTATAATGATACTATACACACTAAAAAGTCTACCTCCTTCTACCGAGCGCCCATAGCTCAGCGGTAGAATCGCCGACTAACGCCAATCCAATTCGGTCGGATTTTAATCCTAGGTAAAATCAATCGGATGTATAATCGTACTGATGAGCTGTGATATAGCGAAACAAATCTGTCTGCGGATGACTATATATATATATATATATATATATATATATATATATATAAATATAACACTATTAACTTATACTTATACAACCAATTGCACAATAATTACAAACATAATGAAACAGCACTCAAAAACATAAAACCAATATATAATAATAATCAAATTAAGCTGATCATATATTATAAAAAATTAAAACAATTGACTCTATAGACCCTAATAACCCTACAACCACACAACTAAATCCTCAACAGAAAAACCAGTGTAGTGTATCAATTTACATGCCCGATCAGAGATTGTATCTCTGGTACGTATATTGGTTTTACTACAACCACACTCTGCTGTAGACTTACCTACCACCTTTCTGATCATAGTTCAATTAAATAACATTTCTTAGAAAAACAGCCATGTAGTTAATATTAGACAGATTTTAGTCGATAACCCAATAACACATGCATACCTAGAGTAAAAAGAACCTTGAGATCTTGGAGGCCATCTACATTAAATCAAAGCAATCCACACTTAATAAAATCACATTTCAATCAGGTCACAACACATTGCATTTAGACATATAGTTCTGTTAACATTCCGGTTTCTCACGCAGTGTGACGTCATAGAATCGTATTACGAATTTACGAATTGCGTCTGCTATTCGGTGACTGCTATCGTCGCATAGCAATGATTTATGTCAACACAGGATAATATTATCTTTGATGCTGGATGTCTTTATATTAACGTCTCTGTAACCTCTCTGAAGATAGCTTATGTAAGCCGAAAGCATAGAAACAGCATAATAAAAAAAATATTCAAATGTTGGAAAAACCAAAATACGAAGTTTACAACGGCTTATGATTAAACATAATACATATTCATTAACTGTTATATTTAACAAAATATGTATAGAAAATTATCTGCTACCTCGATACGCTATATATATATATATATATATATATATATATATATATATATATATATTTGGGGAAGAGAGAGATTCTCACCTGTAAGACGTTATGTGTGGTGTGTATATGTTGTATATCATCACCGATAATGAACAGTTTATCACACAAATCACTCTTGTGCCCTCACACATACATACACGCACATGTTCGCACATTTACAAGCACACAGGCTCTCACTCACACACTTACACATATTTCTTTACCTGTGTACTTTGCAACATATAAGCCAAATACCATGTTATTTAACGCGCCTCGGCCTATTTTCAACACATCCCCACATGGTCGCCTCCATATCGACTCTGCCCGACCCTACACTCTTGATTTGATGCAGTTATCACCAGATGATGTTGGTTGCCCACAGCCAACAATCTCTCGAGAAACCAACACCAAATTCTGTTGAATTGGCCCCAAGATGAAGCGGGCGCGCGCCCAAAACTTAATAGTACTACTTCCGGCGCACCTGGCAGGCGCATCTGTACTATATTCACAACAATATCTTCACCACCCTCATTACTCTTCTCATTAATAATAATAATACCCTTTACTATGGCTTTAGATAAATTTCCCGCGGCACAGTTTCCCTGTAATCTTTTCCCATAAAAATCAATATAGGAGAGTGTATCTGTTTCTTGTAGAAAACTTACAATGTACCCAAATTAACAGAATATTTTCTAAACGTTTTTTTATAAGGGCTTTTAATAAAACCGATATATATATATATATATATATATATATATATATATATTAAATGCAAACAAGAACTCTAACTCTAACAGTATATAATTATTCGAGTAAAATTAAATTCCGCAAAGGTAAGAAATTTAAAAATTAACTTAAATTTTTATTAATAATAATAATAATAATAATAATAATAATAATAATAATAATAATAATAAAGTGTTTACCCTACTCCCCCACTGGAGTGAGATGTATCACAAGGTCAAAGTTTAATGTGGGGAAATAGGACGCGTTTGTGGTACAGTGAATATCGGCTCGGAACGAGAAACCGGGGAAGCCGGGTTCGAATTCCAGTTGAATCCATTGTATTCACTTACGCACAAATACCCTTGGGAAAGGTATTAATCCGTCTCTTCCTTCCAGTTATGGGTTAAATAGCAGGACAGATTGGGTTCTATAGCCTTGGTCGGCAACCAGTCTATCGCAGAAAGCAATGGCAACCTACTGCGGGATAATCTTCTGGCCAGTCAGTCATGTCTCTTTCGAGACATGATCGCCCAAGCGTGTATCACGTATGGCACTTAACTGACTGACTGACGAACGGGCAAGGCACAAAATTGCCCAGTTCCCACAAACACCGGTCGCGTAGGCCTTGGTGACGAGTATCGATCTACCCCTCTTGTGCAATGGGGTGGCGCAACATCGGGACTCTATATAGTAATAATAATAGTAATGCTACTAATCTTAATAGTAATAATAAGAATAGTAATTGTTCAATATGTTAATAGAAGGGCATGATTTCAAAAAAAAAGAAAAGTTAAATGTTAAACGACGTATCAACAGAATGCCTTCAAGTTATATTTAATAAGAAAGTTTCAAAATATATTTAAAAAATAAATAAATATACAAAGAAATATAACAAACGCTGTCTGTCTTGTAATAAAGAAAAGGCTGTCCTGTTAATCAACCCGTAAAAACGAATGAAACACAGCCAGTGTGAAAGCATGCAACTGAGACATTCTTAATATGATGGTGATCGTGTTTATCTTTGAATTTACCGTTAGTTGCTTAGTTCCTTAGTATAATGAATCAGACAATCCCCTCTATTATCATAAAGACCGTTGTACATATATATATATATATATATATATATATATGTGTGTGTGTGTGTGTGTGTGTGTGTGTGTGTAAGAATTTTATGGGACTTTACAATTCACAAGGACAGAACAATCAAAGTTAATTACACAGACATCGCAGGGTAGAAAAGTCATTTCACCAACATATTTGTATGAACTGTTTGATCTTAAGTCAAATCATAACCAATTTCGATTCACGGCTATTTTTCCTTAACACTTTGTTCTTTCTCTCGATATAAAAGAGTCGTATTATGTTGATAGGTTTCTTTTTTTTTTTTACCCAATCAATCATTTTTTGACTTCATAATTAACTTTCTTCTTTCTTTTTTTATTTATTCGAACGGAAAGGAAATAGTTTGGTCTTGTCTTTGTAGTTAGCGTAATCTTTAAACCATGTAAATGACGTATTTTTTTTAATAAATAAGGCAATTCTTATAACAATAACACGAAAAAGATTTTGCTGAGATGTCATATTCAAAGATGTTAGGAAATTATATTTGTAACATTTGTTTTCCACACACATCTAATCTAAACTTATTTATAAATGGAACTTTGTCTGTGTGTGTGTCTGTCCGTTACCTATAGACTCCGAAACGGCTGAACCGATTTTCTTGAAAATTTACACAGTTGTACTATAAGCATCTGCGAGTGTTCGTAGTTAGGTTTTGTGTCAAGGTACTCCCAATAAATATCGAAAATCGATAATCGAAAAAATCGGGTTAGAGAAGGAGTGGCTCGATTTTAATCAAATTTGATACGCTCATAGACAAAGACATAAGAAACGATATTCAGAAGTTTCAAGGTTGCAGTTCTTACAATAGTGCAGAAAATCGATGATATATATAAAAAGCAAGATGTTTGTGTGTGTTTGTTTATCTGCCTTGTATGTCTGTATTTTTTCAGCCCTTTTATTTTAGTTTTTGCTTCGGGTTTGGCTCTAAGTAGGTATAATTGTAGTTTGTAGTCTCAGCCATGATACCATTTACTCAGAGGACTTATTTAGCCTTCAAAATTCAGTTTACGACGAAAAAAAACTTAATGATATCGATACCTGATAATCAAAATTTGATTTACATCCATTCATTTTTCTTTCAGTCTACGGTTTCTCTTTAACTGGAAACAACTATTACTTTTTTAGTCTTTCGTGCCAACGTTCTCAGCTCCAGGACCATGGATTAGTTTTAAAGCTTTCATTACACCCGAGCAACATCGGGCTATACTGCTAGTTGTTTTATAATTGTAAGCATTAACTCAAATATTGGTGAAAATGGAAAGATTTTGTTTTACCTTTAAGGGCCTCGTTGGACTGTCATATAAATGTATTTTTCTTTTAACAGTAATTTATAATAATTATTTTTCATACATAAAGGTAAACATCGTAAAATAGAATTAGTCACAGTTGGCTTGTATGATTTCCAAGTATTACGTGTACCATGCTTTTAATTACTAGAAAGTATTTAACATTGATGACGTTATTGCCAACATTTTATCAAGATTCACAAAATCTACATTTCGTTCAACTACGTTAACAAATGGATACAATTTAAATGAGCTGAATTGTTGGAAAATACTTTGACAAAAATCATACTTTGTAGCTTAACAATTTATTTGATTTGATTTGATTTTACAGAACTTAACGGTAAAAAATATTTAAAATTTTTTTTTTCATTTTTCTTTTTTTAAATGCAATAAAATAGATTATTACAATTTCTTACTCTTGAGCATTCAGTATAAAACTGGCAAAGCGTAAATATTTTTTATCTTTTTTAAGCGTTTTGCCGAGTGACTTGTTCATAATCCTCGCAAACGCAGGGAAACTGGAAAGCGAATTCTTATTCATATATATATATATATATATATATATATATATATATATATATATATATATAATAAAACTTAATAAGTATACAAAATTATTGTATTTTTATTGCATAAGTATTTGTTGTTTTAATCGATAAATCTATACTATTGTAATAACCGTGTATGTTCGTCTGTCACAAGGCCTTTTTAGCGACAGGAGAGATTAATCTTCCTTTTTGAAATGTTTAATAGGTCAGCGAAGGAGATTAACTTATATTCGTGACTGCCGTTAAGTCCTTTGAAGTCTGTACCCAGTATTGGAGGACAGGTGAATGATGCCGTGATAAGCACAACTTTATTCATTTCGGTGAAACAGGCGTTAGCTACTTTTGTCTTCCCTTCTTTCCGTCTATCTTTACTTTTTTCTTTCTTTCCTTTCGTACTTACTTTGTTTCTTTCTTTCATTTATTATCTCACTGGAGATGTTAAGTGTTTTTATGTTCCTTTCTTTCTTTCTAGCCAAATCCTTGCCTTATAAACATTTCTTTTAATAAAACATAAATTCAGAAGATAATATTATTTTATTGTTATTGAATTTTTATTTTAAAACCTTTTATTCTTTCTTTTTTCTTTCTTTAATATTTTCCCTGAAATGAAGCATTATCTTTTAACCGTTAAATATTTGATCTTAACAACTTTAACTTATTCTTTCAATTATGGGATACAAATGAAAATTTTTTAAACTGGCAATTTTTTTCATTTTACTGAAACGCGTTAAGCATTTTATCTTTCTTTCTTTCTTTCTTATTTCCTTTCGTTTTTCTTTAATCATTTATTCACGGAAATCAAGTAGCGTATCTGGTATGTTTTTTCTACCTTTCCACATTATCAAAATGGAATAGTCTCTTACTTATGAATTATTTGTAGGGCATAACGTACTTACTAAGAAACTGAAAGAGAAACATGATGAATCAGAATATGATTAATATCAACGTTTTATTTGGTAGGTATCCTATTTTTTTTATTAAAAAGTGTAACTGACGACTACAGTAATTGAGATTTAATAAAGATGCTGTGCCTTTCGGTTAGGTTTGTTGTTAACAAACAATACTAAACAAACATATAGTTAATTCTGCCACATGTCAATGGTGATTTACTCCCAAAACATTATTTTTTCTGAAGGCTTAACTAGACAGGCTTATGCGAAAACTTACCATTTAATTCAGTGAGCAGATGTTGAAGTGAATATCTTTAATAAAATATCAATACACATGAGTAACTGATTCAAATTTTTAAAATTAACAAAAGATTTCTTGAGCATTTTCGTTTTTAAACTTTTGTCTACAAACAAGATTATTTCATTAAAATCTTCGGATATATTTGCATGTATTTCTGACATGAGGAATTGCATTTGTATTTTCTGGATAGTTTTCCTTATCTTTGTTTCTATATTCACGACGTTTCCGGCCTTCTTCAGTTGATTTGAATTTAGAACGTAACTCTTTATAACCGTCACAAGGTTAGATTGTGCTAGCTGCTTTTAAAATAGTTGGAGTAACTTTAATTTTTCCAATAAATAAATAAATGAAAAATTGTTGTACTAAGCTACGTACCCTAGTAAACTCTATTTTGTACCCACTTGCGTGTTTGCATTTCTCCCTCAAGTTTGGTTGCGATCAATCAATGTTTGCCTCTTTTAGATGGACATTCGTCCATGAATTGACTCTTGCTGTCATATTTGATCTGATTGTTCCTTCTTCACATCAATCGTTTCTTGAAAAGTTCCAAAGAAGGATCTGTAATTTAATCGACCCTGATTCGGCATCTCGAATCTTTTTCCCTTAGTGCCGTACTACATGAAAATAAGCGTACCAATAGATTAGCATCTAGGTCTCACCTGTTTACTGATGAAATCGTTAAATGCAACCGTCACTTCTACTCCAACGGGTTCTTTTCTAGCAGTTCCCGTCTTCTGTTTGCTTGCTTCCCTGATAACTACAATCATTAAAAATTTAAATTAACATCAACCACCATATTGTACCTTCTTCATTCCCATTAATCTTTTGTCCTTTCCTAAATGCTCCCTTTTCTCTCACTTTCACTATCTGTAACCGCCTGCACACTAGTGCTTTTCCGATCTTGCTTGAGATAAAGCGAATAAATAAAAGAAAGAAGCAAATTTGTAATAAATAAAAACATTTCGTTTGAATTAAAGCCAAAACCGCTAAATCTTTACGTATTATTAATCCTCTTGTATGCCGGCGAATACTCGACAATTTTCTCACAGTAAAAGAAATTGACTGACTGTTCAGTTTTAACGGCATATCAACTCGATAAATTATTTAATGTCGAAAATTATTTTTATTAAATGTATTACTTGAAAACAATCCTTTGAGTCATTGGTGCCTCCACTCTCCAGTTATGAACCAAAAATGGTGATATTTAGTGCTTTAATTTGTGTTATAGACTAACCTCTTTCAAATAGGCGAGGATAGTCACTATTTTTATTTTCTAGAAGTTATCCTCTGTACTCCAGATCCAAATATCTGACATGCAGCCTGATTTGAATTAAGAACTTCTCTTCTCCTGGAAATAAAATCCTGTCATAAAATCGTCGAATGGCACTATAATCGGTTAGGATATGTTTTACTGTATATGGCTTCTGAAAGGCTGTGAATTAAGTAGCATGTCCATTTTTTATGAGAAATGAATCTTATAGGTGTGTTCTAATCTGTCTTCCTTCCAAGAAAGTGTAAAATCATGGGGACATGCTCATAGTATGAACTTAATGTAGAACAGTTTGGGTGTCAGTTATATAACTCTTGTCACTTGTGTAAAATGTATGAGTTTATAGTTGTTTAATAGTCAGTGTAAAACATTTTCAAACATGCAATGTTAATTTTAACAATTCTTTTGATGCAATCTCAGCTTTTTCATATCTGTTCATATCGATGTAGCTAGTTATCCGACTATTTCAATCAAAGATAATTGCACTGATATCAGACATCAGAGAGAAAATGCAGACTGTAATGTATCTTCGAAGTTCAGCAAAAATATATCAAAATACAAGGGCCCTAAAGTCGAAATCTCAAAAATGTGGTGCACGAGGACAACAATTGCAGCTGTAATTAGAACCCTTGGATTGATGGGAAAAATTACCGTAGACCTATTGAAGAAGTTCCTGGTAGTCGAAGCCTTAAAGAAATGCAAAAATTATGTACTCACATGTACAGCTCACATCTTAACTATGTAAAATATATCAGTGGAAAATCTCAAAAGACCATTTCGAACATTCGGTCTCTGGCTGGGACCCAGAAAGAAATACATCCTATATCAGATAAAATAATAATAATAATAAACCAAGAAGAAACCATACCTGGTAGAATTTTTTGTTCTTTTAGCAGATGATAGCGTGAATTTAAAAAAGTTGTAAAAAGTGATAAATAATATTTGAATTTGGAGAAGTTGTTGGTCATGAAGATGAAATATTGACAGTCAATTATCCGGGTGGTAGTAAGCTTCGTGAAGAGACTAGGAAGAGAATGAATATACTAGAAATTAAATTGCTTGTCGGCATTGATCGCACGGAAATTGGTATTTAAACATGATGTGACCATCCTAAACCCTTTCCCCATCCATACAGGCTCGTTAGGTATATTTGGAGTTGACTTCCTCTGTCTATCTGTCCTGTAACGATCAAATTTTCTTGGCCCACTGGACTCATTATGTACCGTAGAAATACCAACTGTATATTTCTGATGTTAATTATAATTGCCTTTTTTGTTTCCATTTTATCTAAGGATTCATAATTCTTTGATTCATAGTATCCTCATAATCATTCTGTAGAATCAAAATTATATTGTTAAAATCTGTTATCTGATGTTAAGTGTAAATATAATTTTTGTTTGGATTTTTGTATAAAATTATGTCGTTGTTCGTATGTGCAGTCAGCCAACCATTTAAGTGCTATACGTGATACTCCCTTGAGCGATCATATCACTTTCGAGTCATGACTGACGAGGCAGAAGATTTTCCCATAGTAGGTTACTGCTACTTTTTGCTGTAGACTGCTTGCCAACCAAAGCATCTTCTTCTATATGCCCTGTACCTTCAGGACGTAGGCGATCATGATTTTCCACGTCTCCCTATCCCTGGTGGCTCTTACTATGCTTTCTCCTGTTACACCACACAACCCTCGTTCTGTCATTCTCCTGACCAGGCCCTTTAAATATGTTATCTGCTGCTTTCCCTTGTCTCTTTTCCCCTCTATCTGGCCTTTTAGTATCAAATTCTCTAAGCACTACTTCCTCATTGCATGTCCCAGGAAATTTAACCGTCTCTTCCTGATGCTCAGTAATAATTTCTTTTTTCTATTCCATCCTCTCCAAAACTTCATTATTGCATACATGCTCAATCCATGATATCGGCAGCATCCTTCTGTAGAACCACATTCTTATTGCTTCAAGTTTTTCCTTCATTGTTTATGATATGATCCAGCATTCACTGCTAAATTGAAGAACTTATATCACATATCAATCCAGTAGTTTTTTCTTCGTTTCTAGCGAAATTTTCCTGTCTCTTAATACTCTACTCAACTTCTGGAACGCGTCCTTCGCCATGCCAATTCTCCTTCGGATCTTTGTGTCGCACTTTCTGACTTCTGTTAGAACATTTCGCAGGTATTCAAATTTTTGTACCTTATTGATGTTACTATCCCCCACCTCTAATTAGCATTTTTGGTTGTTTTTCTTTACTGATGACCATGCATTCGATATTCTTGCAGTTTTGTTTGTTTTTGTTTTTTTGTATTCATTTCTTGTGATTCTCTTCAGCTACGTTCTGTAGGAGGTCTTGACCTAAACCCAATTTGTCCTGCTATATCATCTTACAACTGGAGGAAGACGGGATAAATTCACATATTTCCCAGAGTTATTTGGCACGTAAGAGAAACAACGAATTCAACTGGAATTTGAACTCAGTTTCTGATTTATCATTCTGTGACGATAATCATTACACCACAACGATATGTTCCGTACTCAGAAAAAGACTTTGATATTTTCTCAACTTTAACTGTAACATCTCATTCTACCTCTTACCATATTTAAATTTTCGTTGTCCACTCACAATTTTAAATAAAGACGTATGTATGATTTCCGTATCCTAAAAAATAATAAAATGCACATATGTTTTGTGCTATATTACCGTTAATTTATTTTACTTTATTTTTCCTTGAAGAGCTTTTACGCATAGCAATTTTGCCGTATTTTCCCCAGTAATAGTCTTTTAATATTCCGTTCATCGTTTCTTGCCTGTAATTCATCTCTCTCTCTCTCTCTCTATCTCTCTCTCACACACACACACACACACACACACACACACACACACACACACAGACACTGACATTCTATTCTTATTTCATCTCACTCCTTGTATATTCTTTCACTTGTTTCTCGATTCTCTTCTATCTTCAGTTGCTACACCTTGCTATTATTATCCAAGTTTCTCTAAACATTTAAATGATGATAATAAAAAAGACAATAGTACTACAGGAGCATAATGTTTTTTGTACAAAATTACACTCACTATATGGTTCGAAAAACAATTAAAGTGGGTGTTTCTAAGAAGTTAACATGATTAAGAAAAGAAGGGTAGATAACAATTTACCCTTGATTTGAAGAGACTAAAATTGTAGTGATCAGGAAAGTATCGGCACAGAAGTATCCATACTTTATATATATATATATATATATATATATATATATATATATATATAATAAACAGACG
Organism: Ascarosepion bandense; assembly: GCA_037127315.1. NCBI lineage: Eukaryota > Metazoa > Mollusca > Cephalopoda > Sepiida > Sepiidae > Ascarosepion > Ascarosepion bandense. Next base: position 3,628,361 of record JBBBDQ010000187.1, read on the forward strand.
CTTCACCCACATACGAGTATCTATTAAAAATTAATATTAAACAAATAAAAATTCCTTTACATATATATACACATATATACACACACACATATACATATGTGTGTGTGTGTGTGTGTGTGTGTGTGTGTGTGTGTGTGTGTGTGTGTGTGTGTCATAAACAATACTGGGGATATTGTTTGACAAAATGGAAAAGTTTTCTTGAGACACGTTTCAATTCTTCAGGACTTCATTAGCGTAAATTTGTTTTGTTGGTTCAACTCCACAAACGCATAAACGAAAGTTTGCTGAAATACCTTGGACTTCGTTCGTCCGTATGTGTAGTCGCACTAACATAACAAAATTTCCATTTTATCAAACAGTTCCCCCACTATTGTTCATAGCACATAAAAATAGAGTTATCATAAATATATATATGAATAGAATAAGTGAACAGTTAGGAAGAAAGTGTATTTAAATTAACATGTTTCCATTTAACAAGCTTTTTCAGATATTCTTTTAAATACGATTGATTTACGTTTAAAAAAAAATCACAGAGACAATTGATTAGGGTTTTCATTGTTCAGGTATTTGTTACACACACACACACACACACACACACATATATATATATATATATATATATATATATATATAATCATTTCACTCCAAGCAAGGTATTTTACTGCTACTGTTGCGCAGGGGGTTACATAGGGAAAAGTGATGAGAAAGAGGGGTTAGTTATAAGAAAAGTCAGGAGGAGGGTAATAGACGGATGAGAATACCGTTGTAATGGGGGTAAAATAAATGGAGAAAAGAGCTTAAGAGAGTGGCTGCGAGTTAGTATGATAGGAGATGTCTATAGAGCTTACATTTAAATTCCTGGATATTGTAGCTGTCGAGGAAGCAAGTATATGGAAAGGAATTTTTCAGGCGGGAAGTGCGAGAGAAGAAGCTGTTAGAGTTTTTATCGGTCTCACTGTAAAAGGATGGGACCTAGTTGCTAGTCTAGTAGCTCGTGAAAATTCATACATAGGGGCACCATTGAGTTAAGTTAATTAGAGCAGAAGCCGTGAAAGTACTTGTAAAAGAGACACGGAGAAGCCACGTCACGCCGGTGAGAAAGCGAATACAGCCGAGCTGCCAAGTCGGTATCGACCACATAACAGTTTCTTCGTTGGATATTTTTAAAACCCCGAGGTGAAGAGTAGATGCACCCGACCAGATGTAGCAGCAGTATTCAATACATGGGCGGATGGTAAATTTATATATGTGCTTTCTGGCCCTGTACAGTGAACCGACCTTCTTAGCAGCGAATTTAGCTATGGATTCGATATAGTCATTCCACTTGAGTTCCGCTGAAAGTGTGAGGCCAAGAAGTTGTTGTTTCTTGTAGAGAGCCTGGTATATATACGCAGTGATGGTCGTTAGCAGTTCAGCAGTAGACCTGATGAAGTTGAACCCATGCTGTTTGTTCGAGAAGAGTCTGTGGACTGTGAGATGCTGAGCCACCTCGGTGTTGATAATGGCTTTGAACACTTTGCCGAAGATCGGTACGAGACTGATAGGGCGGTAATTAGCGGAGCGCAAGTGTCCTCCAGTATTCTTAAATATAAGAACTACAGAGGAAGACTTCCAACAGGTAGAAAAGCAGGAAGCAGATAGGCAGTAGTTGTAAAGCTTAGAGAAGGCGGAGGAGTGTTCAGGAGGACATTTCTTCAAAAGTGTGATTGCTTTATGGGGGTGAAGCTTTGAGATTATGTTCCAGACCAGCGAGTGGGTAATGTGAACGTGATTCATTTGGGCATCAGTTCCAGGTGATAAGTCGGGTGTAGATACTTCAGACGAATCCAGTCTCGAATTGGTGGAGAATTTGCGAGCAAAGCATTCAGCCTTGTTTGCTGAAGAGGTGAGCACCTCAAATTCATTGATTAGAGTGGGTATTAAGGTTTTACTGCTGTTAAACACACTTTTAAAAGGTTTTCAGTAGATGCGATGCTTCATTCTGGCAGCAAACAACATCTTAGCTTCATTGAGTATATTTTTACATTCATTACGAGCAGAGGCGAAAAGGCGCCTGGTATGGTCCGACGCGTGGCTCCTATAAAGCTGGAAGAAGTGATTCCGATAGGCAATGGCGGCCGAGCAAGCGGATGAGAACCGGGAGGATGAATGGGATTTAAGCCAAAGCTTCCTGGCTGGGATGAAAGCATCGATGCCATCCTTAACCCAAGAGGAGACCACGGATGCACAGTCTTCAACGGGAATACTAAAAACATTGTTCCAAGGGACGTCACACTGAAGTCGCGGAACGAGTCCAAGTCTGTTCTTTGGTAGCCGTAGCATTAAATAAATACTGTTCAAAAAAAGTACATTTTTAAATTCAAAACTTTTTGTTAATATTCTTTCCTATATATATATATATATATATATATATATATATATATGAATTTGAATAAGTAAAGATCGTGCTAACAAAGTGTATTTTATTTAACATGTTTCACTTTAACAAGCTTCTACAGAGATATTTTTAATGATGCGTGATTCAAAAAACAATTTTCAAAAACATTCGGCGAGTCAGTGTGTTTTTTTATTGGTCAGGTATGTGTCATGTAAAGAAATATTTGTATATATTAAATGTAAAGGAAAATCTTATGTCTAAGTGCATGTGTGATAAAAAAACCAAATATTTATTGTGAATGTAAGTGTATGTATGCGAAAATAATGCATGTGTGAAGCGTATTTAAACTATAGACGAAATAGGGTCGGTAACTTTAGTATGTGTGTGAATAACAAAATGAAATACATTTCCGTTCAAAATTGTTGAGAACCAATGTATACACGTGTCAGTGTAACACACACACACACACACCCACTAAAACAGACATAAGTTTTTCCCTATATTTAAACTATTTATCTATTGATTTGTTAGACGTGACATATGTGACCAATGAAATCAAACCTCAATCCACATACTGTCTCTGTGTATCTATTTAAAATCTTTAAAAAAATTTACAAATCATTCGTCTTAGAAAATATCTCAAGAAGTTTGTTAAAGTGAAACCTGTTAGATTAAAGACACATTTTTTTACCTGTTTTTACTTATTCTATTCATCTTGTCTGATTCCGACTCCCCCATATATATATATATATATATATATATATATATATATATATATATATAATTTAGTTCAATGAAGTTCTGAAGGACGAAATGCGTAACATGTAAAGATACACTCCTGATCAAAAATTTAAGACCACTTAAAAATCTTTAAAAAGAAAATTTTTTTTATGGATAAATTTTAAACTCCTCCCACTTAAGGTTACTAATACTACAATCTAAAAGATTATGGAAACAAAAAGCTACATTCCAAACATTTTATTTAGAAATTTACATTTTTATAAAATGAGGCGATTTACACATGATCAAAATTATAAGACCAGGAGTATAAATTGTTAAGATCTATGGTAATTCTAATGTTTTTATTTCAGTTAGAGATTAGCAATCACAGCGTAAAGGTGTTACCATGCCTAATGCAAGCAAACTTACCAAAGTTGAGCGTTCTAGAATTCCATAAGCAAGATTTGTCACAGCGGGCGATCGCAGCTAAGGTAAATCACAGTAAAACTGTGATTTGCAACTTTCTAAAGAACAGTGAGAATTATGGAAAAGCAAAATCCTCTGGTACGCCCCCAAAAAATTCTACTGCATTGAGTAAGAGAATAAGACGGGTTGTTATGAAAGACGGGGGACTTTCTTCTAGTCAAATTAAGGCAGTCACAGATGCTGATTGCATTCCCGTAACTAATAGACGACACTTAAGACAAAAAGGCATGGTGAATAAAAAGTGTAAACAAATTTCTTGGCTGCTTTCACGGCACAGGTTGGACCGCTTAAATTTGGTTGTGAATACCAAACATGGGACGTTGAGAAGTGGAAGAAAGTCCTGTTTTCTGATGAGGAAAAATTCAATCTAGATGGTCCTGATGGCTTCCAACGATATTGGTATAACAAAAACATGCCTCCTGAAACTTTCTCCGCACGTCATAGTGGTGGAGGGTCCCTAATGTTATGGGGTGCCTTTTCTTACAGAGGGACGATGGAGCTCCAGGTGTTGCAGGATCGGCAGAGAGCGGTTGGTTGTGTTAACATGCTACAAAAAGCATCTTTGATGACGGAGGGCCATCGTTTGTGTGGGGATGGATGGTTATTCCAACAGGATAATGCTGCAATACACGCTGCAAGACGGACCTTGACCTTTCTACAAGAAAATGGGGTTCATCTCTTGGGACATTCTGCATGCTCACTGGATTTGAACCCAATTGAAAATGTTTGGGGATGGATGACAAGATGAATGTTTATCGAAATGGCAAACAATATTCAACAAAAAATAAACTTCGTGAAGCCATCTTCAGAAGCTGGAGCAACATCCCCCGCACCTTAATGGAAACGCTTATTTCTACCATGCCCGACAGAATTTTTGAAGTCATCAAAAGCAGTGGAGGTAGACTTCATTATTAAATTTGGTTGTTAAATATTTTCATACACGTTTGGTACAATTTCGTAGAATTTTTTTGTCTCTGGTCTTATAATTTTGATCATGTGTAAATCGCCTCATTTTATAAAAATGTAAATTTCTAAATAAAATGTTTGGAATGAAGCTTTTTGTTTCCATAATCTTTTAGATTGTAGTATTGGTAACCTTAAGTGAGAGGAGTTTAAAATCTATCTGTAAAAAAAAAATATTTTTAAAGATTTTTAAGTGGTCTTAAATTTTGATTGGGAGTGTATATAAGATTAATTCTTGTATTGATAAAGGAAAGTGAATCAGAAACATATAGACAAAAACAAAAAAATGGCGTTTATGAACACGTACAATTTGAGGATATGTTTTTCTAGATATTGACACACAGACAAAACAAGTAAAGTTTGTTCCTATAAAATTCCACATGATTTTATCATGTTCTATCTCTTAATCAGTCTTTTAGAAACTATATATATATATATATATATATTAGCTAACGCAAAAAAAAACGAAGATTGACAGTCGTTGGACGCGATGAATCCGTAGATTGTTAAAGATGGCAATGTATTTTTTACTTTTATTTTCTAGTTTTTATTTGTTACAATAATGTTTTTTCTTTTATAAGAACGTTCTTATTCTTTGTATTTGTATTATTATTTTTTAAATAGTGTCGGGTGATAATTGCATGTTTAGTGTAGACGCTAACCAATACAGGCAATGCTTCCACCCAATTTCTATCTCATATATTTTAATCGACTATCAAATCACAAGCCGGTCTATTATCGTGGCTGACGGTCTAGAAATTAATAGAGGACATTTGATAGGAAACACCGGCTTACTCGAATCGGGTTTCTTGCAGATATTTGAAACTCTTTGCTGTTAATCTACTGTTATTCTAGCTTATCTTTCTGACATTTTTGTTTTTTATTATTTGGAAATTAGTCTTTTTTTGTTTGTTTGTTTTTTTACAATTCCTGTCGCTTTTTATTCCAAGATTTACAGCTCTTGCATTTCGTCTCCAGGGAGTGTATTCTTAATTTTCCTCAAATCTTATTCCTTCACGATTTTCTTTTCACTATTTTTACAGTGATTTTTTCTTCTCTTCAGCACTCAATGATTAGTCGTCTTATAGGAGAACTACATTTAATGATGTTGACAAGGAAAACGCCCATTTATTTTAATGGTTTAAGGTTAAAACTCACAAGTTCGTTCTTTTTTTTTCTTCACCTCGTCCTTCCCGATCTCCTTGCTCTAAACTCCTCCTTACCATGATTCTTCTCCTTTTTCCTTTTTTCTTCCTTCTCTGTTACATTTTTACATTGTCTTTTCTCTTGCTTCTCTAACTACGAATTTCTATGTATCTTCTTTTCTTCTAACTTCATTCACCTCTATCCTTTTTTGGTAGGGGGTTCTTCTCTTCCCCTTACTTCGCTGGCCACTTTAAATTTTCCCCTTTATTTTTTCTTCTCTTTTCACTTCGTTCGACACGTTCTTACTCTCCTTCTGTTATTAATTTTGTCTCCTCTTTTCGTTCGACCCTTTCTTTCTCTATTTATTCTCTCTCTCTCTTTCCTTTGTCCCTTTCTTTCTCTCCTTCCTTTTAGCTTTTCCTCTCCTCTCTTTGTTTTTTTGCTTAGTCTCTTCTTTCCTCCATCCTTTATTTCTTCCCAGCTTTTTTGCACTTCATTAGAATATTTCCCTCTCCCTCTATTTTTTTATTTTCCTCCTCTCTGCATTTGGCTCAATTCTTTTGCTCCACCTTTTTCTGTCTTCATTTTTTTAGTCTCTTGTTCTATTTCTAATTCGCTTTTTTACTTCTTTCGACACTTTTTTCTCCCTCAATTATTTAATTTTCTGTTCGTCTCTCTTTAGCATCTTTCCTTTTCTCTGCTTTATTTATTCTCCCTTTTTATCTAAATTCTTTTTTCTTTTCCTCTCTGCACTCGACTAAGTGCAATAAGTTGAGATGAGTGGGTGGTGCAATGGATAATTGATCAGAATTGTCATGCGGAGTGCCGAATTTCAATTCCTGCTGAATTCGTTATATTCAATTATTTACGCAAAAATATTTGAGAAATTCATGATTCAACGTCTTAGATCTAACTATGAGTTAATTAGTAAGGCCTGTATCACTAAAAACAGTTATTATCTCAAAAATAATATTTATGATCTAAAATATTTTCTGGCTTTAAATAACCTAAAAGTTGCTAAGCCGTAGAAAACAAATCAATCAATGAATCTGCCCTTGATTCGATTTTCCTTCTACTCTTCCTCTCTTTACATCATTAAACTTTTTCCTTATCTTCCTGCTCTATTTCTTCTCTTTTCTTCACATCATTCGGCTTTTTGCTTCTCTCCATTATTTATTTTTTCTTCTATCGTTACTTCATTAGAATCTTTCCTTGCACCTTTCATTTATACTCCACCTCACTTAACTTCACTCGACTTTTTCTTTTTATCCTTAATTTGACTATTTTACTCCCCACTTCATCTCATTAATCTTTTTCCTCCTGTAACATTTATCTCTCTAGTTTTTTCTTTCTCCCTGTACTTGGTTCCACTCTTTTACTCCTTTTTTTTTCTCTTTCCATTTCTTTGAACGCTTTCCTTCTGTATCTGCTCTAATTCCTCTTCTCTCCCTCATTTATTTACTTTTTTTATCGTGTCACCCCAAGCAAGGAATTCCACTGCCACGATAGCGCAGGATTTATTTTAATCGTTTCACCCTAGGCATGGCGGTACCGCCACTGATGCGTAAGGGGCTAAATAAAAGTAAAATATTAAGCTGGAGAAAAGCGAACAGAAAGACGAACCAGTTACATGGGGTGTCCGAGGGGGTGGGAATACAAGTGTGATAGCAGTTACGAAGGTAGAATGAGAAAGGAAAAGAACAAGATACACGAGATGGTGTGGAAAGGAAGAGAGAAGAACTGGAGTCAAGTGTATAAAAGATGGGAACTGACATTGCATTTAAATCCCTAGAGGTTTTAGCCGTCAGGAAAGCAAGTATACGGAAGGGAGTTCCACAAGGGGAAAGTGCGAGTAAAGAAGCTGGAGGAGTAGAAGTGTCGGCTGCATTTGGTTGATGTAACTGTAAAAGGGACATAAGGACCCAACTATCCTAGCATTGGATTTAGCTATTGGTTCAATGTAATGGTTCCACTTGAGGACGGAAGAGCAGGTGAGGACGAAAAGTAATTTTTGCTTCGCACTCTCTTCATTTCTTTTTCTTCCTCTCTTTATTTCGCTCAACTTTTTCTTTCTTTCTCCATTTTATTTATTTTCCTCCTCTTCTCTTTACTTAATTTGACTCTATTTTTTCTCACGACTTTTTTGTTCCCTGTCTTTACTCACACTTCTTGCTTTTTCAATGTACTTTTGTACTTTGTTTATTTCACCTCTATCTTTTCACCTCTCTTTTTTCTTCTCTTTCTAATTCTCTCTTTCATCTCCTCATATTCTTACCTTCTATTAATCTTTCTACTCTTTCTCGAATCTCTTTTTTACGTCTTTCTTTTACTTCTTACTTTTATTCTTGCTCCACAATTTTGTTTGTTTTTTTCTTACCAACAGACAAGTATAGTTTACTTTCCTTGTTTTCTTTTTTAAAACTACCTTTTTACAAACCTCCTTGTGCTCTTCCTTCACTTTTGCCTCTTTAATTTTTATCCTTTTTATCTCTTTCTCTTCTTCATACCTTCTTCTCTAGTCTTTCCAGTATATTTATCTTTTCTTCCAGATCTTCCCTTGTTTTCCTTAACTACTTTCAACTTTTCCCTCTTTCCACCCATAATTTTTCATCTTTCTTCGTCTATTTTATATCCTCAATCTCCTCCTTCATTTTTATACTTTATGTTTTAATCATTTCACCCCAAGTAAGGCATTCAACTTCCAGTATTGCGATTGGTGCTACATAGGGGGTGGTAAATATGAAGACTGGTTAGATATAGGAAATGTCAGAATGTGAGTGATAGATAGTTGGGTGGGTGGGAAGAGTGTTTGAATGAATAGAAGTTAGTTTGTTAGAAGGTGTCTATTGACCTTACATTTAAACTCCTGGAGATTGTAGCCGTCAGGGAAGCAGTCATGTGGAAGAGAATTCCACAGTCGGGAAGTGCGAGAAAAGAAACTATCGGAGTAGAAGTTGCGGTTGCATTTTATCGGTTTCACTGTAAAAGGGTGGGATCTAGTTGCTAATCTAGTATCTCGTGCAAATTCAAACCTAGGGGGCACCAGTGATCTTTTTCATATTTTCGCTACCTAACTCTTCAGTTTTTTTTAGTCATTATAATTTCTATAATAACATTATTTCTCTCTCCCCCACTCCAGTAAGTGAATTATACTTACCTACATTTTTTCGTAATGCAATCTTGCAAGCCATTTTACAGTGTTTCATTAATTTTACTGGGTTATTTATTACTTTCGTTGCCTTAATAAATGATAATAACTGCACGTACCTTCATTAGTTCATATCTTCTGCTTTCTTCTTCTTTTAACTCCATTCGTCTATCATATTTTACCACTGTACCAATTAGTTCCTCTTTTTCACGGCACTAGTTTGATGTTTGATAGTATCTTTTCTCTACAGTGTACCGCAGCCAAACAATTTGACACTCAGCATAATTCTGGTCACTGTTCAAAGAATTCTTGCAGCTAGCAATTTTTTCCGCTCTTCTTCTAAGGAAGCAAAAAAAAAATTCCGTTTACATATGAGGAAATTGGTCGAATAAAAAACAAAAAAATAAAATGTCCATGACTAATAATAATAGGGAAATAAATCTGCCAGTGTACAGTGTAAAAATTCCACTCGACATCGTAGTTGTATTAGCACTGATAGAATAAGAAAAACAGGAATATCAACAGCAGTAACACTACGTCAATAGCGGGATATTTGTTATTATAATTATATTATTATTATTACTACTACTACCACTATTAATAAAAATAATAATAATAATTCTTTCTCACTCGGAGAATGTTTGTCTGAAAAAAAAATACATTTGGTAACCATACTCTCCCAAAGAATCACCTGCCACCTATAGTGCCATATGTGGCTACATTAATAAGCAGCATGAGGATCATACTAACAGTAGCCAGCTACTCATGCACAATACCAAAATACTAGCATAATAAAATAGAAATAACAGATTAAGATTCCATGAAGGAATACTCATACAACAGACACAACTATTTAATAAATATAAACAATGATAACTTAAGAGTCAGGAATCTTCAAATGTATAACAAAAACACCCTCTTTGCCTACGTCACAACACTGACTAGTTCAACGAAACTCATCAACTACCTCTACCTACCAATTATGATGATTAAGTTCGAAGGATTGTACCATATTAAATTTAATTTTCTTCCGAAATAAACTTTGAACTATTTCTGACGGATTTATCCTCCTAATATGAAAAAGGCTATTCGAAATTTGCAAGTTTGATCATTAAAATCAGTCGTTACCAAATGTGTGCTGTTTTTAATAATATTTAACGTTAGAACTATTTGCTGCCTAAACACACAGAATATATATATATATATATATATATATATATATATATATATATATATATATATATATAATTTTTAACATAAACATGTTATAATATCACTACAAAAGTAGATATTTTGTTTCGTGTTTACATAAAGGTAACAGGAGAAAGCGTGCTAATAACCACCCGGGATAAGGTGATGTAGAAGACCATTATTGCCTACATCCTTAAAGGAAAAGGCACATATATGAAGAAGAAGAAAATAAATAAAAAGAAAATAATATATAAACTAACATAAGAATTAAGAATGATTAATAAAATAAAAAACATTTTAAGGGTATTTGTTCATAAGTACAAATAAAAGAATAATAGTAATTAAAAATCATTGATAGTACAATCAGCTAATTTTCTTTTAAGATATAAAACGAGTAAATAGTGAAAATGTTGAGTCAAATTCAGATATCTTTAAGGGTATGAAGGATTCTATGATTGCAATTTTTTTTAGTTTATTACGTTGGTTCAATTAGTCAGTTTTGGAGAATTTTATTAGACGGATTTATTTCTTCTAAGCAAAGGGAACATATTTCATGTAACGATTTACATGTTGTAGCTTCAGAGTTAATATTTTCCATGTAGCTGTAGGAGTTTTATTTTTATATTTCAATTGCCAGTAGTGTTTAAAAAGAGATATGTAGAAATAATTTCTGCTTTATTATTGAAAAATACATTTATGCTGGTAAAATCGAGACTTAAAATTATTCTTAGTACATCCGATATAAGATTTGGTAATATTAGGTTGGTTGTTTTGTTTTATGGCAAATCAACCTCGGCGGGTCATTTATTGCCAACTAAACTTTATTTATTGCTGGTAATACCTTTTTGTTTCAACGATTTATTGTTGTTTTTTTTTTAAATAAGTTCTGTGTCTAGTAATACATTTTTCTTTTCGAGTATCAAGATTCATTGGGATTTGTTTTTTAGGGCAGGGTCCCCAAGTTCTAAGATTCATTGGGATTTGTTTTTTAGGGCAGGGTCCCCAAGTTCTACCCTTTGTTATTTAACCCATAACTGGAGGGAAGGGACGGATTAATACCTTTCCCAGTGCTTAAGTGAATGCAGTGTATTCAACTCAGCTCACCGATTTCTCTTTCCGAGCCGTTATCCACTGCACCACAACGCACATCCAGTCACTAAACGCTTGCAGCACCTGGTATTCCCAAGCGGTCACCCATCTAAGTACTGACCAGGCTCAACGTTGCTTAACTTCAGTGATCGAGCGAGAACCGGTGTATTCAACGTTGTGACACGATAACTAGACATATATGTATTTTATTATAATAGATTAAAATAGAAAATAGATTAGAAAATAAAATAGTTTAAAAACATATTTAACAAAAGTAAAAAAGAAGAGGAAAAAATAAATAAATAAACGCTTTTTTCTTTTATGAGGAAAATTGTCCTCCGGTAAATATTTGACTCAGTGGCAAGTTCAGCAGGTAGGTTTTCGATGACCCGGTCAAAGGCTGTCCTTTACTGTATCTTGACCACACATTAAGCCTTTTCCGGCGGAAGCCTTATTAAGATTAAAAAAAAAAGATAACTGAAATTTCAGACTTACAGTCGCCGGTGTTTGCCACCGGTGGTCTAAAGCATTTCCGGATTTCCGGATTCATATTAAATAAATAGAGTCAGTTAACAAGTGAGTAAGTTAAGACACTTAAGAAGTTAAGGAGAAGGGAGTCAGCCGGGTGCGAGCTCGAAGGAAGAATCTCCGTTCGTCTGGTTTCGATCAGTTCAGATTTGTTGATCTCCATTAATTAGAGTTAGAGCTGTGTGTCACATTCGCCTGCCCCAACTGACAAGGCTAACTCTAAGCGAATAAAGCATCCTTTTCAACTCATCCAAGTTGTGGAAGCTCGTTCCTGATAGTCAATCTTGTACCCCCAGCTGCCCGGCCGACATTTTCTACAAATTTCGGCAACGTCACAGCGTGGAGAACGCCGCCGGAGAAAATTGTTCGGACGGACCATTGGGGTGTTACAACGTGATAGGCCGTAAGCCAGGGTAATATTAGGATTTTTATTAGTAGAGATAGTAGCTAAGTATACAATGGAATCTGTAAGATATTTATTTTGCGTAGGACATACGTTAGAGGTATGACAGTTGCAAGAACTTCTGTTGTTAACATTATTTATGGTACGTTGGTTATAATATAAATCATAATGCAGTTTATAATTTCATTATTGTAATTTTTATTGTCATATCAAAATTATCAGTGCAGATTAACTAAGTTTCAATGTATTTTTATAAAAGAAATTTGCTTAGTGAATAATTAGCTGTGGAGTGTTTTTAAAATAGATTAAGGAAAAAAGTATTAAAAATAACGCATACGATCACCGGAGTTAAGAAATGACGATTTTGGAGTGACCGTTTGGGAGTACCTGTTGCTGTAAGCTTGGATATGCGGGTAGTGTAATGGACAATGGCACAAAATTTTGATCGAATAGCCATGTTCGAAGGCCCTTAGGTTCGGTTTATTCACTTCAGTTGGGAATGATATGAATTCACCTCTTCTCTCCTAGCAATTAGTTTATTAGCATCTCCCTGTGCAGGGCCCGGAAGTTTTTCCCACCTGAATCTATTCTGCACATATACAAATCTACCATCCGCCCGTGTATTGAATATTGCTGCCATATCTGGTCGGGTGCCCCTGCTACTCTCCTTGGGCTTCTTGACAAAATACAAAGGAGGATCTGTAACGTGGTTGATACTGACTTGGCAGACCGACTGCAGCCGCTCTCTCACCGGCGTGATGTGGCTTCCCTGTGCCTCTTCTACAAGTACTTTCATGGCTTTTGCTCCGATGAGCTTAGATCACTGGTGCCGCCTAAGCAGGAATTTACACGAGATACTAGATTAGCAACTAGGTCCCACCCTTTTACAGTTAAACAAATAAGGTGTAACCGTAAATTCTACTCCAACAGCTTCTTTTCTCGCGCTTCCCGCCTGTGGAACTCCCTTCCACAAATCTGCTTTCCCGACAGCTACAATCTCCAGGTGTTTAAATGTAGGGTCAATAGACGCCTCCTATCACACTAACTCCCAATTATTCTCAGAACACTCTCATCTACCCAACCCGCATTCTCTGTATCCTTACCCGCCTATCACCCACCCTCTGACATTTCCTATATTTAATCATCCTTTCTCCACTCTATGTAGCCCCCTGCGCAGTAGTGGCAGTGACATGCCTTGCTCGGGGTGAAACGCTTATAAAAAAAAAATGTACCGCTAAATTATTATTTTCCCCAATTAAAAATTGAAAAATATCTTACAATCTAAAGATATTTTCTGGCTTTAAATAACCTGTAAAGGGTTGATAAGCAATTCCCATATCGCGCCATTAAATATTTGAGCTAAACAACTTTAACAAAATATTGCAATAACAATTATGACTATGAATGCTGGTCGTTTTTTTAAAAAGTAGAAACAAACAAAATGACTTGAAAATTACAGCTTATTACATTTCATTGAAACAGCCTTTAAACATTTTTACTTTCTATTTCTTTCTTTCTTTCTTTCTTTTTCTTTTCTTTCTTTTTCTTTTTCACTGAAATCAATTAGTGTCCTTTCCCCTCTTTCCACGGAATCAAAACGGAAAAGTCCATTATATATGAGCCATTAGAAGGCATAACAGTCATGCAAACTAACGAAAGGGGTGGGCACGATTATAATAGGATATGAACCAATAATATTTTTTTGTATAAATCTCTTTATTATAAAGTAAGTATCTTTTGTTTTACCACGCAATTAAAATGGAGTAGTCCATTACCTATGAGGTATAGCAGGATACTTTAAACTCTTCTATCTTCTGTTCTTTTTTCTTTATTTTTTTAAACCAATTTCCCGTCTTACGCACATTTTTGTTGATAATGTTTTTAAAATAATTCAATATACGATACTACTTTATTTCATTTAATTTAATTTTGGCGATTGGTGACTCTTTCCCCCGTTCGAAGCAGAAAAATGGAGCTTTAATAGCATACGCTATTGGTTCTCGACATTTTGGCTCAAATCAAATTGTAGAATCTGTTTTAATTAGCAAACTTAGATTCTCTGAAAGGTTTGATAAGCCAGAGACAACGAATCAGACATTCTAATGGTATTGTTGGAGGAAAATTGGAAGATGCAAGGGCGGTGATATATTTAGTTGGAAATATATACAGAAAAAAGTAGTCAGCAAACACTGCGGATTGAAGATAATTAACAGAAAAAACATTTTCGACAAATGAAAGAATCAGCAGACTTTTTAAGCACTGGCAACCATCTCAGTATGTCTAGCAGAGTGAATGAATACGAAGGAATGAATTCCAATGTTCAATTAACTGGGTAGAGAAACCATTTCAAATGAATGAACTCCAATGTTCATCTGACTGAGTAGAGAAACAATTTCAGATGAATGAATTTTAATGTTTAGCAAGCTTAGTAAAAGAAATTTAATTTAAAATTTCAAAATTACAAAACTGGTTTGTCTCCTACTTATATCGCTTAGTAGATTAAATTGTTTATTGAATGAGAAATTGTTTCATGTCAGTTTTGCTTTTGTCCCCTAGCTCTGGTATAGTTAAAATATACATACACGCTGAATACATATTGGGAACGTCTTCTTAAAACTACATTATCATTTCGGTATTTTAACTCTTTTGTCATACTAGAGCCACTTATAGTAAACGGTTACTAAATTTGATTTTTTGGGAGGAGTAAAAATCGTGAACGTTATGTGTATATGTATTTTAGCTGACGATTGGCTGCCTTAAAGAAATTCAGATTGTGGTAATTTGGAAAGCATCCTCTTGAGACTGTAGCGTTTCTTGGAAATGTGCTGACTGACTGGAACTTTCTATTTTACCATTGAATGCAAACGGAATAAAGATGAGTCATGGAATGGCGTGCTCCATCTGTAATGGCATGAACTAGTAAAACTAACGAAAGCAACTCATCAGAACATTGGCCATGAGAATAGCGAAGGAGTAGAAACGTTTAGCTTGTGCAAGAATGTGTTGTAGAATGGAAAATAATTCATCACCCTCAAGACCGCATAAAATTTATTCATTTGAAATGGTTTCTACTCAGTTGAACATTGGAATTAATCCATTCGTTTTCATTCCATTTTTCTGCTAGTCCTACTGAGATGTTTGCCAGTGCTTAATAAGCCTGCCAATTCTTTCAGTCGTCTCAAATTATTCTCTGTCAATCTTGGGATGATTAATTATTTTATACCATAAACGCTTGTGAAATGCACGAAAGTGTTCTTATACGATAGCATCTTTATTTGATCGTTTAATAAACTTACTTTTACAATGACCTGAAGCCATGTAAAGTTGTTACATAGAATATTGTTACGCCAATCTTCCGTTGATCGTTCTGTTTCAACATTTGCAGCAACCAATCAGTCTTTTTTTTCCTGAGACTCACATCCACAAATATTTATACACAATGTTAAAACTCACTGCTAACAGTTATGTTATGTCTTGACTGACTCCAACGGTAATCTAACAGAAAAACTTTTAGAAATTTCACGGAATTATAGGCAGTTACACAAAATCACTACACTGACAAGGGATCTGACACAAGGTATGGTTTAACTTACAGAACCTTAGAGTAAGGGCATAAAATTCCTCACCCTCCACAATCGCAGGGTCGGGTACTTTTATTGTATATATTTTTCATCAGAATCCCCGATTGATTTTTACTTTGCCCGAAGGCAGAGAGGTATAAAAATTGCCAGCCTTCTTGGAACTTTGGATATTTACCTAAAATTTCCTCGCTGAGACGTAAGGAAAACTGGCAAGTAGACTCGGATTAACAAAATACAACAAGACCCCGTAACTGGAGGCTCGGGCACTATGCCTTGTCTATATTTCTCAGTCTGTAGAAGAAGCGCGGACTGAGTTGATCTCTACCCAAAACCAGAGAGTCTTCGTTAGGAGACTGTGATTCTACTCAGTCGAACTCTGCGCGAAGACAGAGAGCGTGACAATTTCGGGCTATCTAGGAACTCTGAGTAGTTACAAGAGTCTCCCCACTGAGAAGGAATTCGACGCAAGGTTGGGTTAAACGTGAGGAAAACTCGAGACAGGCGACAAAATTTACCCAGTGCCCGCATACACGGAATCGTGTACTATGTTTATCTATTTTACTCAGCCGAGTGTCTGTTAGTAAACCGACCCGCAACTAAGTTATTCTCTGTCCGAAGACAGAGGTGTCAGTTTCGAGTAACCGAGAACTTTGAGTATTTACCCAACGCCTACCCCACCAATTTGATGGGATGTGACCAAAGGTCGATTTTTACGTGGGAAACCAGAGCAGATACATTCGGGTCTAATGTTAAGATTTGCCTAATCCCCGCCTAAGCGTGGTCGAACACTAAGCTTGTCTATACTTCTCAAAGAAGTCTCTGTACGTTGACGGAGGTTCGACTGAGTCAAACTTAGCCTGAAGACAGATTGCCTAATTTTCCCAGTCAAGCATATGCTCGTAGACATACTGCGTCTGAGATCCTCTACCCACGAACAAGTCCGACTGCTTGAGTTCGAGAAGCTGGATGCGGGATGTGACACAAGATCGGTTTCTCGAGTGCGTACTCCCGAACAAAATTTTCCCAACCACCGCATAACCGGGATAGGGTTCTTTTCAATCTTTTCCCAGCCGAGATTCTGCCCTTAGACTCAGCCTCATCCGAGTTTCTCTCCGCCAGATGGCAGAGATCGCGAAAAGCACGAGTTGGAGTAGAAATTTAAGCTTTTACTAAAGACAAAATGTGACACAAATAGGACTATCGTGGGGGGACCCGTGCGCGGACATTAAAGCCAAGAGTCAAAATTTAACCAATTTTTTTCTCAGCAAAATCTCTCTTCGTAAATAAGAGCCCCAACGTAGTCGAGCTTGACCAGAAAGCCGAGTTTTTCTGTCATTCTCAGCGAGTCTTATACCGTAGAACGTGCCTCGACGCAAATGTTTTCTGCTCAAAGGCTAATCTTTTCTGACAGCCTCGAGTTGGCGAATTGGCACGGAACTCTGGTTGTCAGAATGTGACGTAAGGTCAGGTTTCACGTGCAGAACCCGAGTGCGCTACTATGAGCAGGGGTCAAAATTTGAAAATCTCCGTAAATATCACATAAATATTTTTTTACAAAAGTTCAATCTGAGTGCAGAGGGTTTTTAAAAAGTACTAATGGTTTAATGGTATTTACAAAGGTATGATGAGGGCCCTAAGACTCAACACGGAGGCCTACGTCAAGATGAAATAGAGAGTAGCTAGTGAAAAACCGTGTGTCAGGCTACAAATAAGTTTGAGATTTTAATGAAAGTTACAAGTTTTGATCACGAGTGAATGCAATTAGCTTTGAAACATTTCTTAAAAAAATCTTGTTAAATATAGTTTTGTTTGCATTTCTTACCTGGCCAGTCTAGTTAAGTGCCATACGTGATACACGCTTGGGCGATCATCTCGAAAGAGACATGACTGACTGGGCAGAAGATTATCCCGCAGGAGGTTGGCATTACTTTCTGCAGTAGACTGATTGCCGACCAAGGCTATAGAACCCAATCTGTCCTGTTATTTAACCCATAACTGGAAGGAAGAGGCGGATTAATACCTTTCCCAAGGGTATTCGCGCGTAAGTGGATGAAAGAAATTCAAATGGCACTTGATTTTTAATTTTTTAAAAATTTCTTTTTAGTAGCAAAAAGGCTTATATTAATTAAATACTGTCCATACACGATATATATATATATATATATATATATATATATATATATATATATATATGTGTGTGTGTGTGTGTGTGTGTGTGTCTGTGTGTTGGGGAGTCACCCTTTTTCACACGCTGTATGGACTCTTCCATGGTATATAAATAATCCTTCCTACACAGAACGGGTGGTTGTTGTTAGAGTTGCTGAGACTCTTCAACTATAACACTGTCAGCTCTCTGCCTTCCGAGCAGAGAGCAATAACCCAGTCGTGGTTCCGCCAAAGGGTAGAATCACGACTGGGCAAAAATAGACAGCAATTTTTGGGCCGGGCCATATAGCCCGGAAATCCCAGTCATAACTGACTATGTGTCACATGTTGCCCTTACTGGGAGGGACAACTAAATATAGTTGTTGTTAGAGTTGGTGTTATCAGAGCAGTTGAACCGCCGCTCGTTGATCAGCAAGAATATAAACTATTACCCGGACTTACTTGTATATATTTGACTCCTACTAACAAGTATTCCTGAATCTACTAACCGTGTACAAGTTGTATATCTTTTGTTCAATACTTACCATTTTTTCCTCTCATATCTTTTTTGTGTTATTATTATATTGTGTGGTTCTCTAAACAAGAATCCACAAAAATATACATATAAATTGTCTTCGAAATTACGCAAAAAATTTAAATAATACTGTCATTTCATTTTAACAAATGTATTTAACGAAATTAGTATTTTAAGATGATTCAATAAAATTGCTATTGAATTTAACCACGGCTTCCAGACGGACTCAGAATCGCCTGAAATTCTTCTGGTCGGTCTTCTTATTAAAATTGAATTTTGCTATTAATCATTATCTTCATTTCATTTTTGGTGTTGCAAGGACTTTAGATGGTCTTTCTCTCATCTGCACCACATAATATAATAATAAAAGGGTTGCAGTCTCGGGTGTTTGTTCGCCAGGTGCAAAGAGTGATCTGCTTTGCTGGAATTGCGTGACTAATATTTCCGCTTGTACGGTATAGTGCAGAGTCTTGTAGCCCGACATACGTTTTTTAACCGATATGACATAGGACAGCACTTCCTCCTCCAGACACTTGAGGTAGGCCACCGTGTTGAGCCTGAGGCCTTCACTAACAAATTTGGGTGTTCATTTTGTATTATAATGATTTGAGTTCGCTTTCCGAGCTTTTACTTTCGTAATCACTATTAGACACCTAAAACTCTTTCACAATCATATGAACTGTCTCACATTGAAAACCAAACATTCTGAAATGTTCCTATTGAAGACCCCGGAGCGAATCAAAAGCAGTACAGCATACGCTTCTAAATTTCTGGTGGAGTGAATTGATATATTCCTACTCTTTTTCTCATAGACGGTGCCCAACTGATCCCTCCATACACTAGGCAAAATAAAAAAAAAACACACGCGGGAAATTCAAAATATAAAATAGCAAAAATTTACCCATAGGATCCTGTATGTTGTTATCCCTTCTACTTAAAAAGAATAACTCATTTAACCTGTGTCTCTATCTGGCTCAACTTCACACACCCCACTCTCTCTCTCTCTCTCTCTTTCTCTCTCTCTCTCTCTCTACATATATATATATATATATATATATATATTAAAAAAGGATTAATTTAAAGATGTTGAATGGCCATTTCGATAGGAAGATCCCCAACGGGGGACAACACATCACCTCAGCAACAGAAAAGGATTTCTGAAAGGATTTTTCTGTTGCTGAGGTGATGTGTTGTCCCCGGTGGGGATCATCATATCGAAATGGCCATTCAACATCTTTGAATTAATCCTTTTTTAATATATATTTGCTCTGTAATATTTTATTACATGGAGCGCTCTTCCTGTATCATTTTTTAATATTAAAATAAAATTTTTAATATTAATTAGGATCGGGTTTTTGGGAATTTACCTTCCTGCTTTTTTCCCTTGGATTGAAGTATCTGAATTAATATATATATATATATATATATATATATATATATATATATATATATATATCAATTACTTTATCTCTCATCCAATGTGTTTTTTTCTTCATTTCTATAGCTCTGTCATTATATCTACCGCAACCGATTGTTATCCCTTCTATTTGAATACTGCAACACATTAGCCCCCTTTCTCTCTCTCTCTCTCTCTCTCTATATATATATATATATATATATATATATACCTATTACTATATCTCTTTATCTCTCATCTGATTGTTATTTTCCTTCCACTTGAAATCGATAACTCATTAACCCCCTCTCTTTCTCTCTTTCTATATCTGCCTTTCTCTTTCTATATCTGTCTCTCTTTTATCTCTCTCTCTCTCTCTCTCTCTCTCTATATATATATATATATATATATATATATATTACGAAACTGATTGTTATCTCGAATAAAGTGAGGAAATATTGAAAAAAGCACTTTAAACCTTTTTTATTACAAGTGCTACAAAAATATCGGTGAATTTTATTTCTTTTATCGATGCTTGCACATGTTATAGTCTTAATGATTTACAGTTACTTTATTTAATTTCTCTGAGGAGTGCGTCTTTCAGTTCTTTAAAGCCTGTTTGTTAATACGTGCAGTTTAAACATGCACATTGTCGATAAAAAGCATTTTGAGTAAGTCCCAATGCATGAAACACAAGAAAGGACGATACTGAAAACATCAAATACTAACATGAGACGTGAGAACATGTAATCTCTTCACTCTTTTTAAATTCAATTATTTGCTGAGCAAAAAGTTAATTTTGTACAATCTTTTGAAAGAAAAGCGCTAGTATATCGATAAAATCAAAACATTAAGACCTAACTAACGTTATTAGATATGTTGTGATCAAAGCCGGTTATATTAACTGTTTTCTACTTAATGTTTGTTACTTCATTTATTTATCTTGTCCATGTATCTTGCCTATAATTGTGCCTTAGTGGATACTGAAATTTATCAACACTGGCCACTTCATAAAATCTTGCAACAAGAAAAAAATCAATTATTCTATCACTATTTCTTGGTCGATCCATCAAATTATCAGTGACATATCCCCCCCATATATATATATATATATATATATCAGTCAAAGTGTAATGGTTAATTTTATTATGTAATTTTTCATGTGATCGTCTGAGTTTTTTTTTATTTTGAGGACATAAATTATATAAAAAGTGTACAAATGTTTAAATTTAAAACGTCTAACCTCATCATTAAAAGCAACAATTCCCCTCCGAGATCTAGAGTACAACGAGCCAAAATTATTTACCAATTCCAATTTACATGTCCCTTGACAAACTGCGCAATTGATTCTAATTTCGCAAATAACTATATCGATCATACTAAAACGAAACTGATTCGAAAACTCACGCTGCATCTCCCTGAACGGAACTAAGTTCGATATCATTTTGACATACACGGAGACCTACTAAACCCTATCCGGAACATACTTGTTGAGAACGCAAATATCATAGCGTCATCCACCATAAAAAAAAGACTAAAAATAATAGAGGCTTTTTGATAAAAAAGAAAAAACCAACACTCAATAATAACCACCAGGAACGCGCTAACAAAATGCTTACCGTAATCGGTACAGAATATATGCACGCTACTCTACATTATCTATAATCACCATATACATTGTGTTACACGTAAAATAACATTCATCCTGAAGAATGTCTAAGCGTATAGTCGAAAGTGCTCGGATAGACAAAACTATTGAACAATTTTTACATATTTTATGTCCTCAAAAGTAGAAAAATTATAAGATTCCATGAAAAATTATATAAAAAACTTAACCATCACATCTTGTCATTTAAAATGAAAACCTGCGTAAAAGAGAGTTTGCTCTCTCTCTCTCTCTCTCTCTCTCTCTCTCTCTCTCTCTCTCTCTCTCTCTCTCTCTCTCTCTCTCACACACACACACATATATATATATATATATATAGATATAAACACACTCACACACACAGATATATATATATATATTTGGGAAGCAATCGCTCTTATACATGTTTTGTTAAGGACGGCTAACAAAGTTCACTGATTACGCATTATATTTAATTTGTGTTCATAGAAGTGTATATTCTTACAGTCATAGTGTGTAAAAACTGAGCAAAAGTTTTGCATATCCGAGTGCTTTCGGCAATTCTCTAAGCCATTATCAAAGACGATAGTTATTTTGAATAACGTATGTTGCGTTTTATTTTATGTGTCTAACGTTATAGACCTTCATACACATGTTCAAAAACAATCCATTATCACACCATTTAACGTGACATTAAATAGTTCAATTAAATATCGCTTATCTATCACCAAACAAAACAACAAATTCCAAGAATTACATAAACTGTAAAAAATCAAACTCCCCATATGAGAAGTACGGAACATAAAACTACAAAGAAGCGAACATCAGTAAAATGATCTAAATGTAATCTTATTTATATATGGAACTTTGTATGCGTGTGTGTGTGTGTGTCCGTTACCTATAGACTCCGAAACGGCTGAACCGATTTTCTTGAAAATTTACACAGTTGTACTATAAGCATCTGCGAGTGTTCTTAGCTAGGTTTTGTGTCGAGATACCCCCGATAAATATCAAAAATCGATAATAAAAAAATTCGGGTTATAGAAGAAGTGGTCCGATTTTAATCAAATTTGATACACTCATAGACAAAGACATAAGAAAAGATATTCAGAAGTTTCAAGGTTGCAGTTCTTACAATAGTGCAGAAAATTGATATTATATATATATATATATATATTGAAGGCTAGATGTTTGTGTGTGTCTGTTTATCTGTCTGCATGTCCATTATACATTTTTTATCCGATTCTCACCAAACTTCACACAAATATTCTTTAGGCTGAGTCTGAGCTCCAGGACCATGGATTAGTTTTAAAGCTTTCATTACACCCGAGCAACGCCGGGCTATACTGCTAGTATCATATAAAATGATATGAAATGTAGAGATAAACACAACAAATGCTGACAAGAAGTGACACATGATTAGGCAAAGATAGGACAGCGAAAAATGTTGAAGCCGAAACAGCACAAACAAACAAAAGTTTTGATAATGACTTATGAAAACCAAAAGTAATCAAACATTGAACTCTATAAATTTATGTGTGTACCGGACACCACGAAAATTATCCAACATAAGGAGACTTTCTAAGTGCAACTTATATGTGGCACAAGGCCGAATGTATGAGACATCCAGTGAGGATCGAACTCACTACTCAATTGTAATGGTTCCAGCATGACAAGCTTGCTAACGATTACACCATTATGAGGTGCCCAATTGCCCAACATATGGAAAAGTAAATTCATGATATGCTAATCAAAAAGACTTTCGTTTATCTCTATCCAAACCTGTATACACTTACACACACGCAAATACGCACACATACGAACACACACATACTCGAGCACACACACACGAGCACACACACACACACGTGAGCACACACATACACACATAGTATGAACATTGCTTAACTAATACAAACATGAGTTACTAAAAACAATTTCTCGAAATTTCATGAAATAAAATAGGGGCTCACAAATGTAAAAAAAATATATTTACCAAAATTTCTAAAATAAAATATTTCAAAAGTAACTGTATTCAGTTATGAATAAGATTTGAAAGTTTTATCAAAATCCCACTATTATTTGATTTTTGCAAGAATTCAAAATCAACGATAAAAAGATGCCCAAGTTTCGCATACTAATTTATGGATGTCGTGGTGTAATGGTTAGGAAGCTTGTGTCAGTAGAATCTATTACAACGGAGTAGTGAGTTCGATCCCCACTAGATAACCCACACTTTTGACCTTGTGCCATATCTAAGCGGTGCTTAGAAAATTTGAAAGCTAATTTATGAATAAACGCTGTGGTGCAGTGTATATTGGCTCAGAACGAGAAATCGGAGAGCCGAGTTCGAACTCTAGTTAAATTCGTTGCATTAACATACGACCAAATACCCTAGAGAGATGTATGACTCCGTCACTTCTCACTCTAGATGCGGGCGAAATAGCAGAGCAGATTGGGTTCTATAGCAATGGCTGGTAAGCTGTCTACCACCGAAAGTAATAGCAACAAGATTATCTTCTGCCAAGTCAGCCATGTCACTTTAGAGACATAATCGCCTGAGCGTGAATCCCGCATGGGGCTTGACTGACTGAATGTATGTTCAGAGTAACAAGGTTTTTTAGCAAAACCGAGTCATGAAAATTACATCCACTGTTTGGTGTTATCACTAAAGCTCACAGTGTCTGTAACCTGACAGAAATTCATAAACTTGTATCTCCAACATAGAAAATTATATATATATATATATATATATATATATATATATATGGTTAAATAAAATCGAGACAAGAAGAAAACTGTATTTAAATTGCCTACGCGTTTCGTCCTGTGATGGACTTTATCAAGGTAAAAAAGAAGAAATGAGCTTTATTCTAAATTACGTATCTTTAAACAAAGTGTTGGCAACTATAAAAAACTATAAAAAGTTCAAAGAAAACGGTAGAATTCCCTTCATTTTAACATCTTGTGACTTTTTACTACACATGAAGGAATTCTAAAACTAAATATTCTGTTAATCTTTTTAAATGATTTGTGAGCGTTTAAAGATACGTAATTTAGAATAAAGCTCATTTCGTCTTTTTGCCTTGATAAAGTCCATCACAGGACGAAATGCGTAGGCGATTCAAATACAGTTTTCCTCTTGTCTTTCTTTTATTTAACTATCCTGTCCTTAATCTCAGATCATGACTGAGTATATTTTTGCATATATATATATATATATATATATATATAGAGAGAGAGAGAGAGAGAGAGAAAGAGAGATAAGGTGAAAGAGAAAGAGAGGAACATTGCAATAATTCTTGCCCAATTTTTAATGTTTTTAATTTTTTTATAGATTTGCAATATATGCGTATATATTTAACATTTCTAGCAGTTTATCTTGAAGTACACGTGCTGATCCGTAGCACTGGTTTCTCATTTTATTAAACCTGTTTAAGCTGAAACCTGACGTAAATAATCTTAATGAAAAGGTAAAAGTTTGAATATATGAATGCAAAAAAGAAATAAAGAAAAAACATCCGAAGATTATTACAATAACTGGGAGGCATCCATATTGTTTCAGAGAAAGCTATTCCTTCAAAATGCCCAGCTTTAACATTTACCTTCAGTAAATTCATTTTATTCTTTTTATTCTTTTTGTTTTCTTCATTTATTCTCCTGTGTAGTTTATTATTATTATTAATAAAACTTTATTTTTTCCCACCTATATTGTGGCCTTGATGACTTCCTTTTTATACTTTTTTTCACATCTGAATATTGTCACTCAGGAGCATTATTAATTCATTTGTTCGTTTTTGTAATCCTGTATTCTCTTTAACAGCCGTTTACATCTTTTATTGCCAATCGCTTACTTCTTTCTCTTTCTTTTATTTATTCCGTGAATTATTCTCTCATTCCTTTCTTTCTTATTGATCATATAGTAACCGATTCTCTAAACAGGATTACTGAATACGCAGATGAAATAATAAAAGCTGACACAAAAAAGAAGAGCGATTATACACCATGTATGTCTTTCATTTCTTCTCTGAGATTTTACCTGTAAACTTTTTTCTATGTGCGCTTCCATTTAATATATCCTTTTTGCAAAGCTCTAAATACATTTATTTAATATATTTAGCTGATATTTATCCGCAAAACCAATAATAAATATGACTCAATTTTTCCGCGTTAGAACAATAATATATATTTGTGCCTTCATACAATAAATTTATCCCGGTTATCAGTGAGAATCAGGAGACAGCAAGTGTACTTCCCTTCGACATCAGCAATTCTGATATTAAAGTGTTTCTAATCAGTATGATAATAATGGTTATATTGAAATCCTCCGTTTCCTTATAAGAAAACATTTGGCGTTACTTGATCAAACAGTGTTACTGTCGTTTGTAATCCGACGAACTTAACTCACTGGTGCCCCCGCCACCAGAAATTACTCGTGTGTAACCAGACTGGCAACAAGGTCCCACCAAATTTACAGTTAGATCAACCGCTTTGTTTGGGCTGAAACCATTATATATATATATATATATAATCGTTTCAAATCAAACAAAGCGGTTGATCTAACTGTATATATATATATATATATAATCTTAAAACAGTGTTTATTAAAAATAGATTTATCACATCCTTTAACTGTTATCACTGTTTATAGTGTATGTGGGGATTTCCTTCCTAAACTTTAATTTCATATAGTGTGATTGTCTTCATCTTTTCTACGTCTTTATTTTCTCTTCCAGTTATATGTGCTGTTCAATTTAGTTCTTGCTGCTGTTATTTTTCAGCAGATGTAGATCCTTTTACATTATTGCTTAATGTATACTCTCTTTGCATTACTGTTTAATATATGCTCCCTAAACGACGTTAAGGAGAGTGATTCTTACTCCCTGATACGTCCCTTTTCTCCCTAATCCATTTCTCATTCTTTTTTTTTTTTTTTTTCAGCTACCTAATAAACGCTGGTCACCTTTTTGTGTCGGATCTCTCAAACCAAAATCTATCCATGTCTTAATGTAACATGTTGGCAGTGAGAAAGTAATTTACGCTTTACAGCCCTTCAAATTATGACTGATTTCTGCAAAAATGTCAGACTCATGGAAGTTGTGAGTGATATACGGCATTTGGAATGATGATAACACAACGAAAAAGAGTGACCGAGTGCGTAAAGTAGCAGAAGGATTCCAGTGAAACATATCGCCACTGGGGAAGCTGGACACTAAGACTAATGCTTTAAAAGAATGGAAGCTTTGGAAACAGATGTGAATTAACTACAGTATCGTAACCAAAATGAGTGAATAAAATAGGAAATAGCAATCGCTGCTCTTTCATCACGCTATCCGACCGGATGCGATGATAGTTTACAACGGTTTTCAATTCATTTCGCTAGAATACAAAGATGACATGAACACAGTAACAGATAAGTTTGATCAGCATTTAATCGGGGAGACGTAGGAATAATATGTCTTCAACTAAAAAGACCGGGAACAAGATAAGAACATTGATCCATATATAACTACACTTCGAAGTTTTATTGCAGTTTTCGTCAATTACACGATTTTTGCTACTCTCCCACATACTACTGGGTGTACAAGACAACCAGGCACTTAAAATAGTAATGCTGCTTTCTACACTAAATTTCAGATAATGTATCGGCTTACGCCGAAGTTGCGAAGCTACGACTAGACAGTTGAAAGCTATGGGAGACTTGAACGAGGCAGAACAAAATAGAGTGACAAAGTTACAAACAGAAATACCATAAAAGGGAAAATAGACTTCTGTAATAACAAGCGCAAAGAAACATATCCCATATAGGCCAAAAATGTAAACTTTGAAGTAATAGAAATCTTTTTGCACTGAAATGCCTGGGGAAAGCATTCTATGAAAAACAAAACAAAAAAAACCCCAAAAAAAACCCCAAAAAAACGAAGGTCAAGTCTAAACCCTGCTTTTTTCAATTACCTCCAGTGACACTGAATGTAAAACTGTGTTGTGTGTAAACTCGGAAAGAGAGTAGTCAGATAAAAGATTATGTAAATATGATGATCGAAAATAGGAGAGTTAAGTTTAAAGTGGTCTGTGGAGCCACCTACAATGTAATCCTGCAGAAATATGTGCGTAATATGTATTGGCAAACGTCTACCTCGAAACACAAAATTTGAAATGGGACAGAAATGGCGCCTAGTTGAATGATACCGCATTCTCTAAAATATGAAAAAATATTCAGTAGAATTTGCTGCAGTCAAAGAGAGTTTGACTCCTTTACTATGATAGCGCGCGCGAGCAAAGACATGGACTTAATAACTGTGAACTACTATAACATTACTAGTGTTAGTTCAGTCCCAGAGAGCAAGCAGCTAGTAACTGATTATTTAGACGTCTTAAATCGCGAACTAAGATACTTATCTTAATAGATACGTTTAAAACTTAAATAAACTGTCACGCATGCCAGTGTCAATGATCCTTCAAGTTTAAAAAGAGCTAAAGCGACTAGAGGAACTCGAGGTTATCGTTCTTGTTGATGGACTGGAATAGCAGAATGTTCATCTCAAGAAAGAGTGTAGGGACCTAGGCTATGCTTGTCAATTTGGCCTTGTGTCAAACACAACCGAAGTCTCCGCAATTTAAAATATAAGAATGTTGAAGGTTGGATGTTGAAGTGTGGAAAGATGACATATTTCGTTTGTACATTAAAGTAAATTTTTTATTAACAGAATATATTATAAAAAGAAAAGTAAAATGTTCATAGACAAAATGCATGTAGTTAATTGTTCAAAGAGAACTGTATGTATGTAAATTTCCCACAGAAGTTCAAAGTTCATGGTTAATAGTAGCAGAATGTGTGTATGTAAAAAAGATTAAAACGGTTGTTAATAAAAATCTGTATTCTTTCCTTTTTATGGCCGGAAAAGAGATTAAAAGGAAAGTCAGGCAATAAAGGAGATTGTACATATCGAAATCAGTTGAAGTATATTGTTGTTATTGTTTTGTTTGACGGTGTGTGGTTGAACGAAGAAAGAGAAATTAAAAGATGAGGTAGAAAGAATCCATGTCGGCGAATTGAAAATTATTTCCTTACATTGTGACGTGGTCCTTCAGATTCGGTCCCATGTCGGACTGATTTGACCGGTCAAGTGACGTGAATAAAAGGTGAATTTTAGTCATGTCATCGGCTCCCAACAGCATGCCCATTTTCTAGGTGTGAAATAAAATTGACCGGGTTCATAGATCAATTTTCTATTTCCTATTCAATCAGAATCCAGAATCTTACTTTTTACACTGAATTGTAAAATTTGCAATGGTCTTGATTTTACAGAATGTTTTTAGTCGTTTGGATCCGATTTTGCGTGTGTGCAATTTTACGTTTTTCGTTTTAGTTAATTGTTAGATGATACAGGATATGTATCGTATAAGAGCGCATTCCAATTCATATTTGTATTGACCCAATACATCTGAACACGACACTGAAACGTGAACGATACCAATTATTAACCATAGATCTAGTGCGACGAAGGCTAACACATGCGAGTTACTTCACCAAGCAAGACGTGACATCGGCTTACTGCTATTTGATATTAGACAATTAATCTAACTGCCTCAGACGGGTTACGGGCGATATTAGTCACTCAGATTCTCATTTTGGAACATGTTTGTGTGTTCTGAAATATTTTATGAAACGTATCCACCTTCTTCTGAACTGCCTGAATGGAGTTGCATGGGTTGCTGATGATATCCTTGTATTTGATTCAAGAGAAACTCGACCAGTTTATGAGTTGTACCTGAAACTGCTAATACAACGATACCGAGAGAAGAAAATCAAACCAAGCAAAGAAACAGTTCAGCTCAAGGAATCAGCAATCAGCAATCAGCTTGATGGTGCATCTCATAACGTGTGATGGCCTCCTACGAGACCCTGCTAAAATGGATGCAATCACCAAGTTGCAAACACCTACTTTACTGGAAAGAATACAGCGACTCTTTGGAAGAGTGGCAAGATTTCTGTCGCAACTATCTTCTGTCATGGATCCCAACCGACGACTAATACGTAAGACTGTTCTATAGATATAGCCTTGTGTACATGACGTTGCATAATCAGCTACTTGCGACAAAAGCCCCAGTACTTACTTTCTACGAACCAAACGCACCACTTGTTAATTCAGTGTGATGCAAGCTCAAAAGAACTTGATGCAACTCTATTACAGCAAGGAAAGCCTATCGCATATGCATCACTAAGACAGAGCAGACATACGCACAAATTGAAAAGAAATGCTTACAATAGCATTCTCACAGGGCAAATTTTACCAATACAACTATAGTAGAAGGGCAGAAATTCACACCGACTACTACCCACTGAAGAAATCTCTCACTAAAGCCTCAAAGCGTCTACAACGACGTAGTAGATATTCAAGGGAAAGCACACGCACATTGCAGCCATGTTATCGTGGTTATATTTAAGAGGTGATAAGAACTGTCAAACAGAATTTGAGCATGTGAATATGGTCAGCTGTAACCAAAGACTTATGCTTATCCGAAAAGCAACGAATCATGAGGAAGTATGTAACCAGCTGGAGAAAACCATATTATATGAGTGGCCGTCTGATAAAACAATCTTCCAGGTTTCAGAGTGATACTAAACGCGCACTTGACTCATCGCATATGGGCATACTTGGATGTCTGAGGCGAGTCAAAGAATGCGTTTTTTTTTGTTTTTGTTTTTTTTGGCAGGCATGTTATCGGACATACGGGAGTACATATTCACTTATAAAACCTGCCTTAAGTTTACAACAGAACGTCCTAGAGAGATACTAATACGCCACTTGATACCTGATAATTCGTGGCAGAAGGTTGGTGTTGACTTATTTGGATTTGATAAGTCGAGTACTTTGTATAAGTCGACTTTCTTGAACTTCTGGGAAATAGATGGTCTTGAGAACACTACTGCTTCAATTCAAAAATAGTATTTTGAACACCTCATGCTGAGCCCAGGAAATGAACAGGTATATGGCAAAGCCGAATGTGCAAATAAGAGTGTAAAACGGCACAGGTAAAAAAAGACTCACATGGACCAGTTTCTTGATGCCGCACCCGTACATTTTTCCCAATGCGGTGTTGTTTCCTAAACCTTAAGAAGGCGATCCCTGAACTAAGGGACATGACTCTACTGAAACACACACAGACGGTTCAGGTTAAATACTATGACCATCATACTCATCATTTTTGTATGTCTACGTCCAAACAGTGAGTGGAACAGAAGTCATCAATGTAAATCCTCTGAAACAGGAGAAAATGCAAGAAATGGTTAACCACTACAAGCCTTTACAGACTTTCTAAGCTTGTCACATGACATGGTAAAAACACAGTGTTCCTGCACTTCTAAAATATATATTCATCCGACCTCGCTGTTTAGAGCAAAGGCATTAATACAACCGCACTAAAAAATACGAATCTCCTGCTGGGATTCACAAACGTCCTGGACGAGAGTTACGACAGCTAGCAGATTTAAAGAACTATATCAAATCAGACAAAGACTGTCCGTGCGAACATAATATCTGCGTACAAAAGTGGCTATGTTATATCAATGTATACTCCCTATGCATTACCGTTTAATGTATGCTTCCTAATCGACGTTAAGGAACGTAATTCTTGGTTCCTGACACGTCCCTTTTCTCCCAAACCCATTTCTCATTTTATTTCTTTGGGTACCTTTTAAATGCCAGTTACGTACCGTGTTGGCTTTCACAAATTTGAGTCTGTCTTGTTTTCCATGTCTTAATATAAGAATGTAGGTTATTTGAAAAGTTTCTTTACGAAATTAGAAATATTTAAACACAGCTAAACAATAACCTTTGGGATCGTTTCAGACTAGTTTGTTGCCCTCTTATATTTTGTAGCGTTGGTTGTTCCTTTTATGATTACGCTTTTGCATTCTGCAATCATTTATGGCCCAGTCTAACCGATGTGTAACAAAGTGCTTAAATCGTTAAACAAACCACCGCACTTGTTGCTTTCTTGTAGTATACTTCAACAATAGATAGACTAAACTATCGCCCGGTTCACACTCCACCCATGTCTTTTGAACAGGTTAAGAGG
Source organism: Ascarosepion bandense (assembly GCA_037127315.1). Lineage (NCBI taxonomy): Eukaryota > Metazoa > Mollusca > Cephalopoda > Sepiida > Sepiidae > Ascarosepion > Ascarosepion bandense. The sequence goes on from JBBBDQ010000187.1 coordinate 3,659,776, forward strand.
CTCATTTCTTGTTCCCTGTTTAGGATGTGGTTTCTGGCTTTCTCTTTTCCAATCTTTTCACTATTACGTAGCCTCCTGCACATCAGTGGCGTTACCGCCTTTCTCGGGTGATACGATTAAAAAAAAAAAAAAATCTCTGTATAAAATTTAAACATTTTAGTTAATAGTTATTTCTTTATCTATCGTCCAGATCACATTCTTGGCTACTCTTTTCAATAAAAGTGGATATCTATTCTTTATTTCCTGTTTAGTACTGAGTTTCTGGTCTCTTCTAATGTCTAATTCAAATCTATGCTTCTGATGTCATCGCCTAAACGTGTATTTACTATTTATTTAGTTAGTTTTACTTTAATAAGAGTAGAGAGATTCGCTTGTAGTCCGATTCACACTCATCCTAGGATTTTTGAACAGGTGTCGATGTCTCTTGTTTACGATTGGTTTACCAGTTCCTTCTCATGTTTTATTTTATTCTAGTTGACTGCCAATAACCTCTTGCATTTTAGTGGTGTTATCGCAATTCTTGTGTCGAATTGATTAACAAGAACAATTTAATTTGTTTTCATGTCAACAATATACTTTATTGTAGTTTCATTAATGATTTCCTCAACTGCGACACAAAGATTCTTCTTTGAATTCTTTCCGAAAGAAAAAGAATTACTGCCACACACTGCATTCGTGATGCAGCTTTAGAACTGGTCAAAATAATGAACAGAGCTACGCATGCGTTAGGAAATTTCTTTTTCAGTAAAACGGGAGAAATTATTTTCGCTTCTTTACATGCTGCGCACGGACGGATTAATAATGTATCCTGATTTATGTTGCTACTAAAAATCGTGTGATTCTCCGAGTGTGAGTTTATTTTTGTCGCCAATTTCTTGGATCTTTGCACGAAATTATCTGTACAACTGTCTGAAAGCTCAAAGTAAACTATATAAATTCAGATATGATCTTTTGACTTATTTTTATATATCTTTGGTAGTGATGATTTTGACTCGAAATCGATATATAAAATTCTATGACTTCCGTTAGTCCGTCCGTTCGTCAGACCGCCTACATTCACCAATCAAAACCAAATTTTGGGAAAGAGAGCAAACAGGTAAGCGGTACAAAGCACAACTGGCTTTACTAGGGTGCATAGGTCAGTACAATATATTTCCATTTAGGGGTTGGAAAAATTAAATGTTTTATTATTTGACATAAAAAATACATTGTTTTCGAACAGTTTAATGATTAAAATTACAAGTACCTATTTAATAAAAATGCAATATTGTTTTTGGGATATTTTATATATACGAGAAGCCAGGTTCCTGTTCGCCATGCATGTGCGAGAACTATAAAGAAATCAGTAGGCCAAACGCTTCAAAAAGGTTGATTAGTTAAATTAACCCTACTATACTGTGCAGTTGACAAAATTAAAAGCGAACAACGTACATGTGCGAAATGAAACTATAAAACGACGACAATTTACCCATCGCAGAGTGTATTGCACTTGTTCTTTCACGACTTGGGATATCATGGTTCTCCACATCTTCCTGCCTTTTCTGAATCAATGTTTATTTTTTTTGTTCAATCTCTCATCATTTGTCTACCACCGATTAACAAAATCTTATGTGCATTACTAAGGGTTTGTTTTCGTTTATCCCTCTTACCTTCAAGATGCCCTGCAAGTATCAAATTCTCCAAGCCGTATTTCTTCATTAGACGTTCTAGAATGTTCGATATTATACATTAGTGTTTTCTAACATCGGTAGTTCTTCCTACTGACAAAGTAAGTTTTTGATGGAACGCTGTTAAAGTTGGTCGGTAATAATCTCTCCACGTATTCAAATTAACCAATGTACGATAGTCGTGCCGAAACAAACAAACAAAAAATACTACTTGACTACTTCACATTCGGTCTTCTATACTTATTGAATCTCGCCACTTCACACGGGACTACCACATTCCACTCCATAAATCATGCTCTTCTTACGTCCTATTTTCTTCTTTTTTTTGTTTTTGGCTTCAACGTGCTGGTAGCAGAGAGAGCACACCTTCTGTCTCTTTGAGGTAAGTCTGTTTGTTGCATTACTACTACAATAAGTTTTCGTTTCACTTCCGTTTTCTCTAAAACTTATTCGGGCCATGCTATTCTTTGCAGTCCTCTGTAGAAACAAATTGACAAGTTTATCCCGAAGATTAGAGAATTACTTTCGACCTTCGTTGAGAAACTAAATATTGCTTGGTAAATATGTACCTAAAAGAAACAAAAATATATCTGTGTGTGTGTTTGTAATGGAAACGCTGATGGAACGAAGACAGGGGCGAAGATAAATATAGCAGACATGATTAGAAAATGAATGCGTAATAAGCAATACAGAAAAGATAAGAGAGATAACATTGTAAAAGAAAGGATAATAAACATGACTAGAAACTGAAGGACAAAAAAGCAAAGATATTAACATTTTAGTGGAAAACAAGAACTTTAAGAAGTTAACAACATACAAAACAGTGTATAATTCTATTGAGTATCCTAAGCTTATGACGTTGTGCCTTACTAAGCTACATTTCGTTATAGCCGTAGAATTCGTATTAGTAGAGTGACGTTTTGGCAGATTTTAAAAATAGTTGTCTCCTGTTTAAAACCTGAAGTCTCCCAGTGCAGTACAAAATCAAAGCATCTTGCAGTGGTTTCCTACAGTAAGTGTAACACCGTAGGCCAGAGAGCAAGGCTTTGCACAGAGAGAAGCTTTTTTTCTGTGGAACGCTTACGGTTTAATTCAAGGCAAATAATTATTTAACGGAATATTACCCTAAAACAATCATGGAACGAAATTGTAGCACTCGGTAATTTTTTTTTATTTTCAAACTACTTGTAATGGCCGGTTGTAGTGGCTAGCTACCACTGTCAAATAGATAACAAGCCTTCTTTATCCTGTCAGCTTACAGCTAAAAAGAGTTCTCCATCAAGAACCCGAAATTTGTTGACCTGGCAGTTAGTCCGCTCCACGCAGCAGACCAACTTTATCATGGTCGTTAGACCTAATTCTTGGGGATCCAACAACATACAAAACAGTGTATAATTCTATTGAGTATCCTAAGCTTATGACGTTGTGCCTTACGAAGCTACATTTCGTTAGAGCCGTAGAATTTGTACTAGCGTGCGTCGACAAAACGATAAGTGTCAAAAAGGTTTCGATAACATCTAGCAGTTAGGTCCTCTATACACAAATGACTTTCTTCTGTAGTAGAGTTGATAGACCTGCATCCAACTATTTTAGAATTCAGAATCGTTCTTTTTCTAAAGTGGTTGTAAATAGTCTAATTGCCTTAATATTTGATCCTAACTGAGAATAGAAGTGAGGATTTATGTCTATCAAATGATAATTGTGCGAAAGTGAGAGTAATTATCTCAGTTTATAAATCTACTTTCCTATTTTTCATTCTATGCTGATAACCACTACGTAAAGCAAAACATTCAGTAGTTTAAGAAAACACACACACACACACACACTTGTGTAGTGAGCCAGGTGCTGACTGGGTGACACATTTCTGTGCTTCTTTATCAACAGACACTTTATCTTTAGACAATTGCAGATGATGCACATTTGAAGTACAAATGAAATAAAAGAAAATGGAGCAAGCAGCTAAGAAAGTTGATTCCCCATACTGTGCTGGATAATTTTACTTGCTAGAATATATCTCCATGGTATTTATAAGTCTCCCATTCGTATATGTTTTAAATATTGCTGCCACTTCTTGTTTAGAGCATCTGCTATATATTTAGAGATTCTTGAAAAAATCCAAAGAAGAATCTGCAATATTATTGGTATCGACCTGACATTTCGGGTTCTGTCTTTTTACTACCTCCTTAAAGTAGCTTCTCTGTAATTTATTTTTTCTATAAATAATTTCATGGTGATTGTTCTGATGATCTTTACGCTATGGTAACTTTATGAATTATGACTTTATGAATTTAGACGCAATAATAGATTAGTGACAAGATCTCATCATTTAACTGTTGAGACGGCTAGATGTAACCGTAAGTTCTATGTTAACAATTTTTTCTATCTTCTCTATTTGCTTGTGGAGCTTTCTTTCTGCTTTAAGTGGTCAATTTCAAATTTTATCTTCAAAAAGTTAAATGAATTGTTCATCGCTATCTTCTGTTTTGTTAATTCTTGATCTTTTATTGTTTCTTCTTTTTAATAATAGTTTTTCTCGTATTCTCTAACACTCAGAAAACACCTTCCGTTTTAGTGATTTTATTTCCTTGCATGGGAAAAATTATAAAAAAAGAAAAGATCAAAACAAACGAAACAATTTGGGATTTGGGTAAAATTGACGTGTTAACCCGAAGAAGAAATCTCTCAGTAAACGTTAAAAGAATGAGTGATTGATATTCTTGTGTTTTACTGCCTATCAATCTTTTAGAGTTTATTAAAGCCGTAGTACGTTTCAGATTTTAGAAGGTTACATGTAGTACCGTTTGGAAACGGTCCTTTATCTAAGTAATAATCTCACCTAAAATTTGGACTCGAATGAGAAGCGGGGTAATTAGCGTGATTTGACTGGAGTCAAACTGTACAAGTAACGCAAAAAATAAGTTCATACGAAAATAAGTGGACAAATTCCGATGATTCGCAAAATTCATTCTGTCTTTACTGATTAACAAACTATTGTTTGGCAACTATAAACACTGAGGAAACAGGAATTTTATACTCATCAAACAATAGTTTGTTAGTTGGTGAAGACAGAATAAAATTTCAAATCACCGTAATTCGCTATATATACACATAATTCCATTTACGTACATATACGTATGTACATATACACCCACACTTGCATAGACACACACACACACACACACACACACACACACACACACACACATATATATATATATATATATTAAAAAAGGATTAATTCAAAGATGTTTAATGGCCATTTCGATATGAAGATACCCACGGGGGACGACACATCACCTCAGCAACAGAAAAAACCTTTCAGAAACTGGAGAAAATGTTGCTGAGGTGATGTGTCGTCCCCCGTGGGGATCTTCATATCGAAATGGCCATTCAACATCTTTGAATTAATCCTTTTTTAATATATATTTGCTCTGTAATATTTTATTACATGGAGCTCTCTTCCTGTATCATTTTTTAATATTAAAATAAATTTTTAATATTAATTAGGATCGGGTTTTTTGGAATTTACCTTCCTGCTTTTTTCCCTTGGATTGAAGTATCTGAATTAATATATATATATATATATATATATATATATATATATATATAGATAAAGAAATTTTTTAATAAGTAGTAAATAACGAGCTAGGAAGATATACTTTAAGGTTTTAATTAAAGGGGCTTTAAGAGTCAGAGCACTGAGAATTGGGATGTATTTAGTAGTTAAAAAAAGAAAAAATTGTTAAGTATTGTGTTAAGGGAAGTAATTCTGAGATTAAAAAAATTAGAATTTAAGCACAGTTGCTACTAAATTGATTGGATCAGGAAAGATATAGGATAAAAGCTTTTGATCTATATGGTTGTTATTATTAATACTACAGTAAGAAGAGAAAAAGAAACCTTTTTATGAAAAAGAAATTACTTTGGATTACATTTAGTGGGGTTTATATTGCGATTTAAATTTTTTTAAAATTAAATTTTTGACAGCATTTGCTTATGAATTCCTTACGTAAATTTAAAAGCAGAATTTGTTTAGGATATTGTATTATATTAATTTTTTCAATTAAACCTAGGTTGCATCTATCGTTAATATTTTTGTGGGTGTGGTTTGAAATTTTAGTCTAAACCTTACTATGTGGTTTATGTATATGAATAAAGCAAAAACGAAAACCTATCTTTGTCGACATGTTTCCTACTCTGATGGACAAGACAGATGTAAGGATTTTATTTTGTGAAAGTATATGTGTGTTATACCCTGGGGAAAAGTAATAATCCGTCCCTTCTCTCCAGGTATATGGGTAAATGACAGAATACATTTGGTTTTATAGCCTTGGTTGACTACCAGTTTACCCCAGAAAGTGATAGCAACCTACTGCGGAAAAATCTTTCAAGAAATGATTGCTCAAGCGTTTATCACGTATGTCAGTTAACGGACTGATTTAGAATAAACAGGAAAATGTTAATTTTTCAGAATTTTAAAACTGAAGAAGGCTGATAAATATACATCGAACTAACTGAAAGTCAAGTTTAATTATGGAGAATGTACGTGAAGTAATTTAATGCTTAATAAACTAAAGTGTGTGTAATTATTTTTAGTGAAATACATGTTTTCAATTAAATTTCTTGCATTAGTTAACATTGAACAAAACGCGTCGGTTATAATTTCCACTTATCTTTATTCATATAGTTTCTTTACATGCATGTCTGAATATTTACACACTCACACACATACACACACACACACACACATATTTAGTGTATCGAGGCAGCAGATAATTTTCTAAACATATATTGTTAAATATAACAGACAATGAATATCTATTATGTTTAATCATGAGCCATTCTAAACATCGTATTTTGGCTTTAATTTCAGGTGAAAATAAAGACAAAAATTGTACAACATTTACATATTTTTTATTATGTTGGGTCTAAGCTTTCGGTTCACATGAGTCATCTTCAGAGAAGTTACAGGGACGTTAACATAAACACATCCACCATCAAAAATGTTTTTTTTTATAATCGTGTCGCCCCAAGCAAGGTATTTTACTTCCACTGTTGTGCAGAGGATTACATAGAAGGGATGCTATGAGAAGGAGTAAGATGTTGCAGGAGGTGTCAGGAAGAGAGTAGGAGGATGAAGAGAATACTGATGAGAGTGGGGTGGACGAAAAAGAAGCATGAGAGAGAAGATGTAAGTTAGTGAGACAGGAGATGACTATTGACTTTACATTTAAATTCTTGACATTATATCTGTCGGGAAAGCAAGTATGCGGAAGGGAATTCCACAAGGGAAAGTGCGAGAAAATAAGCTGTGGAGTAGAATTTGTGTTTACAATTTATTAGTTTCACAGTAAAAGAGTGGGACCTACTTGCTAATCTTGTGGCTCGAGTAAATTTGTAAATTTATATATAGGGGGAACCAGTTAGCTAAGTTCATTGGAGCAGAAGCCGTGAATGTATTTGTAGAAGAGACACAGGGAAGCCACACTTCGTCGGTGAGAAAGCCACTGCATCCTAGCTACCAAGTCGGGATCGATCACATGACAGATTCTCTGTTCGATTTGGTCGAGGGCACCTAAGTGGATAGCAGGAGCACACGACCAGATATGGCAGCAATATTCAATGCACAAGCGGATGGTAGATTTGTATATGTGCAGTATTGTTTCGAACGGGAAAAACTTCCTGGCCCTACACAGAAAACCGACTTTCTTAGCAGCGGATTTAGCTATGGATTCTATATAGTTATCTCACTTGAGGTCTGATGTGAGAGTTAATCCGAGGAGACGCAGTGTTTTACTTTCAGAGAGAGAAGCCTGATCCATGTTAATGGGCGGGAGGAATTATCGTATGTGGTGGTTATTATATAACAGCTTCGTTTTGGAAGCATTAAATTTAACGAGTCATTTCTTACCCCTGTCCACCACAGATTGGAGGTCCTTTTCAAGCTTTGTCAGCCTCGGTAGATTTTTGATCGTGACGAGAGTAAACCGTAGTGTCATCAGCATGTATGGCCACTTGGGATCTTATTACATCAGGGAGCTCGTTAATATAGATAAGAAAAAGCGTAGAACGTAGAATAGAGCCTTGAAGACACCTGCATTCATTTGATATTATTGGGAGGCTTGTCCGTTCATTACTACCCTCATTGTACGGTTTGAAAGGAAGAACTGGATTAGGTCAAACAGTTGTCCAGTTATACCATAGCCCTGAACCTTGCATAGAAGGACAGCATGCCAGACTCTGTTAAACGCTTTGGATATGTCAAGGGCAACAGTTCGAGCTTTGCCGTTTTTGTCGCGGGCCTGGTGCATATACTCAGTGATGGTCGTGAGCATATCAGCAGTAGACCTTATGGAGCGGAAACCATACAGTGTGTCCGAGAAGAGTCTGTGGGCTGTGAGATGTTGTTCCACCTCGGCGTTGATGATGGCTTCGAAAAACTTTGCCAAAAATCGGTACGAGGAGGCTGATAGGGCGATAATTTGCGGAGTCAGATGGTTCTCTAATATTTTTATATATAGGAACCACGAAGGAAGATTTTCAACAGGGAAGAAAGCAGGAAGCAGAACGGCAGCATTTATAGAGTTTAGAGGAAACAGAGGAGAGTTCAGGAGCACATTTCTTTAGGACAATGATGGATTTTCCGTCACCACCGCTCGCCTTATGGGGGTCAAGTTTAGAAATTATTTTGGAGACCACCGAGGGAGTAATTAGTATGTTAGTCAATTGGGCCTCGATTCGGAGAGGGAAGTCAGATACGGATACTCCAGAGAAGTCTAGTGTCGAGTTAGTAGAGAATCTGCGAGCGAAGCACTCAGCCTTGTCTTGCCACACAATCTTCAACGGGAAGGCTAAATACTTTATTCCAAAAGACGTCACTCAGGAAATCGCTGAACGAGTTCCAATCGGCTCTTTGGTAGCAGTAAGATATTCTGCTGGTCTGAGGTTCTTGGGTAGGGTGGAGGCGGAAGGAGATATTGACGGAAATTAACGCATGGTCAGTGTTTCCGAGAGGGCAGAGTTGCTTGACATTTCAAGAGTCTCAAGGTGGGGATAAAGCACAAATCTAGTAGTGAGTCGTGTCCGTTAGGTTTATTACAGAAACTCGTGGGGAACTCCACCCCCTGCGTAAGAAACTGAGTGATAGAAAAATTTATGGTGGGTACACCAGCAAGAACTGTGACGGAGTTATCCAGCCACTCAGCTTGATGGGCGTTAAATCGCCAAACACAAATATATGGGCAAATGGGTAGGAGGAAATGGCCTTGTCGTTATTGTCGGAGATGCTGTCAAGAACGGAGCAGTCAGGAGATGATGGGGAGCGGTAGAGAAAGAAGAGATAGCTTACTGAGCTTAGAAGGGAGAGATGGAAACACATATCAGAATGATGTGTGGATTGAACGGAAATCATCCTAGCTAAAGGAAGGTGTTCATTGCCGTAAACCCCAAGCCCATGCATGTGAACATTGGCGTCCTTTCTGAAGAGGGGAATGTAGACAGGGATAGAGGTATCAGAAGAGGGAATTGAGGGGTTGAGATTAGTCTCACAGAGAGCTAGGATGTCAGGGGACTTTTGATGGAGAAAAGATTCAACGCTACTGAAATTGGTTCGGATAGCGCGAATGTTAGTAAAGAAAATGTTAAGAGGCTTAGGGGATTTTAATTTGCCTGGTTTAGCTTTTTTAGCTGAGATATGTATGTTCATGTTTTCTGTTGTTGATGTAGAGAAACCTCGAGTAGAGAAGGCAAATGGTCATTAGCTGCGACATGCACTGGAAGGGAACTCGCTCGGGCCTCAACAAAGTGTGGCTTCGGTGTTGTCCACCGAAAGTGCCTGCAGGGACACCTATACATGCGCGATATGGCGCTGCAAGAACTTCGATATTATGCAACGACATGACACTGCAAGAACCTCGATATTATGCAAAGAATTTTGTTTTGTTTTATGTAAATTTTGTTTTGGCATAAAATATTGCTAAGCAACGATAACAATCACCGAATAGCAGACGCAGTTCGTAAAATTGTAATGCAGTTCTATGACATCACACCGCGTGAGAGACCGAAATGTGAACAGAGCCATATGTCTAAATGCAATGTAATGTATTATGACCAGATTGAAGTGTGATTTTATTATGTGTGGGTTGTTTTGATTTAATGTAGATGGCCTCCAATATTATCGTTGCTTAGCAATGTTTTATGTCAACACAAGATAAAATCATTTTTCTTGATGGTGGATGTATTAATGTTAACGTCCCTGTAACCTCTCTGAGGTGGACTCATATTAGCCGAAAGCTTAGAACCAACATAATAAAAGATATCCAAATGTTGGACAATGTTTGTCTTTATTTTTACCTGAAATTAAAGCCAAAATACGATGTTTAGAACAGCTCATGATTAAACATAATAGATATTCATTGTCTGTTATATTTAAATATATATATATTTTTAAATATAACAGACAATGAATTTAATGTATATATATATATATGTGTGTGTGTGTGTGTGTGTATGGTTGTCAGAGTGTATGTGTGATCAGAAATCTGATGGAGCAAAGAAAGCAAAAAGATAAATATAGCAGACATGATAAGAAAACGAATTTTTAATATTGATAAAAAGGAAAACTTGCGGTGAGATTGTAAAAGGAGTTTAAAACTTAAAGGAAATAAAGTAAAGCAAAGGAAGGACAACAAGTAAAAGCCAATGAGAAAATGGGAAGTCTACGAAAGAATCAGACGCAGTTGTTGTTGAGAGGAAAAACAATTTGAAAGAGACACGAATTGATTCGATCAAATGCATTAAGTAACACAGAGAAAGATAGATCGGAAGGAGGAAATAATGGCAAAAAAAAAACTCAAAATGAAAACTTAAGGCACGTGATTGGATCGAGACGAGAAGATAACGAGAATGAGCAAATGAGATTATGAAAAGTTTACAAGTCAAAAAATGGAGACAGCGGGTTAATCTTCTTTGATCTTGTCAGATTAGTGTTTTAAACGAATTAAAATGGCCGTAAACAAAACCCCACCCTAACGATCATTAAACAATATATATATATATATATATATATATATATATATATATAAAGTGTGTGTGTATGTATGTATGTTTGTACGTATGTAAGGAATTTCACTCATTATTTACACTTGCAACAGATATACTCATACTCATGTTTAAACATCAGTATTTGAAAAAATAAAGCAATTACTTACACACATACACACACAAACACACACACACAAACACACACATATATAAGCGTATGTGAGTGTGCGCGCGCACCGGAAAACGATATATAAATTTTTATATGACAGAACAACTTGAAGGAAATTAACAGAAAAGGGATGTTTAACAAAACTACACATTCAGTGCATTAGATGCTCACCGTAATGAGTCTTACAACAATTCTAATTTAAAAATACTACTTTAAATAAAAAGGAAAGTAATTTTCGAAGTCGATAGATTACAGAAAATGCTTTTATCACCAGATTATCTAGAGTAACTATACATACAGTTTCTTACAGCATTTCATCTTTCTCGTGAAATCTGTTATTAAAATGTAGGGCATTTAATAATAGAAGTGGTGGAAACATAAGTAAATAGAAATTGCCGAATTAATTTTCCCAAGAATTTCACCTTGTAAACATTAAGTATCACAAAAACAAATTCCTCGAAAATTAAGAATTTAAAGTAGCAGATTTTAGCAATAATTTCTCAATAAAGAAATTCTAAAATCATTTCATTCATTTGTGAATACGTCCTGAATGTTTAACTAAGATTCGAGAATTATTGTATTTGGTGAGAATTTCGAAATTAATGTTTTACATTAAATAAAAATTGATAAAATGTTCTATGTAAATTTATGTTTACCCGCTGAAGCCAGAAAAATATTCCTTTTAAACGTTCTAAAAAAGATTAGAAAATGTGTTTTAAAAGCAAAACATTGCTTGGTCATTCTTCTTAATAATATCATAAAGATTTTGAAGATTTATTTTTTTTATCCTGTTTTAAAAATAGAATTACCTATATATATATATATATATATATATATATATATATATATATATATATATAGAATGTATAACATAAGTATGCTATAGCATCATTACAAAAGTATTCATTTTGTTTCGACATTATCTGTGTTGATCAAGTGATGAGGTTTATATCAAGTTAAAGATATTTAAAAGGTGTAAATCTAGCCAAACCCACTTAATCAGGGAGGCATTGTTACATAAACAGAGTAGATCAATCAAAATACAGTAATCTTTTTTAAAAGAATATGAGAACAGACTCTAAAAAATTATTAGAGCCTTAATATAATATTCGATTAAAATAGAAATCAGCTTTATTAATCGACTATTACATTGACTTTACTTTATTTCATTATTAGTACGAATTTTAAATTCTAAGTTTAACATTGCATTAGATTTAGATTATATTAAAATTATTTAGATAATAAACGAGTAAAAGACTTACACGCACAAATATTCAAATTTATAGACATCCACATATAGACAAATAAACGAGTATATACACACAAATAAAAACAAAACACCAAAGACTTAAAGGATACTGTTCATTTTTTCTATTTTTTATTTTAAGTTTTAAAATTAGATTTAAAATTTTTGTCTATATATAACCTTAGAATAGTTAAATTTTTAATTTCGTCATTTAAAAGGTAGTAAATTAACTTTATAAGATTTCATTCCCCTGAACATCGAGTTTGAAATATGCATCTGATTTTTAAATAGTTCATTAAACTCCAAGTCATAGCATAGACGTAAGATAATATCTAATGGACTCGTCCACAACTTTATAATATGGTTACCACCTCTGAGTAGTAGCCACAGAATAAGTGAGTCAGGACGCATGCGAGAGAAAGTACTCCCCAGTCCACGTTTACTTTTGTACTACGTTTTCCGAGAATATACTATTCAACCCTATATCCAAGTCCGTGTTATCTTTCTATGACACTTCGGTCATAACAGCTCTGTTCATACATTGAGCGCTGTTTTATTAACATCATAATAATAATACTATACGTATGTGTATCATCATATGTATATTTATTAATTTGCGTCATTATATATATATATATATATATATAGTCATCCGCTGACAGATCTGTCTCTCTGTATCTCAGCTCATCAGTACGGTTAGACATCCGATTGCTTTTTAACTCAGGATTGAAACCATTTAGCAATAGTAAAATTATTTACATTTCTTTAACTTACATCTTTTGTGATTGTGTAATTTAACAGCTTTTTATTGCATCTCTCATTATTTCCCCATAATTTTTGTCAATGCCAAATTAGCAATCATTGTGATAGTATATATGAAGTGACTTACACTTAGAATATGGCCAAGAATTCTTTACATTCAGCTATACGGAGAGACTAAATTATGATTTGACGCTATAGAGGCTATTCTAAACGGAACATGTGTGCGAGCGTCGACTGTAGCATATCAGCTGTACACGCGGCTATCGTGTATTTTTTTAGATTTAGAGAATTTGATATTCAAGTAAAACTACTGATAGAGATGATTGTTTCTTGAAGGTCATTCCTACAAAATCCCCAATCATTTCTTGTAACAATTTACATTCTATGCAATTTGAAATAACAGTTCTATCACGGTTTCACCTTGTCTGGTATTTGAGTTTTCTCTGAAATTATTCAAACCACTTCGTCAACCGCGGCTAAATGCATTTTGGAAGCCCAAGTGTCCCGCATATTTTAAATAAGATGAAACCTTAACGCCTGAAAACCGGAACAAAGTAAATTGTTCACATGAATCAGTTCCTTATGCGCATAAGAAACATTAAAGAACGCCTAGTAAGAAATTTGATGAAAAGTATACAATTCAGTCTAGGAAGCTCCCATTAAGCTAAAAGATTTGGGACGCCATTCTTATATTCTAGAACAGCTGGACTCAACATCTTGTCTCCAGAAACAACGATAGACGGTGCAATTTATGTGGAACTACGACAGGATAAACTAGAATCATTCCACCATATGCATATCGTGTTTATGATTGTACTCAATGTCACTGGGCGACGGTCGCCCGGAATCTTCTGAACAGGATTAACTTGACAAAACTGAACGATCCGGGGAAATAGTCTCGTCTGAACCCAGTTGAAAATTTACACGAAACTGTCAAAAAATAAACACTGAGAGAGACGATTAATGAAGTTTGTACAAAAGAAATCTCGGTTGACTAAAGCTTCTTTTAAACACCCATCTTCATTCAGTGGCGTGCAGAAGTCCGGAAGCGCCCAGAACGAGTATTGTAATTAGCGCTCCCGACACACACTCTAAACAAAATTCTAACAGTATACTTAGCTCATTTTCTTTTGGACGTGATATACTTTATGACTCACCGAAATTGATCACCGTGCGTAAGTGGAGTCTATCCGCATCGCAAGGAAGCGTTTTTTTGGAGACATTTTTCAAAACATGTTTGTGTCATCGGGACCATACCTGAAAAAAAATTCTTCACAGCTTTCACCAAATAACTATCAGGCAAATATAAACATTTAAAACTATATATCGTATTGCCATAGCCACAAGTGCATTTGCGTAGCTTCTCCACCGTATATTAAATGAGAGATGTATTAAAATACCGATTTACAGACCAGCCGTTTTTAACACACTGTTGTGCGGTTTCCAGTCGTGGATAACAATATAGGCCTCATATCAATCAGTTGGATTTCTTCTACAAAAGATGTATTTCCGTGATCTGTGACTATAATTTTGACAATAGGATGTCTAATGCAGATTTTCTTGCAGAATGTAACATTGATCGAAAGGAAAATTTTCTAATGCAACATCGCTGAGCTGGCTATGTTGCAACGATGAGTGATGACGAAATAACTCATACCAGCTTGAGAGTATACAAAAGAATGTTTGACGTGCCTCAGATATAACAACAATCTAAATGTAACTTCTCAGGTGTCAATATGCCTCATAATAACTTCGTACGTGTTAAACTGTGAAATTTTTGTGCCACAAAGATATCAAATATTGGAAATCAATCGTAATGAAAGAAAACGTGGAATAGCATCAGCACATATCCCTGTTGCTTTGTAACAAGGTCCTCTCAGTGGTACAATATGTGGACTTGCATGTCTTAATGTAAGATATTTAATAGTAGGTACAGTGGATATCGGCTCGGAACCAGAAACCGGGGAGCCGAGTTCGAATTCCAGTTGAATCCATTGGATTTACATACGCGCAAATACCCTTGGGAAAGGTATTAATCCGTCTCTTCCTTCCAGTTATGGGGTAAATAGCAGGACAGACTGGGTTCTATAGCCTTGGTCGGCAACCAGTCTACCGCAGAAAGCAATGGCAACCTACTGCGGGATAATCTTCTGCCCAGTCAGTCATGTCTCTTTCGAGACATGATCGCCCAAGCGTGTATCACGTATGGCACTTAACTGACTGATATCAATATAATTGTTACTGTCATTTTAGACAGCATATTGATTTAATATTTTTATTTATTTAATTTTTATTGACTTTATTGTCTTTTTTTATTGAATATTTTGCTGTCATTTTGGACGGCACGGGCATAATTGTATTTGTATTAAATAATGAATGGATTTTGTTCAAAATGCTTTAATACATATTAAAGCTTTAAATATTTTACTTTCTTTTTTTGTAGCGCCGACACGTTGCTAGCTAGTTTCGAATTGTATAAACGTCTCGTTTACATGATGATTAATGGTTATATCGTCTTTTCTTTAAGCAGCCTTCTGTACATCCAAAATATACTTTATTTTGAATTTCTCCATTTTCCACTAGTGGCTTGTAGGCTACCCATTTTCTTTTGCATACTGTGTTCAGTGAACTTTTATCTTTATTTCTACAACTTCACATGTGATTAAATACATCATTATCCTGCATGCTATCTTTACTAAAATTCTTGATGTTTTATTTATCATTTGCATTTTCTAAGTTACTTGTACAGCTATAACTTATCTTCACGGTGTTTTGTTAAAGATTTTGTGAAACTCATGAATTTTGTAGAAATGTTTACCAAGTAGTTTGAAAAACAGTATTCCGAAATTTGTTTCCACAAATAAATTAATGATGGGGGTTAAACCAAACGATGTTTCTTTTTCTTTTGATGTTCTGCATAAGTTGAATCGTGTGGGGTTCAAATTCAAGTAGGGTTTTTCGCCCCTCTTCTGTTAGTGCTTTATCGTACTCTTTCTACTTTCTTCAAGAATATATTTAAGAACTTCTAGATAGCCTGCATTCAGTCCCTTTTGGGAGTACTTTTTCTATCACTACACTTTCATTTTTCTGAACTGTGTATTCAGAAACGTTTATAAATATAACATGTTTCACTTTTATTTAAGAAAATAAAAAGATATGTAAAAAATCAAAAGAAAAGAAATTAAACGATATTTACTTTTTCTCGGTCAGGCTTAGAAACTGTTTGTTTTTTGGATCT
The DNA here is from genome assembly GCA_037127315.1 of Ascarosepion bandense. Taxonomy (NCBI): domain Eukaryota; kingdom Metazoa; phylum Mollusca; class Cephalopoda; order Sepiida; family Sepiidae; genus Ascarosepion; species Ascarosepion bandense. The sequence continues at coordinate 3,675,900 of JBBBDQ010000187.1, forward strand.
CCAAAAGGTGTGTCATATCTCCTTCTATTCAGAACGATTTACTAATGCTGCTTAACAAGTTAAATGCACACGAACGATGATTAACTAATGCTAGATTGTGAAACTTTTCTTATTCACGTTCTTTTTTTCTATCATATAAATGGTATCACGTTTTCTTCTTTTCAAACAAACACTTTGATTTGCAAACCAATTTATATATATATATAAATATGTACATAGATATATATCTGTGTGTCTGAATTAAGGGCCTTTCGAATTGTTTATTTGTTATTAATCGTCTCAAATCAGGTACTTTTCAAAAACTGAAAATAAGAAAATAATCAGCAATTTCAGGTAAATCATATCTCATCGATCTTTTTGCAATTTTCCCTCTTTCTATTACAGAAATTGAAGGGAATTCATAGTTTGTAGTAAAGGATTCGCAAAATAAAAATGTTCGCTTTTCTTTGTTATATATGTATAAGTAATTTTCCCAAACACTTTCATAATAAACAGTTTTCGCCTCTACATTGTCACCTCAGAAAATAATCTCAGCATACCAGAAAATTTCAACATAAACTTAACTGACCAGTTTGCTTTTGCTTTGAATAGGATTCTTATACGTTTGAATAACGATTGCTTTGTGTGAGCCTCGTTTTCAGGATCGTGCAGGTAAAACCAAATTTCATCGCAGGTTAAAATTCAACTCTGGATGTCTTCAGGATTCTGAACCTATTTGATTAAAAGTTTGTTTGAAAGCACTGCTCTTGCCTGTTGCTGATTTGCGTCTATTAGTTTTGATCCTTAACGAGCAGAAAGTTGTCTTTAACATTAATTATAGCTGATAAATTGTGCGTGATGTTCCTGCTGAAACGTCTAAATTGTCCGCTATTATTTCTGATGTAAATAGCCGGTCTTGAACATGATCCATTTTCCTCGCAAATCGATATTGATCTGCCAAATTATTTGTCATCTCCAAATCTCTCTCAATTATTTGTATCTTGTTCATTATTTCGCAGGGAAATATTTCCAGGAACTTCTACTAAAGCGACAATAATGTCCACAGTTGTCCAATCAAAATTGAAATTGTTGCCAAATTCCGGAAGTGACATGTCACATAAAGAATACCTAGATCGCCATTTTTCTACAGTAGAAAAAACCGCTTATTTTTAATCGACTCAGAGGACCTTTTATGCTTACTATCACTGTGGCTGATGTTAACCTCAACTAGAGTGAACCCTTGCGCTTTCTCGAGCTAACGTTTTCCACTAACATAAATTGGAAAGATTATATTAAATAAATCGCTAGGTCAGCTGTTCGAAGAGTTGGTTCACTGTGTTCTGCTAGATATTTTTTCCGATTAAATAACTGGTCTGGTATTTTGGCTATGTAAATATTCAGTATAAAATACAAAGAAGAATCTACAATGTTATTGGTCACGCTGTGACACCTCAGCTTCAGTTATATTCTGACCACTGCTAAATAGCTTTCATTCTAACGTAGCGCACCAATATGTAAAAAAAATCAAAGAATAAATGGAAGCTGTGTTCTCTTGAATTTTAATTTTAATTTTTTTCTCAATGAAACATTTAATACCATCATTATTAACTACCTGATAACACATTGTTCTTTCAGTGTCGAAACAAAATGTATATATATATATATATATATATATATAGTTGTCAGTCCGTAAACGGTGAGGATAATCCAACAAGATTTCCTTAGTATAAATTATTAATAAGTAAATCCATATAGAGAGTTCGATGGGTGTTAACCAGAGCGATATGAAGTTTATAAAGGAAAACTGAACACGTCATTTTTTATCTTTTTAAGTCTTAGCCTTTTCATGATCACACATATATACGCTTCATAGCTGTAGGATTTCCGTGCGCCTAACGTGATATGGCAGTGTGTATATACACCACACTACGTAGGCGCACGGAAGCCCTACGCCTATGAAGCGTATATATGTGTGAGCATGAAAACGCAAAGACTTAAAAAGATAAAAAATAAAAAATAAATCAGTCGATATGTAAACTTAAATAAAATCAAAGGCTAAGTATATGTGGGAATGTATACATATGTATATCTGGATAAAAGTTAGTATAAGTAAGTGGGTTGACCTGATGGTTTCAAATAGACGCCTAAAGTCAGGGGAATTGTTTTTTTTTTTGTTTTTTTTTCAGAGACCATGCCATCTAAGACGGTCAAAATAACTTCAAACGGAATTGATATTTGGAACTGTATTCTATCTCTCTTCTTTCCTTCCTCCTTCCCCTTACATTTATTGTCATTTATTTATTTGTTTGTAATCTTATGTTTATTATTCTTATTTCTATTATGTTCCCTCTTCATTTTAAGAAAACGTTAATTCCGGCAGATATTTTATACCAGATGGAGGAAATATTGTAAAAGAGTCTGATGATATGAGCTAATTAAGCTCATTGAAATTAACTATAGTTTATAACTAATATGACGTGTTGAATTTTCCTTTATATATATATATATATATATATATATATATGTGTGTGTGTGTGTGTGTGTGTGTGTGTGTGTGTGTGTGTGTGTATCTGTCAGATTAACTAAATTTGATGTGTTACGTAAAACTAACATTAGATATAAATTTAAATGTCCCTTGGAAATAATTATCAATAACAACTATCCTACACCAAGAAAATATATATATATATATATATATATATATATATATATATATAGTCATCCGCAGACAGATCTGTTTCACAGCTCATTAGTACTGTTAGGCATCCGATTGCTTTTAACCCAGGATTGAAACCCGACCGAACTGGGTGCTCGGTAGAAGAAGGCAGACTTTTAGCGTATGATGTATCATACGCCAGTATGATACCTCACATATAATGTCTACTATGTTTAATCATGAGCCGTTCTAAACATCGCATTTTGGCTTTAATTTCTGGTGAAAATAAAGAAGAAATTGTCCAAAATTTCGATAATCTTTATTATGCTGGTTCTAAGTTTTCATATTTAGAACCAGCATAATAAAAAGTATCCAAATGTGGGATAATTTTATCTTTATTTTTACCCGAAATTAAAGCCAGACTACGATGTTTAGAACGCCTCATGGTTAAACATAATAAACATTCAGTGTATAATATATATATATATATATATACATATATATATATATATATATATATAAGCCGTCTAAGCCGTACTGATGAGCTGTAATACAGCGAAACAGATCTGTCTGCGGATGACTATAGTATATATATATATATATATATATATATATTTAGTCAGCATCAGCAAATTTTCTTTTAAACATGTCAGATTAAATAAATTGCAAACATTGTGTCCGTTTATTTTTAATAAAATCCATTCCTACTTACGGATAATCTTTCGCATATTATAATTGAAAGATGTTTAGAAATGAGCTGTAACGTTGACATGTTATTATCATTCATTTCTCGATATTCTTAAGTACTTTTGTGGTAGCCAAAAAATAACGCAAAACTGTGTTGCAAATAATACTGTAAATTTTCTTCCTGCTTCAAATATAACGGTTGACAAGTTGTTTAGCGTTCATTAGAACGTAAAAATTATTTAAAATGGAATTGTTTTAGATTTTGTAATGTCATAGTTATGCACGTGTTAAAGCATGAAAATATTTTTAACGTTTTTTTATGTTTTTAAAGAATCCTACCTTTAATGGTAAAGTGTTAATGTTCAGGCCATATTCTAAAAATTGCTCTTAAGCATGTAGCAGATGACGGTTAACCATGGATATCGAAAGGATAACATCTTAGTAATTGTAAAAACATCTTTTAAGAAGGCGGTTCAAAAGAGCAGTGTTTTGCGTGAAGAAGCAGTTCAAGTGAAAATGCCTTCTTACCAATAGAATATCGGTGGTTTTCTCCAATAGAAGTGGCATGGTGAATCCTAGTCATGATAGATATGGTAAATCTGGAGGAATATAGTTCTCCCGAACGCTTTCTACGGTAATAACGATAGAGCAAGCAAGGCGCTTGCTACACTACATCCCGCCTCTGTGTGTGTGTGTGTGTGTGTGTGTGTGTGTGTGTGTGTGACAGACAGACAGACAGACAGACAGTTTGGAAAATAACTCGTCATCCAAAAGAACTTTTCGACAGTTTGAAACTCTGTCGAAACTAGAAAGTAGTTGGGTAGTTCCCTCCCAAATATGACAGCAGAAATCTATTTTCGGCCAGATCTGGCTCCTGCAAAAGCCGAGGATATCTTGAGGAGTTAGGTCTTTATTTGAACGGTAGAGGGAGTAGACAATTTTACTTGCATCTTTAGCGATAGAAAATATATACGAGTTTTACTTAAGGTCAGTTGTGCGTTGAGCCAAATATCTTAATGAACAATGCTTCCTCTAGGTGAACCGTAATTTCTATTCCAACAGCTTCTTTCCTCGCACTGTGGAATTCCCTACCACATGCTTGCTTCCCCGACGGCTACAACCACCAGGAGTTTAAATGTAAGTTCAATAGACACCTCCTAACACCCTAACTCACACCCACTCGCTCTAACTCTCTCCCTATGTAGATCCTAAGTCGTCTACCACCCTCCTTCTGACATTTCCCATACCCAATCGCTCTATATAACCCCCTGCGCTATAGTGACAGTGGAATGCCTTGCTTGGGGTGACACGATTAAAAAAAAATAATATCATCGTAACTGGTGTCCTGAAAATTCCGCTTCGGTGCTATATTAGATAGCAGTTCATCAGGCTTTTATTTGTTTCAACTTATTCAACATCCTATTAGATAAATTGACTAAACTGTGCTACAGAACCTCAAAGATAAGTTGCTATTATAGGAAAGAGAGAAAAAAGGTCTAACCATCAAATGCAAAACGACAGAAATTATGGTCATAAGAGAAAAAAACCAAGATTTGACTTATGAATTGGGAATAGAAACATTAAGCTGGTATAAATGTTTAAATATCTAAAAAGTATTTTAACAGAACATACATTAGACTCATATCGTTCACTGCCATCAATTTACGTGCGAAAATTTCACCATGAAAAAAATACACATTCATAGTGAGAATGTAGACCTCTGGGAAATTTCATCGTTAGAAAATTTCACTGTGGAGAAAGTTCATCGTGAGAAAAGTACACCTTGGGGAAAACTGATCGTGAGAAAAATTCACCTCTGTAAAAGGTTATCGTGAGCAAAGTTCGCCATGAGAAATGTTCACTGCGAAGAAAGTTCACCGCAGAAAAAATAAAATAAAATAAAATAAATAAAATAAACGAATCTTTTATGGGCTCTAACTTTATTTATCAACGCATTTAAAACATTTTTAAAATAGAATAAAACTGTATAATAACTTAATTTTAGTTAGTTTTAATTTAATTAATTCAATATTTAAATCTCCATCTACTGATAGTTTATGCGCTTTTATTAATTTAATTATTAAAATTTGAATTATATATATATATATATATATATATATATATATATATATATATATATTAATTATAAAATCAAATAAAAATCCAGTTAAGTAAACGGTGCAGTTTCCAGGCGGTGAACTTTTCTCACAGTGAATTGATGGCGGTGAACAAAATTTTAAACCACTTGGCTAGAGAAAAAAGCATTCTAAACGGAAATATTTCTTTAAAAACAAAAAGATGATATGATGCCAATCCTCTTATAGGGAAGTGGATGTTGGACAATCTTCTCACAGACAAGGAAAAAGTAGAGGTAGCAGAAATGCTGTTCTACAGAAGGACCCTGAAAATAGCATGGACGGAGCGCGTAAACAATAAGTAAGTTTTAAAAAAAATGACAAAAGTAAGAAGACTTATACACACAATCAGGAAAAAAAAAACGCTGAAATTACTTGAATAAAAGCCGAGGAAAAAGGCTTGGATAATTAAACCCGCGCGACATATAATGACGCAAGAAAAATAGGCGTAGGCAGACTAACTTTATCGTAACATTAAGATACTAATTAGAGAAATGGAAAGGATCAGTATAAAAAACAAAATCTGTGTATATTATTTACTAAAATATATTTGAATGAAGATAAGTCACATCTCCTACTCTTTCTTTGTCTCTGTCTCCGTCTCTGTCTGTCTGTCTGTCTGTCTCTCTCTCTCTCTCTCTCTCTATATATATATATATATATATATTTCATCGAAAAGAATGTATGAAAATGTAAAATGTTATGTATTTTAATAAAACATTCTGTTAAAGAAATATCGGTGTAATTATTTCCATCAACTATTAACTTTTATTTGAAAAAAAAAACATATATATATACTCAAAAAATGTATATATATATATATATATAGAGAGAGAGAGAGAGGGAGATAGATAGATATACTTTTTTGAGTTGAGTTAAGCGTTTCTGCTACGGTACTGCCCTAAGATTCCAGGTAAACTTTCAACAAAAATATATCCATTATTTGATCTGCCTATTACGGCTTTAGCGACCATAGGCGCTGCAGGTAGATGGAATTCTCATAGAAAGAATGAAAAAAAAATGACAACGAACATCATGTTTGCAATATTCATACATAAGACCTTGAATCTCAGATTCCCACTTTTCCTTCAAAATAAATATTTCTTCAGCCTCGAGCAAATAATTAACGTTTATGCGTATGTATCCTTGCAAATGAAATATGCAGGACAAATTTCATTAACATTTTATATGGCACCTTGGAAATGATTGCGTCAATAACTTTATGAATCTCTATCTACATACGGATAGAAAATATTCAGTAAATCCATAGATGGTCCTGGGTATGACAGTAAACTGCATCCGGCAGCAACACCCCTGATTGGGAGGTTGTGAGGAGCAAGGAACCAACTATTAATTACTGTTGTTCCCAAGTCCACCCTGACCCGGAGTGGTAGTAACTGTTAGGGTCCCAGTTATTGACTATTAATTAACCCTATGAAAGTATAAAACACTAAGTATAAAATACACTAGTATAAAAATAAACTTTTAGTGAAACATAAAAAAGGATTTTAGAGAAAAGTATACATTTTTGAAGGAAAAAATATTACCAGCAATACATTTTTGAATACAACACTATAAGACATCTTCAGTTTTCTAAAATATAAAGAAAATCATTTTTCATCAAAATCTGACAAAATCAACTTTCTCATTATAACCGAACATTAAAAAATACCATAAAACCCCACATTTTTTGGCATTAAATAACCCACAGAGGTTGATATGCCGTTAACCAAGACTCAAACGCAAATCCATAAATATAGAAATGGACGTTTAACAGGGAAGTTGCTCCTCACCGACTTTAGTCAACCTTTACTGTCTGGCGATTCAAAGAGAATTAGTTTTACCAGGATACACTATGGGCGGGCACAATCTTGACAACATAAGATAGGCATTTGCCAGAAGTTTTTTTTTTAGTGCGGGGGAAGATTTTTTTTAATTATTTCACAACTAGCAAAGCAAAAAAAAAAAGAAAGTCCACACACGCAAAGACTTACTGAATGTGAAGGAATATTTTTAAAAAGACAAAATTAAAGAGCGAGAACAATGAAACAAGAGAAATTAAGAAGGCGTAATTTAACGACTGACACCGCAATGAAATTTTTAAACCTCACACTAGACTGGAAAGCAAGAAACCAGAAGATATTTTCACCCTCGAGAAATGTTAGAAAAACTGTTAGAGAAGAACATAGTTACATATGGCTATTTAGACTGTAAAATAGCGAGATGTTGTCGTCTGTTTAGTATTGCGCTTAAATTCGTAGTCTTTGTACCAAAGAACAAAATTCCATTTGAACAATTACCATGAAAATATTTATAGAAGTGGCACAGGGAAATTTATTCCAATTTACACACACACACACACACACACATATATATATATATATATATATATATATATATATATATATATATATATGTTTCATTAAAAAAGGCAGTCAGTGTATTATCATTAACTTTTTTTCATGTTTTCGTGGAATTTTTTCAATTTTTCGTGTAATTTTTTTCAATTTTTCAACTCAAATTCTATAATATTTGTCCAAAGTTTTGCATTTTCCAGCGTTTATTGATAATCCATACCTAATAGCATTATACACATGCAAGAGAAGATTAAAAATAATGGATCCATTACTAATAAAAAAGAGAAATCTTACATTTAAAAACATCAATAATGAAAATGCTAACAATGTGCTTACTGTGTTCGGAACCTAATGTGCACAAGATTTATATGCATAAACTTTCCACATGCTTATTTACAAGCAAAAAAAAGTAATTCGTGATAATGGCTAAAAGTAGAGCTGAAAGCGCTCAAAAGTACAAAAACTTTGAACAATTCTTATATAATTTGTGTTCTGAAAAAAGAAAAATTAAACGAACAATTAAATCAAAATTATCCGTTGAGTTTTTGGTCCACTGTTCGTTGTTGTGGATGTGAAATGATTTTGATTTTCTCTTTTGAGATGTCCAAATAAAATTCCGCAAATTCCAGGGCAAGATGGAAAAGTCACTCCGATACAGATGGGTTAAAGTCCACGATGTCGAATTGTAGGAAAGTAGAATTATTTTTTCTTCAAAGTTCTCTACCCAGTCGATTCCCTCCTAGGTACCACTCCATTGTATGTGTTGGAGTTGTTGTTTTTTTATTTCTCGGTTAACTCTTTCTAGTATTACCTTACTAATTTTGCCGATCTCTGATTTTGTTGGGTTGATAATCCGAGAATCCTGAGGAGAGGAAAGAAACCGGTAACTCCTTCTTAAACAAGAAACAAGGGATGAACTTCTATTTCTGTTCAAGAGAATGGGATGGATTATGAACTATATTTACTCATATTGAAAGAAATAATACTAAATTTTAACTTAGTATTAGTTAGTTTTTACATGAATATGCACATGCATCATCACACACTTTAAGTCCTGAATATTCCACACACATATATTTTAAAATTGTTCATTGGTTCAATACACGTGACACGTGTATTAACACTGACACACACATACACATATATCAACGTTAACGTCCAACATACACTAAAACAGCCAAACGTTTCTGAATATTAAGAATTAACCTCAAATCTCTACATAGCAATTTATTTTAAGCGTTATATTTTTAAATTTTTTTCTAGTCCCCTAAATAAATTTTAATAAAAGTGAACCAAGTTAGATTGAAATAAGTTATTTTACCTTATTTTCAAATCTTGTCGCATTCTGATTTATACATTCAACTCATGTTTACGCACTTATATATATATATATATATATATATATATATATATATATATATTTAGTTAGTTAGTTAATTAATGGTCATAATTAAATTAGACCAGTACTCAGTTGTGTTAAAAGTGTTCAATACATTTATATTGTAGAATTTTTGAATACTTTTCATTTAGAAATGATTTATTTCCGTAACCTATGTTTCAACCTTTTGGTATCTTCTGTAGATTTCTAATAATTTATTTTTCGTTTCTCAAATGTACACACAGGAATTATTTACGAAAGCAGGACTGGGACTTTTAATCAACCGAAAATACTAAAAATTCAGGAGGAGTTATTAAAGATCTTAAAACACTTTCATCTATGTTTCTACGATCCTAACATGAATTTATGTGTGTGATTACATCTGGACATTATTTCTGATCTTTCATTCAGTTTTTTTTTTTGTTTTGTTTTGTTGTGGAAAAAATATAATGGCTAACTGTTCTATCTGGAACAATCTGCAGACATTAGCTAAATCTGCTGCTAGGAAGTTTGGTTCACTGTGTAGCGTCAGGAAGTTTTTTCACGTCTGAATCCATCTTGTACATATATAAATCTACCATCTCTCCATGCATTGAATACTGCTCTCATATCTGGTTAGGTTCCCCTGTTATTCATCTTGGGGTTTTTGACAAAATCTAACGGAAAATCTGCAATGTAATCGATTCCAACCTGGTATCTTTCAGTCACTTTCTCACCGATGTAATGTGGCTTTCCATTGTCTCTACAAATAGTTTCACGGTTTCTGCTTTAATGAGCTTAGCTACCTGGTGCCCACTCTGCGTGAATTTAATTGATCTACTAGACTAGTAACTAAGTCGAACCATTTTCAGTTAAACCAATCAAATGTAAGCTCAACTTCTACTCTATCATCCTCTTTTCTCGCACTTCCCACCTGTGGAATTCCTTTCCGTATACTTGCTTCCCTGACAGGTACAACTTCTAAAAATTTAAATGCCACATGAATTGCCACTTTTTCTCTCCTTGAAACGCATTCTTTCTCTGAAAACCCCTGTATCATGTTCTTTTCCCTTTCCACTCTACTCTCATGCAGCTCTCTTCACATCAGTGTTCTCATCTGTCTATTAATCATTCTCTGACATCCCCTATAACTTGTTACTCTTTCTCATCTCTCTCTTCTTATGTAACCCACTGCGCATTAATAGAAGTACCCCATTGTGTGGGTTGAAATTATTTTCCAAAAAATTACCACCGTTGGAGGCGGATGTGCATTGTAGTGCAGTGGATGTGTGTTGTGTGCAGTAAATGCGCGTTTTGGTGCAGTGGATGTGCGTTATGTGCAGTGGGTGTGCGTTGTGGTACAATGGATGTGCGTTATATGCAGTGGACGTGCGTTATTTGCAGTGGATGTATGTTGTGTTGCAGTAAATGTACGTTATTTGCATTGGATGTGCGTTGTGTGCAGTGGATGTGTATTGTGGTATTCTAATTTGTATTAGATTCTTTTAAGACATTTTCCTTATTTCTTTTCATTTTATCAACGATTGTTGAAAGAGAGTTTTATTAATCTGTGTTGCATTCCCTTATGCTGGTTGGATGGTTAAATCTTTTCTCCAACAATATCTGAAAAAGGTTCAAGGAAGAGTTAAATTTCGCTAAATGGTACATAAACATGCCATCCGATCATATACATGTAATACTACATTGCCGAAAATCCACACTAATGGTAAAGCTTGGATTAAAAAACTAAGAAAAAAGCATATTTGATGTACCACAAGGCTCATTTGACGGAATCGAAAATTCAGAAATAATAGGAATATACATTCTAAATAAAATTAATGAAATAATTCACATAGACAACCACAGGTTATACAAAAATGACAGATTAATGATAGCACAGGACAACAAAAAAGCAAATGTCAAAATAAGAAAAATGCTTTTCAAACTCTTCAAAATTCAAGATTTTGAAATTGTAGTCGAAACAAAAATAAAAGTTGTCAACTATTTAGATGCAGAATTTAATTTACAAAGTGGCCGTGTCTCTCCAATTATGAAAACAAACACAACCTTAAAGTATATGAACAATATTTATCCAGAGTCATAGAAATCTGGATGAAACTGTTTTAAGATCTTTAAGAAACTTCTCCCTGATTCTGAAAATTTTTAGTTGTTTAAATATTCCAGTCGCAAGTGAAAATAAGAGATAAAACATCTGAACATACCAAAAGGTTGAAATCTCGGTTGCGAAAATGAAATACACAAGCGCACACACGCACATACACACACACACACAGACTTATATATATATATATATATATATATATATATGGACGTTTATACGTATGTGTCTTTATGTGTGCATGTGCATATGTACATGTTAGCATATATATATATGTGTGTGTGTGTGTGTGTGTGTGTGTGTGCATTTGGTTTGTCGTTTGCATCCGTAAAGAAATTTATATCCATCAATTCATAAATAATTGAACACCAATTCTTCAGTCCCGTATTTTAATTAACTTTTATTTTTGATTAATTAATGTTTAGGTGTTTTGTATGTTTTGCGATAATTTTTTTTACAAAAGAACTGATAAAGCAAAATTGAAGGAAAGTATAATTATCTAGTCTTGCAAAATGAGGGCTACAATACGCAAATTGACATCAAGTCGAAACAGTAACTCATTTTCAATAATGAGAAAGTGTGCCACTGTCATTAACCTAAAATTGTAACAATAATTATTTCCCCGAAGATGTTGCAGACGCCGTAAATATTAAGTTGTAAAGAAGCCGTCAGACGATTATGTCAAAAAGGAAATAAAAATGATAATTTCGGAGGACGTACCCGTCTATAAAATAAACATTGAAGTTATTGACTATTTAACTGAGTTTTAAAATCGATCTCTTACTGCAATGAGAACAGTTAAGACTTTTACAATAAAAGGCAGATTATCTATAAATATATTTTACAGCAATTTCAGTTTATCTCTAAAACTATTTCCTGAGGGACATATCTACATTCTCGTGTAAATTAATTAAAACAAAGTAAATAATATCTTCCTAGGATCTTTCACATTTTCCCTGATCAGGTATACGTCGTCTCTTGGCGTCGTTTTCTCATCCGAGCGCATTTTTCTTTACGTTTTGGACTGATGGATCCAGTTTGTTTCTTCGTCTTGATGACACGACTGAAAGTTGAAAGGCTGAGGTCAACAATATCCACAATCTCTGTAAGGTTTACCAGTGTGTTTTTACAGCGTTACGATTTTTATAAGCTTCCTTGGAGTAAAGTCTAACTCAGACAATGGCCGTAGGACAACCAATAGACAGTCGAAGCAATAGTGTCTTGTGATTAAAATCATATACAATCACTGATTATGCAATATTTTTCAAGGCAAAACAAATTTCATCACACACCACGAAAATAGATTCATTATTACTACGCTGCAGAGGACCTAATCTGAGTAAAATTAGAAATCGATTACACCCTGCAACTCTAGTGGATCTAAAAGTGATCATATGGTGAAAGAAAGGAAACTAAAACAGTTGTTTCAATTAATTAGCACAAATGTATATATGTGTGTAAAAAGCAACAAGTGGACCATCATGTTCTTTTCTCTAATATCTCTATTTTAACCACTCAAGCATGTGCCCCCCAACACACACACACACACACACACACACACACACACACATATATATATATATATATATAGATAGATAGATAGATAGAGTGAGAGAAAAACAGAGAGAGAGAGTGAGAAACTATTGTGGGAGGAAGTAGAAAATGTTGAAGAATGAAATATATCATATAACAAATTGATATATACATATAATATATATATGCGTGTGTGTGTGTGTGTGTGTGTGTGTGTGTGTGTGTGTGTGTGTGTGATTGTGTGTGTGTCTGTGTGTTTATATATATATATATATATATATATATATATATATACAGGTAGATTCATGCCTAGTCAATAGTCATCAAAGAAGGCTTTTTTGTAAGAGATTCACACCAGACAGGTAAATAAAGCCACTAAGACAAAATGTGTGAAAGGAAAGATCACTGTGAAGAGTCAGTGTAGTTTTTCCCGAGTAGAATAGAAAATGAAAAAAATGGGATTCAACGAGACAGAAAACGACATATGACGTTTTAACTTTTTTTTAGATTGTAGTTGATAGGAAAGCAAAGAACTGGAAGAGAGTTCCAAGAGTTACGAGTGTAGAAATATTAGAATAGAACTTACTGTTACATTTATGAGATTCAAAAGTAAAATGATGATACATAAATGTCATTCTAGTCTTTTTTTCATTTGCCGTGTTCCTTCAGGACGTAGGCGATCATGGACTTCCCCTTTGGCTCTGTCTCTTGTCGTCTCAGTAATTTTTCTATTTTTATCTCTTCCAAGTTCCGCTCCGTCAACCATTTGCTCAGACCTAACAAGTACGTATCGCGCTGCTTTCCCCTGTCTTTTCCTCCATTTATCCGACATGTGAGTATCATGTTCTCTAGGCCCTTCATCCTCATTACGTGTTTCAGGAACCTCATTTGACTCTACCTGATATTTATTATCAGTTTTCTTCTCGTTTGCATCCTTTCCAACACCTCATCGTTTCACACGTGCTCTGTCCATGGTATTCTCAGCATCCTTCTTTAAAACCACATTTCTTCTGCCTCAGGCCTCTCTTTCATCTTCATGAAGACAATGTTGAGGAACGTGTGTAAGTAAATAGTTACACAGAACAGTTTCTCATAAATATTTTCAGACCACAGACATTTAACACAAAATTGGCTTACTGTTGTCTACGTTTCCAGTAACACAAAAATTTCTAAGAGTAACTATATGTATGAGCATGTGTTTAATTAAGTCAATTATTCTAAACAGAAAATTGATAAGTATTTGTCTATTTTTCTGAGATGAAGTAGTATTTTCTGTATTTAAAATATTCGGACTATTCTTCTCATATTTGTTGTTATTTGTACAACGTTTCGGTCGTTGTGCGCTCCTGCCTTCTTCAAGTTCTAAGAATTTCGAACCGAACCCATTATTACAATCACTGGGTATATGAACTCCATTGTTTGCCTAATGCCTCTTCTGGATGTCATGAGTTATCTCCAAAAGACTTGACCCAAAAAAGTTGTCAGTTCAATAACAGGTTACAGCAGTGGTGGACAAGTAACTTATAGGATGAGAAGGAGATAACTCATGACTCATGAGTTCATATACCCCAGTGATTGTAATAAAGGGTTTGGGCCAAAAATTTCAAGCACCCGAAGAAGGCTGGAGCGCACAACGGCCAAAATGTTGTATAAATGATAACAAAGATGACGACAATAGTTCGAATAATGTAAATACAGAAAACTGATTACCTAGAAAATCAGAATTCCAAATCTTCCTCACCCGGTCTCGACCACTAATTACAGACACTGGTGTAAATAGAAGTAAAATATTTAGTTAGGTGGAAGTTAAACCTATAGATAGCAAATTAGCTTAATCATATTTCAAAATCACATATCAAACGCCACATACTGAAAACGCTGGAATGCGTGGATGGTGTAATCTATAGCTGCTCGGAATTAAAGATCGGCCGTTCGAACTCCAGTCGAATTTGTTAAATGCACTTACGGGCAAATACTCTTTGAGGGAAGTGTGAATCCTTCCCTTTTCTCAGCCACGGGTTGAAAAATTCGACTTGTATCTTGAAAAATCAATAGTAGGTACAAAAATGTTTTAGATTATCCACTCGACAAATAAGAATTATTCTTAAATAATCAAGAAAGTGTATGTAAACAGTAAAGTACAAAACGCTCAATAAAAAAAAAATTCGGGCGTAAGCGATTACGGCACTTCACAACTACCCATCGAAAAACTAACAAGAAAAGAAGAAAACAGAAATGTGCAAAGAAAATAAATAAAAATAATATAAATTTCGGAAAGGAGTAAGCGTCGAAACTGCGACAAAAAGAATATTTATTTCGATCGGACTTCAGTATTTCGGACGGTCGGAAAGTTGTTTGCTCGAAGACGTCAAGTCAGGTTGATTTTCATCCAAACAATCAACCACGCACCGGACGAACTTCTGACGTCGATGCAGACGCTCTGCTTACCATCGTGGAGAATAAAAAGAACATTTCGAGAGTGCTAAAAGTTTGAAAATCGATATCATACCGCCTTTAAATATTTGAAGAGACTTCGAGTGCCTTTCCAAACTCTACACGCGTGTTACATATTCTGACAAAACAGAACAAACGCTATTTGTGTTTGTGCAACGATTACTTAACTGTAACGCCAAGAAAAGGAGCCGTTTTTTTGACAGAATTGTCGCAGGCGACGAAAAATGGTTCTTTTTTTATCAAGTATCATGCATGCTAAGACGAAATCAAGCTTGTGAATGTTTAGAAACCCGTTTCTAAAGCGTGCATGCACACGTTGAAAGTGATGTAGTTCGTTTGGTGATATTTTAGAGGGAGAATTCACGTTAGGGTTATGTGCAGAAGTAGAGGGAGAGAGTTGGAATAATAAAGCAGACATGCATCAGGAAATAAAAAACTGAAAGGAGAAAAAAACCTACTCTTCAACAGGATGTCTAAAATCTAAGAATGGAGCAATCATTTTGGAGAAAAAGGAAATACTTCAACGATGGGAAGAATATATAAAAGATCGTTTCCACGACAAGAGAGAACAACCAATAATACGCAAAGATGAGGACGGAACCGGAAATAATAAAGTCTGAAGTGAAATCTGCAGTAGCCAAACTGAAAAGAAACAAAGCAGCGGGACCAGAGGCATAGTCATAGAGTTGCGTCACACACATAATAATCAAGAGGGTTGCTGGAAGAATTTAGTCTATAGAAAATTACTGAAATAACAAATGAAATTTATAATAGTGGAGTAATACTAGATGATCTCAGCAAGTCTATCTTCATAGCACTACCTGAGAAACCAGGAGCAAACGATTTCGAACTCCACAGAACCATCAGTTTAATGAGCCATATAACAATACTGATCGTCCGAATCCTGATTTGACAGAGCGAGAAGCAGAATCAGGCCAGAGATAGGACAAGAACAGTGTGATTTCGTTAAAGACACTGGAACAAGGAAGGCCATATTTATGATTAGGATGCTCTCTGAAAGGGCAATACAAATGAAGAAGGAATTATACCTGTGCTTCATTGATTATGCGAAGACGTTTGACAAAATACGCCACAAAGAACTGATAGAGCTGCTCAGCAGCCTGGACATATTTGGGAAATACTTGAGAGTAATAAAGAATCTTTGCTGGCAGCAAACAACTTGCATACGGACAGGTAATGAATTGAGTAGATATTACAAAAATAGAAAGGTGCGTAAGACAAGGATGTGTCTTTTCACCGGATCTGTTCAACTTGTACAGCGAGAATATTTTGAGGACCCTCGAAGTTATGCCTGGATTCGTAATCGTAGGCCACAATTTAAACAACCAAAGGTACGCAGATGATACAGTGCTGATAGCAGACACGGAAAGGAAACTACATGACCTCTTACAGAAGGTAGCAGAAAGAAAGTAACAAGAGAGAACTAGAAATAAACTGCAAGAAAAGTGAATGCATGCTCATCAGTAAACAGAGCAGCCTAAAATGCTAAATACAGGTCGCGGATACCAGAATCAAGCAGGTACAAAAATTTAAATACCTGGGAAGGGTTATATCAGAAGACGGAAAGTGAGACACAGACTTGGCATGCCGAAGGAAGCATTTTTTGAAGTTGAGTAAAGTATTAAGAAACAGGGCAATTTCGCTATAAACTAGGAAAAGAGTACTGGATTGCTACATGCTCTCCGTCCTTCAATATGCTGCGAATATCATGGATCGAGCATGTGAGCAATGATGAGGTCTTTGAAACGATGGAAACAAAAAGGAAATTAATACTGAGCATCAGGAAGAGACAGCTGAAGTTCCTGAGACACGCAATGAGGAAGGAGGACTTGGAGAATCTGATGCTAACAGGCCATATAGAGAGAAAGAGAGACAGGGGAAAACAACGGATAACATATTTGAAGGACCTAATGAGGTGGATGACAGAACGAGGATTGCATGGTGTAACAGAAGAAGGCGTGCTCAGAGCCACCAGGGATAAGGAAACGTTGAAGGCCATGATCGCATACGTCCTGAAGGGACAAGGCACATAGAAGAAGAATTCACGTTAGACTTTTTGCAGCCGTCAGAACAACATTGCCAAGGAAGTATGGCGACCAATTCGTCAATGTCAATGCGGTTAGTAAAGAAAAACCGACATTTTTTGTCAAATCGAAAAGGTATGATTTTCCATGATGACATAGCAAAACATCTTGCAGAAACTTAAAGAGTATTACCTGACATTCCTATTCGGGTTTTCATTTTTTCCATTTTCCACCGAAAAACTTAAATGAAAAACATTTTAATTCGATGATTTAAAATTACAGTTTCTACAAAAGTAGCATCAACAATATAAAAAATGGGGGACATTTGTTAAAGCAATAGAAGCCGGGTGATAGCACCTGTTACAGTAACAAACAGTAAGCAAAATAGTTAACTACTAAACTGAAGTCAGGACACTCTGAAATTATAAAAATAGATTTTTATATTAAAATACCAACAGTACATTTGACCCTCAACAAAACACCTCTTTACAAAAAACGTCAATGAAAATTGATCTACAAAGAATATATATTCTATTCATACGAAACGAAATCTGGTCAGCATTCAACAAACCATTGAGGTTGGTATGCCGTAAAAGAAAATAAACCAAATGGAGACAATGTACTTGAGTAATAAAAGTTTTTTTCTTTGTAAGTATGCAAAATTTAGTTTTTAACTTCTAATCAGTTAGAGAACATTTGCAATGATCTAATTTCATTTTCTTAGATTGGTAACTTGATTTACCATATTTTCGGTAAAAAAAAAATATTAATAATAAAGGCAATCGCTCCTACCAATTTTCTTGTAGTGCTGAACAATAACATTTATTTTTAGAAAAACGGTATTTTTGAAAAAGGAAATGAGATTTGTTCTTGTTTTTTCTCATAGAAATATTGATAAATTTAATTCTTGTTCACTGTGAATTTGTATCGATGAAAACAGATTTACACATGCAGCACCGAATTCAAATTTAATGTCGACTTTTCTGTAATATGAACTACGAATTGTTAACTGTAATCTATTTTTCGCCAGAAATAAATTAGGCTTGCACATATATTACAGAAATGACACAAACTCATATATATATATATATGTGTGTGTGTGTGCGTGTGTGTGTGTGTGTGTACGTACGTGCGTCTGTGCTTGTGTGTATTTATATTTTTGTTCCTTTACGTATACACAATATCTGAGAATAATATATATATATATATATATATATATATATATATATAAAGCAAAGTCATAACTACATACATTTTCAAAGAAAAGTGCTTTCTCATATACATATTCGTGAATATTTGAACAAATTCTCGCTGTTTTCCGGCAACTGCGTGCGTGTAGTTCAAATAGTAAGGCGTTTATAAGTACGTACATAGTTTGAAATTCAATGTATGCCATTTTGCCGAATTGTAAACACCTTCGTATTTTGTAGCGTTAAACATGTGCGATTTCGAGCCAAAGAAAGTGTATTTGCTGGGAATTTTCATGCAATAACTTATTAAAAAGTTTGCAGTGGTTTACAGTGAACGAATTTACAATTTTTAGATAATTACAAAAGTGGATCGAGCGTGATGTTTAAATTCAACATCACAACGGAATGCAGATTTTATAAATAAATTGGACTTTGTAATTTACCCTTGAAAATGATTTTGGAAAAGATTGAAAGTACATGGGTTGATCAAAACTACGGTTACCTCTTCAACTTCATATTAAAAAAACTGATTAGACAACGGCAAAGTATCAGTTTAAAAATAAGTAGACGCAATATGTCTATAATATTCAATTAAACATCATTAAATGAATATATGCTGCTTATATACAGGCTGCAATGGGTAACTTCTCGTCTAAATTACGCAAAAAATGAAATAACACTGGCATCTGATGTTCACTGATATATTTACCAAAACTGAATAAAAATGTTTTGAAATGCTACAGTGTAAGTTTATTCAATAAAATCGCTTTCACCATGGCCTCAAATTGAATTCGAAATTATTTGCAAATAGTTTTAAACAGTCTCCTTGTTTGATTTGGAGAATGCTGCCATAATACTTGCTTCAGTTCATCTTTGGTGTCCCAAAGAGCTTTCTTTCACTCAACATAATAATCAAGAGGGTTGCAGTCTAGGAAGTTAGGTGGTCAGATGTACGGGCTGTCGCCTTAGAGCTATGATGGTGTTCTCTCTGGTTGTATGGTATTGTGCAGAATTCGGTTATGAGATATATGGTTTTCCAGCAGTCACTCTCTTAACAGTACTAATTTCCTTAAGGTACGCCGTGTAGTTTTTGGGTCTCTGTTGGAAGATGACGGAGGTATAGTCTAGGCATCTATAGTGATCAATCCAAACAACTGCGTGATCTTCATTAGAGTCATCTAACAATTTTTTAATCCTTTGCACTATCTTCAGATTGGTATCCAAATAATCGTATTAGATCATCTGGCGTAAACTGAAATATTCGTATTAGAGCCTCTGACATGAAAGCTAAGCAGTACTGGATGAAGTTTTCAAATTTATGTTAGAGTGAAGTGCATTATGGTCCTTTTTTTCTTACAGACGGGACTGAAATGTCTTTACTATACTGTTCAGCCAATAAAATGAAAAACAAACAAAACGCATGCGTGATACAAAAATATAAAATGGTGATCATTAACCCATCGATCTCTCTCTCTCTCTCTCTATCTCTCTCTCTCTCGCTATATATATATATATATATATATATAAAGAAAACTTAAGGCAAACAAGTTATTTCATGGTGAATCGGAAGAATGGGCTCATTCAAGCGAACCATCAGCAGCCTCCGTCTTTATTTTACAAAGGATTTTTTGTGTAAAATTCTTTGTAAAATAAAGAAGGAAGCTGATAATGGTCCCCCTGAAATAGGCCCATACTTCCGATTCACCATGAAATAACCTGCCTGCTTTAATTTTTCTTATATTTGCTCTATATGTATTTATATGCATATATGTTTAGGGCTCTCTTACAGAGTTATCCTACCAGTGTATGTACAGGATACTCCTTTGGTTTCTTCTATACCCACACTGCATGCTGATATATATATATATATATATAGAAAATAGGGACTACGCATGTTCACAGAATGTCAAGCCCACAATATTATACGAACAAACCCACACACACCTGCACATATATATTCATATATTTATGTGGGAAAAGAGAAAGAGAGAGAGAGAGAGAGAGATGAAAATCAGAATTACATGCAATTTTACAGAAAAGTAAACATGCCCACATGAAAAGCCCATTATTGCTTAAATGTTTGTATAATCTATATATATATATATATATATATATATATAATTATTTTAAATTCATATACTTATATCTTTAGAGACTTAGGGCTATATCAAGTTAATCGAAATAGAGATTATCATCCGATTACCGAAATTAAGCAATATTGCGAAAAGTATGAATGTACATCTTCTCCCTAGTTCTAGGTTATTTACTAAGACTAGTATATTAACAAATATTTATCTTCTCACAAAAGTTCCTAAAATCTTGACAAAATATTTTGTTTTTAAGGACATACAAAAAGTGGAAAAGCCGTACAATCAAATCCATGAATCAATATAAATACACAGGTAAAGTAAGGTTACTGTTTGTAGAAAGACAAACAGACATCATTATCCAAAAACTCTCTCTCAAAAGTATACACATGCGCGTATTTATAGGGAACACATCACGTGAAAACGCAAACCTATGAAGAAAAAAGGAAAATACCTTTAAACAAATGTTCTCTCTCGTAATTTCACCATATAAGTCCTACATAGCTTTGATGAAGTCCCTCAGAAGTCGAAAAGCGTCAGCTAAATGTAGTTTTTCCTCTTGACTCTTTTTAAAACATTTTGTTTCTTTTATAAATGTACTCAATCTGAGCGCACACACACAAACACACACATTTATATATTAGGTTCTTGAATATTTTCTCACTTATTTTTCAAAAATTTGTAAGAAACATGTCACTGAAATTAATGCCCATCGCGAACCACTACCTTTTTCCTATATTTTGGGCAGCATTTGAATTCAACTTCGGAAAAAAACGATACAACGTTTTATGCTAATCGCGGGTGGACCCATTTTTTGTCATCATTGTAAGAATTAACATTTTAGTCAGCCAGTCCATATGCCGTCGATCGGAACAAGTGATAAGCATACGAGGCACTGTCTGGTGAATACGGCTGGTGGGGTAGAACTTCCCATTTAGACATTTCCAAGTAGAGTTTTACCCGTTTTGCAAATTGTGGCCCAGTTTTGTCATGTTTCAAAATCAATTTATCATGTATCTGTCCTTACAGCAACCCTTTGTCTTCAAAGATCGGTTAAAACGCATTAATTGTAGTCGGTAGCGATTTTCCGTGATGGTTTCGGTCGGTTTGAACTACACCCTGCTGATCTCTGAAATACAAAGCAGAAGGTACGAACTATGGATATTCGGCTTTGCTGCCGATCCTGATGCCGGGCAAGTCTTACCCCACGATCTTCTACGTTTAGGGTAATCGTAGGGTATCTACTTTTCATCGTCGTCACGATACGATCTAAAAAACATTTTCTCTCTGCCATAAAAGCAGCCGTTCACACGTGACAAAACTCCGTTCGACGACTCACGGCTTCAGCTCGTACGGCACCAAATGTTCTTGCTTTTGACTCATTCCTAATGTTATCAAAAGTATCGACACTGTTGCGTGATCAGTTCCTATTTATTTAACAAGTTCAGTTTGTGCCTGACATGAGTCTTCATGAAGTAATGCCTCCATTTCATCGTCTTCAAACTTTTTCGGTGCGCTAGGGCGTTCTTTACCTTCAACATCAAAATCATTACTTTTGAAGCGTTCAAACCTGTTTCTGCTTGTTATTTACGATAGACCATAGTCGTCGTAAGTCTTAACAAAATTCCTGTGTGATTAAGCTGCTGATGTCTTTTGAATAAGTTATTGCAGTAAAATTCCCCGCAAATTCACTTTCTTTAGCTCGAAATCCAACATGTTTAACGTTATGAAAACGAAGTTGTTTACACTCCGGCAAAATGACCTCAATTTAATTTCAGGCTTGCTGATAGTACGTACTTATAAACGCCTTACCATTTCAAAGTACACGTACGCAAGAATTTATTCAAAGTCAGAGAGAGAGAGAGAGTGTAATATAACAATCTGGCCCCACCCGAGGAAGGCTGATGCAAGCGAGGGTGTTTCCGGTCGTTGAAAGGAACGGATGTCGTTTGACCTTATTTCCGGCAGCAGCGGAAATAACTACAGAGGCAAACAGAACAGGTGTCTCTGAGAATTACGTGGGCGTGCGTGGGCGAGGCAAAACCGGAAGAAAAAGTCCCGGTTCTGGAAGATTATAAAAAGACCTCGGTACACGGATTCGCCAGTAGTAGAGGAGCAACAGAGATCGGCCGGTGAAGAGAGACACAACAGATAAGACTACACACCCGTCAACCCAGTAGAAGCGCGCTCTCTCAATTCTCTGTTCCCTATTCTACACGGTCCATCGTCATTAATAAAAATATAACTTTATATTTTTATATATATGCGTGTTTGTTGTTTGTCGATATATAACAAGAGAGAGAGAGAGAGAGAGAGAGAGGTACCTAAATAACGTTGCGACGTAAATTATAAATCCCTGTAGCAAAAATGAACTCGGCCAGATGCTTAAAATAAAAATACCAAGGGAGTTAAAAAACGTTGGACTCATTTAAGAGTATTTCCAATAGATGTCACGGCTATATTTCTAAGCAACACAATAGTATAACTGCTGGAAAATAGATAGATAGATAGATAGATAGATAGATAGATAGATAGATAGATAGTCTACAAAAAAGTGAATATATACACATATCAGAAAAGTAACACATATGTGAAGGAAAACGCATAATTTAAAAATATTTTATACATATATTTTCACGGACATATTCATATACATCGATATCTACATATTTGCATGAATAAATCTGTAAACTGAGACTTAATTACAGCTGAATTTTCAGCTTAAAATTGAAAATCATTGTATTTGATACGCACGATTAAATTTCAGTATTGAATTAAGGGCATTAACAGGAAAGGAAATTACTTTAAAAAGTAAATATTTCAAAAGTAAAATAATGTTCACCTTTAAGATACCAATCAATTGATGTAGACAAAAACACACGCATATTTATGTCTATGTGCATGAACACACATTTACAAAGCACCTTTGCGACACGTAAATTTAAATAAAGAAAGAATTAGATAAACCCATGTTTTACATACAGGCTTAGTGTGTTACACGCAACAGGTACATGTATCAGAATATATGCACGCAGAAGTTAAGAACCAGACACGACATAAATGTGTATTTACATAATAAATAACTATGTTGAAGTCTATCTAACGTTTACGCACATTAATATTTACATAGATGTCAAGTAACTTGATTGCGCGCGTATATACACGCCAATGACACGGCATTCGCACAATCGATTGGAAAACAAGCGATAAAAAATATACAAAGACATTCGGGAAAGCTGGAAGAATGGAAGACAAAAGTTAACTAAAAGAAGAAAGATAATGGAATTTATGAAAATATAAAAGTGAAATAAGCAAGCAAGACATTAAAAATGCGAAAAATAAGAAAGAATAGAAGCGGAGATTTCATTTTTGACATTGCACAATACATTAAACTGCAATAAAATATAATCTTTCTCGCCGGTCTTTTATATAATATTTTTACTTTCACTTTCAGTTTCAATTTCGCTTTTCCTCCGCAAATGATTATTCTTCTATATCTGAACAATTTTTCTTTTCCTTCTTATAAAGCATTCTTCTTTTATTGTTACGTTTCAATTTCTCCTGCTCGACATCACCGTTAACTTTCCATTTTTGTCATCGTCGACATTTTATTCATTACCTTTGCCTTCCTCGGTTTTCCATCTCAATTTGATTTCTAAATGTTTATCTTATTTTGCTTACCTTTTTACTTCTCATAAACTTTCTCTTGGTTCCTCCATTGCTAGTTATTGTTATAGCTTATGGTGATAGTTAAAACACTGGTTCTCCTAAAGTCACCGGTTAAGCCATGTCTGGACTGGTCGGTATGTAAATGCGTGGTCACTTGGGAATACCAGGTGTTGTAAGCTTTAATGTGTGGTTAGTGTAAAGGATAATGGCTCTGGACTGATCCGAGACCCAGTTTCAATCGGATTCGGTATATTTAGTTGCTCGTAAATGCACTTGGGAAATATATGAATTCTTCTTTTCTACTTTTATGTGCCATGTCCGTTCAGGAGGTAGGCTATCATGGCTTTTCACATATCACTGTCCCTGGTGGTTCTTCACACGGTTTCTCCTGTTGCACCATGAAACCCTCGTTCCGTCATCCACCTAATCAGGTCCTTCAAATATGTTATCCGCTGATTTCTCCTCTCTTTTTCCCTTCTGTCTGGCCTGCTAGTAACAGGTTCACCAAGCCCTCCTTCCTCATTGCATGTACCAGGAACTTCAGCTGTCTCTTCCTGATGCTCAGTATTAATTTCCTTTTTGTTTCCATCATTTCTAGGACCCCATCATTGCTCACATGCTCGATCCATGATATTCGCAGCATCCTTCTGTAGAACCACATTTCGATTGCTTCAAGTTTTTCCTTCATCTTTGATGATATTGTCATTTCACTGTCATATTGAAGAACTGAAAACACAGCCATCCTTGTTTCTAGTGAAATTGTCTTGTTTCTTAATACTTTACTTAACTTCTGGAATGCTTCTTTCGCCATACCAATTTGCCTTCGGATCTCAGTGTTGCACTTTCCGTCTTCTGTTAGAACACTTTCTAGTTATTTAAATTTCTGTACCTGCTTGATTTTAGAGTCCCTCACCTGTAATTGGCATTTTGGGCTGCCCTTTTTGCTGATGATCATGCATTCGGTTTTCTTGCAGTTTATTTGTAGTCCTTTCTTGTCACACTTTTCAGCTACCCTCTGTAGGAGGTCTTGTAGTTTTCTTTCTGTGTCTGTTATCAGTACTGTATCATTTGCGTACCTTATTTGTTTAAATTGTGGTCTCCGATGACGAATTCTGGCATAACTTTTAGGGTTTTCAGAATAGTCTCGCTATATAAGTTAAATAGATCCAGTGAAGAGACGCATCCTTGTCTTACGCCCCTTTCAATCTTAGTATAATTTCTGAATTCGTTACCTGTCTGTATGCAGGCAGTTTACTGCCATTCACTAATTTTTTTAGGTATCGACTAATTAGTAGGATTTATTTCTGAAAATTAGTATTATCTTTTAAAAATTATAATAATTTTCAAAGATTCCAGACATTAAATAACCTGAAAATAGATGATTAGTGAATGTTGATCAATCAATCATTCATTGCCATTTTTTACTTTGCAAATCTTCTCATCCCGTTTCGCTCATCATTATTATCTTTAAATTCAATATTTTTTATCCGCTTCTCCGTTTATAGGATTATCATCTTTCTATGTAGGGCGTTTTTATTTTCAATTCTTTCACTTAATTATACTGCATTAATTTCTTTACGAAAGCGTCTTCCTTGTGTTCTCTTTATTTATCTTTTCATTATGTTAATCATGATCAACCCCTTCATCTACTCCGTTCATACTTAGCTTCGTAGGTTTACGGCCATATCACCTTGAAATACCGGTTCTTTAACAATTAGCCTCGAGCCTAGTTAATACCTAAAAAACTACGCATTTGTATGATTTTTTTGTTTAGCGAAATATCAAACAAAAGAGGTTATTTCATGCCGAAATCTAAATATTTTGAACATAATTTAAACACTGGACATGTTTAACGCTACGAAAAACAAAGTTGTTCACACTTCGGCAGAATCGCATACATCGAATTTCAAGCTTCATAAATACTACGTATTTATAAACACCTTATTATCTGAAATTAAACGCATGCAGTTTTCGGAAAATAGCGAGAATTTATTCAAAGTCATTATTGGCCCTTTTGCTATAAAATGTATTTTTGGTATTTTTTAAATATAAAAATGTATTTTTTATACTTTCATAGTATTTAGTTTTGTTTAAAGGGGTTACTATTTGCCCACAGCCGTGACCCTAACAGTTTCTACTAGATAGTTAAAGGGGACCTGGGAAACAACTGCAGTTAAAAGGGGGTTCTACGCTTATCAAAACCCCCAATCTCCCGATCAGAGGCCTTTAACGAAACCACACTGTTCTTGTCCTATCTCTGGCCTGATTCTGCTTATCGCTCTATCAAATCAGGATTCGGACGATCAGTTTTGTTATATGGCTCATTAAACTGATGGTTCTGTGGTGTTCGAACTCGTTTGCTCCTGGTTTCTCAGGTAGTGCTATGAAGATAGACTTGCTGAGATCATCTAGTATTACTCCACAATTATAAATTTCATTTGTTATTTCAGTAATTTTCTATAGACTAAATTCTTCCAGCAACCCTCTTGATTATTATGTGTGTGACGCAACTCTATGACTATGCCTCTGGTCCCGCTGCTTTGTTTCTTTTCAGTTTGGCTACTGCAGATTTCACTTCAGACTTTATTATTTCCGTTCCGTCCTCATCTTTGCGTATTATTGGTTGTTCTCTCTTGTCGTGGAAACGATCTTTTATATATTCTTCCCATCGTTGAAGTATTTCCTTTTTCTCCAAAATGATTGCTCCATTCTTAGATTTTAGACATCCTGTTGAAGAGTAGGTTTTTTTTGTCCTTTCAGTTCTTTTATTTCCTGATGCATGTCTGCTTTATTATTCCAACTATTTCCCTCTACTGCCAGATGTAGTTTATCGTCATGTAACCGTCCGAGAATACCAACTGCTGTAAACATGTATGTGTGGTTGGAGTAATAAATAACGGCTCGGGATTAATAATCGGAGATGCGAGTTCTAGTTCAAGTTAAGTGTTATATATTGCCGCTGTTCTGGATCTCAACGAATAACGGTTACGATTGTTTGGAAAATATAAAAAATATATACTTACATTTTTATTCTTCGTCGGTGATGATTGTGTGAAGACGGATCTAGCCAAAAAGAATCACACACGCAGAGGGAATTGTCGGAAGTCGTTGACCAGCGGGAGTTGTCTTCTCTTCTCTCTTCTCTGCGTTCTCTCTGCGTTCTGTCGGTGTTCTCATCACGGCCCCTAAATTTCCCAAACTTATATAACTTGAAATTTCCACGCATTTTTTTCCTTCTCGGGTTTTCGCTTAATTGTAGTCATCTATGGCCATGTAGATGTATTTATCAACTTGGTCTGCTATTGCTTTTCAATGTTGATCAGACTTTTTCAGTTACTGCTTTTGATGTCAATCATATTTCTGTCGGGCCATAGAAATATATTACATAAGTTCGTTATATTAACATGCCACTAGGACTCAAGGCGTTGCAAGGAGTAAAAGATAATGAGAAGATTTTAGTAGGGAATGGTAAAAAAAATGACAAGACAGGAAAAGGATCAAGAAAACACAAGACGGCGATTGGTGTTGCATTTACATTTTTGGTTACCAACTATAGCCAGTCTTTTTGAAGGCTGTGTGCGACACGGAAATAAGAAATCGAAAAGAGGTTCCCCAGGTGAGAGTGCGAGAAGAGAAGCTATTATAACAGACGCGATACTGTACTCTATCTTGTTTAACAGTAAAACGGTGAGAGCTAGTTAAATTTACTGTTCAGTATCTTAAAATATGTTTGTGTATTTTTGGTAAATATATCTGTTAAAATTAGATGTCAGTGTTATTTTACTTTTTGTGTAATTTAGATGGCAATTTGTCCATTGCATCTTATATATATATATATATATATATATATATATATTAATCATTTCATCCCAAGCAAGGCGATAATATCACTAAGACGCAGCGGTTTACAGGGAGTGAAAGAGAATGTGAAAACTTTAAAGAGGAAACGTGGGAAAAGGAAAACAGAAA
The DNA here is from genome assembly GCA_037127315.1 of Ascarosepion bandense. Taxonomy (NCBI): domain Eukaryota; kingdom Metazoa; phylum Mollusca; class Cephalopoda; order Sepiida; family Sepiidae; genus Ascarosepion; species Ascarosepion bandense. Next base: position 3,704,137 of record JBBBDQ010000187.1, read on the forward strand.
ATGGCAGGAAAGTTAGAATAGAAAGATGTTCAACAGGTGAGAAGTGCGAGAAAAGAAACTATTAAAATAGAAGAGGAGATAGTGTCTAAATTCAGTTTACAAATACATTGATAAAGGTATGAATCCATCTCTTCTCATCCCAGTTATCTGTTAGCAAATCATTATTTCCTCCTATACATTCTTAAAATCTAAAAAAGAAATTATGCATTCAAATAAGCTATAATAGGTTGGTCAGCCGTAAAAAGCAAATCAGTCGATCAAATACAAAAGAAAAATATGGCTGCTAATTTCCTAGAATGACAAAAACATTCTTTTACACAAACACAGCCATACGCGCAAATATAATCAGTTGAGTGGCATACGTGATACACGCTTTGGGCGATCATGTCTCGAAAGGGACATGACAAACTGAGCAGAAGATTATTCCGCAATAGGTTGCCATTGCTTTCTGCGGTAGACTGGTTGCCAGCCAAGGCTATACAACAAAATCTGTCCTTTTATTTAACCCATAACTGGAGGGAACAGACGGATTATTAGCTTTCCCAAGGGTATTTGTGCGAAAGTGAATGCAAGGAATTCAGCTGGAATTCGAACTCGGTTCCCTGATTTGTCATTCCGAACCGATAATCCACAGCACCACAACGCACATACACGGGCTAAAAAACTTGGGATAGAAAAGAATCTCAGCTATGGGTTAATTAGTAGAACTTGTATCATTATTTCATTATTAACTAAATAATGGAGATTTACAATATAAAAATATATCCTGAATTTGCATAAACTGTAAAAGGTTGCTAAGCCTTAATAAACACAAATCATTCAACAAATAATTAAACTTCGTTTTCTTCCTTATCTTCAACTTAGGTCTTAAAGACACATGGCCAAGTGGATATAAACGTTAGTTAGTTCCTGACTTGACTCTTACAGTTGTTAGGTCATTATCAGGCTACAGCAGTGGTGAACAAACAACTGGCAGGGTTAGAGGGAGATAATTAATGACTTCCAATCGAGCCTCCCGCAAGGAATGGATTTATTATACCCCAGGGATAATCTTCTGCCCAGTCGGCCATGTCTCTTTCGAGACATGATCACCCAAAGCGTGTATCACGTGCACCACTTATCTGACTGATCTTGACCTTGATAAATTTAATACGTAATATTTTTCGGTTTATTTTCCTCATCATTACTATCAGCATCTGTCTCACTCTCTCTCTCTCTCTTCATATCTTTTTTACAATATTTTTTTTTCATTAGCTTGTATTTTTATATCCTCCTCGTCATTATCTGTTCCTATCTTTATAATGTCACTAATTTTTCGTGTCCCTTCTTACTTTTATAATTTTGAAAAGTTAGACTTTTTCATTCATATTTAATTTGTATTCAATCTATACCATTCTGAGTTGTGCACCTTCTCCTTGTTCCCTTACATGCTCATTAATTTTAGCCTTCGTTTTCTCGTGTCCGTTCTTTTAATTTACCTACATTCTTCAATAAGATATGCCGAATCCTTAATTTTATATTTTTTTTTATTTTGGAGAGGGGAGCTATCTTCATACTCAGTTCGTTTTAATGAAGCCTTCATTCTTTCATTTATGACTGTTCCTTATATTTCCTTTATACTTCCACACTTTACAGGTGCTTCTAGTTTCTTGAATCATGCCTAACAATTCCCCTTTCCACTTTATTTTCCTCATGCTCCATTTTTTTTTTATCTTATTTTGTATATCTTTACTTTCAGAAATGATTTGCGCAGCGCCGAAGCTGATTGGAGGAAGCCACGGAATATTGATCAGTCGACTGGCGAGAAAAGCAAAATGCGAAAATAAAATTGCCCCGAGAACAAGCATGTATATTGTTTTCAGCAAGGCTGACCACGTTTCCCTTTCTTTACTTTTTAAAACATTTTCTCTATTATTCACACACATAGGCATATATATATATATATATATGTTGAAATTATGTCAGTTGAGTAGGCAGATCAACCTTCATGCGTTCTCCAGCAAGAGTCTCCCTGTGTGAAAACAATACCAAAGTTTAGTAAATGTTTGTGCGCATGCGTATATGAAACGATTTTATAACACACATCAGTTTCATAATTCTCATGCACATTTAACTTTCTTCACTCTAACTATGACGTATATCTTTACTTATAATATGTAAACTTAAAAATCACAGGAGAAGGAATTACAGCATCATTTTTCTTTTTTAGATCTTTCTTGTCCGTTTCCAAAAATAAAATACGAAAGTAAACACATTTGAAAAGCTATATTGTCGGACTCGTCCTTACATAAACAGAGAAAACTCTCACAGAGAGATTAACAATCATATATATATAATTTGTAAACGAGTTATTACACGACCTAGGTTTCTACCATGAGTGGTGTCTTCAGGCGATTTGCAATAACTAATTTTACCGTTTACCGGTTTACCGTTTTTTAAGAATGCTTACGTAACGCTATTTTTTTTTTTTGTTTTTTAACGCTCACGTGGCAGGAAATTTTTGAACGCGTAATTTTTAAAATTACAAGAAATTATAACGTTTTCATCCATGGTTGTATGAACCTAACGGAAGAGATAAACTTTTTACTGAGCGCAAAGAAAAAAACAATGCAGGAATTAAATATATTACACTCACGAAAAAATATACCGATACCTAACCGAAAAGAAAACATGCTCTAACCATCATAAAAAAATTGAACAGTTCCTTACCAGGATAAGATGGAAAGCGTTTTTCTTCTTAAAAAATATGCAGGAGGGAAAAAAGACAAAAACGTGAGTAATTTCAATTTCAATTTTAAAACAACGTGTCATCCCTGTTTATTGAAATAATTAAATTCTAAAAAATATGATTTACATATTAGACCATATAAAAATTCAAAAATCAAGAAAAACTTCAAAAAACTGTTAAACACTGAAGTAAAAAATTAAAAAATTAAAACAAAAACGCAAAATATCCATATTAAAGGAGACAAATCCAACAACATTTTTCAAATAAACCCATAGGGAATACGAAAAAAAGATAAATGAAGAATTCACAGAATCTTATGAAAACGTCCAGGATTCCTATAGTGAAAGCATTAACAAGGAAGCTAAAATTATTGCAGATAAATTTAAGCCAAAAAATGCAATTTTAACAAGCAGACAAGGTTTCTTAACAATCACTTTCCGCCTGTGGAACTCGCTCTCGTATTCTTGCTTTCCTGACGGCTACAACCTCCAGAAATTTAAAGGCAAAGTCAATATTCATCTACTAACCACTGGACTCTAGCTCTCTCCCCACCCCTGTATAACCCTCCCTTTCTCTCCACCTATGTATCTGTCATCGCACCTGCTTTCTCAGCTTTCTGTTGTTCCTTTCTAACTAGTTTGTACTCCTCACTCTTTTCTAATTAATCTTTTTACATTTATGTAGCCCCCTGCACATCAGTGGCGTTTCCGCCTTGCTCGGGGTGAAATTATTAAAAAAAAAAAGATTTTCCCAACAAGCCATCAAACCGACTAATAAATCCATCAAAAAGTTTGCAAAAAAATATTTGTGACATGCTAAGAACAGCCACTCAAGCTAACCAGTGGAAGAACAGAAGGGCTTCCATTTCCTGGTTCCAAAAATCGAATGCCAAAATAAATACACGTTCATTAATATGACATAAAACTTACTTAATGTGCGTCAAAATCTGGAAGACCTTTTAAAAGCCGAATCTTTGAAAAAACGTTCTCCACAGAGTCAGCACATTAATGTGCTCACAAATTCAAGTCGGCATCAAAAGAGTTCCTCAACAACTCAAATATTTTCATAATAAAACTAATAAATGCGTTGTTCTCAACAGAGAAGACTGTAACCAGAAGTTATATTTTATCCTAGATGATACAACGGAATTCATTAAAATATGAAAAACCCACGCAACCATTCAAAAATCTGTAAATAAACTGATCACGGCGAACAAGGTTAAAATTAATGGCTTAAAAATAAAAAAGATAGTTGACCAGGATATATACGCAGGATATATATGCTTATCAAATTGGCCGTGACTTTTCCCGTCACTACTAGAAAAGTACACAACAGTGTTATATTTTAAGTCAAAATCTGTCTACCAGGAAATGTTTTCTAATGGTCAATGTAGACTTCATCATATTTTATCTCTACTCCGCGTTGCACTTCCTAACAATTCGTCGAATTCAAAGATCCTATCGATTACATGACCGTCTAGAATCTAGTCTAAGTTTGTAAGAAATATTCATTTAATCCCAGTCAGCAAATGTAAAACATAAGCGATGCGTTACATTCAGTGTGATGAAGACTTTTAAAAATTATCGTTTAACTTTGCCAATGCAACTATTGTTAACGTAAACTGTAACTCAAGAACCGACTATATAAGGACACGAAAAAGATTTTCAATATCAACTAAACATCTACAAATAAGTATTGATAAACAGCAACCTAAAACGAAATCATTAATCGCACTTAAAAATTTTTGAATAAGGCAACAATCTTCTGAAAATTAACAAAACAACGATAAGAGATTTAATATTTTAAATAATGTATACTGTCATTAGATCATCAATAAGAACTGAAGTAAATTTGGCCGAAAATTCCCGCATTTTTAACCTCCGATAATATTTTCTTCATTATATGTCATTGCACTGCCATGCATTTAAGGACGCAGAAGATCACTACGACTTCTCAACTCTGAATTGATGACGTACGAGACATGTTTTTATATTTTCATATAAAATCTAATATATTTTATTCAATATAAAATTAGTGCTCCGCTTTACGAACAGATATGTAGGAAACGATTAACAGTTACATTTACAACAAATTAAGATCGCTTCATGCTTACAGATATTAATATCGCTTTCGTTAGAAACTTGCAAATTACACCCCCTTGTGCTAGTTTGCAAATGTAGCATATATATACATATGTGTGTGTGTGTGCGCGCGTACACGCCTTTATTTTGTTTTTGTTTCTCTCAGTTCATATTTTAGTTATGCCAACATTTAAAACATGTCTGTCAAGATTCTTTCCTATCTTTTACTTGTCATTTGCCTTATATATCCAAATGAATACCGAACGAAGAAAATATTTGCAACATTCAAAACATTAACTTAAAATAATGCTCAATATAAAAATAGAGTAATGAATGTTTGCTATAAATTATACTTTAGAACATGTACAAACTACAATTTACAGTAGATGGGAGTTTGTACATGTCCTAAAATATAATTTATAATATATATATATATATATGTGTGTGTGTGTGTGTGTGTGTGTGTGTGTGTGTGTGTGTGTGAAGAATTATAGAAATATATAAATCGTAACAGTAAGTGAGGGCCTGCATGAAAATGATATATATTTCTGGCTAGTTGAGGTCTAGCTTAAACAAATTCATAGCATCAGTACATTCTCTCTAATTTTTTTGACCTTCAACCAACACTTGCAAAGCGAAAACAGCGATAGGGAATGAATGACGAGTGCCGGTTTTGGTGAAACTCGAAACTTCTCGTCCTAAACCCGAACGTTAGGGTGAATTTAATCCTTAACGAACTCATCCTAAAAATTATAAAGGCAGCTATCAGCAAAGAAATTTAATTCTTGGATATGTGTAAAGAATAACACTGACAATACAGCGATTTACTAAGTGTAAGCTTAGATATAGAAGAGGCCGAAAGTAACGGACACCTAGTGAGGATTCCAACTCACTACTCAATTGCAATGATTCTAGTGAGATCAGCTAGCTAACTATTACACCAACTCGAGGCACCCTCACAACAATGAAGATATGAATGTATGCAAATATATACACTACCGACCATAAGTTTGGGACCACTTAGATTTATACTCTAAGAAATAACACATTTTATGTCTTAGATGAATAAATATAGATATGTTTCATGGTTGCTCACAATTGTACAACAATTAAAACTAAAATTAACATAAAGTAATTTAAAATTTAATTAAAGTTAATTCATATTTTCTTTTTATCAAAGAAACCACCAGGAGCCTTTATTACTGCAAAGCGAATTCTTGTCATTCTTTCTCATAACTTATACAAATTAGTTGGTGAAAGTGATTTCCAAGCATCCTGCAAGCATTTAAACAATATCTGTTCATTTTTTTAGGAAATTTATTTTGAACCGTACGATCAATTTTATCCCTAATTCTCCTTCTTTAATACTGGTTTCTTAACTGCTACACAGCCTTTAAGCCCAGCAGAATGAAGTCGTTTCTTAACAGTAGTAACAGATACCTGATGTTGCCGAATAGAATTCATTTCAATTGTTAATTCCGGAGTGGTTTTTATTCTATTCTTCTTGCTAGATATAATCAAGTGCCTATCCTCTACAATAGATGTTACTCTGGACCCACCAGATCTTTTTCTGTCAATATTTAACTCAGTTTCATGAAGTCGTTGAAGGCAATAATGCACGCCATTTTTTGATAGGCTTAATTTTTTAGCAATAACACGTTCAGAATATCCTTCTTTCGAAAGAATTTCAACCTGAGCTCTTTTTCAATTCTAATCTATTTCTTCCTTGCCATTTATACCGTAGTAATATGCTTTACAAAAATAAATTATACCGTAATTATAATATCTGAATAAATCTGAATTTTCGGCAAAAACTTGATCACAATATGATGAGTCAAGTAGCAAACAAAATAAATGTTTACTTTAAAGTTGAAAAGAATACTTTTATTTACTTGCCATCTGCATGAGAATAACAAAAATACAAACTCGACGAATTTGATTCTGCTAAAAATGAAATTGTCCTAAACTTATGGTCGGTAGTGTATACCTGTATAATGTATGTGTTTCCATGTGCTTACGTGAGTGCGAATGTAATAATGATATATATATATATATATATATATATATATATATATATATATATTGTAACTATGCCGCCTTAAGCGTGAGGTTTCTATCTTCGTTCATACAACGGATTCTACGAAGAATGAGAAAGGAAAATGCTAGAATTGTTTAGAAACTGGGAGAATTGTCTCTGGCAGTAAACTGTTTTAGTGTTGCATAAAAGATAAGCTGTTACACGTATATATATATATATTTACATAAAGCCTTTTAGTCCGTTGGTTCTGTTTAAATCATTTGATATTCGATGGAAACATATAAATTATATGTTCCGAGTAGTTCCCAGAATTAGCGTTTCTTTTCATTAAAATAAATTAAAAGTCGAGAGATAGCCAGTGGAGCCTTTATTTACTAAACGTCCGGAGTTTGGAATGAGCATGCTAAGGTAGTGGAACAGCTTGTAGCGTTCTGAGGCTAAAATAAGTTAACGCTTCTTAAGAATTTTACCACCAATATGCCAAGACTGCAATACATTTTACTGGTGCTCTGGTGGGGGCCCTGCCCTGACTGCCGTGTATCTAAATGTTGCAGGCTGTATCTGCAAAGTCGACTCATCAGATGTTTTCCAATACATTCTTTCTTGGCTGAATGACTTTTCCTCACTATATATATATATATATATATATATATATGTGAGGAAAATTCATTCAGCCAAGAAAGAATGTATTGGCTGAATGACTTTCATATTTTCTTTTTATCAAAGAAACCACCAGGATAAATTTTTATTTTTTATTTTCTTTTTTAATTTCTTTGCAAATCTATTTAAAAAGAAAAATTAGACTGATTTTTCTCCAGTTTCTGAAAGGATTTTCTGCTGCTGAGGTGATGTGTTATCCCCCGTGGGGATTTTCATATCGAAATGATCATCCAACATCATTGAATTAATCCTTTTTTAATTTATAATTGCTCTGTAATAATTTATTAAATGGAGCTCTCTTCCTGTATAATTTTTTAATATTAAAATAAAATTTTTAATATTAATTAGGATCGGGTTTTTGGAATTTACCTTCCTGCTTTTTTCGCTTGGATTAAAGTATCTGAATTAATATATATATATATATATATATATATATATATATATATATATATATATATATATTCTTCATTTGTAAAGGAGTTATTACGAGACTCAGGTTTCTACCATGTGGTGTCTATAGGGATTTGCAATAACTTTTCCCTTCTTTTTGATGGGGTGGTAACCTCATTTTAAGAATGCTCACGTAACGGGAATTTTTTGAACGCTCACCTAAAGGGGCATTTTTGAAGAACTTGACGAATGAATAGAAAAAGTTATGTATTCCATACTACAAGAGTTCCTGGTGAAATCAGTTAATATGTTTCTTGGGCAGTCCGACACGCTGGTAATGATATCTGGTGCCCATATTGAATTTTATATAAAATCTCAGACGAAACTCTTTCCTCTATATATATATATGAGTTATTTTATTCAATTTCTCTTGGGTTTCTATTTTTCTTAATTTATGAATGTCCAGAACAAGAAATTTACATTAAAAAAAACTTTACGAGTACCTTGTTAGTCGATTTTAATGAAACCTCTTTAAATATGTATTGGTGGCCAAATACACAATTATATATATATAGATAAGATATGACGATAAATACTTATATATATCAAGAACAGTGTTGGATAAATTATATGCCAAATTGGAAAAAAAAATAATGGTGACAGGTTTTGACTTTCAAGTCCGATGTTGTCCTGAATGAAGAAATGCGATTTAGTTAAACTTTAACCATCACACACACACACACACACACACACACACACACACACACACACATATATATATATATATATATATATATATATATATATATATATATATATAATTCCAAGTGAAGAGGACTCAAGTTTGTTTTTTTTTATTTTGAGTGCTCTGACATTTATTTTATTATGAACAGTGCTCAATATAATTATATAGTTATGAATTAATTGTACATTGCAACACGGAAATTTCTGTTTCGAGATAGATTCACATCATCAGGCGATGTTGCTGTTGGTTGTTCAGATGATTTACATTTAAATGACAAAAAGCTTTGGTTTGCTGTGTGTGTATGTGGGAAGACATAAATTTTACATGTGTGTTTCTTTTGACTATTCATAGTGGAGATTCATTTTGGGATCTGGCACCCCAAAATACATACTCACCAACTTTTTCATTTTTTTTCGTCTCTCATGCTACCCTTTTTCTTGTTTATTTTCCCTCTTTAACGGTCAAGATGTTAACCTGCCTTTAACCTGATCTTATCATTTTCCCTTTTTTTCCCTTCAGTTTTATTACTTTTGATATGATATTCCAATTCAGCACTAATTCTTTATTTTTTCACTTACTTATCATTTTTAGTCTATTTATTTATTTATTGTAAAGTTTTTTAAAAGGAAAGATTTTTTATAAAATATAAGTTTTTGGTCTATCTATTTATTTGTTGTAATGTTTTTTTATAAAAGGAAAGATATATTTTTCAAAATATGTTCCAATTTATTTTTATATATAGTTCGTCAGTAATTATTTTCCTCGACCACTCCTTGGTTATATGCATGTTATTTCATTTAGATTTTATCCATTTTCTAATGTGAATAATTTGCAATGTCTCACATGACATTTATTTCGTTGCGTTTATTTAATAGATTTTTATTCTTAAGGGATTTAATAGTAAATAATTTTTTATTATAAACACAATGAATATGGTTCATTTAAGGACTTACATGTTTTAGCTTCTTTTAGAAATTTCCACTTTATTGTGGCTGTTTTTTTTTTCCTTTAGGTACCAATGATATTTCGAAAGGATGTTCTATTTCTGTTTTTGTTATTATTAAATGAAGAGGTGTGCTGGTAAATTCGCTGCTAAAGAGGGTTTTTAGTACTCCTTATATAAATTTTTATATTAATTGTGCTTTACTTTGAGAATATTTTGCATTGATAGATTATTGATTCTGTTAAGCACCTATTTTCTAAAGGACAGTCGATAGAGTTTTTACAGTTACATTTTTTCTTGTCTAAATTGTTATGTTCTGTTATCCGGTTGTTTTTATTGATTTTGTTGAAGTTGAAAAAAAGAGAAAACGTTGGTTAGTATGTATTCTTTGGGGCGAAATCCCAAAATGAATCTCCATTCTGATTAACCAAAAGAAACACATGTAAATTGTATATCTTCTCACATACACACACAGAAAATCAAAGGTTTTTGTCATTTAAATGTGAATCATCTACACAACCAACAGCAACATTGCTTGATGATGAGAATCTATCTCGAAACATAGAAATTTCCGTGTCGCAATGTACAATTAATTTATCTCTCTCTCTCTCTCTCTCTCTCTCTATATATATATATATATATATATATATATAAAAACTTTGATCGTCATTTCTAGTGGATACATGTTTTTGAGTAGACGTTCTCTTTTATTTTAACCAGCATTTATTTCGTCTACCTACCTGCACACCCGAGAAAACTTAAAAGAGGTAGTGTGTCCTCCGACAGGATTCGATCTTGTGTTTGAAGTAATCAAAGTACGTCAAAATAAAGAAAAGTCCAGTAGTATATATTTTCCTGTTGCACTTAGCACACAAAGCTCGGAATAAACCCTCCTATTCAAAACAACACACAAAAATTCTTTTAAATATCCTATCATTGTATTTAATATAAATTAGCAACAAACTCGCTTGAAAATGTCTTATGTAATCGCTGAAAGCGCTTGCGACAATAGAAAATACGGACAATGTTGTACTCTCTTATTTCCGCTAAACGGAAAAATGTAAGAACACTGAAAGGACTAATTAAAAGTTAATTTAATTTTCCTTGTCTCTCATATTCAAAGAAACATATTTAAAAGAAAGTATGCTTCCATTTATATAATAATGATTTTTTTGTGATGCGATTCATCTGTCCGATGATGAAAGACAAAAGAAACGCGTTAGGAAAATGTTCTTATATATATATATATAGATAGATATATATATATAGAGAGAGGGGGGAGGCTGAAAAAATAATGGAAATAACTCGTACCTAGTGAAAACTTTTATTAATCTCTTTTTTTTTATATTCATTTTATTTAATCGTAGTAGTACTTTATATTTTGCCAAAATTTATATTTTTCTTTACGGATATTATTTAAAAATTATATTAAAATCAGCAGATAGGACTATTTAAAATGTTTAAGTTATAAACTTCATCTTATCGTTCATGAAATGTTCCCAGAGAGAAATTCTTCATTCAGGATGATAATGCATCCATTCATACTGCTAAAGGTGTAGCTGAATTGCACGCACGAGGAACATTATAATGAAGTAGAATATTTTATTTAACCACCACAGTCTCCAGATGTCAACACCACTGAATATTTATGGTTATTTTTTCAGAAAAACAAGTAATGAGTCGACATCAATTGATATCATCATTGAAAGAATTAGAATTGAAAGAATTAGCTGAAGAATGAATAAAGATTTCTCGGAAAACAATTTCAATTTTGTACAAGTCGATCCCACGCAGAATTCAAGCTGTAGTTACTGCCAAAGGCGGTCCTTCCCCATATTAAAATACATTTTCTTGATGAAATTTCAAGGGATTTCCATTATTTTGTCCCCCTCTTATATATATATCTAGTTTGCGGAAATAACTACTTTCCAAATGAATGTATGAATATATATATATAAGAATCAGGCATTGATAAATAGATGAGTGTGCTTCCAATTTCTGTGTTTGTGATGCCTGAATATAAATTGTCTTCTTTCATATTGTTGTGCGTTTATTGAACTATAGAGTATAACGCATACCTTCATGACGTATGATAAAATCACTCCTTCGATGATAATCGACCCGAGGTGAAGTTTGTCAATGCAATATCCATTCATGTGGTATGAGTCGTAATATAAATCCTCTTATTTTTTTAAATAACCTTTTTTTATTCACTTATTCGTGTCAGCATTGCGTATTTTTGTTTTTAATCAATGATTCACCAGAAGATTTCGGAAATAACAATGTAAAACCTTAGATAGTGTCCTTGCTTATTTATTCTAAATGACAACGAAAAGAAAAAAAATACTAACTAATACTGTGGTTAGAACAGTGACAATTGTAAAGATGCAGATAGAAATAATACGCATTTTCAAAAACTAATTGTTTCCTTATATTTTGAAATTTAACTAAATAGCACGATAGATAGATAGATAGATAGATAGATAGATAGATAGATAGATATCAATAGTTTATCAAATAGATAGATAGATATCAATAGTTTATCAGATAGATAGATAGATATCAATAGTTTATCAAATAGATAGATATCAATAGTTTATCAAATAGATAGATATCAATAGTCTATCAAATAGATAGATATCAATAGTCTATCAAATAGATAGATAGACTATTGATATCTATCTATCTATCTATTTGATAGACTACTGATATCTATCTATTTGATAGACTATTGATATCTATCTATCTATCAGATAGATAGATATGAACAGATTGTTTGATAGATAGATATGAATAGATAGATAGATAGATAGATAGATAGATAGAAACTGTGCTAGGTAAATACGGACAGACATTCCTTCTTGGTTATATGCTAAAAGCTTCTACACGTCTTTGTGGGTGATGACTTATTTTTATTTCAAACCCTTTTACCACAAAAGAAATTTTGCACGCTTCTCACTACTCTAACGCTATTTTCTCCCACATTTCATTGGTATTTCTTTAAAACGAAGCTAAGTTCCACTTGGATAACTTCTTCTCAAGAACTGATCTTGCTGATCAGAATCCCAGGAGGATGCTTTCCCAACCACTACGCTCTTAAACCCTTTAAGTCACGTATCTTTTTGAAATATCCTTATAAACAGTGTTTCTTATTCTTACTACTAACATGATAAATGCTTTCAGTAGCCACCTATCTTGAGTGATCTTTGGGCCTTGTAAAGTGTGAAATTTCGCAAAAAATCGATAGAGAATATTAACAAATTGAGACAGGCTGACACAGTAGAAAGAAAGAAGATAAAAAAAACAGAGTTCGATAGCCAGACAGAAACAATGTGACTATAGGTAGATATGAATAAATAACTGAAATAGGATAAGAACAGACTGAAACATAAAGAAAGAAAGAAACAAACAAACAAACAAAAAGGCAGAGATGTAGGCTGAGATAGAAAGACATGCATAGATTGAATATAGATAAATATGACCATATGAAAGTCAGATCGACATGAACAGACTGATATTCATGTAGGGTGCGATGGATAAACTGTAGTCTAAATTATGCAAAAGTTGAAATAACACCAGAATATATTTTTAGATATTTTACCAAGATTACACAAAAATATCTAGAAATACTAAAGAGTAAATGTATTTAATAAAATCGCCGTTGGCTTCAACGACGGTGTTCAGACGACTTTGGAATCTCTTGCATCTCTTCTGGGCGATCTCCTTGTTTAATTTGGTAAATGCTGGAAAATCCATGCCTTCCGTTCAATTTTGGTGTTACAAGAAGTTTTGTTAGTAATGTTCCCCACGTAATCATGTGGGTTACAGTCTCGGGAGGATGTGGCTTTAGTACAAAAAAGATAGAGTAAGAATTATTTCCGGTGAGTATTCTTTCTAAATCTTAGTTGCAGAAATTGGCTGACTGCCATAACTGATTTTGTGGAATAGTACAAATTCATATTGCCAGACATATGGGCTTCCAGAAGATACCCTCTTGACCCAGGGCAGCATGACACACCCACTCAAGGAACTTGATGTAAGCCTCCATGTTGAGTCTGAGGCTGTATGGAAAGATGAATGTAGGCATAACATGACCGTCACTAGTCATTACTCTAAACAATGTCGCAATCATTATTAAACTCATGCAACTCTTTCTGAATCCTTTGCACTGTCCTCTGAAATGTTCGTACTGGAGCTTTCGACGTGAATTCCAGTACAGCATGCTTTTTCCAAATGTCTGGTTGAGTGACTTGTGTCATGGATCTTATTTTTTCACAGATGGTGCCCAACTGACCTTTTGATACCGTGTAGTCGACAAAACAATGCGTATGCGCGAAATTCAAAATATTAAATGGTGATAATTTATAGTATTTACAATACACGGACTATTGTCCTCATCTTTGTTGCCATTTGTACGAGCTTTCGGCCGTTGTACGCTCTGGCCTTCTTCAGGTGCTAGGAATTTTGAGCATGGACATTTATTACAATCACTGGGGTATATCATCTCCATCCCTTGCGTAGAGCCTCTTCTAGCACTCATGGTTTATGTCACTCTAAACCTGTTAATGACAATTTATGCATCGAACCATTAATAGATAGATAGATAGATAGATAGATAGATATGAACAAAGAAATAGACGGAGATATGTATATGTTATTGATGTGTAATAGATAGATTGATAGATACATATATAGATAGATATGAACAGACTGAGATAGATAGATAGATATGAACGGACTTAGATAGATAGATAGATAGATAGATAGATATGAACAGACTGAGATAGATAGATAGATAGATATGAACAGACTGAGATAGATAGATAGATAGATAGATAGATAGATAGATAGATAGATAGATATGAACAGATTTAGATAGATAGATAGATAGATAGATATGAACAGATTTAGATAGATATGAACAGACTTAGATAGATAGATAGATAGATAGATAGATATGAACAGATTTAGATAGATAGATAGATAGAAAGATATGAACAGACTTAGATAGATAGATAGATATGAACAGACTTAGATAGATAGATAGATAGATATGAACAAACTGAGACAGATAGATAGATAGATAGATATGAATAGACTGAGAGAGATAGATAGATATGAATAGACTGAGATAGATAGATAGATATGAACAGACTGAGATAGATAGATAGGTAGATAGATAGATAGATAGATAGATAGATAGATATGAACAGACTAGATAGATAGATAGATAGATAGATAGATAGATATGAACAGACTTAGATAGATAGATAGATAGATAGATATGAACAGACTAGATAGATAGATAGATAGATAGATAGATAGATATGAATAGACGGAGATAGATAGATAGATAGATAGATAGATAGATAGATAGATATGAACAGACTGATAGATAGATAGATAGATAGATAGATAGATAGATATGAACAGACTGAGATAGATAGATAGATAGATAGATAGATAGATATGAACAAACTGAGATAGATAGATAGATAGATAGATAGATAGATAGATATGAACAGACTGAGATAGATAGATAGATATGAACAGACTGAGATAGATAGATAGATACATATGAACAGACTGAGATAGGTAGATAGATATGAACAGACTGAGATAGGTAGATAGATAGATATGAACAGACTTAGATAGATAGATAGATAGATAGATAGATAGATATGAATAGACGGAGATAGATAGATAGATAGATAGATAGATAGGTAGATAGATGTGAACAGACTGAGATAGATAGATAGATAGATAGATAGATAGATAGATATGAACAGACTGAGATTGATTGAAAAAACTGAAACAGATAAATAGATGGATAGTTAAATGAAAGAAATAAATAGAACGAGATAGGTTGCCATGAATTGACATAGGTAGATAGACAGATAGATAGATAGATAGATAGATAGATAAAAATAAACTGAGATAGGTAGACATGAACAGACTAATAGATAGATAGATAGATAGATGGAGAGGTAGATTTTTGTTTTGCGACGCTGATCCTCTTTTACTTAATGTCTTTTATTAACGATAATGATCATTAATTTTTCTTTTTATCGTTCTCCCTTTGATCATGTATATCCCATAAAGTTACAAGGTCATATCAGATGTCTGATTGCTATCGACATATATCGACTAGCACCAAGTCTCTCCCAATATCCAGCACTTTTCTCTCAACCTTCCACACTCTGGCCTGACAAATTCAATTCATTTAACATCGATTTTCGTGTTTTTCTGACACAGTTCAATGTCAGTCAACTACTGTAGACTTTTAGAGACAGTTCCACTCTCCGGAAATATTTCTTGTGAGTAATGCCTAACCCGAGATAAAAATGACATGGTTCTACAGAAGCATGATGAGAATGTCTTAGATCGAACATGTGAGCAACGACGAGGTTTTGGAGAGGATAGAAAAGAAAAGGAAAACGATACTTAACATCAGAAAATAACAGCTGAAGTTTCTCGGACATGTAACGAGGAAGGAGGGCTTGGAAATTCTGATATTCATAGGGCTAATACATGGAAAGTGAGACAGCGAAAAGAAACACGTGGCATATTTAATGGGCTTGAGCAATTGGATAGAAGAGCAGGGTTTGCGAGGGGTAAGGAGAGAAAATGTGCTCTGAGATACAAGGGGTAGAGAAGTGTGGAAGACCATGAAGACCTACATCGTGTAGAAACAATTCCCTTAGAAGACTGAATATAATCTGAAACTTGACTGATAACCAGAACAGGAAGTTGTGGAGAGTCATAACCGATTTTCTGAAGAAACATAGCCAATCTTCGTTACTGCAATTTTCTTTGAAAAATCTGACGTGCCATTTAATCTAGAAGTGTTTAATAATAATCACATCTGATCTAATCATATTTTTTTCTAATATTCTCACAAGGTTGACAGGACTGTTTCCAGTAATCCCGTAACAATGGACACAACTATAGGCTTTATGCTCTCCTTTTAATTCAGTTCTCTGGCAAAATTTCTATATTTGATCACATTCATTATGAGGATTTCTTTAGCTATCTTTTGTTTTTGTTTTGTCTAGCCGAGGAATGACATATTTACCTGACTACAGATTATACCCTGTTTTGCAGTGTTTTCTATAAGCTTTCTTTAACTTAGTTTTTAGTATTTTTGTGACTTTAAGAAATCCCTTTTATTTCCTAACCCATTTTAAAGTCACACTCGCGTAATCTTAATTCCGAGCTCTCCCAAGTATATATAGAGTTAAAGTTCAAACCTAATGCTTAATGATCACTTGGGTACAAATGCCATATAAATGCGTTAATCCTACTAAGTAACCAGTGTAGCTGGCTTCATTCTGACGTCATAACATTCAGTCTGTGAGGTGCAATACGGGATACAGCATTGGGTAATCATGTCTCTTTCGAAACATGACTGACAAGTCAAAATTTTTTCCCTGACAGTAAGTTGGCATTTCTTTCTGCGTTAGACTGGTTGCCAACCAAGGCTATAAAACTCTATCTGCCCTGCTATTCAACCCATAGCTAGACATACAAGAGCCGGATTAATAACTTTTCCAAGAGTATATGCGCGTAAATGAATGCAAAGAATTGAACTGGAATCCTAACTTGGCTCCCCGATTTCTTATTCTGAGCCGATATAGATTACGCCTTAAGCACAAAGACATCGCCAAATGCATTCTTTATGATTGTTATAATTTTAAATAATATAAGACTTTGAAGCCCTTATTATTATAACAAAGAATTTTTTAAAATAGGTACGTCCGTCTACAGTAAAGAATATATTAGGCACTAGCAGTATAGCCCGGCATTGCTCAGATGTAATGAAAGCTTTAAAACTAATCCATGGTCCTGGACCTCAGACTCTTTGGACGTTGGCACGAAAGACTAAAAAGCAATAGTTGTTTCCAGTTAAAGCGAAAC
Organism: Ascarosepion bandense; assembly: GCA_037127315.1. Taxonomy (NCBI): domain Eukaryota; kingdom Metazoa; phylum Mollusca; class Cephalopoda; order Sepiida; family Sepiidae; genus Ascarosepion; species Ascarosepion bandense. Next base: position 3,721,639 of record JBBBDQ010000187.1, read on the forward strand.
CGTAGACTGAAAGAAAAATGAATAGATGTAAGTCAAATTTTAATTTCCTGGTATCGATATCAAATAGTTTTTTCGTCGTAAACTGAGGTTTGAAGGCTAAATAAGTCCTCTGAGTAAATGATCTCATGGCTGAGACTAAGAACTACAATTTTACCTACTTAGAGCCTACCCCGAAGCAAAAACTAAAATAAAAGAGCTGAAAAAATTACCGATATACAGGCAGATAAACCGACACACACAAACATCTTGCCTTTTATATATATATATATTATCGATTTTCTGCACTATTGTAAGAACTGCAAACTTGAATATCGTTTCTTATATCTTTGTCTATGAGTGTTTCAAATTTGATTAAAATCGGACCACTCCTTCTATAACCCGATTTTTTCGATTATCGATTTTCGATATTTATCGGGGATACGTTGACACAAACTTAGCTAAGAACACTCACAGACGCTTATCGTACAACTGTCTAAATTTTCAAGAGAATCGGCTCAGCCTTTTCGGAGTCTATAAGTAACGGACACGCACACACAGACACACACACATACACACACGCACACAGATAAAGTTCCATTTATAAATAAGTTTAGATTTAGATATATATATAATAATGGTCACTCGAAGTGTTATATTTTCAAAAGTCTTTTTAACATAGTATTTACGGTATATATTACGTGAATTCTGATATACACAATTATCAATGTGTGCACTTTAATAATTTTAAAATTATTTTTAGAGAGAAATTTTCTTAAAGCATAGAAGCTCTTCATTATGAACAGCATAAAACATGATCTTCATTTATTTCATGCATGATTTCAAACTTGGGCACAGTGTTTTCCAAACTTCTGTCAATACCAACAGAACATGAGGAGATGGGTCTACAAGTGATCGGACAGTAAGAAGGTAATTCCAGAAGTTCCGTACTGGTGTTGAGAATCTTGAAGATGAAGAAGGTTGAGGATAGTCATGTATTCTTGACAACAAAAAACAGCAAGTAATTTTGAGCAAATCCCATATCAAAGTTTCAGAGAAATGTTTCAGATGCTTGGTATCAGCATTGCAACAGTTTCACGCCATCTGCAGAATACTGGAAATTGAAAACGTCAATAATGTTGTTCTTCATGATCTCAACAAAAAACTTAAACATTTTGAAGTGTGCTCAATGTTCTTTTGGCGTAACATAAAGGATCCATAATTTGACCAGAATGTATCATTTGTGATGAAAAGTAAGTCTTTTATGATAACTGTTAATGATCAGGTCAGTGGTTTGATTGTGATGAGTCGCCCAAACATTTTTCAAGGCCAAAGTTGTATCAGCAAAATGTTATAGTGACTGTCTTGTGGTCTGCAAATAGTGTTATCCACTACAGATTTCTGGCAGCCACTCAGGGTATTATTGAACTGCTTTTACTGCTTTCAACTTGCTGAAATGCATGCACGCCAGCTAAAAATTAGACCTGCCTTGATGAACCAACGTGGTCCAATTCTGCTCCATGATAATGCGTGGCCACATGTTGCAAGAATGACATTGCAAAAGTTCACAGACTTGGGATATGAGAGTTAACCATATCCTCCATAATCTCTTGACTTTTCACCGACTGATTATCATTTTTTATGCAAATAAGCACATTTTGAAATGGCAAAATTTCGAATCAGCTTTCAAAGATTTCGTTTCATCACAGCTAACGAGGAATAAATCATCACGTCGATTGATGGCAGAGGTGAATAGATGCTTAAGTTTCGTATTTTGACTAATTTCAACATTTCTAAAGTTAATTTTGAAGAATAAAATTATTTTTCTGAAAGTGTCAATTATTTTACAACAACCTTATATAATTAAACAAGAATTACTCGATACTGCATTAACATATTTATCAGTTTCTTGCAGAACCCTCAAAAAACTATTAACAACTTCTTGCGAAACCCTAGGGTTGCTGGCACACAGGTTGAGAAACTTACTTTAGAATGGTAACCACCTTGAGGGCAAGTTAAAATAGACTGCTACTGAAAGCGGTTATGGTGTAAGCAGTAAATGTCTCAGTTTATAGGGACATGTGTGAAAGATGACAGTTGACTTGAATCTTTAAGAGATTAAGTTTGTAGTGATCGGGGTGCATTTTCCTGGGATTCTCTTCCACAAAGCAACAGCTCTAGAAAAGAATTTCTTCGCGCTTAACTTACAAAGGGAATGACGATGTTTCGCCTCAATGTACGTGGCATGACGTGCCTTAGAAGGGAAGCGTAGATTTGGGGAACAAATGAATGTAACTGGTTGTTCTTTGGAAATAGCCGTAGAGTAGCGAAAGTCTTGCAAAAATTTCGTCTGTGGTAAAGCGTTTGTAAGGCTGGAAGCAATTCATCATCTACAAGGCTGCGTAGATATGTTTATACTATTGATAGAAAATGAATACTGGGCAACTTCAGTACAGATAAGGCAGCAGTACTTCTTTTTACGCCTATCTAGCTAATTGTAGAGGATATAATGAGCAGCCTGATATTTTCTGAAGCGGTCCAGGGAATAGACCATTTTCTAAGTATACTTACGAAGTATAGTACATAAGAGTTTCAGTGGTGTGAGCTTCTGTTCGGATTACTATTTCAATAGGCATTCATTGCAAGGGGTATCTTTAAGAGAATCCTCGTTCATTGCAATTTCATGTGAATCTCAGTGATGATGGAACGTTCCAAGTTTCTTTGCTTTTAGGTTTGAATGTGACCAGCTAGTTTTTCCCCATTCAGCTCTATAAGTTAGATCAGAGATCAGATACCAGTCTTTGGTAACCTTGATTTTGGGAGATGCACCCATATACGGTTGTATCATCTTCATAGATACTCACAAGGGATTAGAATATTCTTTTAGGCAAATCAGTAATATATAGCAGGAAGAGTGTTGAACAGAGAGACGAAAAGTTAAACAAACATGGAATTAATACGGTGAAGAAAACAAAGGGAAAACACTATATACATATATATATATATACGCACACGCATCGGTCTTTATTATAATAAGGAGGATACCTATTCTTCTGGCTTTATAAATCCCATTCGTGCATTCCTTGGTTCAAGAACTCTTATGTATTTAGAAAAGAACCTGTGCAACTAATGAGCTGATAGTTTTCTATCACAAGACATTACCTGTGATTATTATGCAGATGTCGAACTCAAATTTAATTCTTTTGTTCACATCGCATTTTTTAAAAATCTTGTTTACCGTCATTTTCAATCGTTAAATGTTCTTCGAAAATAATTTTATATCATGCTTAAGCTTTACCCATCTGAATATCGTGGTGTACGTGAAGATGGTGTATTGAATAGAAGCTTGGCATGGTAAATCGAAGTTTGGATTACTGTCCCCTTCTTTACATTCACTTTGGAAAAAACACCCATTGAAAAAAAATTGTAAACCCATTTCTCCTGCTTTGGGTTAAATAGTAGAATTTGTATCTGAAGAAAAATGTTCTCTTAAAAAAAAACGTTATGAATATTTACTCGCAACACAGATGAAATTTTTTTCTTTTCTATACTTATTTTTATTCATACTATGCAAACCTGAAAAAATCCTCAAGACAAAATATAACAATGTATTTAACTAAATTACACTAGTCAACAAAAAAAAAGGGGGTAGAAAAGGGTGTCGATACACCAAAAATCTTTTTTTAGAGAATTTCATAATGTTGAAACTGAAAATAAACTTATTTTTTCTTGGTAAACAACGGTTTTGCCTTACAGAAATGACTAATGTTTGAAAAGAAAACATTTTTTGTGTATATGATACTGACAGATGGCAATATTTCTCAAAGTAAAATCGTAGAAACCTCTCAATTCGTATTTAAACCAACAAATATTGGTCTGCTCATTGAGAAATATGTGTTTTGGTGTAGCGGTTATCGGCTCGGAACGACAAATCGGGGAGCCGTGTTCACATTCCAGTTCAATTCGTTACAATCACTTACGCGCAAATCCCCTTAGGATAGATACTAATCCGGCTGTTCCTACCAGTTATGGGTTAAATAACAGGACAAATTGGGTACTATAGCCTTGGCTGACGACCGGTCTTCCGCAGAAAGTAATGATAACCTATTGCGGGATAATATTCTGCCCAGTCACCCATGTCTCTCTCAAGACATGATTGCCCAAGTATGTATCTCGTATGGCTCATCACTCACATCGCCGCAATCATCCGGAAATTTATCTAAATCGCTATGTAAAAAAAATGAACGTTAATACTTATATTAACGTATTACTGAAAAAGTTCATTAACTAATAGAGTTTTTTAGTAAATTTTAATTTTGGCGATAAATTGGAAAAAATTACATATTTCTATTTTAATGTTTTCGACTCAAAAATACTTTTTATACAAGTAGTTTATTTCGGGTGGCTGACATAAATTTCTCGGTACATCTGCAAATTGACAGGTTTTTAAGGTCTTTATTAACTAAATATTGCGATCAACCAAGATTGTAAATTTTTTTTTTTCAAAAACTAAGGAATTTCAGTGAAGCACAAACGGTAGCTAAGCATTCAATTCTAAAGTCATTTTCGTAATCAGCACCACCAAATTTATTAAAAAACGTGTTTTGTTTCTTGTCATCAAACATTATGTTGTTCAGTGTTATTCATCTATGCTATTTCAAGTGGGGTGTTTTAAATATCACAATATTTACATTGACAAAACTCTTCACTAAACTAACGTACTGTTTAAAGATTAGATTTATCGGTGTTTTAGTTCAGAGAAATAGCAGTGGAAATGAAGGGCCCCGTGTAGATACTATATTTTCTTACTTATTTGTCCTAAGAGTCCACCGTCTGTCAAGCTTGCTTTCCAATTTTTTTTCATAAAGTTAGAAATCAATTCAACCGCTGACATGTAGAACATTCTGCCGCTTTTCGAGTATACAGCTATTGGGAGACCTCTCTTATATCAATCTCTTGTCAACTGTCTCTTTGCAATTTTTTTCTCTAGAATCTTTCTCTCTTCACTTGAAAGACAGAACTTTGGTTCCGCCCTCTGCATCGTTTCTTTTTCGCTTTTAACAGATTTCCCTGTATATTGTTTCTACCGTTTCTCCTGTTAGGTTTTGAGTTAAATTAATGATGCATCTGCTTATGATGATATTTTTCTAAATATGAATACACTGTTTCTTGTCCAGTCATAGAAGTTAAGCAACTATCTCGACATCTGTCTATACTTCTGAGATGAGGTAGTATTTCCATTATTTACAGTGTTCTGGTTGCTGTCCTCATCTTTACATTTACTAAGTTTTGGTCGTTGTAAAACCCGGCCCTTATTCAGGTGATGAGAATTTCAAGCTGCTCTTTTTATATCGATCACTAGAGTATATTTTATCCTCTGGATCATATATCACCGGGACACGTGGCCTAGTGGATAAAAGTGTTGGTTAGTTCTAGCGACTTGAAACAAAGATTTTTGGGTGGGTTCCATACCTGGCTACAGCAGTGGTAAACAGATAACTTAAAGAGATGAAATAAAAGTAAATAGCTAAGACATCTGAGAGTGGCATGTCTAATGAAACGAAAACAATATACCCCAGTGATCGAAATAAAATAATTGGTATGAAATTCCAATTAACTGAAGAAGCCCGGAGCATACAACGTCCGAAACGTCGTGAATATAAAAAAAATGAGGGCAACAGTCCGAAGATGGTAAATAATATGAACCATCTCGATACCCACTTTTAAATCTCCGCAATTCATTACGACAATTTAAAGTTTTGGTCGGATTTCTAAACTTTCAATCTCGACGTTAGTCTTCTATCTCAGTCATCATTATTTCAAATATTATTACATTGTTTTCTGTTTTCCCAAGAGAAACAAGTATTATTATTATTATTATTATTATTATTATTATTATTATTATTGTTGTTGTTGTTGATATTTTTGTTGTTGTGTTGAATGGAAGTGCAGGAAACAACAATATCAATTCGAGCTACAAATTGTTGTGACGCACACTACCGGCCATAGTTGTTAGTCCACCCCACCAAAGTTAAGCAACATTGAGCCTGGTCAGTACTTAGATGGGTGACCGCTTGGGAATACCAGGTGCTGTAAGCGTATAGTGACGGATGTGGTGCAGTGGATATCGGCTCGGAAAGAGAAATCGATGAGCCGAGTTCGAATTCCAGTTGAATACCCTGCATTCACTTATGCCCTGTACCCTTGGGAAAGGTATTAATCCGTCCATTCCCTCCAGTTATAGGTTAAATAACAAGGGTAGGACTTGGGGACCCTGCTCTTAAAAACAAATCCCAATGAATCGTGAAAAGAAAAACGTTGTAAAAATAAAATAACCTTACCCAAAATTCACTGGTTATGACCTTAAAATGATCCCATAAGGATTGATAGGTCGTTGAGCCTCAAAAACAAACAACAAACAAGCAATCTGTTCTTAACTTTCCCCAATATGGTTTTTGTACAGCTTTTATCATGACCCCTCACGATACAGCGCACGTCTTTTCTAATACACAGTTATCAGACTGAGCTACATGATGGGCGTATTCAGTTGCATATATTTGTAACCTAGCGTCACTTTTTCAAATTTCTGATCTCCTACTCAATAATATTAATAGAGATAATATTTAGTTTTAAACCTTGGAAATTTCATGGTTTGCTTATTTAAAATTTCTGAGGAATCTTCATTCTTTAGTTAATAATTGAGTAAACTCATAGCAACTTCTACGATTATAAACTGTCCATAAAAATTTACCTATCACGTCGTTAAATATTTGATCTTAAAAACTTTAACAAAATATTGCAATAACAATAACAAATATGAATACTTTTTTAAATAATATGTAGAAATGAAAAGATTTAAATGTGAGAACTTTTCCATTTCACAGAAACAACCGTGAAACACATCTATCTTCTTTCTTTCTTTCTTTCTTTCTTTCTTTCTTTCTTTCATTTTCTCACTGAACCTAAGTAGCGCCTCTTTCTTAGTTTCCATGTGATCAATATGGAATTGTCTATTATTTATGAGGTATTGATAGAAGACATTAAAGACTTCTATTTTCCCGTATTTTCCTTCCTTTCTTGCTAAATTTCTATATTACGAGAATTTCTCTCAATAACATTTTAAAATAACTCAAAATGATATTTTATTTATAGTAACTGGATTTTTGACTATAGCCTTACTCGTTTTTCGTCGTTCGACATTGTTCTCTGAAAAATACGGTTTTATCGCGATAACAATGGCTTGGCCTTTTAGACAAGACCTCCTAAAAAGTTAGCTGAAGAAAGTCGAAAGAAAAGACTACAAATAAACTACAAGAAAACCGAATGCATGGTCATCAGCAGAGGAGCTCAAAATGCTAATTACAGGTGGGGGATACTAAAATAAAACAGGTACAAAAATTTAATTACCTAGGAATTGTTCTAGCAGAAGACGGAAAGTGGGACGCTGAGATTCGAAGGCGAGTTGGCATGACCAAGGATGCATTCCAGAAGATAAATAGAGTATTGAGAGACAAGAAAAATGTCGTTGGAAACAAAGAAGAGTGTACTAGATTGCTACGTGATGGCTGATTTTCAATATGGCAGTAAATGCTGAGCAATCTCATCAAAGATGAAAAGAAAAAAAACTTGAAGATACTGAAATGTGGTTCTACAGAAGGATGCTGCTGATAGTATGGATCGAGCATGTGAACAATTATGAGGTTATGGAAAGGAAGGAAATGAAAAAGAAATTAATACTGAGAAGCTAAATTTTCTGGGACATGTAATGAGAAAGTAAGCCCTGGAGGATATGATACTCATAGGTCGGATTGAAGGAAAGAGAGACAGGATTAAGCAGCGAGTAATATACTTGACGGGCCTGAACAAGTAGATGGCAAGCGGGGTTTAGATGAGGTAACAGAATAAAGTGTGCTCAGAGCCACCAGGGATAAAGATATGTGGAGGGCCATGATCGCCTACGTCCTGAAGAGACATGGCACATAGAAGAAGTAGTAATGTTACTATCAGTTTGATTTTATTTTCTCTCTACACTTCTAACTTCCCTATTTTTTTCTTTCTTTCTTTCTTTCATTTTCCCCTTGAAACCAAGTATTGCTTTTCTTCTATCATTCTATGCAGTTAAAATAGAATAATCCATTACTCATGAAGTATTAGCAGGGCGTAACGATCGTGCAAAGAAACAGAGAGCAGGACAAGCACAATTATAATAGAATAATAATAATATTAGGAAGAAGAAAAGTAGGTATCAACTCAAACATTGGAATTAATGTTTTAACCAAAACAATAAGTTTCTACTTTTGCTTCGTTCTATATGTTTCCTTATTGTTACTTCATTGATAGCGGTTTTTCTCACCTTGTTATTGATGCAGGTTGCTACGTTCTGCAATGAATGTTGAGACAGGTTTCTTAGAAGCGTTTCCTCTCGAGATTGAAACGGAATTTATAAAAATCGGTTCTCGGTTTCTCTTGCATTCACGTACGATTCAAGAGCGAATGGATGACAAAGAAGAAAAGCGAAGAACCGTCTACGTTGCCGAAAGGAAATTGATTTTGAGATTGCTAAAGACTTTCCCAGAACATAATAGTTGATTGGTACGAAACGAAAAGAAGAGAGAAAAAGAAAATGGAGAAGGTAGTTTCCTGATGGTAGAAGCCGAAGATGACGATCAAAGCAAGGATAGAAAAAATGTCTGTAGGATAGTCTAAAAGATACAGAATTCTAAAAACAAAATCAAAAACGTTACAGAATTTCCATTCGATAAATTTAAAGAAAAATCTGACAAGAATTTTTTTCCAAATCCCCAGAAATGGAACGAACGAAAAAGATAAAGAAATTAGCAAACAGGAAGTTTGGCTGAAAATCGTACATGTCAATCATGAAGAGTTTTTCATAATTTGATGAAAGTCATTCTGATGACAGACTTACGGCGTTTTATGAATCTGTGTATAATATTAAAATATTTTGCATTATGAATATTAAGCCTTAGATACAGAACCATACTCGATAATCACAGCTGATCCGGGTTCGAGCGTAATCTACTTTTCATTTGCCTTTATTTTTCAACTTTCTTCTTTAATTCTTTTCCAAACGGGATCGATATACCGTTGCTCAACCGATACTACGAAAGAATCAGACGCAAAATTCTCTCAGTGATCTTAGCTTTTAATCCTCCTCAGACGTCTTTTTTTGTTTTTTTATAACAACTTCATACTTTTAAATTTAAAGTTATCTTACTTAACATCTTTCAGTATATCTTTCTTTTTTCTTTCTTTCTTTCGTTCATTCGTTCTTTGTTTCTTTCTTTCATTGTAATATCTCACCGCCTTTTTCATTCAAATTCTCTAACTCAACATCTTATCTTTTAATACATCTTTCTTTTCTTGTGATAAATTGCAACTTTTTATCCAGTTTTCTTACTAAATTTGTAACATAAAACGTGTGTTAGCACGTGCAATACCCTGTCTTCATCAGCCGTCAACCAAGGGTGATGTCACGGTTTCGGTGGCTATGGCGGGACCGCCTCCCCTGGCGCCACCAGCAGCGTTTGCCATCAGGCAGGGTATGAAGATAAATTTCTTGATTGTCCCTCTTGTATATTCTCATATATTTATCTGTATTCTTTCTTTCTTTCTTTCTTTCTTTCTTTCTTTCTGATGTAATAAATATGCATACACCTTTGTTCTCCCTTACGGTAGGGAGGGAGAACAAACAAACAACTGTTGCTTTTTTTCTTTAAATTCATACTAAACCATACAAAAATGGTTTGCATAGATGGCGAACGTTAAGAAATTAAGAATAAAGCACTTTAATTCCATTTTCGAACTTCATTTTTCCGAATTTTTACAAAATTTCTGAATCTCGGTTAATGCCTGAGTAGTCGACCGCGGCTACCCGTCCGACACGCGTCCGATCACGCTAACGTGTGGTACCCCGATCTCTTCGACTTTAGCCTTTGTTGGGCGCTCCACCAAGACAAGAGATGTCAGCCATAAATACAGACTAAGGCGAGGACGCCTAGGACTACGACTATTGGAACGTCTATTGACTATGCCTATTACATAAGCCTAGGCCTAAGAATACTGCATACGACTACGATAAGTACCGCCCCATTACGGCTACGTGCTAGATTGTCCCACACATTTACATTTCCAAAACCACATTAGCAACTTCAAATAATATATATATCCCTTTCCGGGACATATCAGTTTCTTTCTTTCTTTCTTTCTTTCTTTCTTTCTTTCTTTCTTTACCGTCTCGGTTTTACTTCTTGTTGGTTTTTCTAATTACATATTAATCAATTTTGATAACCAGTAAGCCCGGCTGAGCTGAGCACAAGCCGAAATGGGAGTCGGGGAATTTAGAAATATTCCGCCATTGTCTACAAATGTTTGTTAATGCAAATTAGCTGAACCCATGGAAATTCTTAAGGTACTGAAAACTAACATATTAGCATTTTTCGCATCCATCAAATTAATACACAAATGAGAAAAATGAATAATCGAGAAAGAAAGAAAATAAAAAAGTAAAAGAAAGATAGAAAAAGATGGATAATTAACAAGGAAAGAAAGAAAAAGAGAGAAAAAAAGACAGTTTTAGTTAGGAAATTTAAAGAAAAAGGAAGAGAACAAATGTAAGAATAGATGAAGAGAAAAGAGGGAAAAAGAGAAGAAAAATGACTTTAAGTCAGAAAAACAGAAAAAGAGAACTAATACAGAAATAGCGAAAGAAAAAATAAATAAAATATTAAGAAAAGTCGAAAAGGGAATTTCGAAAAAGAAACGTTACAAATCAGCGGATAAACATAAAAAGAAAAAAATCAGTTAAAACTTCAATCTAAAAAATTATATTGTTATAATTAGCTGTAAAAATTGAAAATCCTAAAGATTTACGCAAATATAGGCGGGAGATGCAAAGGAGGCAGGAGAAAAAAATTACGTTAATCACAGAAACAAGTTTAACAAAAACACAAAATATGCGGTCAGCAGACGTCTATTGCGGCTATTTGCCTTTTGGAGTCGGTTCTCGTCGAGTTTGCTTTACATTTCATAACAGATTTGAAAAGCCTTAGAGTCTCCAGACAATACAGTAAGCATCTTGATACGGCACAAACTTGAAATATTATTACAGAAGTTCACTTTAAGAGAATGTATTTTTATATACATATAAATATTTTTATTTTGTCTAGTCTCTAGATGTTAAAAATTACGCTTGTTTGATTGTCGGAAAGAAAATTTCACATTAAAATCTTCTAATGAACTAGGTTTGGTTGCATACACAATTGTTTTCACATGTCCCCATAAAAAATCTGATGGTGTCAAATCTGGCGAACGTGGAGGCCAAAAAAATGATACACCTCTTCCGATCCATCTGTTAGAAAATTCTTGATTTAGAAATTGTCTAACACTCAGAACAAAGTGACATGGAGCTCAATCTTGTTGAAACATTAAACATTATAAGAAACGCATAATAAAATACCTTTCATCGCCGAATATGCTAAAATTCTAACGCGTTAGAACTCAAAATATGCTATCTATCTATCTATCTATCTATCTATCTATCTATCTATCTATCTTTTGTTTTTAATCATTTCACCCCGAGCAAGGCAGAGGTCTCACTGATACCCAGGGGGCTACATAAGTGTAAAAAGATTAATTAGAAGAGAGTGAAGAGGAATACGAAGCAGTTAGAAAGGAGCAGAATGCAGGTGTGTTTATCTATCTATCTATCTATCTATCTATCTATCTATCTATCTATCTATCTATCACTGTATATATACAGGATGTCCATAAAGTTCGGGTGCATTTTTAAAATTTTATAACTTTATTTGTATTTGCGGTAGAAATAATTTGTAAAAAGGATTAGAAAGAAGTAACTGTATTTTTTAACGTTTTATTGAAATTTTATTTAAGTTTCCGCATCATTAGCAATAAAAAGGGTAATACGATTTTGCAGTTCACGGAAAACATTTGCCAGCTGATTTACAGTAATGTCTGAAATCACATTAGTTATTTTAGCTTTAAAATCTTCTAATGAACTAGGTTTGGTTGCATACACAATTGTTTTCACATGTCCCCATAAAAAATCTAATGGTGTCAAATCTGGCGAACATGGAGGCCAATAAAATGATACACCCCTTCCGATCCATCTGTTAGAAAATTCTTGATTTAGAAATTGTCTAACACTCAGAACAAAGTGATATGGAGCTCAATCTTGTTGAAACATTATACATTATAAGAATTTTACAGATTATTTCTATCACAAATACAAATAAAGTTATAAATTTTTAAAGTGCACACGGACTTTATGGACACGTGTATATCACTATTTATCACTATATATCTGTGTGTGTGTGTGTGTGTGTATGTGTGTATGTGTGTTTTGGCAGAAATACTTATTTTATGCAAGTTCCATAAAAAATGACAGAAAAGATGCTTGTTTAAATTTTATATAATTCTTCATGTGATTTTATCAGTTGTTTTTTGGTTGATATGCCACTCTGATCATAGCTCTATTGTGTCTTATTTAAGCACACATGGAGACATACCAAACTCTATCCGTATCATACTCGTCGATAATACAAATATAATACGATCATCCACATGTAAAAAGCAATATTATATTAATATTATTAATAAAAAGAAAAGAGCCAACGCACAATAATACCAATACTAAGAATATGGTTACAATGTTACATGCATAAAATAATCTATATATTCGATAAAAGTAAAATAAAATTTATCCTTGATCATGGTTAAAAGTAAAGCCGGAAGCACTTGGATAAAAAAAATAATTATTGGGACAATATTTTATAATTTATCTGATGAAAAGAAACACATGGTAAGATCGTATGAAAACTTAACCACAGCACGTTGTTTGTCTTTATATATATATATATAAAATTGAATCAACTGTGTAATTAGTCGGCATATACTGAAATATTTTTGCAAGAGTAGAACATATCATAAAACCAAAAGAAGCAGATATATTAAAAAGACTTCATAACAGACCAAAGACATCATGACAAAAACAGCGATTACTAACATATATATACCGCAAATTAATATCATAGAAATATGATGATTTAGCTCATTGAAATAAAAATTGAGAACCAATAAATAGCCTAAGTAACTACAACTTTACAATCACATTGTAATACCATATGCAAACAAATATATAATATAAAATTCTAAATTACCTTTAAGGCCACTAACCATATCTTCTGCTTACAGAGAGATGGCTGTCTGGACTTAGTACATAGAATGAAAAACAAAATGCATGTCATAATCCGTATAAAATTTACTTCGCATTGAGAACATCAACAGGATATAAGACCGATCAAAGTGCTGTGTTTTGGCTGAATGTGCAGCTATCGCTGAACAAAATATACCAACACACCTTTGTAAATTGTCACCCTACAGATTATCAGGGCACATTGTCATATTATATATATATATATATATATATATATAGTATTCTTTAGAACATGTACAAGCTACAATCTACAACAAAATTGTTTCGGCATTGAAGGAACAATGTCTTATCAGGAAGTTAATAATAATGTTAACAAACGATATTTAAAAATATAAAATATACTTAAATCTTTAAATTAAATACTTTTAATATATATATATATATATATATATATATATATACATGCTAATATTATTTTGATAAGTTTATAATAAAAACATATTACTGCAATACAAAAGCCGTTGTGATTCGGTACTTTCTTATTAGCACTTCGTCAGGCAGTGAAAAATATTTTTGTTAGAAATTATTATATATAAAAGCATAGAACATAGCACATTTTTTATCAAATCCAAACAATGGATATGTATCTCAGTTTATTTCATCACAGGTATGAAAAATGTCTAGGTCTTATGTAATTCTAAGTCTCCTTTTACATTTAAAATCAAATTTCTTCTATCATGACCTGATTTTCTATTACTTAGCTGAGATAAACTTTTAAAAAAAGCCTTCTCCTTAATTGTATCGAGCACAATTATTAAAGTAAATTGTTACAAACAGTGAACTGTCAACACATTAGTTTGTACTACTTCTATGATATTTTGTTTTTATTTCGGTTGAGCACTCTGCTCATTTACTTATTTCTTGCGCAACATAAAACATAGTTTTAACATCTTTCTAAAGTACATCCTAAGTACAAACAAATCGGAATTATTTCGCGCAACCTGTTCACAAAACTGAAGATCTAATACGAAAGATGAGATAAAAAGCACAATTCTTCCTTCACCCTACGAACAAATATACCCAGGGCTTTAAAAGCTTAAAAGCCGCACCTTTCATTGAGAAGCTGTTAGGTTTTTAAAATTCGAAATCATTAATACCATCAACTTTTACAAGCACAAAAAACCACTTTCACAAACATCTTGATGCTAATAATAGGGAAACTAACTGATCTGATAGTCCTTGTATCTTCCGGCAACACAGTCATTTACTATAAAGCCACTCCTAGCGACTATATTTCATTAATTAAAAAAATCTAGCAAAAAATTAGGAAAAGTAGATAACAACATTAGTAATTTAGCTGAAGACATAAATGTAACAAGTAAACACATTAGAGATAAATTAAAAATCAGTTATAGAATTAGTAAACTATGCACTGTGGAGTCTTACATTACTATTTAGGATCATAAAGTGGATTACGAGATTAACTGTCCTACTAGGTTTATCAACCCTACACGGCCTGAAATTGGCAACATCAGAAAATCAACCGCGACAAAATCAATTAAAATCGGATTAACTCAATGGATCAACATTAATAATGTCACCTACTGGTTTAACTGAATTAATAATAAGGCCACTTATTCGTTCATCAAGTTTGACACCGTTGATTATTACCCTTCTATTTCCAAAGACTTATTCAATTTGGCATTAGAATTCGCAATGGAGTTTTCCGATCTAACAAACGAGGAACAGATAATAATCATAAGTTCAAAACGTTCCGTGCTCATCCACAAATAAAGAACAGTGAAAAAACAAAACAAATATGAGGCCCTATTTGACATCACTATGAGATCTCTAAACTCTGCTTCCTCAAATCTTGTTGGCCTATTTATCCTGTATAAATTGACAGCCTATAATGATATAAGTATTGAGGATATAGTGTTGTGCAGGCATGATGGTCTTATGGCGGTAAAATATTCCACAAATGGGAAAGCCAAAAGAATACAAAAAAGTCTTAAGGTGACTATCAAAACTAATCTAAAACAAGATAGACTTTCTAGATGTAACACTTAATCTATCGATAAAATATTCTCTCTCTACTTAAAAACTAACACTAATTCTATATATCCACCCTATATCTAACCACCTTCTATCATCATCAAGAATATACACCCCTGTATTGAAAACCGAATTAGTAATAAGTTTCTGATGAAAACATTTTTATAAACAGCAAATTCTATGACACAGCATTTAAAAACAGCTGATATAAATACCCAGACCTGAAATACATTAAACATCATAACAACAACAATAAAAATAGAAAGAAAAACATCATTTGACCAAATGATAAGTACTAAGTTAGCGCATAAATTCCTAAAATTAATTGAAAAACTGTTCCCTACAAATAACCCTCTTAGCAAAATGTTTAGCAAAATCACACTGAAATTTAGCTATAGTTGTAGTGATAACCTAATCAACAAGCATGAAAATAGAATTTTAAACAGATATAATAACCTAAACAATCAGCAACATCCTAAAAGCTAACGATCAAAATAAAAATAATTTCAGTGGCCGAAAACCTATTGAGTGTCTATTAACAAATAAATGTCTAAATGATTCTATAGTCTAACTATGCCTTATTTCCACCATGGAAAATCCCACAGTTATAAAATATATATATCGAGTGTACCAAGATCTTTTAATAATAAAACTTACCGCAATAGCACATCACTTTCTACTTATTATTGACAATTAAATGATGCCATTAAAACCGCTACCGTAAAATGGAAAATGTAAAATAACAGAACTTGTAAATTTGTACATGAGCCATGTTTTTTATGTTTACAAGAAAAATTATAAATTATCAAATTCTCAAAACTTGCCTTACTTAATAAACGTAACGAAATAACTTTCATTTGTCATCATCTCCTAAAACTTACCCTAATATATAGTTAGTTTTTAAAAATATAATTCAAATAAAAAATATTTATAATTTTTAAATATAGATTAAATTATATATTTTATAAAATAGTTAGAATATTAAAAGTTTAAATTCTAAATATACTTAAAATATAGATATTATTTTTAAATTATATAGTTAAAAAATTAAAATTATTGTTGTCACACGTACGAATCCTGCTGGAAGATGCATATATATATATATATATAGAGAGAGAGAGAGAGAGAGAGAGAAAGAGAGAGAGAGAAAGAAAGAGAGAAAGGAGACAGACGCACAGAAAAAACACGCACAGTGTTTTCTGAGGAGAAAACTGTAAGTCATTAACTAGACGAAGACACTATTGCCACTTACCTAAGCTTGCTAGGAATACATGTGACTGTAATATCTGAAAAGTATTTCTACTGGATTATGTATTATTAAAAATCTTCGGTTTTCTCCATATTATTACATATATATTCATTTTATAGTTGATTTTTATTTACAAATTTAATGGCAGCTGAAAATATTGATGGATTTTTAAAATTGAATACATGTACAGTAGCTTATTTTAATTCATAAGTAAACTTTAAATAAACCGAAGCAGTTTATTGCCAGGGTATACAATAAAATGTCAGCGTATTTAAATCGATTTTATTTTATGAAGTTTTAGACTCTAGATTATTTATATAAAATAACAAGGAAAAGCGAAGGAAACCCGCAGAAACCTTGAAGTTCCCTACTAGGTACAAATACACGCACAAGAAAAGCAGCATCACCTGCTTTGGGTGCAAACTAGCTTATGAATTGGTGAAATGTGGCCCATTTTGTTTTCACGAGGACATTTTTCGCTCTTCAATGTTGTAAACAATCTATTTTTCATCGCTTGCGATTGCTCTTTTGAAAAAAGAAAACGCCTTTTTGTTGCGTTTTAGCGAAGACGCTCTGTTGGACATTCGAATTTTTAGTTTGTAAATGGTGAATCTTTGTGTCGCAACAGGTGTTGTCGTGTGTGAAATTCATCAACGACCGTTGGCTTTGACGTTCAAATTAGAATTTCCACTTCTCAACATAGAAAACTGCTTAATTCAGTTATAAATCTATCGCTATGAATGGCACATGGTTTTTACTGATTGTATAGCGGTTTTTTTTTCAATTTCGCAAATAAATGAATGACCAAACTGCATCTTACTTTTTAAATTTTACAGTCATGCGAAATCCTATAGAAAGATTCGTTGATGTGTGATCCTTCAGATCAGTTATGTCATATCAGTCACGTGTGAAACGAAATCGTATGTTCTAACGCTACGTATTAAAAATTATATGAACTTTTGTTCCAACCCAATGACGACCAGGATTCGATTTATATTTTGGGATCTATCCAAATGTTTTGAGTGAACCAGTGATTTAAGGTTATCATAATGTCTGTCAAAATTCAAGTCACAGTTTGCAGTGATTAACAAGACAATTCTTTCGGAATACTGTATAGCGCTTCTAGGCATCCTTGTACGAAGTTGAAATACGAAATATGGTCTTATATTTAGTCTGATAGGCAATATAAAACAAATCTGTGCGTGTCATGTCTGAAAGAAAACTGTCCATTTCCAACGGCATCGCCACAAGATGCAGGTTATGCCGGCTTATATGACTCCGTTAGCCTCATGAGCACCTGTGCCTGGAAGGTAAATCCCGAGGAATCAGACATTCACGCACCTTGCCCGAAGAGACAAATGTATCGTCAGACGATTGGAAATGAGAACAGCCAACCCATACCAGGTTTTACGTAAACGTGTAGATGGCAAGGCAACTGTTCTTTCACTGAACTTATCTCTTATTATGCTTCACTGACATAACAAACAAACAAATCGTCGCCCATTAGCATTGACTGACAGCTTGCTGTTCTCGAGGACCAGGACAGTATGTTCGATCCCCACCGAGTGCACACTCCTTTGTGTAAGAAAAAGCTAATGAAAGCTAGCGATAATAATGGGGAAATAATTGAGCAATTCACTTCCATGTGATGAGTTTCTTAGTAAACCTTTAGTTTTAACTTTAATAGATACAGGCGCGTGAACTAATATCCAAGTCACTTTATCTATCACTAACGGATTGATTTACTGATTAGCATTGTAAAACAAATAAACATTTGACTGATTTCTTTTACTTTGTAATAATGATTTACTGATAAAAAATATAAGGTTTAATTCATAGCTTGTGAGAGAAGTGGTTGATTTATTTATTTCCGAAACGAATTTGCATCCAAGTGAATATAAGAAACATATATAATATAAAGAATATTACACCAACCGCGCATTCAAGCTTTTTTTTTACAGTAATATTTACTACATACAAGATCTAAGAGCCACTCAAGGTAGGGAGTTACGTTAAGGGATAACTTATATGGATAACTGGGGAAGATAACGGCTAATACTAGACTTGTAGTGATCGGGTAAGCATGGGAATAAGTTCTAGAGGGCAGTGGTTTGCAAGAAGAAACTGTTTGACTAAAAACGATAAAAAGGAAGAGAATGGGACTGGTATCAGTGGTATGGGTGGTCCTAGGCGTGAAGGTTACATCTGGCGGAACCAATGAATGTGTTCCGTCTGAGCACCTTCCATAATACTAGCGATAGAGCAGTGAGAGATTCGCTATATATCATTTGTGAGAGAGAGAGATTGGAAGATGGAAAATAATTCTTCTCCAACAATGACTCGGAGACGCATTTAAACTCTGTCAAACTGAAAAGTAAGGAGTTGGCACCCCTCTCGCAAATATGGCAACATTCATTTCATACTTCATTTTTTGCCTTCTCAGATTCTTATAACAGAGAAAGATTGCATGAAGATTCAAATATTTACTGGAGCAGTATAGGGAGCCAATCATCTAACCTGCATCTTTAGCGATAGATCGTATATAACTTGAGACCTGGTGTTTGTTTGAGACTGAATATTCTTTCATGGCAAGTAACCTCATCGAGAAGAAATCCATTCATCTTGACTGCGGATAGATCAGGCAGTGATAGAATGTAACCAGTTTGGTTTGAGAGGCATTGAATATAACCCAGGCAGTTTTTCCCTATTGGGAAGTTAGTGAAGAGAGATCAGCTAGCAATCTCCGACAGTCAGGAGTTTTAAACGTATGCTATTATATCGTCGAATAATTGGCATAGATATTTATAAATTATCAGTGTATATTCTTAAGCATATAATTTATGGAAATCGGAAAGAGAGTTTGTCCAAGTAGATACCCTCGGGAGTCAAATGTGTTGACCACCAAGAACTCAGAGAACCGGCTGTGAAGAACTACCTTCAGGATTCTACTTGTTAAGAATGATTTTAAAATGGAGAAAACCCTTGCCTGCGTAGAAAACTTTTGTGCACCACCTTGTAAAAGCCTTTCGAGATAGCTAGTGCTATGGTCTTTACAGGGCATGTTTCTTTAAGGGGCTCAATAATTCTGTGTGCAATAAGAGTTAGAACGTCAACAGTGGGTTGAGTTGATCAAAACCGCTCGTAGTACAAGTGGTTGTTTCTATCTAGGTACTCTACGACCTTCTTGTTGATTGCAGCACCTGATATTTCTAAGAAGTCATTTAGATACAGGCTCGGTGTTACTTATCTACGGTTATCCTAGGAGAACAGTGTTCAGATGGGTGTGCAGGTGGAGTAATGGATAGCGCCTCAGAATGAGAACCTGGAGAAACAAGTTCGAATTCCAGCAGAGTTTTTAAAATTAACTCACGCGCAAATATCCTCTTGAAACATGTGCACCCATCATCTACCAGGATTCTTCTTCTAAGTGTCCTGTTCCTTCAGAACGTAGGCGATCATGGCTTTCCATATCTCCCTATCCCTGGTCGCACTTAGCACGCCTTCTCCGTTACACCATGCAACCCTCATTCCATCATTCACCTGATTAAGTCCTTCAAATATGTTAACTATTGCTTTCCCCTGTATTTTCCCTCTATCTGGCCTGTTAGTATCAGGTTCTCCAAGCTCTCCTTCTTCATTGCATGTCCCAGGAACTTCCTGGTGCTCAGTATTAATTTCCTTTTCGTTTCCATCATTTCTAAAACCTCATCATTACTCACATGCTCGATCCATGATATTAGCAGCATCCTTCTGTAGAACCACATTTCAGTTGCTTCAAGTATTTCCTTCATCTTTGATGATAGTGTTCAGCATTCACTGTAATATTGAAGAACTGACAAGACATAGCAATCCAGTACACTCTTCTTTGTTTCTAGTGAAATCGTCCTGTTTCTTAATACTTTACTCAACCTCTGGAATGCTTTCTTTGTCATGTCAATTCGCCTTTGTCGTACTTTCTGTCTTCTGTTATAACATTTTCCAGGTATTTAAATTTTTGTACCTGCTTGATTCTAGTATTCTTAGCTTACATAATATGAGAAAAATATTCTATTGAGGAGAAAGGACAATGAATAATAAGATGATAGAGTCTGAGTCTGAGATTTGTTTAACCCGAGAACAACCATGAGCATATAGTAAACAGCGCAAATGACACCATTTTAATTACAGTTTTATTAAATGTTCGGTACTTGATTTTCTTATCTAAATAATTTTTTTTCAGTTCCTATTAATGTTCATTTACAGTGAGAAGGTTGATTTAGTCAGATTTTAATGAATTTTTTGTTTTTATTCTTTTTTATTTTAGAAAACTGCAAACGTCTTCTAGTTTTGTATTCAAAAAATGTTTTGTTAAAAATATCTTTTCCTTCCAAAATGTGTTATGTTAATAATTTTTTCAAAAATGTATTGTTAGTAATATTTTCCTTCAAAAATATATATTATTCTATAAATGTCTATTTTCATGTATATGTTTCTATAAAAGTGTATTTTTTACTTTCATGGTGTTTCGACCACAGTTTGAGGGTTGAAAATCTGCCCATAGCTGGAACCGTAACAGGTGCTACCACTCCGGGTTTGGTTGGACCTGAGAACAACAGCAATTAAGAGGTGGTTCCATACTCCTTACAACCTCCTAATTAGAGGCCTTGCTGCTTGATGCAATTTACTGACATGCCCAGGATCTAAGAGGATAGAATATAATTAATGAAACTGTATACAGATTTTTGAAGAACAAATTTGAATGGGAACGCCGAAGCCGGAAGAGATTTCTGCAATTGGGAAGTGTAATAGAAAAAATATTAACATAATACTTACGATTTTATCTCGCTAATTGATGAGAATTTACTGTCAATCTAGTATTACGACAAGATACTATAAAGTAAAGCTCATCAGAACAATTACTATTAAAGTATTTATAAAAAAGACAGAGAAGTTACATTAAGGCGACGAAAAAGGGACTCATTCTAGGTCAAGACGAGTAACATAGCAAATTATTTTTTTTAATTTTATCAAGAATCTCTAAATGTATAATCAGAAGTACCAGACCAAATGTGGCAGTAATATTAAAAACAAGGACGAATGGTAGACTTATAAATATGTAAGCTGGATTCCGGCTAGAAAAAATGTCTAGCACGGCATAGTGAACCCACCTTCTTAGCTACAGACTTACTTTTTTGATTCTATATATGCTTTTCAGTTCATGTCAATTGAAAATATTTGTTCTAGAAGGCACAGTGAGTTTCTTTTCTGGATGTTAGCACTAGCCAGCTACTGAAAATTAAAAATAACTCACTCCGATTCGATTTTTAAATGACTGCAGTTTCGTTTTTGAGGCGTTAACAAGACATTTCTTGCAATAAGTTCTATCAACCGTAAAGTATGCCCGTAGGTGATGATACTAACCATTTTCACAATCTGAGATGAACTGAGGTTCATGAGAACTTTACAATGTTAAAGCAGACATTATTTTTTTTTATTTAATAATAGTCTCAAAATAGGTAGGATTCAAAAATACTTTTAATGTTAGAAAAGGGAAAAAATAACTCGGTATAAAGCAGTAAATGAATGACTAATAATTTCTCATCAAAACGTCTACCATGTTTGACGAGAGGAACAGGAAACAAATATTGTTGCGGTTGTGGTAAAAATTATCTTATTAAGTTTTCCACAGTTGTTTGTTTTTAATTTTCATCAAATTTTCTCGAAAAATGTTTGTAATAAAAAGACAATTTAAATCTAAACCTATTTATAAATGAATCTGTGTGTGTGTCTGTGTGTGTGTATCGGTTACCTAGAGACTCCGAAAAGGCTGAACCGATTTTCTTGGAAATTTACACAGTTGTACTATAA
This sequence comes from Ascarosepion bandense, assembly GCA_037127315.1. Lineage (NCBI taxonomy): Eukaryota > Metazoa > Mollusca > Cephalopoda > Sepiida > Sepiidae > Ascarosepion > Ascarosepion bandense. The sequence goes on from JBBBDQ010000187.1 coordinate 3,743,958, forward strand.
GCGTGTGCGAGTGTTCTTAGCTAGGGTTTGTGTCGAGGTACCCCCAATAAATATCGAAAATCGATAATCGAAACAATCGGGTTATAGAAGGAGTGGTCCGATTTTAATCAAATTTGATACACTCATAGACAAAGACATAAGAAATGATATTCAGATGTTTCAAGGTTACAGTTCTTACAATAATGCAGAAAATTTGATATCGATACCAGGAAATCAAAATTTGACTTACATCCATTCATTTTTCTTTCAGTCTACGGTTTCGCTTTAACTGGAAACAACTATTGCTTTTTAGTCTTTCGTGCCAATGTCCCTGGAGTCTGAACTCCAGGACCATAGATTAGTTTTAAAGCTTCCATTACACCCCACCAACGCCGATCTATACTGCTAGTACTCTATAAAACCGCAAGGTAAAAAACCCACTCTGTATCCGATAAAACTGTCACCATAATATAACCTTTCTTCAGCTTGCTTATACATTAACTAGAACCCTATTAACAACTGGATAGCCATTACTTTTACTTCAAGATCATACTTATAAAGTTACGTTTTAGTCACCACTTCCAATTCGCTTAATAAAGCCTTCAGGGTTTTATTTCTATATTTGTTATACTAGATATGTTTTTGCAACATGCGTCAACATGCTGAAATCCACGGAGTATTTAGTATTGTTGAAGTTATTGTGAAACTCTACGCTTCAATATCGCTAACCAGTCGATTAAACTTAAATAACCTGATTTGGTTCAAAAATACTGAAAAACCATACTTCGTGGTTTAATAATTTCTTTAATTTAATTTAATTTGACGGGAATCTGTGGGAAACACTATTTTTAATGAAATATTTTCCCCTTTTTAAAAGTGAATAACTTCTTACGATTTCTTACTCTTGAGCACCCAACATCCAACTGTTCATGTGTAAATATTTCTTTCTGGAGCAAAATTCCAACTTTTTGAAGCTTTCAACTTTCTCATTTGTTTTTAGTTCACGCAAATTCAGACCGAACTGGGAATTGAATTCTTGCATGTAAACGCTTAAAAAAAGATATGCAAAAAACAAGACTGCATTTTTATGAAGTAAGTATTTGTTATTGTTATCATTAAATTGATTTTATAATAGTGGAAATATTTTGTATGTTAAAACAGTTTTAATTTTTCACAAAAATTAATTAAAATTTATTGTACTAATCAACGCATCTTAGTAAAATAAATTGTAATTTTTATCCCTTACTTAGTTGCACTTTTCCCCCAAATGTAGTTTTGTTTGTTACATGTATGAGTATTTTAGAGGCTATGACAGACGGGTGGACGGACGGGTGGACTACCAGAAATCATAGAATTATATATAGAGATTGAAAATTTACATTGCAAGCACTGATTAGGACAACTTTAATAATCTCGATTATTCTTTGAGATTTACTATTGAGAAAGCGGTTAATTCTAAATTTGCTTTCCTTGATGTATTGGTGCATCGGGCACCAACATCTTTTTGTACCTCTGTGTATAGAGAACCTATTTTTGGGGATCATTTTTACCTTAAAAAGCGTAAAATAAACCTCATAAAACTTAGGGTATTGATTTTTTCTTTTAATCATATCACCCCAAGCAAGGCGGTAAGGCCACTGGTGTGCAGGAGGCTACGTAAGAGTGAAAAGATTGGAAAAGAGAAAGCCGGAAACCACATCCTAAACAGGGAACAAGGGATGAGCCTCTACACCTGTTCAATAGACGTGGGTGGAGTGTGAACCGGGCGATAGTTCAGTCTATCTACTCCAATTGAAAGAAAAGTGAAAAGATTGGAAAAGAGAAAGCCGGAAACCACATCCTAAACAGGGAGCAAGGGATGAGCCTCTACACCTGTTCGATAGACGTGGGTGGAGTGTGAACTAGCTGATAGTTCAGTCTCTCTACTCCAATTGAAAAAGAATAAACAAAACAGAAAAGTGAAAAGATTGGAAAAGAGAAAGCCGTAAACCACATCTTAAACAGGGAACAAGGGATGAGCCTCTACACCTGTTCAATAGACGTGGGTGGAGTGTGAACCGGGCGATAGTTAACTCTATCTACTCCAATTATTTGTTAAAAAGTTACTCGAATGTGAGATTAGTTTTAAAGCGAGAACCTTCTGCGAAAGTTACTCGATTGTGAGATTAGTTTTTAAAACGAGAACTTTCCGCGATAGTGGGTGACCATCCACCGTTGTAAATTCGGTGATTCGTAACAAGATCGATGACTTCAGAAAGATTAAGCTAGTAGTTATTGCTAAATGCCTAGTGCATTTAAGACTTCCCTGAATTGGAGATAAGGGTGAAAACCTAACTAGGCAAATTTCTTTTATGAGCAGAAGTGTTATTTCTTCTGCCGAGATGCGTTTTGCGTTTGTTAATAGATCTGTTCTAGCTTCAAGTCGTAAGGACCTCGTCTCCATCTCATCAAATAAATTCTGTAGTTTATACAGATGATTATGGCTGTCAGTTACATAGGGAGAACCACTCAGCGGTTCGATATAACAATCACACAGCATGTTTCACAGAAAACCAGGAACCATACCTGGCATGAAAATGAATTTATGCGTCACACCTCTTGTTCTTCACTTTGTGAACATTTTAGAAAAAGTTTAATGTAGATTGGTTTTCCATATTGGTCAATTCACATTAATTTTTCATTTGAAAGTGCGGAGTCTGTTTATATCAGGTCATGCAGACCTTCGCTGTGTATACAGCAAGAATGTTTGCTGCGCCTTACTGGGATCAGTCTCTGGTAGTCCACTCCCCTTTCCCATCATTGACCAATTAATTTCCCACAACTATTATATTTTAGGGTAAGAAACTTTGGGAGCGAAACCTGTTGTTTTGTGTTTTAAATTTTATTTTCATTATGCCCTGTAATATAAAAATGATTACTTTTAAAGCAATACTCAAGTTCTCTATTACAAAACATCTTTATATATATATATATATATATATATATATATATATATATATATATATATATAGTTACATAGTTTTTGATCATTATAAAATTAGACCAGGGCACATTTGTATTAAGAAATGTTCAATACAATTATATTGTAGAACATTTGAATATTTTACATTTGTGAACGAGCTATTACGCGACCTAGGTTTCTACCAAGTGGTGTCTTTAGGCGATTTGCAATATATATATATATATATATGAAATGATTTGTTTGAACATTATTTTTGATTGATACTCATATTTAAGTAGACATTCTGTTTTTTAATTAAACAGTATTATATATTTATATCTACCGGCCTGGTTATCTCCGATAAATGTTTATTATTAACGACGGTTAACGAAATTGGTTATAAATAACCGACAATTTGAAATATATAATATATATTGAAATTTCAAATTGTCGGTTGTTTATGACCAAGTTTTGTTAATCTTCGTTAATTTCCGTAACATGTTTACATTTGTTGAAATTACGGTAGATTTCAGAGCAGATATTCTTGTTGCGATGAATCGAAATTTGTGTTATATAGGCTTGATTATAAGCTCGTTTAAACTGGAGGTCATTCGTGATCGAGAGGTCTAAGACGTTGCCAGATCAAATGGTAGCTTCCCCTATGTAGATAGGGGTCGCAGGTTCAAATCCTGCCGATTAATATGCATTTTCGTAATAAAAATTTATCGTAAATAGTCAGGCCGGTAGATATAAATATATAATACTGTTTAATTAAAAAACAGAATATCTACTTAAATATGAGTATTGATAAAAAATAATGTTCAAACAAATCATTTCAAATTGTCGGTTGTTTATAACCAAGTTTCGTTAATTTCCGTAATATATATATATATATATATATATATATATATATATATATATATATATATAAATGCATTGCTGTTTCTTACTCCTGGCACATAATTGTACTAATCACTCATATCTGTAACATTTTTACACGATTTCCTCTGATGCTCTTTCCCCTTCCTAACGGGCAGCGCAAAATTTGCGTTACGTTATCCATGTAAAACAGTTAATTAACCTAACGCTTAGTTACAACCGTCTTCTATGAAATAGTGGCAGATTTTTCAAATTTAACTGAGTAGTTAGTTAATAGACGACGAAAAACATGACACCAAAATTCGAAGAAATATACCAAAAAGTGAAAGAAAGCCAAGTGTTGTGACATTACCTCAGACTGACGCTATCTTTGGCAATATCTACAAGGAGAATAAACCTTATGAATTATTTTTTAAATATTTGGAAATTGCTGACAGAGCACAGAAATTGTGGCCCAAAAATGTGAAGACGCTTTGGAATAGGGTAAAATGTCTTCTAAACGCTACATACTGTATTAAGAAACAGGGAAATTTGTTAGAAAAATGTACTAAAATACAATGCATTATCAACCCTCATATGTGGCAGTAAATGTTAGTAAGTTTGTTTAACAATGAAGACGTGATCTAGCGCAATAGTAATTGGTTCTACAGGAGGATGCTGAGAATATCCAGAACTGAATATGTGAGCCAAGCGAATGTTTTATGGGATATAAGAACGAAAAGAAAACTTCCGCTTAGGATCAGAAAAAGACAGATGTAAGTTGTTGGATAATAGTAAAGAGGGCTCAGAAAATTTGACACGTATGGGACATATAGAAGGCAAGAAGAGCACAGGGAAACAAAGAATAACGTATCTAAGAAGCTTTTGTAAGTAGAGGGCAGAACAGGGAGTTGGGGACTTAGTATAAGGGCAATTTTGCTAAGAGCTACAAAGGATAAGGTGTTTAGGAGAACGAAGAAAAACTATGTTCTAAAGGGAGATGTCACATTCATTAAGATTATGAGTGTTACGGATATACCTAAGTAAATAAACATAAAAATATACTGACTTTTTGTTTATATGAAACGAAGTGTTCCAGCGTCTCTGTGCATGATTTAGTTTAATGAAATATTACCATTTTTCTCAAGTGGCACTTGTGTTTTGGTGATCGTCGCTTCTGCTGTGATTTTGATAAATATTACTGCATCGTGTTCAGCTGTTTGAAGTGACGTAAGAATAAGTTTATGATTTTTTCTTTCTCATGAATATTTATGATTAATCTTATTTCTCATGAATATTTATGATTAATCATATTTCTGTCTTACTTTACATTCATTTTTCTTTTCTTTTTTTCTTTCTTCCTATTCCTTTTTTTTTTCTCTTCAAGTATCTCATCCGCGGTAAAATTCCTTTCATCTCTAGTTTGATCTCTGATACGCTATGACGTTTCTGGTCATTGTATTATGTGACTCCGACGAAGAAACACCAGATGTCTAAATCAGTTTTAATGTCAATCTGGAACCTTTGTTCTAAGAGATTATCTATTGTGAACCCAATATACTAAAATAACTTTGTACTTTGATGTCAGATGAAAACATTAAAAATGTTACGTGCATCAAATTGATGATCTAGAGCTTGAACTGATAGATACCAAGTGCAGAACTGATCCACAAAGGATGTTAGCGGTGGCTCTCACATATAAATAGGAAGTCAAAAATCCAGACATACGATATATAAACACACAAAACAACCATATGGCAAAAGTTATATAAACGCTGCACCAGCGCGGAAAAAAAATTAGTCACACACATTCTCGCTAAAAAAAAGATTCTAACGTTTGTTACCGTAAACATACACATACCCGGCTGGTATTAATTTGACGGAAACTATTAATAAAAATAATTTTATGTATGAAAAAATATGGTTTTCTCATTAGAAGTTGCTATAGTAATTTTACATAAATCTTGGAGGAAAAAGACATGAACGACCGACATTAAAAATAGTATAATCTCATTAACACCTTGGATTATTTGTCCATGTGAGTCGCATCGTTCACAACGTCTTTCTATCTCTACAGCAGATCTGAAGGCATGAAACTCAGTGTCAATTCATAATCTGAAGTTCCAAAAATAGGTCCCTAGCTAAAAACGTTTATTTCCCTTCTTCTTCTTCTTCTTCTTCTTCTTCTTCTTCTTCTTCTTCTTCTTGCTGTGTCCCTTCAGGACGTAGGCGAATATAGACTTCCATTTGGCTCTGTCTCTTGATGCTCTCAATAATTTATCTCTTGGTATCTCTTCCAAGCCCTGCTCCGCCAACCATTTGCTTAGACCTAACAAGTACATCTCGCGCTGCTTTCCCCTGTCTCTTCTTCCATTTATCCGACCTGTGAGTATCAAGTTCTTCAGGCCTTTCTTCATCACTTAATGTCCCAGGAACCTTATTTGTCTCTTCCTTATATTTAGCATCAGTTTTCTTCTCGTTTTCTTTACAACACCTCATCGTTACGCACGTGCTCCGTCCATGGTATCCTCAGCATCCTTCTGTAAAAACCATATTTCTGCTGCCACAAGACTCTTCATTTTTGATGAGATTGTTCAGCATTCACTTGCGTACAAAAGGACAGATATCACATAGCCATCCAGTACTCTGTTCTTTGTTTCTAATGAGATTTTCCTGTCTTTCAGTACTCTGGTTAACTTCTGAAATGCGTCTTTGGCCAAATCAATGCGTCTTTAGATCTTTATGTCACACTTTCCATCCTGTGTCAAAACACATACAAAAATTTGTATTTTTACTTGTTTTATTTTAGGTTCTTCGACTTGCAATCCGCATATTGATCTCTTTTTGCTGATGACCATAAATTCAGGTTTCTTGAAGTTTATGTTCAGTCTTTTATTTTCACTTTCTTTTGATAACTTCTGTAGAAGGTCCAGCATTTTCCTTTCCGTGTCTGCTATCAGCCCCGTGTCATCCGCGTATCTGATATTCTCTCACTTCGCCTAGCCTGCGTGACCTGAAATGGAATCCAAATTATGCTAGAGTGGCTGCTAACCGGCAACATTGCAGAACTTTATATAACGAAATCGTCATTGTTGGGTGTGGCTGCCAAGAATTTAATATAATTTTCAATTGGCACAATGGGGCTTAATTATAGCGCACAAAAGAGACAGTATACTCTAAAATGTTATATAAACGCAGAGCCAGTGAGGAAAATAGAAACATACGCGAAAACGATTTGAGCGCTCGTTCATGAAAGAATAAACCATAGCCTGCCATCATTAAATTTATGGAAACCAATAGTGAGCAAAAAAAGATCATGCATCACTAAACACAATTTACTTATTAGACGTTGCTATAATAATATTAGAGATTTTGCGGCAAAACTGTCTTGAACGCCTCACCACGAATATCAAATGATCTCATTAACATCATGGATAATTTATCCATGAGATTCACATCCTTCTGAATGCTCTTCGCTGTCTACAGAAAATCTAAAAGTATTAAATACAAATAAATATCTATGCATGATTTGAAATAAAAAAAAAGACGTCTAAAGATTTAAATTTAGACGCAAGACAAAAGAACCATTAGAGTATGACGAATAAGGTTTATGCGGAAGCACCTCGAAGTGCAATTCTTGTAGTTTTGCCATCGTAGCGATCAACTTGTGACACGGTACGTTGTCTTGATGAAAGATCTCCTTTTCTTCTTCATTTGGAAACGTTTCTTTGGCGATTTCTTCTTCCAACTCACCAATAATACTATATAATATTTGCTACTGTTAGTTCTTCTTTTCTCAAGGTAGTCAATGAAATAGAATAACTTGCGCATCCAAAATACGAAGGCCAAAACTATGCCTACTGATATTTGCGTTTTTGGTCGCTGCGCACGGCTTTAACCTGCTTCTGTCTACTCAGCTGACTGCCGATTTAACTCCGGAGTGAAGTGGTAGCTCCATGTTTTATCCATTAACACATATTTACGCAGAAACTCCTTCTGGTTGCGACTTGCAAACAACGCTCTGAATCGTCGACACGTTGTTGTTTTTGATCGACTGTGAGCAAACGCGGAACCCACGTTGAACACAGCATTCTCATTAACAAGAGTTCATGCAAAATGACAAATACACTGCCTTCTGATATATTCAACTGCTATTTCACGCAACTTCAATTTTTGATCGGCCAAAAGGAGTTAATGGAGTTTTTGGGTGTTTTCCTATTTTGGCCGACCTGGGCATTCAACATCATTTGTGTTGGTACGACCACATTTAAAATACAGTATACCACCTCTTATGTGTTGTTTCTAACAAAGTAATGTCCAAATAATAATAATTAAGCCATTGCTTTGCTTGAACAATATTTTGTCCCTCAGAAAACAATGCTTTATAAACACACGAAATTCAAATTTTTCCATCGTTTTGAAAATTTGCAACAGTAACTTCACTTAAATAATTGTAATTTGTGAACTAATAATCCGATTGGGACCAAAGCTTTTCACGTGCCATTTGAAGGTTATTACTTTATAAAAATTATGTAAATTTTTTATTAGTGGCGTCATGTTTATGTCAGGCTCGGGACTTATTGAGTGGATTGTCACTCTTAAATCCTTGATAAACAATAAAGTAGCTATATAAAGAGAATCAATCTAAACAGATTAGCCATTTGATAGAAAAAAAGTATCTCTTTATTTTTAAGAGTTTATTTTCATATGTTTATATAATGGTTTCTTTATTCGTTAAGAATAAAGAAACCATTATATAAATATTCTTTTCAAGAAATATATGAGTAATGATTTTACGGATAAACTTTGGAATACGTTAAACGTTATCATGTTAAAATATGTAATGGAAATGAATTGGTGCAGTAGCGCCACTTTTTATGCTGGCGTATGTGATGATTAGAGTGCTGGGCAAATCAGGAGACAATATGTGGCCTAATATTCAACGAATTCCAATTCAGCTGAGTTAGAAATATAATGATCTTAAAAGTAAGGATAAGCACAAAACCACTTCGCTACTCAACATTAAAATTAGCTCTAATCAACCGATTTTCTCCAAATCTAAAGCCCCCTTACTGAAAGACACATTGCTATTGGATCTATTCTTAAACTCTCTTCCCGGGCAGTTCAGTGTGGGAAGCTCCAAAGGTGATGGATATCGTATTAATTAGACCGAAATATGTTTGGCGCTACTTATCTGCGAGAAAAAGTTATTTATCTAGACTTACGTGGTGTTCGGTTTCTACTCAGTAATCTGAGAATAGTTCCCTATATAATAAAATACAAAAACAGGTTTTTCCTCGTATTTCTTGTCTGTAGAACTGCCTTCTGTTCGTTTCCTGATAGCTACAATCTACAAAAAATTAAATGCAACGAAAATTGCCATCCTCTGTTTCCTGTACACCAATCCTTCTCTTATCCTTTCTTTCACATATCATTTTTTCTGTCTTTGTAACCCCCTGCACACACCGGTAATGCTCCTACTTTGCTTAGGGTGAAATGAGTATATATATATATATATATATATATATATATATATATATATATATATATATATATATATATATATTTTCCAGACATATGCTATTAAATATAAGAGACAATGAATGTCTATTATGTTTAATCATGAGCCGTTCTAAACGTCGTATTTTTGCTTTAATTTCGGTTGAAAATAAAGACAAAAATTCTCCAACATTTGGATAATTATTTATTGGTTTTCTTCTAAGCTTTCGGCTCACATGAGCCATCTTCAGAGAGGTAGTTTGAACTGAAATATTATAAAATCCACCATCACCGACGATTTTATTTTGTGTTGACATAAAACTCCGCTTGGCAACGGCAATAGTTACCAAAAATAATAAACGCAGTTCTTAAGTTTGCGATGCGGTTTTATGACGTCACACCGCGGGATAGCGCGAAATGACAACAAAACCATCTAGTCAAATGCAATGTAATATGTTATTTCCTGTTTTAAGTTAATAGTGTTATGTTTATTTTGATGTAAACCATTATTATTAATATTATCATTATTGTTAGAGCTATTGTTAAGTTTGTTGAGATACATTTTAATTTGTTGATCAATAACGGAGTTAGGAAATCCATTATTGACTAGTGTTTGCTTAATGTTGTGTAATTCTTTATAAAATATAGATTTCGAAGAAGATATCATTTGTGTGCGTTGAAGTAAGTTTTTTATAACAGCTAACTTATATCGTTGGGGACATTCACTATTATAATTAAGAAGACACGAATTTATGCTAGTTGGTTTCCTATATAGAGAAGTAGTAAATTTATGTGTGCTAGAATCAATGAATACATCAAGGAATGGGAGTTTGTTATTAATATTAAGTTCTAATGTAAATTTCAGGACGGAGTGACTTTCAAATTTGTTTTTAAGATATTTAATTTGATCGATATTCTTAGCTAAAACAAAGATGTCATCTATATATCTTACATATATAGAGGGTTTATTGATGTCATTAATTATTTTATTTTCTAGATTTGCCATATAATAATTAGAAAAGAGGGGACCTAAAGGAGATCCCATCGCAATACCATCTATTTGTGTATAAATATTGCCTAAGGGATCGTGAAAGGGTACTTGTGTGGTGCATGCTAATAATAGCAAAAATACGACGTTTAGAACGGCTCATGATTAAACATAATAGACATTCATTGTCTCTTATATTTAATAGCATATGTCTGGAAAATTACTTGCTGCCTCGATATACTAAATTTAAGTTACATGATGCCGCAGCATTAAATGATCCCACCGCTAAGAAATTACAATGGAACCTCATAAAACGTCAAATGCACACAGCCAAACAGGAATTACAAGAAATCAACACTGAAATTGTACACATCAAAGAAATTTTACAGTCTTCTACCACAAGTGAAAAATTCAAGGAAATATTGGATTTATTATACAATACAACACAAAAGGAACATGAATCCCATAAACAAGTCATCCAAAAAAAGCTAAACAAATTATATAAAGGAAAAATACTCTTACCAAACATCAATGACAACTTCATTAACCTATCGGATTACCAACTTACTCCAGATGAAATAGAATTCCTTAATCTCGGACCAAATTTTCATGTCGCACGGAAACCTAATTCAATGTTTAAACAAATGGAAATTGAAGCTTTATACCAACAAATACTTCAACTCGAACAGGACAACCATATTACTACACAGGTAGGCTTAAAAGAATTACTCAAAGCTGAATCAATCAAACACCGTTACCATAAAAATCCTAATGATATTATAAATATGCCTCTCATAAAAGCAGCCACACATCTAAAAAATAACAAAAATATTGTTATCCGACGTGCCGATAAAACCAATACTTTTGTTATTTTAAACAAACAGGAATATTACTCCAAATTACAGGCCATTCTCGACGATCACAACAAATTTAAAAAATTAACTTGTAATACCACAACCCAACTTAAAAAACATATTAATAAACTCATTACTGCAAACAATGCTGAAATAGGATCCTATAAACTTCAAAAGATTATAGGTGATTATCAGCCCGGCTACCTTTATGGAAATGTAAAAATCCATAAAAAAGATCATCCCCTCCGACCTATCATTTCTCAAATACCCACACCAATATAAAACCTTTCCAAAACACTTAACAAACTAATTACTCCCTATCTTCCTAGTAAATATAGCATTAACTCCACGGACGAATTTTTACAGATTCTCCATTCCGTAAAACCTAATAATCAAATGATTGCATCTTTGGATGTTCAAAACTTATTCACAAATGTTCCCGTCCAGGAAACAATTGACATCATTATCCGTGATGTATACAACCATGCTACTCTCCCATCAATCAATATTAAACCCACTATATTAAAAAAACTATTATTAGCATGCACCACACAAGTACCCTTTCACGATCCCTTAGGCAATATTTATACACAAATAGATGGTATTGCGATGGGATCTCCTTTAGGTCCCCTCTTTTCTAATTATTATATGGCAAATCTAGAAAATAAAATAATTAATGACATCAATAAACCCTCTATATATGTAAGATATATAGATGACATCTTTGTTTTAGCTAAGAATATCGATCAAATTAAATATCTTAAAAACAAATTTGAAAGTCACTCCGTCCTGAAATTTACATTAGAACTTAATATTAATAACAAACTCCCATTCCTTGATGTATTCATTGATTCTAGCACACATAAATTTACTACTTCTCTATATAGGAAACCAACTAGCATAAATTCGTGTCTTCTTAATTATAATAGTGAATGTCCCCAACGATATAAGTTAGCTGTTATAAAAAACTTACTTCAACGCACACAAATGATATCTTCTTCGAAATCTATATTTTATAAAGAATTACACAACATTAAGCAAACACTAGTCAATAATGGATTTCCTAACTCCGTTATTGATCAACAAATTAAAATGTATCTCAACAAACTTAACAATAGCTCTAACAATAATGATAATATTAATAATAATGGTTTACATCAAAATAAACATAACACTATTAACTTAAAACAGGAAATAACATATTACATTGCATTTGACTAGATGGTTTTGTTGTCATTTCGCGCTATCCCGCGGTGTGACGTCATAAAACCGCATCGCAAACTTAAGAACTGCGTTTATTATTTTTGGTAACTATTGCCGTTGCCAAGCGGAGTTTTATGTCAACACAAAATAAAATCGTCGGTGATGGTGGATTTTATAATATTTCAGTTCAAACTACCTCTCTGAAGATGGCTCATGTGAGCCGAAAGCTTAGAAGAAAACCAATAAATAATTATCCAAATGTTGGAGAATTTTTGTCTTTATTTTCAACTGAAATTAAAGCAAAAATACGACGTTTAGAACGGCTCATGATTAAACATAATAGACATTCATTGTCTCTTATATTTAATAGCATATGTCTGGAAAATTACTTGCTGCCTCGATATACTAAATATATATATATATATATATATATATATATATATATATATATATATATATATATATATATATATATATATATATATATATATATATATATATATATATATATATATATATATATTGGGCGTGTTTATACGCGCTAAAAAGTCTGCCTTCTTCTACTGGACGCTCGTGGCCTAGGGGTAGAATCGCTGACTGACGCCAATTCGGTCGGGTTTCAATCCCGGGTTAGGAAACGACCGGATCTAACCCGTACTGATGAGCTGTGAAACTGATCTGTCTGTGGATGATTATAATATATATATATATATGTGTGTGTGCGTGTTATGCTTTCGCTAGTGATTGATCACTTTAGAGAGAGGGAAATTTTATAAACACCAGTTATTCATGGCTTTATACGTTTTTCTCTTTCGAGATTGAACACTTTCAACTGCAAAACTACTGAACGCTTTGAAATCTCCGTTTTACGAACGTCTGCCGATGGCATTATGAGTGAATTTCCGGCTGCTGAGTCAGGTTTCAGTCTTGGCTTGAGGAGGGATTTTAAGCTAGCTGCACTGATGAGCTGTTATATATATATATATATATATATTGTAACAAAGTTGTGGAACTTGTAGGTTTTTTAACCTGCTGTTCATGCATTTACTTTTGTAAAGATACAAACGTAGAGCGTTATATTGTAATAGTTGTTACAATGGTTTATAAATTCATAATATCACTACACAAATCTTTTCGCGTTTCGAAGCTACCTTTAGGTGCTTCTCATCGGGTGAGGAAGTTGAAATGAAAATTAAATGGGGAAAACGGTTTATTTGCGGGGAATAAGCTCCCAACCCCACTTTCACTTCAACATCATATCACCACAAATAAACCGTTTTCACAATTTAATTTTCATTTCAACTTCGTCACCCGATGAGAAGCACCTAAACGTAGCTTCGAAAGGCGAAAGGTTTTGCGTAGTGATACTATGAATTTAAAAACCATTGTAACAACTATTACAATATATATATATATATATATATATATATATATATATATATATATATATATATATATATATATATATATATATATATATTTATATAAGATGGATTAATACCTTGGGAAAGGTATTAATCCGTCGCTTCTTCTTCCAGGCATGGATTAAATAGCAGAACAGACTCGGTTCTATAGCATTAGATAACAACAATTCTACTGCAGAAAATAATGGCAACTTATTTAGTGAAAATATTCAGTCATGTCTCGAAAGAGACAAACATAGCACTTCACTGACTGAATGACACCTTAGATGCCACACGCTGTTTTTAAGCGATAGCTAAATAAGCGCTATAAATATAAACATAAATATATGAATATAAGTAATTTAAAAAGCTTCACTTCTATTTTTTTTATTGTCAAGAACAGTGCGTCACTTATTCATAAACTAACAGTATAGCCCAGCGTTGTTCGTGCTTAATGAAAGCTTTAAATCTAATTTATGGTCCTGGAGCTCCGACTCTTTGGACGTTGACACGAAAGACTAAAAAGCAATAGTTGTTTACAGTCACAGCAAAACCGTAGATTGAAAGAAAAATGAATGGATGTAAGTCAAATTTTGATTTCCGGTATCGATGACAAATACGTTTTCCGTCGCAAACTGAATTTTGAAGGCTAAATAAGTCCTCTGAGTAAATGGTATCATGGCTGAAACTAAGAACTGCAATTATACCTACTTAGAGCAAAACCCGAAGCAAAAACCAAAATAGAATGTCTGAAAACCTAATTTTGATCAAACCCGATAGAATATCGGAGTATCCATTTCCAATATCGGAGTCAAATAAGCCATCCAAGGATAAACTAACCAAAGTAAGTCTATGAAAACTTATTGTACTTATTTGGAGTAAAATTGGAGAAAATGAGCCATATTGATGGCTGAATATCGGTTTGTGATCATATTCGATAGAATATCGGGGGTATCGATTTCCGATATCGTTTAAAATGAGTTGCCTGAGAAGATGTACTAATGTTTGAGACTAAAAACTATCATTTTTTCAAGTTAGAGCAATTTCTGCAGCAAGAACCACGATAAAAGGGCTGAAATTCTCATCTTAATCAAACCTAATCCGATATGGGGGTATCGATTTCCGATATTAGGTGGAAATCTGAAAAAAAAGTAGCCTATTACGTGACCGGAAGCCTAAAAATATTTGTCTGGGGTCTGGTGAGAGTCAGATAAAAATTGTGGATCTGTATAAAAGACATATAGATAGACACACAGACACACAGACACACACACAGACACACAGACACACAGACACACACACAGACACACACACACACACACACACACACACACACACACACACACACACACACACACAAGCATCTTGCCTTTTATATATATAGATAACCGAAGGCATTTAATGAGAAGTAGTTATCGTATTACCTCAATCAAGTAAAGTAGCCAAATATATACAAAAGTTCTTTTCTATCAAGTCCTTTATTCCTTCACTCTCCCTCTCCCTAATAAACAAATGTGCACAGCAGCTGTGAAGGTGAACATTTACATAGGTGTGTTAATGTCTCAGGTTTAGCGATAACTGCGTATATGATCCAGACTCAGCAGAATCATGTTCCATGTTCAAAGCCGAAAGGAATCATCCCGGTTATGTTCCAATTGCTGAATAGGGTTAATACCGATTATCATTTGAAATTTTAGAATCTGTATACATTAAGTCTAGCCAGCCATCTCAATATGAACAAAAAGAATGGCTGATGGCATTAAAGGAAATTAGCCATTAATGTTATATATTTTGTTTCCACATTACTTTAGTCCGGCGTTATATATTTTAAGTTACTAAGAGCGTTAATATATTAGCTCAGCGATACCGATATATATATATGATTCAAACTTAGCAGAATTATCTTCCATCTTCAAACCCAGAAGAGTCATGTTTCAAGTGCTTAGTAGTTCAATACCGATTAACACTTGAAATTTTGGAATCGGTGTTCATTAAGTCCAATTAGCCATATCTATGTAAACAAAAAGAAATGGCTGGGAGCAGTAAAGGAAATTAGCTATTAATGTCATAAATCTTTTAAATCGCTATTTACGGTAATGCATCAGGTCCAGTCTAAAATATTAAACCAGCTGTTTCTTTCTGAATCTCCCGATGTAAGGATTACAATTATAGAATAGATTACAAGAACGGCTATCTTCATCTTGAATATCGCTGTCACATAATTACAAACATTGTGCCAATTCTTTAGTTCATAAACAAGTATAGCCAGTAGACTCAATATATAACTGTGAAAAATAGCACTATTAAATAACTAGACCTTTTAGTTCTGGGTGTGATGATAAATTACATACGACACCATGCCCTCTGATAGGAATGTTGAAAGTTTCTGGAAGCTTGGAACAACTACTTTATTGCTGTTGTTCCCAGGTTCATTCTAACCCGGAATGATAGCATCTGTTTGGGTTCCAGCTATAGGAAAATAGAGAATCTTAAAATAATAATAAAAAAAGAAAACACTACGAAACCATAACAATACATTTTTATAGTGAAAATACAAGCAATACATATTCATAAAAAAATTAACAAAAATGCATACTTATATTAAAATTACCAACAATTCCTTTTTTTTAAAAAATACCAATACCTGTTTAAAGTAAAAAATTACCAACAATATATATTTGTAGTAGAAATGTCAACAATGCATTATACAGCAAAATAGCCAACAATTACATTTTATCAGAGGTTGAAGAAATACATTTACGTTCCAAATATTTTGAGGTAGGTCTTAAACAATGTATAGAGGTTGATATGACGCAAAACCAAATCAACCAACCAAAACATAGATCATTTAGAAACAAAGAAAAGAGTACCGAACTGTGATGTAATACCTACTATCTAGTGACTATTAAACAATTCTTTCACACAGGACAAAGAGACCTGAGAAAACGGAAATAAGGTTCTATAAAAAAGATATTGGAAATAGCATAAAAGGAAAAGGTGGAAACTACGAAGTTTAAGAGAAAATGGAAAAAAGGATATTTATACTTAAAGAGGAAGAGAGCGTTAACATTTCTAGGGCTGATAATGAGGAAAGTTTGGAAAATTTTATAGTCACAAGACAGATCAATGGAAGGAGCTTAAACTACCTCGCGAGATTGAGGAACAAATTATATAATTAATAACAAAAAATATTAAGAACTATGAAGAGTAAACTGTTGTGGAGAGCTATGATCAACAGAAGAAGAACTGAGTGTGATCTGCGGTGGGTAATCAGTATTTACGACCTTGGACCATAACTAGAACTGTTAGTATATCAATAGATATTCCTCCCTCTTCTTTTGAACAGGAGTAGAGACTCATGCCTTGTTTCCCGTTTATGAAGAGGCTCCCGGTTTCTTTCCTCTCATTAGGTCATAAAAGTAGTACTGTTGTAAGCTTTTTGTAATGTGTGTGGATAGTGGCGACGTCTCTTCTTTCTGAGAGTACCGAGTTGGCAGTTTCTTGGTTGATGCTTCTAAATGGCAGTTAGGAGCCCGAACACTTGCGTAGCGTCTTGAGAGGCTGCTCTGATCAACAGTTGAATAAGATCGGGTTATCTTGTTGTTCCATATCGCGCATGGATTGGTCTTCTTTTAGTGCTTCCGCTGGGCAACCCTGAGACCACATTATGCGCCAGTTCTCTTCCTACGCATGTTGCATTCGATAACAGACTGATACTACTACGTACTCTAGGCATCTTCTTACAAAACAAATTACTAAGTAAGACATCAGCCAAAGTAAGAACTAAAGCTAAAACAGCTAAACATAAATCATCTAAACCTATTAACATCTCTTTCTCGAACGTCCCTGGTATCCGTACTACCTTTTTGCAGCGTTGAATCCTTCGTCTAAGTAAACCCACCTAGCATCTTAGCTCTTTGTGAGACTAACCATGACCCCTATATTCCTTCCTCTGCTTTCTATATCCCTGGTTACCTTCTCCTCTTTGGGAAAGACTCAAATGCTCATATGCATAATATTGGCGTTTATTATCTAGATAGAGGTGATTTGTCTTGACTTTTTTATTATTCTTACAAGTGTCTCCGTCTCTCTCTACTAAGCTCAGTTAGATATCTTTTCTTTATCTAGCTCTTTCTTACATCTCCTGACTGTTCCGTATTTGAAAGCATCTCTAAAAATATAGATAAGGCCATTTCTTCTTACCCATCTGCCTATATATGTGCTTAGAGACTTCGATGGCCAGCACGCCAAGTAGCTGGAAAACTCTGTTACATAACTTGCGTCCATACAATGAACTTTTTAATCACTTAATCCCTTACTCAAATAGTTATTTTCCCCATAAGGTTCTCTAATAACACTAATGAAACTGACTCACTGTTAAATCTCCGTTCGATTCTATCCCTGAATCTTGCCATGTTATAGAGCTTTGGAAACTTTGATCATGCTGTAGTTTCCGTTAATATCTCTTTTCACATCCCCTTTTTCCAGGAACCACAGACCAGCAGAATATTTTGCTGCTACCAAAGAGCAGACTGGGAGTCGTTCCGCAACTTCTTGTGTGATGACCATTGGAACAAAGTCTTTAGTCTTCCCGTTGAAGACAGTGCGTCCGAAGTTTTTCTCATGAGCTAAAGCTGGTATCGATGTTTTCATCTAAACCAGGACGTTACGATTTAAATCCCATTCGTCGCCTTGATTATCCCTTGCTTGACCGGCTGCTATTACCACAGGATACACTTTTTCCGGCCTTATCACAGACATGCGTCTGACTATAATAGGCGCCTTTTTGCCTCTGCTTGTAATCAGTGCAAGTGGATCCTAAATGATGCTAAGCTGTTGTTTGATGAATGAACGAAACAGTGTATAGCATCTCGCAAATTTGACTCCAAAGAATACTGGCGGCTATGTAAAAGTGTGTTAAATAACAGAGTCCTTAATACTCCCTTTTATTAATACATTTAAGATATTCAAGTCTTCAACTGAAAAGGTTGAATCCATGCTCGAAGATTCTCCACTAAATTAGCATTTGATTCGTGTGGAGCAACCGCACTCGACTTCCCACCTAGAACTGAGGCTCAACTGAGTGACCTTCACATTACTCCCTCGCTGGTCTCTAATATAATTTCAAAGTTTGACCCCATAAGGCGGGCGGAGGTAACGGAATTTCAATCACTGACATGAAAAAATGTTCCCCTGGACTCTCCACTGTCTTCTCCAACTCTGCAACTATTGCCTCTTTGCTTCTCGTTTACCTATCTGCTGGAAGTCCCCCTTTGTGGCTCCTGTATTTAAGAACGCTGGAGAACGTTCAGACCCTTCTAATTATCGCCCCATCAGTCTCCTGCCAATTCTTGACAAAGTGCTCGAGGCTCTGTTTAATACTGAAGTGGTTTGACATATCTTCTCGAATGAACAGTGTGATTTCCGCTTCATCAGGTCTACTGTGGATACCTTAATGACCATCACATAGTATATATACCAGGTTCTCGATAAGAACGGCGAAGCTCGAGCTATTGCACTAGATATCTCCAAGACTTTTGACAAAGTCTGGCATACTGGCCTTCTACGCAAGCTGCGTGGCTATGCTACAACTAGACGATTGTTTGGCATAATCTAATTGCTATCAAATTGCATAATAAAGGTAGTATTGAATGGGCATGCTTTCAGATACTATCATACGAACATGGATGTCCCTCAAGGCTCTATTCTAGGTCCTACGCTTTTTCTAATCTTCGTGAACGATTTTCCTGATTTAATCAGATCTTAAGTAGATATTAATGCTGACGACACAACCTTTTTTTGCCGCCTCGGTCAGAAATCTCCCGAGGCTGATAAAGCAGGGCGCTGCTGATCTTGAAAAGACCTTCAATCTGTGATGGACTGTGTGGTAAGAAATGGATCGTAAGTTTTAAAGCTTCCAAAACGAAGCTGCTATTCTTTACCCACCATAGACAACTGCTCCTAGCCCCCTATCAGAATGAATCAGGCTAGTCACTCAATCTATCAGTCGACATTAAGTGGACTACATTGATTCCGTAGCTAAATCTGCTGCTCGGAAGATTGGTTCCCTTTGTAAGGCTAGGAAATTTTCTCGTCTAAATGCAAGATGCATTTAGACGAGAAAAATCTACTATCTACTAAATCTACTATCCGGCCGTGCATTGAATACTACTGTCACATCTGACCGGGCGCCCCTGCTATTCATCTCAAGCTTCTTGACAAAATCCAATAAAGAATCTGTAATGTAACTGATCCTGAACTGGTAGCTCTACTCCAGTCACTTTCTCACCGACCTTATGTAGCTTCCCCCCTTTCTCTTCTACATATACTTCTACGGCTTCTGCTCCGATGAGCTTAGCTCCCTGGTGCCCCCGCTGCATGAATTTACTCGAGCTACTAGACTAGCCTCGAGGTCTCACCTTGTTACCGTAAAACCATTCAAATGTAACCGCAACTTCTACTCTCAACTTCTTTGCTCGCACTTCCCGCCTGTGGAATTCCCT
The DNA here is from genome assembly GCA_037127315.1 of Ascarosepion bandense. Lineage (NCBI taxonomy): Eukaryota > Metazoa > Mollusca > Cephalopoda > Sepiida > Sepiidae > Ascarosepion > Ascarosepion bandense. Next base: position 3,764,186 of record JBBBDQ010000187.1, read on the forward strand.
TCCGTATACTTACTTCCTTGACAGCTACAATCTCCAAGAATTTAACTGCAAAGTCAATTGCCATCTCTTTTCTTGAATCCCTTCCTTTCCCTGAAAGACCTTTTATCATGTTCTTCTTCTTTTCCACTCTATTATCATGAAGGCCTCTTCACACCTGTAATCACATCCTTTTCTTACTCATTCTCTGACACCTTTGTAACTTGTTCCTCTTTCTCATCATTCACCTCTTATGCAATCCCCTGTGCACCAGTAGCAGTACTGCCTTGCTTGGGGTGAAATGATTACAAATATATAACCTCAGATGTTGAGTTTCTGGCAGAACTGTTCTCTCGGATTGCAAAGCTGGCGCTACATAATCGCTTCGCTGATTATTCACTCATAACGCTAGACTAGGATAAGCTGGATAACCAACCTCACTTGATAAGTTTTAAAGTATTTTTATCTAAGTTAAACTGAATTGGCGTAAGTAAACTCTTCACTCGAACAAGTAACTTAGATAATCAGCAGATTTCCCCACAATCGTTGCCTTTTATGATTGTTTCTATCGGTCTATTATCTATTATCATGATTGTCGTCATCATTAGAGGATCATCATCAGCAGTGTAACCATCTTAAAATACGTAATTACTAGCAGAGTTGCTTCGCTCGACCTCACCGTCGCATCATCAATCCATTTGCTTGCTACACCGTCGATTCGCCATTATTCAATTTCGTTTCCTCTCTGTTGGTTTCGAGCTTCTGTGCTCGGCTCAAAATAAAGGCAGGAAATAAAATAATTGAACGGACCAAAATAAAAAGAAAGACCAGAACGGAATACAATAAATGAAAAAAGAACGAATATATTATATAAAGACGATAAAAAAAACTACAAAGGGAGTGGGAATCTACGAGGAAAGAAAATCGAGGAAGAATGCGTCGAAAAAGAAGGAATTAAATCAAAGGATTGCAAGAAGCAGAAAAAAGAAAATAAGAATGAAGGAAAGATAACATAAAAAAGAAAGAACGAACGAACGATCGAAAGAAATAAATATGCTGAAAAGTCACACAAGTAAAATTGAGGATAGCGTAAAATAGAACATAAATTTTTAAAGGAAGGAAGCTGCGGAAAAGTCCTTTCTGAAGAAAGGAAGCAATTCAAGCAACTTTTAAAAAACATAAAATTGAGAAGCGAAAGTCTAAAAGAAAGAAAGAAAGAAAGAAAGAAAGGGAAATAGTAACTCAGAAAAAAGACAGAAGTAAGAGGAAATTTTAAAAAATATGAGTAAAAAACCGGAAAGAAATAAACAGAAATAAAAAACATATATTAAAATGAAAAGACCAAAATAAAAGAAGATACAAAACAAAAAAAATAAAATAAAATAAAATGAAAGAAAATAAAGTCGAGTAAAAAAAAGGAATATATATGAACTTTGAAAAGACGGTAAATTTCAAAGGCTGGAAGAGTTCAAGAAAGGCTCACAAAATGGTATAGGCAATTTAATTGAGTTAAAAAATACACAAAAAATTAGAATTTAAAAGAAAGAAAGAAAGAAAAAAGAAAGAAAGAAAGAAAGAAATTGAAGAAAGGTCATAGAAGGAACAATTAGAATAGAGATGAGTAGAATAGAATGTATTGAATGCGAACGAAATTTCAGAAAAAGCCTTAGAAAAATGAGGAGACAATTCAAGCAAATAAAAAAATAGTAAGCAAAGTTCAAAAGAAAGAAAGAAAAAATAGAATGAAAAAAAGAAAAGTGGCAAATGAGAAAGAAAGAAAGAAAGATAACAAAGAGGCAATTCAAGTAAATTTGAATAAAACATAAAAAAGAAGCGATATCTAAGAGAAAAAAACAATACAGAAAGAAATAGAAAAACAGAAAAAATGAGAAATGAAAAATGACAAAGAAAGAGGAAATAAAATCTCACAAAGAAAGACGAAAACAAAAAGGAAATTGAACGGATGGATTAAATATAAAGCCGAAAAGAAAGAAATAGAAGCAGAAATAGAAAAATATAAAGACAAAGAAAAAAAAGACAGAAAATAAAATAAAATAAAATTATAGATGAAATGAGCAAAGAAAATAGATTTCAGAGGAAGAAGAAGCAAAAATTATTCAAAAGAGAGGAAACAATTTAAAAGATTTTAAAAAATCCACAAAAATGAAAATTTGAATAAAGAAAGAAAACTTACTTAATTCCATCTCAAAGAAAAATTTAAAGAACAATATTGTGAATAAGAAGACAAAGAAAGAAAAACGGTTAGTAAAAGTTAATTTTACAAAGAAGGAAGGATATACGATAACCAAACTGGATAAAGAAAGAAAAAAGAAGTAGAAATAAAGAGAGTAATAATACAAGAGAAAGAAATAAAAAAAGAAAAAGAAAATCAGCTAGTGAAATAAAAAAAATAAAAAGCTGTTACTAAGATAAACAAAAAAATAAAATTAAACTATAAGATTAATGGAATTTCTTTCTTTCTCCACCTCAAATAGTTCGGCTGAAAAAATTGTGTGAATACACGCAGAAAAAATAAACAAACCAAGAAGAATATATTATTGAAGTATTGATAAAACAACAACAAATAAAATGAGAACGAAGCAAAACAAAAATCATGAATCCGTTGAGAGAAAATAGCAATGTACGGAGATTGTATTCAATCTTGCGTAAAACAAAATCTTCCCCTGAGATTGATGCTTCGTATTTTGGCGCGAGTTTGAATGGAGTTATCTTCAGGCTGACGACTGTGTTGCCTTTCTGACTGGGTATTTTGCGAGTAAAAACGTAAAAAGAAAAAAAGAAAAAGAAATGGTATCTTTATTTATTTTTTGTTCCTTTAAATCGTAACTACACCTATGTTTGGCGCTGCTGTTTGGAGTTATGCGATTATTTGCGGGTTTTCTTCTCAAACTAACGATGACAATAAATGTAAGAACAAGTGAATGTTATCAAAATTTACTACCTCGGGAACAGGGCGATCCAGTTTTCTCAATGTGGACAAGCCGGAAATTGTCCCGTTTTTATAGTTACGTCTTAATTCGTGGCAATAAATTATCGTTCATTTTTAAGAAATTCACGAAACAACATTCAGGTCGCAACAAGTCAAATAGAAAATAGACTCCGATTTTTACAACATAAATTGGACACTAAGAAACAATCTCCTCTGCTATTCTAAGAAGTCATGTTGAAGAAAATTGTTTGATTTTTTTTGTACCCTTGTATACTAGTGAGCCAGTCATAAACTGACTCATTTGATAGTTCACTAATATAAGGGTTAACTAATAAGAAGGCTTAAAATATTCAATGCGACGTGCATAAAGGCGACAATATTTTCCCGAGTATTGACGATATAATCAGATTCAGTAGAGTGTCTGACTCGTGAGTGTTAATCTTTGATGTTGTTTCATTGAGCAGATTACATAGTGCGCTGTATTCTATATTCATAAACTATGGTGGACATAGTCAAAAAAATTTCAAAGAAAAATCTACAATGATACTTGTGCTGACATGGCATTGCAGTTACAATCTTTTTCTACCCGCCATAATGTAACTTCCCTGTGCCTTTTCTATAAATACTTTCATCGTAATTGTTCTGACTATGGTTGGTGATATATTGTATAAATGAGAAGTAGTTAACACTACACAGAAAACCTGAGGTATTATGTCTCTTGTAAGAATTGCAAGAATTTACTCATTTGGTGTAAAGAAGTACTGTGACATCTTTAGGGCACCAATCGTGGCTAAATAATTTTAAGTTAAGACAGATGGAGTACCAGCTTTCTTCTTTTCTACTTTCGGCCTTGTCGTACATTTTGTATTATTCGAAATAAATATTACGTTCCTTTATTATAATTTTATTTTATTCCATCTCCCACTAGATAAATTGTACTTAAGGCGTCATAGAGACTAAGTGGCTGTAGTAAGAAAGAAAGTGAAAAGACAGTACTGAGCATAAACCTCAACTGAATGTATGGTCATCAACAAGAAGAGGAGACCAATATGCCAAATTTAATTTGGATAATTTTAAAAAAAGTAAAATAATTCAAATACCTGGGAAGTGTTTTGACACAGGACAGAAAGTCCGACATAGAGATCCAAAGACGCATTGGCATGGCCAAAGACGCATTTCAGGAGCTAACCTGAGTACTGAAAGACAGGAAAATTTCATTAGAAACAAAGAAAAGAGTGCTGGATTGCTATGTGATATCTGTCCTTCTGTATGCAAGTGAATGCTAGACGATCTCATCAAAGATGAAGGAGAGGACTTGAGGCAGCAGAAATGTGGTTTTACAGAAGGATGCTGAGAATTTCAACGAAGAAGCATGTGTGAAATGATGAGATGTTGGAATGGATGCAAACGAGAAGAAAACTGATACTAAATATCAGGAAGGGACAAATGAGGTTCCTGGGACAGGTAATGAGGAAGGAGGGACTGGAGAACTTGATACTCACAGTTCGGATAAATGGAAGAAGAGACAGGGGAAAGCAGCACAAGACATACTTGTTAGGTCTGAGCAAATGGTTAAGGAGTGGGGCTTAGAAAAGATACCCAGATAAAAATTATTGAGAGCGACAAGAGAGAGAGCCAAGTGGAAGTCCATGATCGCCTACATCCTAAATGGACACGTCACATGAGGAAGAAAAAGTAAGAATGTTAAGTAAGAATGTGTTATTTTGGTGTAAGATATATTGTCGTATGTTTGGGTCAGGGATTGTGAGTAGCTAAGTTTAAGATAAGACAGATTGAAGACTACCCTTCCCATCGACCTCATTTTTGTATTTTATAAAATAAATTTTATTTTCCTCTATGATATCCAGTGTAGTGCAGTTCTAGATTCTCAACAAGGTAATTTTACAGTTGAAATGACTAGATGTAACCGTAAGTTCTATGCTAATAGTTTCTTCTATCGCACTTCTCGCTTGTGGAACTCTTTTAAGGTTTCTAGATTCCTAATTAATTTTGATCTTTAAAAAAATTGAACGTAATGCCAATCATTATCTTCTGTTAGAATTCTTGTGTATTATTATTTCTGCTTAATATTGTTAGTTTTTGTTTTTCTCACATTTTTTCTAACACGCAGCGAACCTTTTTATCTTAATAGCTTAATTGTATTTATTTATTTATTATATTTTTCTTTCGGTGAAATGATTAAAAATGATTTATATAATGAAGAAATGAAACAAAATACAATCGATTAGTTTCTGAAAAATTGAAAAAGAAAACCGAAAATGTCAATCGACTAATGCCATTTTCCTTTTGGTCTAATGGCTCCTCTATGCTATCGCCAATATTGCTTGCTTAGCCGCTAAATATTGCAACACTTGCAAAGATATCAACAAGTCATTTGCCATACGTGATACACACTTATGTGATCGTGTCTCGTAAGAGAGAATAATTCCATGAATTAGGTTGACATTACTTTATGCTTTAGATTCGTTTTCAACCAAGGCTATAGAACCCAATCTGTCCTGCTATTTAAGCCATGGTGTGAGGAGAAAGCAATGGATTAATACCTTTCCCAAGGATATTTGCGCGTAAGTGAATGCAACGAATTCAACTAAAATTCGAACTCGCTTCTTCGATCTCTCGTTACACTTCACCACAACGTACATCCTGTAAAAATATATAAGTATATAAGGTAAGCAAATTTAATGATGAAATATGTTCGAAAAAAATATTCGCAACTAACTACACACAAGTAATTTAAAAGCTTCAAAGATTTTTCATCCTCATGAATTCATCAATTGATATGTAAGGCATATGTTTGCGTACTAAAATGAAACATGTTAGACTGTACACATAAAAACGCCTGAATATCAGTTATTTTAAAAGAGGTGTCGCGAAGATTATTTGAATCCAAACGTACTACTAGATTGACATTAATTATGACTTATCAACCAACCCTCTGAAGATGATCTTGGATAAGATTGAAAGTACAGGGAGGAAAATCTAAAGAAAATAGATACGACGCCTTTCTAGATGTTTTAATAACCATCAAGTTGAATGTGCTGTACATTTTAATTTTCACTGCCGTTGAAAGTCCGCATGAGATGCGTTTTTTTTGTTTTTGATGAATGATCATCTCAAGGATGAAAGAGAGACTTGAAGCAACAGAAACACAGATCTGCAGAAAAATGCTGAGGATACCGTGAATCGAACATTTGAACAACGACAAGGTTTTTAAAATAATGCAAACGAAATGGAAACTTATACTTTAGCATCAGTAAAATTTGAGCTGAAGTTTCTGGGACACGCAACAAAGAAAGATGTTTTGGAGATTTTAATATTTACAGCACGGATAAAGAGAAAGGAAGACGTGAAGGGCAACACGAGGCATACTTGATGGTTTTGAGGAAGTTGGTGTCAGAATAGGTTTAGGACAGATTACAAAGTGAAAAATGTTGAAGGCAACAAAAAATAAAGGCGACTGGAATTTCATGATCGCCAAAAACTTGAAAGGACGCGCCACATAAAAAAAAGAATTGCCAGTGCGCCTTTTTCGGGGAAGTTTCATTTTCACTTCCACTCACAAGATTCATTTGCTCGGAGTAAGTTTTATCATTGTTCTGTCAGAAACGTTTGTATACAGTTGTGAGTTTTAAGCATTTCTGAATAAATTTGACAACATTCATGACATGCATATGAATGTCTGTTGAAAAACGTAACTCGAGGTCTCGAATTGATGATTTGGTTTTGCATGATGTTGGAACTTTAGGCCAAACTACTTCTAGTACAATCTATTCTATGTTCACTTGCTTTATCTTCTATATTAATGTTATATCACATTTATATATACACACACACACACATATATATATATATATATATATATAGATATAGATATAGATATATATATGTGTGTGTGTGTGTGTGTGTGTGTGTGGTGTGTGTGTGTGTGTGTACGCTCGTATATCAATCTAAATGTATTTGCCTTGGAATTGTTCAATAAAATAAAAGTCTAATCTAAATCTTTCACTTTAGTAGAATTAAAAATAAAATAATAAATTACTCTTAAGTCTTAAGTTTTTATTTTTTATTTTCGACGAAATCAAAGTGTTTGATGAATTGGAATTAAATAAAAGAAAGTTCTGTAAACGTTCGTTTAAATGCGCAACAAGCAGAGAAGAGGACAAAAAAAAAGTCCAGATAAAAAAATTAGACGCGAAAGTGAAAGTAGAAATCCAAAACCGAAAGTGAAACTAGAAATAAATTACGTGATTTCATCAAGAGGTTGTGTAGATAAATGTGATGTGTTGCAAACGACGACGCGATGGCTTTCTAATTGGCTAATTTTAAATTTTTCACAAGTATAAACCCAAGAGTACAGTCATATTCACAAATACACACCTTTGTCTTTCTAGGAAATGGTGCTAGCTAAGTGTTTTAAAATTAATTGCTTTGTCGTAAAAGTAGAAATGTTTTTACAATAAGCATGTGGTTAATCTGTATCGTTTGGGATCATGAAATTTTAGTACAGTTTCTCAATATCAGGAAATATAATTGAGTATATGTATATGAGGTTTAACAATTTAATCCCTGAAATAAAACTATGAAAGTAAAGTTGCCTTATCTGTTCAATATTGTGATTTTCAAATAATATCATGTGAAGATGGAAAATGTTTACTAGAATATCATTCAGCAATGTAATTACATATTGCTGGATGTTAAAAATGTCAGCAAATCTTCGTCTTTTAATCACAGTGTATTAACTGTGATTAATAAGGTAATGTCCATATTTAATTAATCTTTGACCTGGATTCACAGTCTCCTAGTCATATTGTAAAATCCACGTTTCAGTTCAAAGTTTCGATTATTATTCTTTGAAAACATTTTCGCTGACCGTTTCAGCATATTCAAATAAACAAGTGATATTAAAACAGAATGAAACTGCATAAATTGAAGAGAGTCTATGCAGCCCCCAGATTGCATTTCCTTTGTAATGAACCGAATGTCAAGGAGGGGGAATATATGGACAGATTTAAAACTGATCAAATGGAAAATATGAGAAAGGAAACCTGACGTAGGACGCATGAAGACAATCGAAAGTAATCTCAGCAATGAACATTCCGAAGAAAACTTGACAAAAACGTAATGGTCGACAATGAAAAATAAAGACATGAGAAATAGGAGAAATAAATCAAGCTAAGGTAGGGCGCAGAACAAACGAAATTATGAGCATAAGCAGCGAATGATGAATGGCTCAACAGAAATTGATGTAATTTTGTATATTGCACTAGCAGTATAGCCCGTCGTTGCTCGGGTGTAATGAAAGCTTTAAAACTAATCCATGGTCCTGGAGCTCAGACTCTTTGGATGTTGACGCGAACGACTAAAAAGCAATAGTTGTTTCCAGTTAAAGCGAAACCATAAACTGAAAGATGAATGGATGTAAGTCAAATTTTGATTTCCTGGTATCGATATCAAATAAGATTTTTCGTCGTAAACTGAATTTTGAAGGCTAAGTAAGTCCTCTGAGTAAATGGTATCATGGCTGAGACTAAGAACTAGAATTAAACTTACATAGAACCAAACCCGAAGCAAAAACTAAAAAAGGGCTGAAAAAATACAGACAGAGAGGCAGATAAACAGACACACACACAAACATCATGTCTTATATATATATATATATATATATATATATATATATATATATATATATATATATATAGAATCGATTTTCTGCACTATTGTAAGAACTGCAACCTTGAAGCTTCTGAATATTGTCTCTTATGTCTTTGTCTACGAGTGTGTCAAATTTGACTAAAATCGGACCAGTCCTTCTATAACCCGATTTTTTCGATTATCGATTTTCGATATTGATCCAGGGTACCTCGACACAAAACCTAGCTAAGAACACTAGCAGGCGCTTATAGTACAACTATGTAAATTATGAAGAAAATCGGTTCAGCCGTTTCGGAGTCTATAGGTAACGGTCACACACATACACACAGACAAACACACAGATACACCCATACAGACAAAGTTTCATTTATATATAAGTTTAGATAATAAGCTATTAGGCGAATGCCGGACAGTAGCATGTTTTTATATTGCTGAATTCGAGTTGCTGATAATACTAAACGGCATGCTTGGAAAAATAACACATCAGATATGTTTAAATGATTTTCCATCCAAAAATAAAAAGATCTCAATAAAAAGCTGGCAATTGAAAATTGGAAACAATATGAAAGACTTTGTGTTTTTGGGAGTCAACTGACGACATTAATCACAGTTAATCTAAAATAAAAAATTGATTATAACCATTTTAGTGGATTACTGGTAGTTAATAATTGGAGATTCCAACTTTTGGTTTCGGCTAAATCAACGGCAAGAAAGAGTCACACTTTATCTATCGTGTTGTTTCACTCATACGAAGATGTGTGTTGGGTTGATATTTCTTTCTCTTACCTAATTATTATGCAATGCACTTGGACAGTCATGCAACATGCAGTTAAAACTTTTATTTAATTTTTGTTGAGTTCTTGGTAATGGCTAAATGTATAGCCGAAAACGCTTGGACATAAAAAATATTAGAGCAATTTAACTTATGTCAAGAATAGAAGAAAATTGTAAGAACTAAAGAAAAAATTAAATAATAAATCGTCGCACCGTGTATAAATTTGTATATAAACACACATACATACCCAAATATATATATATATATATATATATATATATATTGATGCATGTTTCATTAAATAATATAAACAAGTTTTGTCTATTTATTTTTTGTAAATTTTATCATATCTCCTGACAAGCTTAACAGCAATAATGGTACATAAGCTTTAGGCCTACATAAGCCATTTTCAAAGATGTCAATTACATTATAGTATAACAATTCACGGACGAAGAATAATGACAGTATCTTTTTGTTCATATGGAAGATTTCTAATCAACGACAATTTCGTGCATACAAGACGTTGGAAGCGAATTTATCATACGAGCTCATGACATCACACATGTCATTAGTGTTTGTCCGTGAAGTTTTATAATTGTTATGTAAGCCGAAAGCTTAGATTGAATTATAAAAAATAATGTATAAATATTGTGATTTTCTTTCTTCATTTAATGATAATGCTATTAAGCTTATGAAACAATATGAAAAAAATTACATAAAATAAATACAGAAAATGTGTCTATATTAATTAATGAAACATTCATCAATGAAAAATGGTGCTTAAATGCACACATACACACAATATATATATATATATATATATATATATATATTATTTTGTCAAATATCTGTCCCAACGGTAGGTACTATTAAGACCGCCTACATATATTTGAAAAATCCAACACAGATTTCATTAAATGTTAATAGACATTTCGAAATTCACGATGAACTCCTAAATAGAACGCATATTATACACTTGTGCTTATTTTTATAACAACGCTTATGCCGATTTTTTTATTCTTGGTTCTTTAATAAACACTATGAATAAGAAATAAAGATTCGATTTCCAACATTGTCTCTACGCCATCTTCTATATTTAGAGATCATGCTATGCAAAAACGATACGTCGTGCGTGATGAAAAGAAAATTTAAAAAATTGTAGAAATAAACAATTACAATTAATAATTAGATTTCTTAATCGCAGATGCAGAGTAAAAGTATTTCAGGCAAATCAGAGAAACTTTGTCGAGTCTATTAAAATTTTTACCAACAAATCCAATTTATAAATCAATTTCACAGACAAATTAATTTTGAAAAGAACAGATTGTTTGAATTTTTAAAATAATTTCAGCCCAAGTAAGATGATACTGTTTTTGATGTGAAAGGGTTCTTCTTCTTCTTCTTCTTCTTCTTCTTCTTCTTCTTCTATGTGTCCTATACTTGCGATCATGGCTTCCCACATCTCCATATCCCTGGTGGATCTTAGCACGCTTTCTCCTGTTACAGCACGCAACACTCGTTCCGTCTATCATCCCGATCAGGCCCTTCAAATATGTTGTTAACTGCTTTCCTCTGTCTCTTTTCCCTCTATCTGGCCTTTTAGTATCAGGTTCTGTAAGCCCTCGTTTCTCATTGCATGTCCCAGGAACTTCAGCTGTCTCTTTCTGGTGCTCAGTATTCATTTCCTTTTTGTTTCAACTCTTTCCAAAACCTCATCATTGCTCAAATGTTCGGTTCATGATTTTCGCAGCATCCTTCTGTAGAAACACATTTCATTTGCTTCAAGATTTTCCTTAATCTTTGATGCTATTGTCCAGCATTCACTGCAAAATTGAAGAACTGACATTCAATACTCTTTCCTTTGTTTCTAACGAAATTTTCCTGTTTCTTTATACTTTACTCTACTTCTGAGATGCTTACTTTGCCATGCCAATTCTCCTTTGGTTCTCTATGTCACTCTTTCCTTTTTCTGTTAGAACACTTCCTAGGTATTTAATTTTTTGTACCTGCTTGGTGTTAGTATCCCCCACCTTGATTTGGCATTGTAGACTGCCTCCTTTTGCTGATGACCATGCATCAGGTGTTTTGCAGTTTATTTGTAGGCTCTCTTTAGCTACCTTCTGTAGGAGGTCTTGTAGTTTCCTTTCCGTGCCTGCTATCAGCAGTGTATCATCTGCGTACCTCATGTTTTGTTAAATTCTAGCCTCCTATGACGAATTCTGGCATAACATCTAGGGTCCTCAGAATAGTCTCACTGTACAAGATGAATAGATCCGGTGAAAAGACATCATTTCTATCTTTGTATATACGCTGAATTCTGTCTGTATGCGTGCGTTTTGCTGTCAGTAGAGATCCTTGCTTACTTACGAGTCTTTCCCAAATATGTCGAGGCTGCGTATTTTGTGAATGCCTTTGTGGCGTACTTTGCCTTTGTAAAATCGATAAAATATAGGTACAAGCCCTTCTTCATTTGTATTGCCCTTTCAGAGAACATCCTGAATCATAAATATAGCTTTCCTTGTTCCAGTGTCTTTGACGCACCCGCACTATTCTTGTCCTATCTCTGGCCTGATTCTGCTTCTCGTTGAATTGATCAGGATTCGGACGATCGGTTTTGTAATATGGCTCATCAAACTGTTTGTTCTGTGGAGTTCGCACACGTTTGTACCTGGCTTCTTAGCCAGGGCTATGAAAATCAACTTTCTGAAGTCATCTGGTATTGCACCACTATTATAAATTTAATTTATTATTTCTGTAATCTTTCTATGCCGAATTCGTCCAGAGCTATCAGCAGCTCTATTACAATGCCGTCTAGACCAGCTGCTTTGATTCAATTCAGTTTGGCCATTGCAGCTTTCATTTCGGACTTTAATATTTCCGGTCCGTCTCTACCTTTGTGTATTAACGGTTGCTCTCACTTGTCATGGAAAAGATTATTTTTATATTCTTCCCATCGCTGACGTATTTCTTCTTTCTCAAATATGATTGTTTGTTCCTAGGATTTTATACATCCTGTTGAGGAGCAGGTTTTTTGTCCTGTCAGTTCTTTTAATTCTTTATGCATGTCTGCTTTATTGTTCCAGCTCAGTCTCTCTACTTATGCACATTTGTCATTGAGCCAGTCCTCTTTAGCCTGCCTGCATTTTCTCCTTATTTCTTTGTGTTGTTTCATGTACTCAATTCCATGTCGTGAGAAGTTACAATGAGAGAAAAAAAACTGGATACAGTCGTATTGAAAAAGATGAACCGGATTCAAGAAGATGATATTGCATTTAATTTTTTGCAGATTGTAGCTATCAGAGAAGCAATTAAACGGAAGGGAATATCACAGGTGAGAAGTTTGAAAAAATTGTTAATGTATAAGTATAAAAACTCGTCATAGCAATTGCCATCGAAATATTTGTAGAAAGAAGTGAAAAAGTGACTGGTGTCTATATGCTAAGTTATTACCGCTCGCATTACAGATTCCTCTTTTTTATTTTCGAGAACTTCGAGATATATAGCAAGAGCTACGACCAGATTTGGCAACAGAATTCAATGCACGGACGAATGATAGGTTTATAAATGCGCAAGATTGATTCTGATGAGAAAATCTTTTTGGTCTGATATAGACACCCAAACTTCCTAGCAGGAGATGCAGAAGATGTAATCGTTCTACATCAGATCGGTTGAAAAAGTGAGACGAATCAGGCGCAATCTGATGCGCTTCGAAAACACTTACATCGACCATGCTGACGGTCGATATATATATATATATATATATATATATATATATATATATATAATGAATATTGTTTAAATTCTGATTAGATTGTTATGGTATTGAGTGGGTGCCTGTTCTGTAAATTCTCCAAAACATGAAGATTTTTTTTTTATTTTTCAACATATATGTTTTCGTGTGTATTGTCTATTTTTAGAATTTCTAGAATATTAACCATTCAAAAATATTCTCTCTTCAAATTCTTCATATTTAAGATACATAGACGAATCATCATTAATATATCTACAAAACACTAATTTAATGGATCTTCTCTCCAAACTTATCAACGTTGAACCTACAATGGGCTTTATTTTTGAAACTGAAACCAAGTACACTCTTCCATTCTTAGACTTCATATTACATAGAAATAATAACGAACTCAATTTTTTACGTTTACAGAAAGGCTACAAACAAAAATATTCTGAACATTTTCGACTCAAACCACTCTTCTAAAATTAAATCTGGAATTATTATAGGTTTCTATCTAAGAGCTTTAAGAATCTGCAGTTCGCAATATTTACTTATAAATGAAACATACGTAAAAAACACATTCCATCCACAACGCAAGCAGAAATGCATACAAAATATACAACCGAAACAAAAATATTAACATAATCCACAATAATAATTTACATGAAAATAGATGCATAATACAACCAACCATTATCCAGAACAAACCTATCCCATCTAAATAATGTTAAAATAGTTATAAACACTTCCAAGGCATGGAGTACTGCTGCCATTTATGGTCAGGTGCCCCTGCCATTCTCCTCAGTGTTCCTGACAAGCTCCAAAGGAGAGTCTATAATGTGATAGGTACTGATCTGGCGACTCGACTGTAGCCACTTCCCCATCGTCGAAATGTGGCCTCCCTTTGTCTGTTCTATAAATACTTTCATGGTTTCTGCTCGGACGAGCTTAAGTAACTGATGCCTCCTCAACAGGTGTTTACTCGTGCAACCAGACTGGCAACTGGGTCCCACCCATTCACAGTCAGGTTAGCCAAATGCTGAGGACAATTCTACTCCTGCAGCTTCTTCTCTCGCAATTTCCGCCTGTGGAACTCACTCTCGTATTCCTGCTTTCCTGACGGCTACAACCTCCAGAAATTTAAATGCAAAGTCAATACTCATCTACTAACCACTGAACTCTAGCTCTCTCCACACCCCTGTATAACCTTCCCTTTCTCTCCACCTATGTATCTGTCATCGCACCTGCTTTCTATTGTTCCTTTCTAACTAGTTTGTACTCCTCACTCTTTTCTAATTAATCTTTTTACATTTATGTAACCCCCTGCACATCAGTGGCGTTTCCGCCTTGCTCGGGGTGAAATGATTAAAAAAAAAAATTTAGAACCTCAAACACTGATAACAATATTTCTAGGGCAGGCATTTATAAAATAATTTGTCAAAATCGTTCCTCCCAATATATTGAGAAAACAAGTAGAAATTTAAGAAACGCATTTATGTGCAGAAAAGAAACCTCACAAATAAAACCTTAGCTAATGCACTAGTCATACATAGAAGTTTGGATTTTAAAAATGCTACACTCATAATAAAAGAAGATAACTCACTTAGAAGGAAAATCTTCGAAAATGCCGCCATTGAATATTACCCAAATATTAATCTAGCTTTTCCCAATTTCACCTTTCTTATTAGAATTAATACTTTCTCAAACAGACATACACAATAGTACCAAGAAATCAAAAGGAAATGGTTGAATCCGTCAACACAGCAATAAAAACAATATCTCCACACGAGACAGTAATTGACGTAATTCCAGTTAACAGTATGAAAATAGCGTTCTCTAAATTCTTGCGGTTGCTAAGGACATTTTGTTTTTGTTATTACTAGTTACTTTTTGTTATTAATATTTAAATGTTGTTTAAATGTAGGGTCAATAGACACCTCCTATCACACTAACTCCCAACTATTCTCACAACACTCTCATCTGCCCAACCCTCATTCTCGGTATCCTCACCCGCCTATCACCCACCCTCTGTTATTTCCTATATTTAATCAGCCTTTCTCCACTCTACGTAGCCCCCTGCACAGTAGTGGCAGTGACATGCCTTGCTCGGGGTGAAACGCTTATAAAAAAATAAAAAATAAAAATATTGTAATGTTATATTGTAATATTATATTGTAATGTTATACATTTTGTTTTTGTTATTACTAGTTACTTTTTGTTATTAATATTATATTGTAATGTTATATTGTAATATTATATTGTAATGTTATACATTTTGTTTTTGTTATTACTAGTTACTTTTTTTAATAACTTAATTTCGTTTTTAATTGTTGTATTTTACATTTATAAATATTTTCTTTTTCGCAGGTTAACTCTGAGAAATGTTTCATATATATATATATATATATATATATATATATATATATATATGAAGAATTATGGATGATGTATATATATATATATATATATACATCATCCATAATTCTTGTACAGATATTTCACAGCACCCTCTCTATTATAATGAGGACTGTTGTGTTGTTATATACACAACAGTCTCTCTCTCTCTACACAGTTGTGTACATATATAGAGAGAGAGATAGAGAGAAAGAGAGAGATACAGAGACAGACAGACAGACAGACGGACAGACAGAGAGAGATACAGAGGAGAAGAAAAAGTGCGAGAAGCCGTGAACGTTTTGTTTAAAGTGTAAATTTATTGTTGCTATTATTATAATTATTACTTGCTTTTTGTATGATATATTAAGTGTCCATAATGGTATTTGTGTCGCCACACGTGTTTCGAATCTAAATTTGACTCTCTTCAGGCCAATAAACTTGTGACTTCACATGTCAAGATCTGTTTGCTTTTCTTAAAATTCAAATGCCTGTGTGCGAGTTTGTTTGTTTTTTTTTTCACACTCGCACGTTAAATTTCCTCTGTCGCCTTCGATTGACTTCAAAAAATTTTGTCACTGATTTGCAAAATGTAATTATAATATATATATATATATTAGTTAATTCATGGTAAACATTTTAGTTTAGTTCATTCACAATACCGTAAGCATTATCTTTTAATATTTTTTTTTATATCAGCAGATTTTTATCTTTGATAGTCTCTAATAACTTTAAAACAGAAAAGTTATTTTCTTTGTTATTTCAGGGAAAACAGAATTTATATTTTAAATAATTTTAGAAATACAAGACCAAATTGACGTATAAATGCTCTAGTTTAATTTAAACGCAAACACTCGATTAATATTAACACAGAACAGAGGAGATAACATGTCAAGAAAACAGCTCTCAAATATTTTGCCGTTATTTTTAACGGCAGGGATACACACGAATATACATAAGCATTACACTACGGAGATTTCATTAATGAAATCTCTCTCTTAAACTAAGAGCTCACACTTACACATAAACATACACCCTCATACACACGCACATATACACACTTATATTTGTGTGTGTAGATTTGTGTACACGCAGTATATTTAGAGGATTTTCTCTCCTTATACAGTATCCTAATATTATCAAACCAAGTATCTTTCTCCGAGCGAAACTGTCACTTAATAAGTGACGTAAACTGAGCGAATCAAAGCCAAGATCAGAAGCGAATCAGGATCAAGCGACACTGAGAGGAGCGACTCTCCCTTTTGCAAAGACCTTTTGCTCTCCTCACTTTGCTGCAAATCCACTTAACCCTCCCAATTAGATTCTTGAGCCGCCTTCATGTCGAGATCATCAGCTTCGGACAGAATCACTTGAGGAATGGCTGCCAACTTTTGCGCATCGGTTCCATGTCAAGCATTATGTGACCCCCACTCTCTCCGTCCTTCCCTTCACATCGCAAAGCTTTTCATTGCCACTCTTTTTCTCTACAATTACAAACGTCAATTCGAGCCGACAGATGAAATAAAAATAAAGAGAGTCACTCTTTTCGAGTGTTATTCAGTTTTTGAGTGGATTATCCACGAGGCACCATTTTGCTAACCGACTGCATCTTCCGAGAACGGTCACACATCTTTGCTGGACAAAACACTAAACGATTTTATATAGATTCAACTTATCCCTCACCTCAGCTTATACATACAAAAACAGTTGATAAGGCATTTGTAAATTCCTGTCCTTCGGAGAATCAGGATAGCATTTTTACATCACATGAGTAGAGTTTCTTGCTTTCAAAGGGCATTATAAATGTTTGCTGTGTGCTGTAAACGGCTGTTGAAAATTGATAGGGAAAGAAGCTATAATCATTTATCAAAAATAAGATATGAATGACTTTTTCAAGATCAATTACAGAATGGGTCTTGTATATTTCAAAAGAACGAACTTACATATTTTAAATGTTATACAATTCAGTATAAATCATCAAAATGTAATAAAAATAACGAGAAACCTAAAAGATATCAAGCATGAATTTCTGGTTGTTACTTATTTAATTCTAGTGAAATGTCTTCTGTTATAATGCGCAAACGGGCGATAAAATAGCCCACTTCTTCGTTGGTTGACGTTAATGTTCCCTTTTATATTTAAACATGTTCAATCCGTGATAAAGAACAATTTCCATATCATAAGTTACAATGATATTTCTATCATATATATATATATATATATATATATATATTAAAATTATGAAGATTTATATATATATATATATATATATTAAAATTATGAAGATGTATATATATATATATATATATATATATACATATATATCAAAATTATGAAGATATATATATATATATATATATATATATATTAACAGGGGCAGAAAAGAGTAATAGAAGCAGACATATTACAATCATTTCATACTAAAAAACAAAAATAATTCATAGCAAAATGAATAAGAAGAAAATCTATGTTAGAGTAAAAAAATAGATTCTCGCGTAAAATTATAGGATATAGTATTGACTAGTCTGTCACATTACATTTTATTGGTAACTTATAAAATTAGAAAATACTCTCAAAAGTGATTCGAAATAAGTAAACACGCTATATTTTGTAATTCTCTCTCTCTCTAGCAGTTTTGCCCTCTTTCTCTCTCCCTCTCTCTCTCTCTTTATATATATATATATATATATATATATATATATATATATATGTATATTTGATTTTCTAAGCGCCGCTTAGATGTGGCACAGGGTCGAAAGTAAGGGATACCCAGTGAGCATCGAACTCACTACTCAGTTGTAATAGGTTCTAGCAAGACAAGCTTGCTAACCATTACACCACGCCGAGGTGGCCCATTCTCAATATATATGTGCGTATGTGTAGTGTGTGTATATGCGTATATGTGTGTATGTGTGTGTGTGAGCGCGCGCGTGCGTGCGTGCGTGTGTGTGTGTGTGTGTGTGTGTGTGTACATGAATAAAACAATATGTTCAAATATATATAAATAAAAGAAAAACTATATGTATGTTTGGGGTAATCATCAGCTGTACCTAATTATTTTCGTAAATAGTCCTTTTTGACTTAGTTGCTAATTATAAGCTGGGAAATAAGGTATGCGTATTCTTTATTGCCTATCGACATTATAAAGCAGTTCATTCATTTTTATTTTTACGCATACTTAATTTGTCTCTTCTTCGTATTTTACATGCTGCAATACTTTCCTCTTTTTACCCATGAATTAGATATTCTAAGCTAAGCTTGTTTGTTTTTGTTGTTGTTTCTGTTTGCTGACATAACATAGAAATTTTATACTGAATAAATTGTGAGACCTGATGCCACGAAAATAGGTTTATTGTGTTGTGCTAAACAATTATTCTCACCAGAATATATCTGGTATATTTATAAATCATATTCGCTCATCCTTTGAATATTGCTGCCACAAAGAAAAGAAGCAGCAATATTAATGGACCTAACCTAGTATCTCGGTTTTAGTGAATTTCCCAGCACCGTAATATAACTTCCTTGCTGTTCTCTTGTTCTGATGAACATTCCGCTATGGTACCCAAACCTTATGAATTTAATCGCAGTATACAATTGGTAAGATGGTCTCATAAAGTCAATATGTAATAGGTTAGATGCAATTGTAAGTTCTATGCTAACAGTTTCTTCTCACGCACTTCTCGCACTTCTCGAAACTCAATCCCGGCTCCTTGTTTTCTAGACAACGTTGATCTTCAAAAATGTAAATTCAATGCCAATTTTTATCTATTGTTTTCATGATTCGTTTCGATTTATTGTTCTCGCGTCTTAATATGTCATTTTCGGGAAATATACGATCGTGGATGTAAAAGAATTTATTTGTTATCTGTGAATTGCTATGCTACCTTGGAAAATATAACGGACCTATTTCTCACTGGTATATCCACGGTTTTTAAATTTGGTTTTTCTTCTCTTAGATTTGTTTACGCCAAATGCTATACAACTTAGTCTACCCTGCTATTTAAAACCATACAATGGTTAGGAAGGGAAGAGTTGCATCTAGGACTTTTCATAATAGCATTTGTTCTAATATGAATGGAAATATGTTAGCTCGAAATTTGAACTCGGTTTCTTCGAAACGATATCCCTTACACTACCCACACACAGACACACACACTTAAAGCGATACAAAGTTATAGCTTAATCCAGTTAAAACCCTTTAACTTACATTAAGATACATACAGTTGTCGAAAAGCGAATATGGCGGTGAAATCTACAAAACGCAATACAGAAATATCCGTTAGTTTATATTTCTGAGATGAGGTAGTATTTACAGTATTTACATTATTCGGACTATTGTCCTCATCTTTGTTGCCGTTTATACGGACACATGGCCCAGTGGATATGGATGTTGGTTAGTTCCTGTGACTTGACTCAAAGAGCTGTGAGTTCAATACAGGGCTACAGCAGTGGTGAACAAGTAACTTACAGGGTTAGAGGGTGATAACATATGGCTACCGGAAGAGGTTCTAGACAAAGAATTAGAATAATATACCCCAGTGATTGTAATAATGACCTTTTCAAGCGACACAGACATAAAAACACACATTTAGACACACAATGTTCCGATATAAACCTACAAAAATAAGATGAAATGAAAACACATCGAAAATGAGCAATAAAGCCCTCAGTTTCAGGTTGCTAAATGATTTTCTTCCAAACAGAGGGCTGCATTTTGCAGTATATACAGTGTTTTTTTCTATTCTTATGCTCAAAATGAACTTCTGCGGTCCATTGAGATGGTAAGGCTTGTATTCTTCTTCTTCTTCTTCTTCTTCTTCTTCTTCTTCTTCTTCTATGTGCCATGTTCTTTCATGACGTAGGCGATTATGGCTTTCGACATCCCTCTGTCTCTGGTGGCTCTTAGCACGCTTTCTCTTGTTGCAACATGCCACACTCGTTCCGTCATCCACCTGATCATGTACTTCAAATATGTTATCCGTTGCTTTCCCCTGTCTCTTTTTCCCTCTATCTGACCTGTTAGTAACAGGTTCTCCAAACCCTCCTTCCTTATTACATGTTCCAGGAACTTTAGTTGTCTATTCCTGATGCTCAGTATTAATTTCCTTTTCGTCTCCATCCATTCAAAAACCTCGTGATTACTCACATGCTCAGACCATGATATCCTCAGCATCCTTCTGTAGAACCACATTTCAGCTGCTTTAAGTTTTTCCTTCATCTTCGAAGATATTGTCCAACATTTTCTGCCATATTGAATAACCGACATCACGTAGCAAAATAGTACTCTTCTCTTTGTTTCTAGTGAAATTGAACTGTTTTTAATACTTTACTCAACTTCCGGAATGCTTCTTTCGCCATGCCAATTCGTCTTAAGATGTCTGTTTCACACTTTCCGTCTTCTGTTAGAACAATTCCTAGGTATTTAAATTCCTGTACCTGCTTGATTTAAGAGTCCCTCACTTGTAATTGGCATTTTGGGCTTCCCTTTTGCTGATAACCAAGCATTCGGTTTTTTTGCAGTTAATTTATAGTTTTTTTTCCTGTCACTCTCTTCAGCTACATTCTGTCGGAGGTCTTGTAGTTTTCTTTCTGTGTCTAAGCTTGGAATAATCAATATACTCTGGAGCAGCATAGAAAAACATTCTGACTGAATTTTTCTTTTGTATCAGATTGTTGCTAAATTTCGTACCCGATTTTCATTGTGTGTGTGTGCCTGTGCGTGTGTGTGTGTGTGTGTGTGTGTGTGTGTGTGTGTGTTCTTAGGTATCGGAAAGAGTTTTCCTTTCTCATATTCTATATTAATCAACTAGTCAGTTCTAAACCATCCATCACTTTTTCAAATGTTAATGTTCTTTTTGGAATTATTATTTATCTATGACAAAATTAAAAGCAAGTCACGCATGCGTGATTGTACCGAACCCGACAATGACATAGTTGAGTTTTGGAAATGATTCAGAACGGAGAATATATAGCCTGGTTGCCTGTGAATATGACAGCTCGATAAGAATTGATTACAGGCAATTAACTGATGAGTGTCAGGTGAATACACTTCACAAGGAAAAAACATGGTTCACATTCATATACAAACACATAGGAACACACATACACAAGCGCACCCAAATTTAATACATACATATATATATATATATATATATATATATATATAGGATGCAATAAGTAAATTAAAGCCATTTCAATTATACCATTTGAGTGTTTTTAATTTTGTCGAAATAGGGTCAGTTTTTAACCATCTGTGAGAAAAGGAGAATCATGACGCAATTCACGCAATCCGAAATTTGGAAACGGCATTCTGTAACATGCCAAGAAAAGCAAGAGAATCAAGTAAAGCTCTGAAACTATTCCTGTGATCATATCATTCCTTAAATTTGACCACCTTACTCTCCAGACTGCAATCTCTTTGAATAGTATGTGTTAGTTGTGCATAGCTCTAAATTGTGCATTTTGATATATTTGTATTAATATTATATATATATATATATATATATTGTAATTTTGTTATTCCAATGGTTTATAAATGCATCATATCACTAGACAAAAATGTTCATGTTTCAGAACAATACAATCTTAAATCAGTATGAAAACTAATGTAACAATAATTATCCAAATAATAAAAATAACAATAGTACATATTCATTTAACTGTCGAAATCCTAACAATAGACCCAAAGAAAATTAGGTGTCTAACGATTTCTATTGTTTAACAATCTATCATATCATCAAAACACAACTAAGTCGAGGTGGTATTAGCATTTAACTTCCTTCAAAATTAACATAAACCAAATATCTCTTTGTACGTATGTTTGGCTGTTAAAAGATTCGAATAAAACTCCTAAAGTAAAAAGGAAAATTCTGAAAAAAAACAAGAATCTGTACCCTCTCCTCAGACCTCAAATTGAACCACTATATTCAATCCGTAGCTAAATCTACTGCTAAGAAGGTTGGGTCAATATGTCGATCCAGGATGTTTTTCCGCCTGAATCCATCCTGCATATATACAAGTCAACCATCCGTCCGTGCATGGAGGACTGCTGCCATTTATAGTCAGGCGCCCCTACCGTTCTCCTCAATGTTCTCGACAGCCTCCAAAGGAGAGTCTGTAATGTGACAGGTACTAATCTGGCGGCTCAACTGCAGCCACTTCTCCACCGTCGAAATGTGGCCTCCCTTTGTCTGTTCTATAAATACTTTCATGGCTTCTGCTCGGACGAACTTAAGTCACTGGTGCCTCTTCAACAGGTGTTTACTCGTGCAACCAGACTGGCAACTGGGTCCCACCCATTCACAGTCAGGTTAGCCAAATGCAGACGACAATTCTACTCCTGCAGCTTCTTCTCTCGCACTTCCCGCCTGTGGAAGCAAGGCAGAAATGCCACTGATGAGAACTCACTCCCATATTCTTGCTTTCCTGACGGCTACAACCTCCAGAAATTTAAATACAATGCCAATACTCATCTATTAACCACTAGACTCTAGCTCTCTCCCCACCCCCGTATACCCTTCCTTTTCTCTCCACCTATGTATCTGTCATCGCACCTGCATTCTCAGCTTTCTATTGCTCCTTTCTAACTAGTTTGTACTCCTCACTCTTTTCTAATTAATCTTTTTACAGTTATGTAGCCCCCCGCTACATAACTGCTCGGGGTGAAATGATTAAAAAAAAATCATTCTCTGATATTTGTCCTTTGAGTCTGAATAAAAAAGCTGCAGATTATAAAGTTCCCTAAAAATAAAGTGCTGCTGAATCATCGGGATGAATTAACGCTTTTATGTAAACATCGAAAATATTTTTTTCTAAAATTTAATTCATTACGGTTGTTCATTTATAAGTTATGCTCTAATATTAATTTTTTTACTAAAAAATAACCCACACAATACTTATTTGCTGTTGTTTTTTTCTTAACTCTAATATACCTTAGTATATCATATTTACTTAATTCGAATTCTAACCTAAACAATCCAGCCTCTTTAACTGATGAGTTAGTGCAAAATCAAATTAATAAAATAAACAAGCTACAAGCTTGCAAGCTCTTAAAAATTATTGTCTACCCATTTAAATTAAAATTAATAAGTGTCATATGTTGAAAAGTATTTATTTAGAAAATATAAGATAAAATCATGGTTATTTAGAATATTAAGGAGTGGTAGTTGGAGGAAGTTAAACAATATGCATGTAGGTGTGTCAATATTGCTTAATCAATATGAGAATTTGTTTGAACTATGGAGTTTAAAACTTGGGTCGCGAAAGGATACAAATTAGCAAATTAGTTTGTACCCTTCCGCCACCCAAATTTTCAACATAAGTCAGAAAATATTTTTAATTGTAGATTTGTTCTTGGTTGCAAATAATAATGGTTTTATGATACAAATATTACTAACTAACCCATAACCGGAGGAGAAGGTGTGGATTTGCGCGTAAGTTAATTATCAACGAAAATTCGAACTCGGATTCCCAATTACAAATTCCACTTACAAATAACACTTACACTTATAGCAACTGGTATCCCCAAGCTGTCACCCATCAAATTACTGACAAGGCTTGCCGTTGCTTAACTTCGGTGATTAAATCGATCAATCAATATTAAACTTCTCTTAGGTTATAGGCATTATGTGCAGGAAGGAGTCAATGGCTTTTGGCAGTGAGAGAAACTAGATGATTTAACACGCATTTTCAGCCTATCTTTTGCTTAAGCCAATTTTGTTACTCAGGCTCTCTATTTAGAGTAAATGTAATTCAGGCGAAAGGGGTTGTCTGTAGTCAGTTATCTATGAGTGAGTTGCTGACCAAATAAGAATAGTCAATCCATTTAAGATACTGTTCGGAAGTGCGAAAAATAGAATCAGTGAATTCAAGTTCCGGCTTAGACAATTTATAGAAGCAATACCCCCATGTCCCAGAAGTCACTCCAGTTAGACGGTTACAAAATGTCGTTGTGTGGACGTAGAAGAGAAAAAGTGAAATAACTCCAGATGATGAGTTTGTGTTTGAATTTTCTTTAACGGCATATCAACCGCGGTGGGTTATTAAATGCAAAAATGGTGGGGTTTTAAGTTATTTTTTTAATGTTCGGTTATAGTGAGAATGTTGATTTAGACAAATTTCAAAGAAAATTTTGTTTTTATTCTTTTTTATTTTAGAAAACTGAAATTTTTTTTCTACTTTTGTTTTCAAAAATGCTTTGCTGAGAATATGTGTTTCTTTCAAACATGTGTTATGGTAATAATTTTTATTCAAAAATGTATTGTTGGTAATATTTTTCCTTTAAAATTGTATATTTTTCATTAAAAATCTATTTATATATAAACATATTAGTTCTATAAAAGTGTATGTTTTCACTTTATTTATAGCAATATTTATTCCTTCAAATATGAATTATGACAATAATACTTTTCCCTCAAAACTGTATTGTTGGTAATATTTTTCCTTCAAAAATGTATATTTTTCTATAAAAGTCTATTCTTATACTTTCATAATGTGTTGACCCCTGTTTGGGGGGGTTACCTATTTGCCTATAGCTGGAACCCTAACAGGTGCTACCACTCCGGGTCAGGGTGGGCTGGGAACAACAGCAATTAAGAGATGGTTCCATGTTCCTGACAACCTCTCAATCAGAGACGTTGCTGCCGAATACAGTTACGGTCATACCCAGGCCATGCAGATTACAATAGTTAACGGTCGACCAAAGACTTTAAGAGGCTCAAATTGTAGGGTTTCAGAAAGCAACCTCTTCGGAATCTATAAAACAGGGACTCTTATCAAAGAACCTTTTCGAATGGAAATTATTTCTTACCAAGAGTATACAAAGGGAATGGGGATTGATCGCGCCAGTGTATATGGCAGGACTGTCTTTAGCTGCGATGGTCTGAATTGGGAACTCGTAATGTACCTCGTCGAAAAATGTTCCAGGGAAATAGAGATAGACACCAATCTTTAGTATAGGGATTGCTTGTTGGAGAATACAAGCTATTATAATCAAAATTGTGCATTTATTCGTACACACACACACACACACACACACACACCCATATATATATATATATATATATATATATATATATATATATATATATATCCCATGACATGCTCATGGGGAGAGAGATAATGTGTTGTATCTCTTCAGCATCATGGACTTCCACTGGCTCCTGCTATTATAATCAAAATTGTGCATTTATTCGTACACACACACACACACACACACACACACACACACACATATATATATATATATATATATATATATATATATATATATATATATATCCCATGACATGCTCATGGAGAGAGAGATAATGTGTTGTATCTCTTCAGGATCATGGACTTCCACTGGCTCCTGTCTCTTGTCGCTCTTAATATCATTCCTCTGATTATCTTTCTCAAACATCTGTCATCCATATGCTCAAATATGTTATGTGCTGTTTTCCCCTGTCTCTCTTTCTTTCTATTTTTCCTGTGAGTATTAGATTCCTCCAGCCTCTCTTTCCTCATTATGTGTCCAAGGAACCTTACTTGTCTCTTCATGATGCTAAGCATGAATCTCCTTATTCTTTGCATCCTCTCGAACATCTCGGCGTGGCTCCCGTGCTCGGTCCATGTTATCCTCAGCATTCTTCTGTCGAAGCACATTTCGGCTGCCTTGAGTCTCTTCTTCATCTTTGAAAAGATCGTCCGGCATTCTCTGCTATACAAAAAGACAAATATCTCATAGCAATCAAGCACTATTTTTACTGTTTTTTTTTTTGTTGTTGTTGTTTCCATTGAGATTTCCTGTCTATCAGTGCTTTGGTTAGTTTTTTAAATGCATCTTAGGCCATGCCAGTGTGTCATTGGATCTCAGTGTCGCACTTTCCATCTTCCAAGGTATTTAAATTTCTTTACTTGCTTTATTTTAGTTTTTCCGCCTTGTAGTTGGCATTTTGGTTGGTTGGTTGGCTGGTTGGTTGGTTTGGTTTGTTTGTTTGTTTTTATGGCAAATCAACCTCGGCGGGTCACTTATTGCCAACCAAATCTTACCTACTTATTGCTGGCAATATCTTTTTTTCTTTCAACAATTTATTGTTGTTTTTTTTTATAAGTTTTTGTGTCTAGTAATACATTATTCCCTTCGAGTATCAAGATTCATGTTTTTAAGGGCAGGGTCCCTAGGTCCCTAAGTTCCACCCTTGTTATTAAACCCATAACTAGAGGGAAAGGACGGATTAATACCTTTCTCAAGGGTACCAGTGCTTAAGTGAATGCAGGGTATTCAACTGGAATTCGAACTCGGCTCACCTATTTCTCTTTCCGAGGCGATGTCCACTGCACCACAATGCACATCCGTCACTATACGCTTGCAGCACCTGATATTCCCAAGCGGTCACCCATCTAAGTACTGACCAGGTTCAACGTTATTTAACTTCAGTGATCGAGCGAGAACCGGTGTATTCAACGTGATAGGCCGTATGCTCTGGTATTTTAGGTTCTTCTTCTTCAAGTTTATGCTCAATCTTTACTTCTCATTTTTTCTTGCTACTTTCTGTAAGAGGTCTTACATTTCTCTTCCGTGTCTGCTATTGTGTCATCTGGATATCTTATATTGTCGAGATTGTGGTCGCAAATGATGTATTCTGGAAAAGATTTTATTTCTCTCAGAATTGTTTCGCTGCATAAGTTGAATAGATCCGGTGAGAAAAAAACATCCTTGTTTTACGCCCCTTTTCTATTTTTGTAGACCTCCTAAATTCATTTCCTATCTGTACGCAAGTGGTTTGCTGCTAATATAGATACTTGAATATTTTCATATCTTTCACAAAAAAAGTCGGGGTTGCCGACCACCTCGAACAAGTTTTCGTGACGTATTTTGTGAAATGCCTTTGTGTAGTCTTTAAAACACACATGAAGTTTCTTATGCCTTTGTATTACTCCGTCAGATAACATAAATAACGCGTTCCTTGTTCCGGTATCTTAACCAAAGCAGCAGTTTGTCCTATTTCTGGGCCGCTTCTGCTGCACGATCTGTTCATCAGAAACCGGATAATGTGTTTTGTTATGCGGCACATTAAACTACTTGTTCGTGGATTTCACATTCTTGGGTATTCCTATGAAAATTTATCTGCTTAGGTCCTCTGGTATATCGCTACTGCCGTAGACTTCGTTTATTATTTTTATGATCCTGTCCACACCAAAACCGTCTAAGGAAGTCATCATCTTTATTAAAATCCCATAGGGTCCAGATGCTTTGTTTCTGTTCATTTTGGCCATTGCTGATTCCACTTCCGTTTTCAATATTTCTGGTCCGTCCGTATTTCTGTGTATTGCCGGTTGCTCTCTTTTGTCATGAAAGAGATTTCCAATATATTCGTCCTGTCACTGAAATATTTTTTCTAGCATGAATATTCCGTTCTTTGCTTTTATAAATCCTGTTGGTGAGACGGTCTTTTGTCCTGGTAGTTCCTTTATTTTCCTATGCATATCTTCTTTATTTGCCATATTTTATTTCGGCGCAGTTTTCTTTGAGCCATCTTCCTTTAGTTAGTCTTCCATTTTCTCCTTATTTCATTGTGTAGTTTCCTGTATTCTGTTTCATGTCTCGGCATTGTTTTCTGTCTCTTTTGCACCATGTCAAGAATCTCTTCAGTGATCTTTTCATTTTATTTTCGACGTGATTTTTCCTTTGTCATGATGTGATTGGATGATGTCACTAGAGCTTCAATTAGTGCGTCCCAGTTTGAGATTGCGTTTATAATTCGTATTTCTTTGTCTTGCTGTCCATCTACATTTCCTGCAGGTTTGGGTCATTCACGTGTCTGCTAGGCTGCAGTCTAAGGGATGCGTTAGATTTCTTTATTTTCGTAGTTTCATCTTTAGTTTGCCTTAAAGTGGCAGATTATTGCTTCCGTAGTCAGCACTTTGGTAAGTTTTGCAATGAAGGACTGCTTTCTTAAATCCCTTCTTGATAGTTATCTAATCAATTTAGTTCTTAGTTTCTTCTCCTACACTTCTTGTCGCCTTCCTTTTGGGGTTCTTGGAACCAGGGGTTGGCTATTAACTGGTCATTCCCTGTGTATCATTAGACCCACTTCCTCACCGCGGCTATTGCAGTGTCATAGTCAGAAATAGACAACCGTTTTACCTTCCCTCCCTTTGGCTAACTTTGGGCATCACATCTCTCATGGTAATGATTTAGACTTAATCTCCTTCACGCTGACAGGTTTTGTAAATTGATTGTGCAAGTCTTTGGATATACTTGGGGAGAGTAGCGCCGTCATTTCCCGTTGTCTTCGTCACTGTGTTTTATCAACACACCACATCTAGTTAAGTCGCCGTTGATTTCTCAAGAGGTTCTTACACACTAGATAGGTTTAATTTTGTCCCGCTGGGTTGCTCACTTCTCAGCGGACTCAAAACTATTAAGTCGGGGTAGATAAATGCCACATAATAAAAATACCTCTCTTTAGACGAGTCAGAATCGGAGTAAGTCCGGTCTCTTAAGAATGGTGGCTTTGTAAGTTAAGTAGGTCGAGTATTGTGAATAAAAGAATGTAAATATTAAATTAATACTTCGTATAAGTCTGTAACACCTTTTTTTAAAAAGGAAAATAATATGGATTTCCCAGATCAGTAAAAGTTTTCATTAGTAAAAAAAGGGATAATTTAATACGAAAAATATTTCTAATTTTCAAGGATAGTTTCAAAGAAAACATTGTTTTCATTTCTTTGGCAAGTTATTTCAGCAAACTAATTTGACTTAAGAGAAACCACCACACACAGAGACAAAGATACACACACACACACACACACACACACACACACACACATATATATATATATATATATATATATGTATATATTTTCCGTCTCTGGCATAAATATATATATATATATATAAAAATATATATATATATATATATATATATGCCAGAGACGGAAAATCGGCTTCCAGTTTAAATATTCACTGAGTGAAGTGAAACTCAAGATACATCCTTCATTTTTTTCACTTGGCATCTTTCAATCAGCGATAGGTTCCTTGGCCGAAAGTCATTATACTCAGTATATATATGTATATATATATATAACTTTAGAGAAACAGAGAGCGATGCAGACAGAGAAAGAAAGAAAGAAAGAAAGAAAGAAGGAAAAAAGAAAGAAAGAAAGAAAGAAGGTGAGAGAACAGGCCGAGAATTAGTTCTTAGAATTTCAATGAAAAAAACATAGGTTATTGGGGTCAGAATGTCTACAATTAAATACCTACGGGTGAATGTGAAAGATTAAATTACACATAAAAATATATTTCAAGAATGTATCTGCATCGCTTTACAAAAAACTAATTTAAAATTTAATGTTTATAAGAAATAAGTTCAATATGAATTCCTACCGTAGACAAAAAATTGGCTTCCAATCTAAAATTACTCTGAGTTGAGGAAAACTCAAAATACACCTTGGTGAATTTTATTTATTATTCAGTCGGCAAGAATCTTCCTTGACCGAAATACATTATACCCAATATAGATATATAAAAAGGAAAGAGAGGCAAAGAGAGAGATTGAGAGGGGCATAGAGGGGTGAGAGGGAAGCGAGCAAACAGGCCGAAATGTTTACTCTGAACTGCAATCAGCCCTTAGAATTTCAGTTTATTAGAGACAATACTTATGAAGCGTCGCCTTAATTCATTCTCTTTATTAATTTTTTTCAATAATTACGTTGTCAAGCAATGAAGAATATATACAGGGTAACCCATAAAAATATAAAAAGATATGATACTAGTCTGAAAGTGATGATTTAAACAGATCATTGCCAGTTAAAACCTAAGATTTAATTAAGAATGTTTAGCAACTCATTCACTGTCTTCAGGCTTATAACCAATAGAAAGCGACGAGAAAGAATAAGCATAAACTTCGAGAAAAATGAATTCATGGTGATCAGCAAAAAGAGGACCCCCCAAAATGCCAACTACTGGATACTAAAACCAAACAGGTGCATAAATTTAAATACCCGGAAAGTGTTCCAACGTAGGATGGAAAATGGGAGACTGAGATCGGAAGAAGCATTGGTATGGCCAAGGACGCATTTAAAAAGCTAAGCAGAGTATTGAGAAGACTTTGTTGGAAACAAAGAAACGGGTACCAGACAGACAGACATAGATAGATAGATAGATAGATAGATAGTGAAGCAATACCCGTAAGCAGAGATGATAATCCAAAAACGATCTGTTATATAAAATAGTTATAAATTACAATTTATTCCGACAAGCCAATATCTTCAGATTACTATTTGAAACTAAACTTGACCCTTTCATCCCCTCTTCTGAGTTTTGCGTTCCTGCTTACCTTTCCCTCTTCAGGAAGGACTCCAATGTCCACATGCATGGGCTCGATGTCTATGTCAGCAAACACCTCCCTCTAGCTAGGGGGACCTCCCTTGAATCCCTGGATCATTCTTTCATGTGATTCTGTCTATCACTTCTAAGCTCGGTTAGCTATCTCTTCTTTCTCTCCCACTCACCCTCCTCCTCTGACTGCTTGGTACACGATAGCATCTCTAACAATATCGATAAGGCCATTTCTTCTCATCCATCTGCCCATATATTTGTGTTTGGTGACTTTAGCACCCACTACACCAAGTGGCTTGAAAACTCTGTCACCGATCTTGCTGGTGTCCACACCGTGAATTTTTCAATAACCCAATCTCTTATGCAAGTGGTGGATTTCCCCATTAACCCAAATGGAAGGGACTCATTACTAGACCTCTGCTTCACTTCAATCCCAGACTCTTGCACCGCCAAGCAGCTCTGTCCTCTCGGAAACTCTGACCACGCCGTAGTTTTCGTCAACATCTCATTCCACTCCCACTCAACCCAAGAAACTCAGACTAGCAGAAAATCATACTGCTATCAAAGAGCAGACTGGGACTCGTTCCCTGACTTCCTTTGTGACGTCCATTGGAACAACGTTTTTAGTCTTCCCGTTAATGACTGTGCATCCGAGATCTCCTCTTGGGTTAAAGCTGGCATCGATGCTTTCATCCCAGCCAGAAAATTTCAGCTTAAATCCCGCTCGTCCCCCTGGTTCTCGCCCGCTTGCTCGGCCGCCATTGGCCACCGGAATCGAAACCACGCGTCGGACCAAAACAGGCGCCTTTTCGCCTCAGCTTGAAATAAGTGTAACAAGATACTTAACGAAGCTAAGATGTTGTTTGCTGCCAGAATGATAGCATCCTGTAAGTTCGGCGCCAAAGATACTGACAACTCTGTAAAATCATGCTTAACAAGAGTAACACCTCAATACCAATCCCGCTAATCAATGAATTTGAGGTCCTCACCTCCTTAGCGGACAAGGCTGAATGCTTTGCTCGCAGATTCTCCACCAATTCGAGACAAGATTCGTTTGGATTTTCTACACCCGACTTCTCACCTAGAACTGAGGCTGAACTGAATGATGTTCACATTACACCCTCGCTGGTCTCTAATATAATCTTAAAATTTGGCCCTCACAAAGCGAGCGGAGTGGACGGATTCACAATCATAGTCTTGAAGAAATGTGCCCCTGAACTCTCCTCTGTCCTATCTAAGCTCTACAACTTCTGCCTATGTGCTTCCAGCTTTCCTGCCTATTGGAAGTCTTCCTCTGTAGTTCCTATATTTAAGAACACTGGAGAACCCTCGGACCCCGCAAATTACCGCCCTATCAGCCTTCTTCCGATCGTTGGCAAAGTGTTCGAAGCCATTATCAACACTGAGGTGGTTCAGCATCTCACAGAACACAGGCTTCTCTCGGACAAGCAGTATGGTTTCCGCTTCACCTGGTCTACTGCTGATATGCTAACGACCATCACCTAGTATATATACCAGGCTCTCGACAAGAATAGCGAGGTTCGAACCGTTGCTTTGGATATCAACAAAGCGTTCGACAGAATCTGGCAAACTGCGGAGATATGGTATAACTGAATATTTGTTTGACCTAATCCAGTCATTCCTTCTCTAACTGCACATTGAAGGTGGTATTAAATGGACATGTCTCCCAAAACTAACTTACGAACGCGGGTGTCCCTCCAGGCTATATCTTAGGTCCTACGCGCTTTCTGATCTACATTAATGATGTTCCCAGATGCCATAAGGTCCCAAGTAGGCATGTACGCCGATGACACCACAGTTTACTCTCGCCTCGATCAAAAATCTGGTGTGTGTGACAAAGCGAGCATCTCTGCCGAGCTTGAAAAGGACCTCCAATCCGTACTGGACTAGGGTAAGAAATAGCTCGTAAATTTTAATGCTTCCAAACGAAGCTGCGATCAATTAACCATCATAGACAATCGCTCCTACCTCCCATCAGCATGGAACAGGCTTGCCTCCCAGAGAGTAAAGCACCACGCCTCCTTGGTCTCACACTCTCAGCGGACCTCAAGTGGAATGACTATATCGTATCCATTGCTAAATCCGCTTCTATGAAAGTCGGCTCTCTGTGCAGGACCCGGAAGCTTTTCCCGTCTCCATCTATCCTGCAAGAATGATCCTACATATTTATAAATCTACCGTCTGCCCGTGTATTGAATACTGCTGCCACATCTGGTCTGGTGTCCCTGCTATCCTCCTCAGGGTTCTTGACCAAATACAACGGAGAATCTGAAATGTTATCGATACCGACTTAGCAGACCGGCTGCAGTCACTCTCTCACCGGCGTAACGTGGCTTCTATAAATACTTTCACGACTTCTGCTCCGATGAACTTAGATCGCTGGTGGCCCCTATGTATGAATTTGCAAGAGATACTAGATTAGCAACTAGGTTTCCCACCGTTTTTCAGTGAAACAGATAAGATGTAACAGCAATTTCTACTCCAACATCTTCTTTTCTCGCACTTCCCAACCTGTGGAATTCCCTTCCATACACTTGCTTTCCCGACAGCTACAATCTCCAGGAGTTTAAATGTAAAGTCAGCAGACACCTCCTAACACGCTAACTTGCACCCATTCTCTTAAACACTCTTCCCATCTACCCAACCCTCATCCTCGGTATCATTACCCGTCTATCACCTTCCTTCTGACATTTCCTATATCTAACCACTCTTTCTCGTAACTTTCCTCTATGTAACCCCTTAACCACACTTTCTCATCACTTTCCCCTATGTAACCTCCTGCACAACAGTGGCACTGGAATGCCTTGCTTGGGGTGAAATGATTAAAAAATGTGCATGAATTTCCTCAGGATATCCAAAATCTTCAAAAAAAGGCAATTCAACTAATTTGACCCAGATAGAAATATTTAGTCTTATTCTGTGTCACCAATTTTAGGGGAGAAAGAGTTCCTTGGACAGATGAGTGACCATAAATTAATGCACCCCACCACATGCACACGAATTCTTATACATATATAAAAATGCACACGCATATACACACTCACATGCACACATACATACATACATGCACACATTCATCCATACATACATACATACAAATATCTGATGGATATATACACTCTTGTATTCGCACACTTACATACCCACCTATAAATACAATACATATATGCATATAAATAATATATATATATATATATATATATATATATATACACAAACAAACTTCACATATACACACAAAAGAGGACTCACATTCAATTACATACATAATAGCTGTACACATATACAAGCATATTAATCAACTACATCGTATGTTTGAACCACAATTTTCTAAATACACAAAAATTATCAAAGGATAGTTTACATAAAAATGGAAAGTGAATCTAGTTATGTTATAAAGTGGATACACCCCAATATGCACACGAATAAGTATACACATATATCGATATGTACAGATATTCGCATATATACACATGCATACACATACGTATATATATATATATATATATATATATCCTCACATACACTCCTATATATGCCTACATATACACATCAATCTACATATATAACTTATGTATATATAAACTCTCGCATTTACATACCCACATACCCGCATTGGAAGACCAGATAATACGCATACGCACGAAATAAATACTAATTCATGAATGTACACATATAAGCACAAAAAGACCTACATTCAATTACATACATAATAAAAAATAGTTAAACACATAAAAAGGCACAAATATTGACTACATAAATGAACCTTATCACAATTTCTTCATCATGCAGAAAATAATCAAAGGATAATTTACACAAGGAGAAAAAGGAATCTAGAAGTGTGATATAGTGGGGGTTTTTGAATTCCTGATTCAATACATATATACTTAATTATAGAGATAATACAAAAAGATTTTGTACACATATACTGGCATATATATCTATTACATAGCTAATTTTCTCATTAATTTCTCCAGTACGCAAAAATTTTTAACGAATGATCAACACAATATGTGAATGAACCTACAAGTGTGATGAAATGGGGTAAACTTAAAATTTTACTTAACAGGTAATTTAAAGTTATTTCTATGGCGGCATGTAAAGGTGTTTCATTTCGTTGGTATAAACTGCTTAAACATTTTTATTAGCAAGTTTTGGTACATACTTTTCTAACGATTTCAATTTTTGCATAAATAATGTGTGTGTGTGTGTGTGTGTGTGTGTGGCCACATTTATATATATATATATATATATATATATATGTGTGTGTGTGTGTGTGTGTATTATTCAATAAATTCTCCGCAAACAGTAGCCGATTACAATTAAAAGTTTCATGTGTTCTCAGGCATGAAATTTTAGTTGCGATCAACCACTATTCACCGGAAATCTTAAAAGTATTAATGTTGTGCCAGTTAATATGGAATTAAGCTATCTTTCCCCGTTGTTCCTCTGTAACAGACTCCCATAAGATTTGCCGATTATATATATATATATATATATATATATATATATATATATATATATATATATATATAAGAAAGAGAAAGAGAGCGAAATCTACCCTGTTTTTTAACACTGTGTTGTGCTTAACAATTTTTCTCCCCCAAATCTCTGTTTCATATTTTTTCCTCCATGTTTTGAATATGGCTGCCACATATGAATTGGTGTTTCTGCTATGTATTTAAAGAACCTTGATAAAAAAGAAGAATCTACATTGACCTGTCATATTGGCTTCTTTCATCTTTCCGTCGGCATAATATAGCTTACCTGTGCCTTTTCTCTAAATATTTTTCTGGTATCTCTTTATCAACTTCCAATCTATTGTATCCAGACTTTAGAAACTTAAGCCCAGTACTAGATCGGCGGCAAGATCTTAGCATTTTACAGTTAAAATATATCGATGTAATTGCAATTTTTCTCTTCTAACAGTTTCTTTTCTCGTTTATGGAACTCTCATCCGGCTTATTGCTTTTTAGTTTTATCTTCAAAAATGTAAATACTATGTCAATCATTATCTTCTCTCTTCTTAATTTCACCTATTTTAACGTTATCTCTCCTTAATATTGATTCTTTTTTCATATATTCTCTTTGACTCATCAAATGCATCTTAG
Source organism: Ascarosepion bandense (assembly GCA_037127315.1). Lineage (NCBI taxonomy): Eukaryota > Metazoa > Mollusca > Cephalopoda > Sepiida > Sepiidae > Ascarosepion > Ascarosepion bandense. Next base: position 3,800,138 of record JBBBDQ010000187.1, read on the forward strand.
TAGCTTTGTTGTCTTACAAGGGGTGTAAAAAAAAGAATAATGATTGAACAAACAAAACGGCCGGAATTTGAACTCGATATCTTCAAGTTCCGATCCAATAAACGCTACAGTCTATAACTTTGTAAATTATCAGGAATTTTAGCATTTGAATCGTTATATTTATTTAACTGAGAAGGCCAACACTTGATATAATCCAACGATTATATTTTCTACACAAATTACTTATTGAATAAAATTGGTCATACAGATAGGGAAACTTAGCTGTGGTAAAATTTCCAACATTCAATCCTGATTTTTCTACTTTGTTCCACTGACAGAATCTTCTAAAACATCCACCTTGCTATTAATTTACTTCCTGGGAGATATATTCTACATTTTCAGGTAGTAGGAGATTACAGAAATAATAAAATAGATTTTTTCTTAGCGCTGTCCAGATTGGTTCAATCCAACAGATAATATTGTCTGAATACTCTTTATCCTCTATTCGAACACCTGCTACGAAGCAATCAAAGGTATTTTTGTCATTAGTTTTTTTCCGCTTATTATTCGTAGGAAAACCACTGCAGCCTCTCTTCAAATACGTTTCTTTCAGAGGTTCTTATAACCAACTTATAAAGGCCAATACACACCATTGATTGAAAACGTCTGATCTATGAGGGAGGATGTCTGACAGGAAGAGAAACCAATTTGACTTGATTTGCCGTCGTTTTTCTTGTATCGAAATTTTCAATCGAACAACAAATTTACTTGTTATTTCATTTATCAAACGTTTGAGAAACTTTAAAGTTTGTGCATATTACTATTTTTTTCTGATTGATAAGAATGTAATGACTCTCATAGTCTTGATTTAATGTTGTTGGATAACTTCTTACAATTGTGATTCCTTTTAGTTACTTTTTTTCTTAAAGAAACGTAATGTCTGAATAGATTGCTAAGTCTGGTACTATGCATTTCAAAGAACTAAATGACATCACCAATTATCTTGAATTCATTGACTCGTATTTTAACTGGGCATTTTTCTAAAGTGCTCTCAAACTTTGAGAAGTGCAAGTAGCATTTCCAAAATTTTTCGGACAGTATTTGTTCTACAATTTTTTTTACCAAAATTTTTCGGCTCGTCTATTCTATAGCTTTTTTCAATTGTATAAGATCATTTTTATACAGTAATTACATTTTCTTAACAAATACTTAAACCAGGTGCGTGGATAGCGTAAGTGGATTAGGTAGCTCGAATTCAAATTCCAACCTAACCAGTTATATCCACTTTCACACAAATGCACTTCAGAAAAGGATGATTCTGTCTCTTCTCTCCCCAGCTATGGGCTAAATCGCAGGGTAGACTGAACTTTCCAGATCTGTTTGAGAGTCCAATCTAGATGATAGAAAAGACTGAATTCAACACCGATGAGAAATCATGGCGCAATAACTATATTTCCCCAAGATGTCATGTCGAATTGCAGATGACAATGTAAAAGAACCCGTGGATAGTGATAAGCCTATACGACCTAATGAAGGAAAACGTTTAAAAACAATGCCATATGTACACTTTATTTCATCCCTGTCAACATAACGTCAATTAATGCTTACATTTTAACTTAATCCGTGTGTGTGTGTGTGTGTGTGTGTGTGTGTGTGTGTGTGTGTGTGTGTGTGTGTGTGTGTAAATGAAACAGACACCCTTACGCGTGGTGAAGGCACTTTATGTAAGGCATGGGAACCTCTGTTATAAAATCAAATGGGGATATAAACCTCCATAGCATTTTTAATGATCATTATTCTAGGATAAGGAAACTCTGATATAAGACCAGCCGCTTTGACCCCATTTGAATGCTTAAAACTTTAACTGAATATTGCATCGTCCGTCATCCGAGTTACAAAATGATGCGTATCTTTCCCAGCCACTTTTAAACGTCTTGATCCAAATATACACACCATTATATCGCCAAAGATACATTTAATCTCTAACACATTTCTACCAAAGAAAATTTGATCACTGCTCTTCTTTATTCCTGGGCAAACACTGCTGGCAAAGTGGTTATGTTTGCACTGTTACAGCAGCAAAAAACTGACATAATCAAGCCCAAACGTCTATCACAGAACCATAATAGTACAGATTATAAGCACGCTTGAGCAGAAGATAGATGCAAGTGATATATGATTATAAGATATGTTATTGTAAATCAAACAAAGACGCATTTAATGAGTCAGAAAAATATAAGAAAAAGGAAAACATACCAAATATAAACACACATGAGCAGATAGCAGTGTGATATATCTAAAGATTTGTTTTGGAGAAAGTGTAGACAATTTCCTACTCAACCTCACAATCATTATCATTTATGTTACATTATGTAATATTCAAATTACAATGAAAAACACAGAGTTATCTGTATGCAGTAAGATACATTTTGTTGGACTAAACCTTTGGAAACAGAGAACAGAAGTGAATATATAATGTGAAGCTTCCGTTTCCGCTTGTGATGACTGAAAAATTGTTATTTCGAAGAAAAGCAATGAAGATACGCTGTAATATCCCGGTTGTCTTTGTTGGTTAATTGTAAGTGTAACAGGTAATCTGGTAAGAGTGTTACATCGACCTATGGACCACCAAGCTAGATGTATACTTGGTTACGGCAACACCCATTTTTTTATTTAGAGGGGTGTATTTCCAGATATTCCGCTCATCAGCGAACCGTAAAACTGAATCTGTTTTGGTACCCGACATTAATATATAGGCAGTTGAAGACGAATTACTACAAATGGTGCGCCATTTTAGTGACTTGCGTACTTCGAATATAAAAGCAATAACACCGTTGGATCACTTGCGAGACGATCGGTTGATAAATATTGGCTCTTGAATAGAATTGATTGCAGCTTCTAAGATGTCTTTGGATGATGGAGTTTTTGCGCTAAAGACGGTATGATAGGTAGTGCAGTATACGTTCGTTGATATCTTTGTCGTACCGAGTACGGTGAGTGTCTCACGCACAGAAGCAAACAAATAAACGTGACAAAGTGAAACTCTTTCGCAGTAAAAGGCTTTACTCAATCACCTCTCTGAAAGCATCTCCACATTTTCGTAAATAATTTCAATCCAGGCAAAGAAATAAAAGCCACTAGGATGCAAGAGATTATGGAGAGTGAAAGTAACAAACATGACAATAAAAGAACAGCATAGCATTTAGATACTGGCCGCTTGGGAATAGCAAGTGCAGTAAATTTGGGTGTGCAGCTTGTGTAATGTTTAATGGATCGGAATTGTAAATTGGAGAACTTAGTTCGAATTCCAGCTTGGTTTCTTTATATTTACTTTCGTACAAAAAGCTTTGGGAAATGTATGGATACACCTTTTCTTTCTTTAGTTATATGTTCCTTAGTATGACTTTTATGATTAAAAAGATTTCTTACAATCTAAAAATATTGTATCGCTTTCAAGAATATTAATGCTTCCAACACGAAGCAATCTATTGCTATTAATAGATAGCAAGCTATCTATTGACCATCACAGACAATCGCTTCTGCGCCCCATTAGCATGGATGAGGCTAGTTTCCCTGAAAGCAAAACACTGCGCCTCTTCGGGTTAGCTCTCTCAACAGACCTCAAGTAGAATGACTAGATCGAATCCATAGCTAAATCAGCTGCTAAAAATGTTGGTTCTCTGTGTAGGGCCAAGTAGTTTTTCTCGTCTGAAACCATCTTGCACATAAATAAATCTACCATCCACCCGTGTATTCACCTCGAAGTTCCTGACAAAATCCAACGGAGCATCTGTAATGTGATCGATCCCGACTTGGCAGTTCAGAAACAGTCACTTTCTCACCCGCATATTGTGAGTTTTCGGTGTCTAATCTACAAATTCTTTCACGGCTTCTACTTTGATGAAATTAGCTCACTGGTGACCCCTATATGAATTTCTTGGAGCCACTAGATTAGCAACTAGGAACCACCCTTTTACTGTGAAACAAATAAAATGTAAAATACTACTCCATCAGCTTCTTTTCTGACATGTAGAATTCCATTCTGTTTACTTGTTTTCTCGACAGCTACAATCTCCGAGAATTTAAATGTAAAGTCAGTAGTCATCTCCCATCTCACTGACTTGCATCCTCTCTGTAATGCTTCTTTCTCTGTCCACTCCACTCTCATCACATCAGTATTCTCAACCTTCTCTTACCCCCTTCCTGACACCCCAATATCCTGTTCTTCATTCTCATCACTTTCCTCCTATGTAACCCCCTGCGCACAAGTGGCAGTAAACTGCCTTGTTTGGGGCGATATGATTATAAAATATGAGCTGACAAATCGAATAAATCAATCACATCATGTCAGTCCAAAATGTGAGACTAAGCTAGATTCTCTTCTGAGGGTTAGCATCAGCCACACACACACACACACACACACACACACACACACACACACACATATATATATATATATATATATATATATATATATATATATATATCATATGGAGATAAATATCTTTTATACATCTTATGAATAAAATAAATTTCTTTGAATTATCTGTTTCTTATTTGAGACGGTTTCAAGCAATGTTTTAGTTATTCCTCTCAATTCACAATACCCAATTGTTTCAAATATCGACCAGAAAACATTGAAAAGTAATACTTTGCCAATAATACTTTTTTGATTTGTTCTTCGGCATCAGAAAATATCAAAGTTTTAAGTAACCTTGAGACGACTATGTTGTTTACCAGATGTCTGTTCTTTCATTATCAATGTTTTCAACAGAAGATATATTTTTGCTCTTTCCTTCTTTCTTTCATTCTTTCATTCTTTCTCAGTGTCTACGATGCTTACCTGAAGTAATCTCACGCGGGACGCTTCTTTAGGGAAATTTTTTGTTCCTTCTCATTCTCATTAAAAAAAAATTGTTTCAGACATTTTCAAAGATTTATCCCTTTCTATAAAACAAGCGTCCTTTTGAGTCCTCGGCGAATTCCTTTAAAGTCAGCAGATATATTATGAGACAAGTTGACTCGAGGCCTTGGTTTTTTGGTTTTTTTTTTAAAGGCAAAAAATGAAAAGTACAGAAAAAAAGTATTTTTGTTTGAGCTTAAAGAAGATTTCAGGGAAATTCTCTTTTCTTTCCGTAAAAGAAGGAAAAAAGAAAGGAGGATAAAGTCACAAAACATACCAGGTAAAAGTAATAGCCATTAACTTCACTCGCAACCCTACAATGATGAATGGAATGCAGATTTGTAAACTTAGTTTTACATTTCATACAATATATTTGGCTTTAATACAATGTTTAATTCATGTGAAGGAGTGAAAGTTGCTAGATATTATGTGTAAGTACACAAATATACACACACACATACACAGACACTCTCTCATGCAAACACAAACACACACACACACACACACACATATATATATATATATATATATATATGAGTGGGTAAAATTTCAGGTATGAGTTTGTCTGTAAAGATAATATGAATTAAAGACAAGAGGAAAGATTTTTACGTCAACTCGTTTTCTTTCTCATCAAGGCAAGCGTAGACGTTTTGTTTGGCAAGGAAAATATAGGTATACACTTTAGAAACCTGGTGAAGTATAAAATAATGTTAAGTTTTCAAATTTAAAGTTAGAACGCACTGTAAAATGTTTGTCTGTATTTCTAAGATGTAGTATTTTAGCTATTTACATTATTTATACTGTTGCTCTTATCTTTGTTGTCATATTCAAGACGTTTCGGCCTTCATCAGGTGACTGGAATTTCGAACCGAACCATTTGTTTTGTCCACCGAGGTAGATTGTTCTAGTTTTTAAGTGACATGCTACTTCCAGGATATCTTAGTTTCAGTTTTTTGTCTTTAGTAACGCAATCCCCACACAAAGTTTTGTGTCCTTGGGGACACACGTTACAGTGCATAAATGCGCTGGTTGAAATAATCTAATGACTCGACACAAAGAGTTGTGAGTTCAATACCTAGCTACAGTAGACATGAAAAAATAACTTGAAGGGTTTATCTTCTAAAAAGAAAGACGTGAAACTGAGAAATCTGGAAGTAGCATGGCATGTAGAACTAGAACTATCTACGCCAGTGGACGAAATAAAGGGTTACGTTCCAAATTCTAATCAACTGAAAAATGCCGGTGAGTACAAATAAAAGCTCGTGCAATAGTTGCACATTTCGATAATTACATCACAGACAACGAAGCTACAACTACCAATATAAAACAAATATTGGATAATACGATACAGCATCTGCTGCAAAAACATATTAAATATCTTAGAAGCTGTTATTACACGAACTAATATAACACATTAAATACAATATCTTGCATTCCAGCAAAAATTATCATAAAGTGTATATAGACTATTTAATATTCGCATAAAATAATAATAATAATAATAATAATAATAATAATAAGAAGAAGAAGAAGAAGAAGAAGAAGAAGAAGAAGAAGAGTACAAAGAAGTAGATTGGATTGCACAAGAGGTAGAACGAATCAAAAAATAAACCAGAAGAGACATGGGCTGGAATTACAGAAGAGGATGTTAAATTTACACGACAAAAAGAACACAATTGGAAATTCCCAGGTATAGATAAAATTCCTAACTTTTGGCTATATTATTTAAATACAGCACATAAAAAACTAGCCAAAGAACTTCAAGAAATGGTTGACGATCCCACTAAAATTCCTTGCATGGATGACCAAAGGAATTACATTTCTTCTACCCAAGAACGGTTGACACAAACAACCCGAAAAACTACAGACCAATTACATGCCTTCCGACAACATATAAACTATTAACATCTATTTTAACAAAACAGACATATTTATTCTTAGAAAGAAATGACATGATACCGCTCGAACAAAAAAGGTGCAAACGTGGCTGTTATGGATGTAAAGACCAATTGCTTATTAACAAAATGATCCTGGAAAACTGCTACAATGCAAAGAAAAATCTTAGTACTGCCTGGATAGATTATCGTAAGGCTTTCGATATTGTGCCACATTTCTGGATTTTAAAGACTATAAATATATACAAGATATCACCCGTCATTATCAATTTCATCAAACAGTGCATGTCTATATGGAAAACAATCATATAAATTGGAACCTATAAGTCTGATGAAATAAACATCAAAAGAGGTATATTTCAAGGTGATTCTTTGTCTCCATTACTATTCTGCATATCATTAATAGCACTAACCAGTCAACTTAATAAGACAGAATGTGGTTATAAAATAGGCCCCCAAAAGAAAAAATAAGCCATCTATTTTACATGGATGACTTAAAGTTATATGCTAAGAATGATAATGAGCTGGAAAGTCTTCTGCAAACTGTAAAATGCTTCAGCGAAGACATTGGAATGAAATTCAATTTGAATAAATGTGCTAAAGCTACAGTTTTACGTGCATCAATACAAGAAACATCCTCAATTAGCTTAGACCCTGCTGTAACAAAAAAGAATTGAAACCAGAAGAAGCTTATAAATACCTAGGTGTAAATGAGAGCGAAAACATTCACCATAGAAAAATGAAAGAAATAGAAGGCTACGAATGATATCAAAAACTGAATTGAAATTCTCAGAACAGAGTTATGGCCATTAATAGCCTTGCAATCCCAGTTGTCCAATATAGCTTCAACATCTTAAACTGGGCTCTAAACGACATCAGGCAAATGGATACTAAAACAAGAAAGCTTCTTTCTAAGCATAAGATGCATCATCCAAAGGCTGATGTAGACCGTCTATACATACCCCGTAAAGAAGGTAAAAGAGGTCTTATTCAGTTGGAATTGTCATACAAGACAACATCTATTTGGCTTACTAACATACATAGAAACAACAAAGGATTGGATGATACAATTAGTAAGGCAACATGAAGAAAGAAAGAAAAAATATTCAATAATAAAAGAAGGCAGTAAATACAAACAAGATTTACAGTTAGTAGATTCTGTAGAAAAGCCAAAACAGAAGCCAAGAACCAACTATTGCGGCAAAAAATATGAAAATGAAAGCCAAAGATAAAGCTCTTGAACAGATGAAACAGCGCTGGCAAGACAAACTTCTGCATGGCCAATATCCAGAACGTGCCAATGAATCCAATGTTGACAAAGTTAATACTCATCGATGGTTACGTGCATATGGATTAAAGTCTGAAACTGGAGGTTTTATTCTTGCAGCACAAGAACCAAAGTCTTTTCACTAGAAACTTTCAGGCAAATATTATACATAATAATATGGATCCAAAATGCAGGTTTTGTGATAAACACCAAGAAACAATAGACCACCTAATCTCAGGCTGTTCTGTGCTTACCTCCAAATGAATATAAAAATCGCCACGATAGATTTGGGCAATATTTACATTGGACAATGTGCAAACATTAATGGAAAATCTGTAAACAAACACAAGTATCAACATCACCCAGCACCGGTTACAGAAATAGAAGATGTCGCCATTCTATGGGATTACACCATCTACACAGACTAAAAAATTGAAACAAACAGGCCAGACATTATTGTTAAAAACCCAGAAGGAGAAAACTTGTCTATTAATTGATATGGCTTGTCCAGCGGTTTGTAACATAGCAACCAAGGAATTTGAAAAACTGTCAAAATATAAAGACCTGGAATTTGAAATAGAAAAAATGTGGAAATTGAAAACAAGAGTTGTACCAGTGATAGTAGGTGCACTCGGAATGATAAAAAATGGAACAAAACAACACATTGAAAGAATCCCTGGAAAACCCAGCTTAAGAGATATACAAAAAACTATCTGATTAAGTACAGCCCACACACTAAGGAAAACTATATCTATGTAACGCTAGGGATGATAGGGAAGATAGAAAAACATGAAATGGGGTCATAACAACACGCCACGACCTGCCTTAGGTCTCCCCGGCAGACTTGGTTGGTAGTGAGACCAAAGCAAAAATCGAAATATGATGAAAAATTACCTAATAATAATAATAATAATAATAATAATAATAATAAAAATCTGTCGCTTTCACTTTGGGTGTGGTTCTATCGAACCGTTATACACATAATGTCAATTCAGGCGAAATTTGAATCATAACATTAAGCAACCAAAGGAAGTTGTCTATCAAATTTCCCCCAAAATACTCGCAACAAACATTTGTTGATAATGATTGGGGAGAGGATTGAACAAAGCATAAGTTTCGCACAGTTTATGCACAATTTTGATCTTGATGTACAATGTTTTATTTAAAAGTTAGTAAAATAATATGACAAATTAAACATGGAGATCAGCTCGGCTAAATGTTTATTGCATATTTCTTATACGATGTCTTACTGCAGAAACATACCTTACCTGCAAGCACACACACACACACACACACACACACACACACACACACACACATATATATATATATATATATATATATATATATATATTAAAAACAGAAGTAGGTGTTGTTCCAAAGAGAGAGATTGGTATAGGTGAAAAAAGAAGTGTGAGAAGCCATGACAGTTTTGTTTAAAATGTAGATTTATTGTCATTAATATAACTTTCCTTTTGTATAATATATTAAGTGTCCTTAATGGCATTTGTGTCGCTACACGTGTTTTGAGTTCAAAGTTGACTATCTTCAGGAGAATAATTTGTAACTATCAAGATCCACTTGTCTTTCTGATGGTCGAAAACACTGTCTATATATAGATAAGTGGTCGACGAGCAGGTCAGAAAATTCATATGCGTGCGTGTTCTTTTGTTGGCTATTTTCACACCGGTTTGGTAATTTTTTTTCAAAATTGTTCACTTTTCATTAGCCAGATTTTTTGCTCTACACGGAATCCCGAAATTTGATTTTGTCTTTTCTTCAAAATTGTTTCCAGCAATTTTGAAATAATTTTTGTGTATGTGCAATTCTAATTTTTACTGATAAGAAGTATGATACGATCCATCAAGTTCCGTTTATTGTTTTTGAAATCTAGAATTACAATTTTTCACAATGGCTTGCAGGCTTAAATTTAGTCTGTCTGTGTCTGTGTGTGTCTTAGTTTTTTTCAAGTTGGTTTGTTGAGGCAAGGCTTGTACTTTTGTACATAACGAAAGACAAAACGTTGGATCAAATTCTGGATCCAAACAAACACCTAAAAGAGGAAGTTCCTCAATTAAATGAAAAAGTGGGCACTAAACTAATCAATACACAAGAAAACAAAGAACAAAAAAGAAGAACAAAAGATCTAGTGGATTATCTTTAGACACGATGTGAACAATTTGACGAGATTAGCAACCCAGACATACAGAAACAAAGCATTAAACAATACAAAACCTCAAAATGTGCGGCATCTTAATGAACCAAAGGAAATTATCATTTTACAACGCTATCAAAAACAAAAAAGCTGCCGCCATATACTGATCATTTAAAAAAGAGGAAAATACCTTCATACCAAGAAAATTTCGAGAAGTAAAAACAGCTCATGATACACAGGAGTAAAAACAAATTAAAATGACCATCCGCTTAAACAAACCACAGGTTAACATCGACATGCAAGATGTAACATGTAATAAAATATACAAAAATACATGGAAATAAACGGCACACTACTAACAAAAATAAAAGACACATGCACTAAAGAAAGCCAAAACTTCTTATCAGAAATATGGGAATCTAAATGCAAGGCGGAAGTAGAGAAATCTTAGAAAATAAAATAATAATAATATGGATGAAAGCACTACCATATCAAGAGGAATCGGACAATAAATAAACAACAAACGAGAAACACAAAACAAGTTCTTAGCAAGAAACGAAACCCGGACAAAGCACATACCCAGGAAACCAATATGAACAAGAAAACAGACAGATTCATTTCAGGGCATCCGACTTATACACCAACACATCAAGTACGCTCACCAGGTCATGCCGAACTGCTCACTAACGAAATCATACAACAAACAAGTATTTCATAATAATAATCTTAATATTCACGCACCAACACATCCACCCGTCAAATACACTCACTAAGACGTACCAGGTTACCCACCAACAAGCCCACGCAACGGGCCACTATTTCATAACAGAAAGAGACACAACTACAAAATATTCTCCCAACACAAAACAGATGACACTAATACTACAAATCCCACAATCCCAATATACTCACCAACCCAAGATTACCCAGATATATCAACACCACATTTTCCAACCCAAAACCCTACTACACAGAAATGTCAAAACATATAGAGGTACCTCACAAACCAGAAAACATTTTTAGAACATCCGATCCGAAGTAATTGACCAATTTTAAAAAGCTCAACCTTATTATTATTAATCACGTATTCTTTAATATAAGAAAATAAACTTTCTAAATTTAGGTTTAAAATTCTGTCTTGCACCAACAATAACATTTTTAAAAATGACCATAGAGAATTCGAACGAAAATGTAGGCCCAGAAAAACTTTACACAATATACTACCAACAGCCCAGTAGTAAAATAGAAAAATCTAAATATTTTCCAAATAAGAAATTGAAATTAACATATTTTTGAAAAACTCTGGTACACAGACTTTCAAAACAATCACAACCCATTAAACTATATAATAAAAACTATAACTCATATCGATACGGCATTTAATCTTCTGAAGACCCACACGTCGTTCTTTTCAATTAAAAAATCAATTTTTGAAAATTCTTTTTTGTGGGGATAACGAGGAGCTCCATTGTCAAATTATATTGAATCCTGGGGATATGGTGGTTATCGGAACCTTGACCCAAAACTACTTCAGTAAGACATGCTCGCTGATGGAGTCTCCACACGCTTTCCTTCTAAGTACTGCTATAAGCAACGAATGTGAGCCAGGACGTTATTACCGTTAGTATAGGCGTCTAAGTTCAAAGTCAATTTGGTTTCAAGCGTTTTCACTCTGTGTACTGCAGCCTCTTTACCTTAGCAACAGTCCCGATTCTAGTCTATCATTGCTGAGTTGGCTTTCGAGTTTATGTTATCCGTGTGCAGATTTTAAAAACTTCTTTTTTGGAACGATTTATTTTAACAGTGAATTCAAATATAATAGCCTCTATAACTATAACTAATGACAAGTAAAGAAGGAAATATTTGCCAACTCAGTATAGAGGATTTATTAATTATAATGGTAGTTGCTATAAGAGCAGTTTCTACACTGGAATTATAATTTGTAAAACATTTTTTAAGAACATAGGAGTCTCGTGTCTGCTATTATTTGGTTTAATATTGATTACTGACACCGAAGCGCATCATCACTTCCTCTCGTGGTCGTCGCCCACCTATGGCGTGGCGACTGGGCCAAACGGCAGCGCGTTTCGCTTTGGTGACTCTAAATAACTTACTGGTCGATCGCAATTGACTTTTACACCTAGAGACGGGTCTCTCGAGGGTCCGCCTTTTTAACTGTCAACGGTCGGTTAAGAGCTTACCGTGGTTACAAAAGGGACTCATAATATTTTGCTTTTGCTTGTGTTAAAATTAAACATTTTGATTATATTTACATCTAGTTATATATGCTGCCAATTTTTATTGTTGCTACTACTAGAAGTCTTTAGCTGATATATTTTTATTGTTTAGCATAACTTTCTGTTTAAAATTCTAGAACGCAAGTTTAGAGATTTTGATGAAGTAATGTTTTCTTTAATATCTAAAACATTCAATCTTTTGAAACCATTTTTTAATCACTAACCTGACAAAATAATTGTATGCATAAGATAACTTAAGCAGGTTAGACGCTATGCAGGGTATCTATATTAGAGTTTAGGCCTGTCGATACTGTTTAAAATATAATTTACATCGTTATTTTGATATTATGACTTTTTAGAACCTTCCAGAGTTTGGGGAAAATGACCCCAAGCACAACCTATCCTTTGTTCATGTCACCTTAACACTTATACTAAATTTGTAAATGGAGCACCGCTGCCATATATTCGGTCTCGTTAGAGTTAAAAAGCGTCTTCTTGTCCGTTCGGGTAATGAATTATTTTCAACTTTGCAAACCCCTTTCATTACAGATGAAACATTGCAAGTTTCTTGCTGCCCTATCGCTATTTCCAGTTTTGAAGAAATAGAGAGATGCTTAATGTCTATTATTTAGGCCTTGCGTAATACATAACTGAGCTCCATACAACTTACAGATTTATTCGTATTCATCAGAAGGTTGTCAGCATGTTGGAATGTGTAGATTTGTGGAAGAACAAAAATATATATTTTGCTTGTTAAAAATAGAAATTTATTAATAGAAAAGGATTAACATGAATTTTAGAAGTTAATGTTCAATGAGAAAGTTAAGGATATCAAGAGTTTATAGTAGTATGTGTGTATGTATGTCATCTTGAGTAAGAATTGAGAAAAAGAAGTAAAAAGAATCAGCACAGGAGAATGAAGAAGAGAACGACCGTCTGGGTTGACTTGAAATTTCTTCCTTTGTTATATTGTCGTCTCTGCTGCTTCCATGTCACGGTCTGGTGGACCTTCTTTTTGCCTTTTATAACCATTTAGTTTTTTCGCACTAGTTCGCTAACTCTTCTCAATCTTGCTACTCGCTTTCAATGGTCAGAAAATTAATTTAACATCTACTTGCAAAATCCGGCTTCAACATTTTCTTTCAGCACATGGTCAATCCTTTTTCTATTTGGCAAAACCAGGATTTCACATGTCAATGTGAATTTTTGTAAAAGTGAAGAATAAAGTTGTTTTTAATTCTTAATTTCCTATCCACCACAGTTTCACCAGTTCTAATCTTTTTGTCTTAGACCCTCTATATACATTCTAGAGCATCCCCAACGTTCCATTCGTAATTCTTTTGTGCGATCTAAGTTCCACTCTAATAGCTACTTACTACGGACTGCAAGTGTGCTGAACGTACTCCGGAAGCGGATATTATCCCTGTCAAACTTAAGATATTCAAAGTTAACTACTAACACGGGCGGCTCTTTGGCTTGTACTGGGTGAACAGTATTGGAAAATAAGCTATCTATATATTGGTGAAAATGAAATGACACATTCTGAATTTTAGTTTGGGATTCAGGAGACGGCTCATCACACCTCAGATTGCAATTTGAATTGAAATATTATAGAAATGTGACCTGCCTTTGGGCTTTTAGACGATGCTTGGTCTTTTATAAATTCCGAAAGAAAGAATTAAACAAATAATGTGTGGTTGAGTAGATAATTTACTTTAGGATTCTCCCAATTGCAACATTCCTGTGTTGAAACGAAAGTAGACAAACTGAACCCAGGTACAATGGATGTAATTGAAACTAAACTTGTTTCTTTCAACCATGCCTGTTTGTATATCGAAGCGTATAAACAAACTCATTTACTCGTTTGCAAATGCTATCAATGGGCGTGTAAATCACTCTAGGCAATTTTAGATGTCATACATTAATTTACATGCTGACTGTAGACTACGAGGGCGCAAATGCACTCGAATGCTTACGGTATTATTATAGGTGTTAAACATTGACACAATCTTTTAAAATTCTGCATTTGAAGTAATATTCTTCACAATTCTAGAACGTTTCGGAGAGTCCACGCACACTAAATGAAGGCAGTGTTTTGGAGCTCTACAATCTTGGTCTACATACCACTCAATCCGAAAAGCTCTTTCTAGTTTTCTTCGTGGTGTCCCAAGAGTATTCATCACTACCGGAATTCATTCTACATTAATATTTCATAGCTTTTTTGGCCCACACTTGGTACTTTTCAATCGTTTCAGTTTCATCTATAAAGTAGGGACATCGTGCTTAAATGGCTTGATCTGTCTTAATTAAGAAATTTTATAATGTCGTATGACTGTAATTTTTTACCAATACTGATATTCATACAAATTCACTTCTATCCTGAAGTCAAACTTACAGCACACTTCTCAAAAGTCTCTCTTACTAATTCAATCATGTTGTTGCTTATATTTCTCCCCTACTAACTTTGAAAATTCAGTAAGTTATTATTCAGCCCATAACTAGATGGAGTGAAGATGGATTAATACCTTTCCAACAGTATTTACATTATTCAGACTATTGTCCTCCTCTTTGTTGCCATTTGTACAACATTTCGGCCGTTGTACGCTCCGGCTAATTTCAGGTGATAGGGATTTCGAACCGACCTCTTTATTACAATCACTGTGTTATATCATCCTCATTCCTTGCGTAAAGTTTCGATTGAAAGTCAAGAATTATCTCTCTCGGACCCTGCAAGTTATTTGTTCACCACTGCTGTATCCTGGTATTGAACTCACAACTCTTTGGGTCAAGTCACAGGAACTAACCAACGTCTATGTCCACTTGATACTGTAAATACTACCTCATCTCAGAAATATAGAAAAATATCTTTCCAACAGGCTTTTGCGCGTAAGTGAATGGGTTTCGAACTCGGTTTTCCGATTTTCCAAGCCTGTTTTAAAGCTATAATAACATTTTTATTCTCTACAAATTAATCAAAATGGTGCAAAATATCATACAACCTCGAAGTAGAAATCGACAGTTAAGAAAAAGAAACGATATGACAGTATCATCAGATCCCACAACGTGTCCTGTAACCCGTTATACGAGTAGTTGTCCACTACTAGTATAACGGGTTACGAAACACGTTGTGGGATATGTGTAAAACCTGACTGAGATTATATCTTATCTAATGATTTAAAGTTTCTTTTCTCCTAAAGTGGTTGCAATCTCAAAGCAAGAGTTCCCATTTTATAACCCGTTTGGGATGGAGTTATAACTTTTATAAATATATATGTGCGACTATGAAAATGGTTAGCGAAATTAAACGAAAAGTAGAGATTTTTATATCTCGACAAAAATGCTAGCGATAACTTTTTCTATGTGCCGTGTTGCTTCCAGACGTAGGCGATCATCGCCCTTCAAAACTCTATAAACCTCTAAAACTCTATAAACCTTGTAGCTCCTAACACCACTCCCTCTGATAACCCGCAGTGCCAAACATCTGCTCAAGATGTTTAGAACATGTAAATAATTTCTTCTATATATAGAAGAAATTATGTACATGTTCTAAAACATAATTTATAATATATATATATATATATATATATATATATATATATATATATATACGTACATTACATTGGATATTGGAGTGAACAGTTATTCTTCAAATGTAACATTTTTAGAAATGAATAAAAAATATAATTATGATCAATTATATGAGAACATTTATTAATCATTATCTTTTTTGTTGTTAAAAATGGACTATTCTAAATCAATAGGGAAAATATAAATTAAAGAAAATAACACCATGACTCAAAACAATTTTCCGACAAATTTGTAAATATTTCCCTATTCAAACGATTTTTTATTTCCAGTCATTAAATAGAAAAAGAATTAAATAATAACATCTAGGCAAATTTTGTTATAAAAACTTTTGCATAATAAATGATACGGAAGGAAATCGACGATACTGAATAGCCAGTTATAAACAAAACAAGCATTATATCTGATAATGCCTTTTCTGCAAATCTGAAATTTACGTCCTCGTTCATAAAAAAATGTTACGCTTAAATATAAAATAATATAGAATCGTCCACACCAATGCATAAGTAATTTAATAAATACAGCGTACTGAATGCTCATAATATAATAATGATATATATAATCAGTCCTCCTAATGTAGCAGTGAATACCGGACAATCTCCTCAGAGATGAAGAAACTATAACAATGGCTCAACAAAAGGATACTAGTCATACCGCAGACCGAATATATGAACAACGACAAAGCTTTAAGGAAAATTAGAACAACAAGGATACTTATATTTAATATCAGAAAAAAAGTCAGCATTATTAGGGTTCATAATGAAAAAAAGAGGTCAGCAAATGTGCTACACACAGGACAGATTAAAGTGACTAGGGACAGAGGAAAAAATGCATAACCTACTTTCCAAGTTTGTGTAAATGGATGACTGAACTATGTTGAGGAGTGATAAAGAAGAAGACAAAATTTATTTAAAACTGCAATGAACAGGAAATTTAAAAGAACTATGATCGCTATAATTCTGAAGGTATAAAGAAAGTGTTTATTGAAGGGCTTGTAAATTAAAGTAAAATTTTGCACAAATCTTCACTGTTCATAATTTAATAAACGGCTACGCTAAGGATATAATGCTTTTTTTTTTCCTGTAAAGAAAATTAATAATAGTTTTTGACCAAGACCGTATCAGGAAAGAAAACCACACGCCGATTGTTGTCTTGAAAATAAGATCGTCTGGCAAAATAAGGAATGCTAAACAAACAATACTTGATGTAATTTTCTTGATTAACTCAACCTTTTTTCCCTTTTCGTCAGCACTGGGTAAGATGCTTTGAAAAAGTTATTGCTTTACAAGAACAAACAACGCTAACATAAACGCTTTGACGCGTGACTCCAATAAGACGAGTTTGGCAAAACTTACAACAGATTTAAAAAAATGTAATGTATAACTGTGTATAAAAAAAACAAATGAAGCAATATATTATTTCAGAAAATAGAATAGTGCTTATTATTATTATTATTATTATTATTATTATTATTATTATTATTATTATTATTATATTTTTCGGGTTCAGACTGTAAGTAATAAACGCGAATTGAAAACATTGTATATCCAAATGCTTTTATCTGACAAAGCGTGCTTCCAATAATTTATTAAAAACCGCCTGAGATCTTCTTCTTCTTCTTCTTCTTCTTCTTCTTCTTCTTCTTCTTCTTCTTCTTCTCTATGCCTTCTCTTTTCAAGATGTAGGCGATCATTGCTTTCCCTGGTGGCTCTTAGCAAACTTTCTCCTGTAACACCACGCAACCCAAGTTCTGTCATCCACCTGCTCAGGCCCTTCAAATATGTTATCCGATGCTTTCACTTGTCCCTTTTCCCCTCTATCTGGCCTGTTAGTATCAGGTTCTCCAAGCCCCGCTTCCTCATTGCCTGTCCCAGGAAATTTAGCTGTCTCTTCTTAATGCTCAGTATTAATTTTCTTTTCGTTTTCATCCTTTCTAAAACCTCATCATTGCTCACATGCTCGATCCATGATATCCGCAACATCTGAGATCAGAAATACCTATAATCAATTGTATCCTGTCTAGGGTGGAAAAAGATGCAACAGGTTTTTATTTTTATACTGCTCATGCTAGACTATATTTAGAAAAATAGTGAACGTAATGTTATGTGCGTTGTGGTGCAGTGGATATCGACTCGGAACGAGAAATTATTTACGCATAAGTACACTTTTGAAAAGTTTTAATCCACCTCTTCTCTCCAGTTATGGATAAAATGATAGGACAGTTTGAGTTCTATAGCCTTGGCTGGCAACCAGTTTACCGCAGAAAGCATAGTCAACCTACTGCAAGATAATTCTTTTGCCCAGTCGGTCATATCTCTTTCGAGGATTGATCGTCTAACCGTGTATCACATATGGCACTTAACTGACTGAATGTTAATAATAGCCATGTTCCTGTACAAGAAAACAGTCGGTATTCATTGACCTTGCAGACAGAAATAATTACATAAATCATTCTATTAAAACAATTTTTTCGGAAAATAGATTTCTTAAGTTCTCTATTATTGCATTTCTTAAGTACTTTTCCTTCCTAACATCTTGTTTGATGTCGTAGTGAAATGTTGGCATATACTTTCATAGAATTTATCAAATCTCGTCCTTTCCAAAATATATTACCGAAACAATCAACATTCTTCCGATATATTGATGATCTCCTATTATTATATCCCCTTGATATCGATTAACCTGATCTTGTAGATAAACTAAAGAAAGTAGAATATATTATAGGATTTTAAGTATTTACATTATTCGGACTGTTGTTCTCATCTTTGTTGCCATTTGTACATTTCAGCCGTTGTACGCTCCAGCCTTCTTCAGGTGCTAGAAATTTCGTACCGATCTCTTTATTACAATCACTGGCTCAGTGGATATAGACGGTGGTTAGTTCCTGTGACTTGACCCAAAGAGTTGTGAGCTCAATTCCAAGCAAACAGCAATGGTCAACAAGTAACTTACAGGGTTAGAGGGAGATAACTCATGACTTCTAGAAAAGGCATCAGGCAAGGAATGGAGTTCATATATCCCAGTGATTATAATAAAGGGTTCAGTTCGAAATTTCTAGCACATGAAGAAGGCCGAAGCGTACAACGACCGAAACTTCGTACAAATGGCAACAAAGATGAGAATAATAGTCCGAATAATGTAAATACTGTAAATACTACCTCATCTCATAAATATAGACAAATACTATAGGATTTTTATACGAAATAGAAAACAATACTTTGCCTTTCCTAGATATTATGCTACACTGCATTAACAGCAGCGTAAAACTTAGTATCTATATAAAGTCACCTAGAGTACGCCGACGTGGTGTAATGGTTAGCAAACTTGTCTCGCTATAATATGTTAAAACTGAGTAATGGGTTCGATCGTCACTGAGCACCCCATACTTTCAGCCTTGTACCACATCTAAGTGGCGCTTAGTTAATTAACTATATAAAATCAACTGAAAAAATGACCTAATAAATTTCTATTCTCATCATAAAAAAACGAAATCCGAAATAATCCTCGTATTTTATTCAAAAACACTGAGAATTTGCCTACCCTCAATATTTTTCTCACATGCTGTTTGTGCTGCTAAATTAGCTACATTGAGCCGACGATTATAGTCAGCAGGAAAAAAAAACCTATTTCGATTTCACTTAGGCCCACAACTTATTCTCAACCACAGCCCTCGTCAATTCTCGCTTTAGTGCTAGTAACAGCTGGTCCTGGAAAAAGTGCCCATCAAACAACGATGCGTTTAATTTCCAGTAGCCAGCTAATTGAAACCTATCCTTATTTAAACTGACACGAACCCGGACGAGTCTGTGATCCGTGTCAACTATTGAATGGAAACTTGGAGAACCTAAGAACTCTACGTTGACTAGAACTCGGTAGATGTTACTAGCACGCACTACCGAATCCGAGCTGCCTCTTTTAATCCAAGTCCACACTATCTCCCGAGGGTGTCTAATCCGATACCTATTGACAAGAGCATTCTAATTAATAAAATATCTAAATGTTTTCACATCCAAGTTGTTAGTACCCGATCTTCGTCTATGCAATCTTTGTAAAGGTCAAAAACGACAATCCAATCCCCTGCTAAAACTACCTGACGTCATGTCCTCAAGAACGACTCGATCTGCCGAAACAATGCAGGACGCTCTGTATGGACATTGGGCGCATAAACCTTAATGAGACAGAAAACCTTATCCTTTATGGTAATATCCAGGACACAAAGCCTGCCGGCTGGATCAGCGAAGACAAGCGCACATGCCGCATTCAGAGCTTATGTCATTAGCCAAGTAAAACCTTTAGAGAGCCCATCAAAACATGCTGAATAGAGGTCACACCTCCAAGATATAATGACTTCATAATCGCCAGTTAAAATCTGGGTTTCCTGCAAGCAAAATTCATCCACTCAGAGGTGTTGAAGATCGTGAGTGAGCCTCACCCCTGGAGATTCCGTCAAAGCCCGGATATTCAGACTTGCTAACCAGAAAGCCATTGACAGTCCTAATTAAGTTTGGGAGTCTGAACGTAACATGGACGGGGAAAGGATATCAACAGCCACTCCCATCGACCCATCTCAGTATTGATAGGACCATCTAAATTGAGGCCGCTAACATCTCAAAGAACAAGTGAGTTTCAGTGCCGTAAGGAAGGAGGGTGAACCAAAACTAAGATTCATGTCGATCAACAATTTTACTTAATTCATTTTTCCATTCTCTAAATTAGCGTTGTGATCTTAATGGACTTGATCGCCTTCTCGACCATTCCCTATGTCTGCCGCGCCCCCGACCCAGTGTGGATAACAGTCAGTAATTTTTGGGTCTTGGGGGAATTTAATGAGTCTTCAATGTATTTTTTGCATTTATTCATTGCTAACAAAGATATTAGGGGTTTGATCATGTTCCCATAATTCGTTGCCCTTTCCGTTTAGGCCAGGGAAATACGGCAGAAGTTCTCCCTAATCTAGTAAAGTAATTTTGTTAGCCATTTCCTCGATTCTTTATCTTCGGATGTAGGACTCCTCTCGTTTCGATGTTAGTGGCATTTGTTGCCTAGAGAGGTACTGGGAGAGGATAGATTTTTTTTAATGGGCTGGAGTCTCTTCTGAGAGGGTATGTTTTCCGCGAGAGGACTTAGAAGAATGAGATTTAAGTTGAAGTTAATTTTTTTCTTTCCGGTGAGAACAAGGTAGAGGCCGATGTGGAGATGGGCGTGTGTTTAATTCCTCCTTTAATAACTTGATCCTTTCCGTTCCCTCATATCCTGGGTGGTACATTTTCAGCATCTTCTCAAATGAAGGCATTTTCCAAGCCGGGACGTCGCCCTTCGCGCTAGTTGAAGGAGTGGGGCTGTATATTACTTTAGTCCTAAAGGTTTCAGGGGACCGAGGGCTCGCTGCTTGACGCTTTCCTCCGACCTTACCAACAACTAGACATTCTCCCTTCTCTTTCACCGAGGCTGCGCCAAAAATGCTGGCAAAGGCTTTTCAGAGAATGTGGGCGAATCTATTGTACCAACCGGGGGTACTACCACACTGGTCCCAAAATTAGATTCATATTACAGTACACTAAGGCAAATAACCAAACCTGACGAAAAATAGAGACTGATCACAACCTGTCATTCTAGTCAGTCTAAAACTGACCGTGTAGTAAAAGATAGGAAACTAAATCAGTTGTTTCAATTAATTTGCACAAGCCGTGTCGTGTCGTATCGTCGTCTCATGGGGTGAAAAATTTAAAAACAATTATAGATGCAGTCAAGCCGCAGATATTCCGGCATTTATCAAAATAAGTGAATTGTTCGTAGATAACAGATAACTTAGATAGTGTAAAAGCTACCAGAGATGTGCTATTTACAGATAACAAACAAAACGCCTGCAGACGGATAGAAAACTTGTTCAATGACGACACGATATATAAAGAAGTAAGATAAAGATTTTTGTTTAGTCTTTGTTTTCTGTCTTTCTCCTAGTTTTATTTAACAGTTGTAGAAGAAATCCCAGTAGGATTTATTATCAAATAGAATTATCTTAAAATATAAGGAGATGACAGACATGAAAAAACTATCTTTAACAAAGTATTAAAAGAAAGGAATTAATTGTAAGAACACATAATTCAGAAAAATAGGTAACACATGATCACAAATACTTATTGAAGACGACTAAATCTAAACGACACAAAACGGTGCAGTGTAGTTTTGTTTTTGTTTTTTTTTATCATCTCACCCCAAGCAAGGCATTCCAGTGCCACTATTGCGCATGGGGCTACATAGGGGAAGGTAAAGAAAAGGAATGGTTAGACATAGGGAATGTCAGGAGAAAGGTGACAGATGAATAAGGATAGCGAGGATGAGGGTTGGGAAGAGTGCTTGATAGAATGGGAGCAGGTTAGTGTGTTAGGAGGTGTCTATTGACCTTACATTTAAACTCCTGGAGATTGTAGCCGTCGGGGAAGCAATCGTTTGGAAGAGAATTCCACAGTCGGGAAGTGCGAGGAAAGAAACTGTTGGAGTAGAAGTTACGGCTGCATTTTATCGGTTTCACTGTAAAAGGTAAGGTACAAGTTAAAAAAATGTGACAGAAATCGGAAAAAGCATGGGTAATACCTGTACTTTATTGATTATGCGGAGGCGTTTGACAAAAAACGCCACAAAGAATTAATGAAGATGCTCAGCAGCCTTGACATATTTGAGAAAGATTAATTAAGAATCTTTATTGGCAGTAAACCGCTTGTACACGGACAGGTAATGAATTTCGCAGATATACAAAGATAGAAAGGGATGTAAGACAAGGATGTGTCTTTTCACCGGATCTGTTCAACTTGTACAGCGAGAATATTTTGAGGACCCTAGAAGTTATGCCTGGATTCGTAATCGGAGGCTACAATTTAAGCAACCTAAGGTACGCATATGATACAGTGCTGATACACAGAAAGAAAACTACAAGACCTCCTACAGAAGGTAGCTGAAGAGAGTGACAAAAAAGGACTACAAATAAACTGCAAGAAAACTGAATGCATGGTCATCAGTAAAAACGGCAGCCCAATATACCAAATACAGGTCGGAGATACTAGAATCAAGCAGGTACAAAAATTTAAATACCTGGGAAGTGTTCTAACAGAAGACGGAAAGTGCGACACAGAGATCCGAAGGCGAATTAGCATGGCGAAGGAAGCAATCCAGAAGTTGAGTAAAGTATTAAGAAACAGGACAATTTCGCTAGAAACAAGGAAGAGAGTACTGGATTACCATGTGTTGTCCGTTCTTCAATATGGCAGTGAATGCTGGATAACATGATCAAAGATGAAGGAAGAACTTGAAGCAACTATAATGTGGTTCTACAGAAGGATGCTGCGAATATCATGGATCGAGCATATGAGCAATGATGAGGTCTTAGAAATGATGGAAACAAAAAGGAAATTAATACTGAGCATCAGGAAGAGACAGCTGAAGTTACTGGTACATGCAATGAGGAGGGAGGTCTTGGAGAACCTGATACTAACAGGCCAGATAGAGGAAAAAAGAGATAGGGAAAAGCAACGGATAATGAAGGACCTAATCAGATGGATGATGGAACAAGGGTTGCATGGTGTAACAGGAGAATGAGTGCTAAGAGCCACCGGGGATAGGGAGACTTGGAAAGCTATGATCGCCAACGTCCTGAAGGGACAGAGCACATAGAAGTAGAATGCAAAACAAAATACTTAGAGGAAAATATATTTTCAAATATGAATTTTAAATAAATGAAAAATGATTATAGAAATTCTAGTAAAGAAAATGTTCTACGGAAGTGTTCAAACTCGTGTAAGGGATGTTGTATTAAAAATAAATGGATTGATTCTTAAAAAATTGCTTACTTATGTTTCGTATACAAAACTGAGCAGACAGGGGCAAGTGAGAAAAATATTTGAACGAAATAGAAATAGACTTAGATAATTATTCCGTAATTTATTTTGTTGTTTTGGTGAGAATATAAATTTAAGAGATCATTTTCATCAGTAGACACTTAATTATCGGTTATTATTAGTAAGGTTTGACTTAATATAATATATGGGAGAGATAAAAAATTGTTTCTGTTTCAGAAGTAGCATCTGCTTTATATTCGTCTTTGTTTAGGTTGGGTGATGTCGCTTCAAAAAATACTTCAATGAGGCAAGAGCAACATACACTGACCTGAGAAAAGTTTTTAGTCAGGAGAAATAAACTACATCCAATTTCAAATTTAATTACGTAATCCCAACTCAACATAAATAAACATTATTTGGAAATGCTATGGAGTAGGATGTCATTTGTTAGTTTCAGTGCTTGTATTCAATTTTTCATGAATTTGATCATGTTATCAACAAACAACTGATATATATTTCGCCACTATTTTAAAAATGTTTCTTTAGGGGCTGCCACTGACATTATTTTGGTTTCTGTTGTGAATCTTCGACGCCAATTTGTTGTGGAGTTGTGGCGAATTGTCCGATTTGTACCGGACGTAAAACACGGAACAAGAAGGTAGGTTCAAAAGAGTGTAGTATTATAACAAGAAACATGATATTACAAGCAAGTGTTAATAAATAGTAATAAATAAATCCGAAGGTATTATTCCGCTGCCTGATTAGTAGCTGTCGTTAACTGCTCTCGTTTACTGCTGTACTTGACTGCTCGTAAATAACTGCCAATTTAACTGCACTCTAGAAGTCATGCAGGTTATTTATATATAGCAAGAGGAGAGTCCATTTCTCGTAGGAAGGCACCATTAATAGATTCACACTCTCGAAGTTTTCGATCAATGTGCTCCCAAACGTGCTCTATTGTATTCATTCCACGCCTTTGCTATATTGCTCGTATGACATGGCGCCCCAGCTTCTTGCAAGACTTTCTTATTAGTTTGAATAGGGAGTTGTCCTTTCTCTAAAATGTAACGACCATTTATTTGCTCGTCAACAAGATTCAGCTCAGATTTTCGAACCAAACAAGACAGCGCCCCACTCCATTCCCTCCATGTTTCACGGTCACCTGCTGACATTCAGTGTTACAAGTCTCATTCGGATTTCTCCAAACAAAAACCAGTCTCGAATCAAGTATTAACTGAATTTATTTTCCTCTGACAAAATTACAGACTCATAATCTTTGCTCTCAAATTCTTTCGCCCAGTCCATAGCGCCTGTACTTGTTAGCCACTGAAATAAAGGGCAACTCTTCTTTGATAGCGTAGCTTTTTCAGAGATTTTTTTTACTGCATATGGTGACATTTTCAAGCATTGGCGACACCTTTGGCGGTCTGGCCAATGTTTCTGATTACTTCCCGCTTCAGCGCCATTTTCGGTTGCCCAGACACGACGCTTAGTTTTCTGAACTTTGTACCACACGACAATTGCCTTTTACATTACATTTCTTGAAAATATCATTAACTCTTTGATGATTAACCCGGAAAACCTGGCAATTTCTCTATTTGACTTGCCACACTGATGCTATCCTATTATTTGCCCTCGTTGAAACTCAACAATTTCCTCACTTCCGCGAACTTTCATTGCAAACTTCGAGTCAACTATCGTGGGATGTGCGTTGTGATGTAGTGGATATCGACTAGGAACGAGTGATCGGGGTGCCGAGTTCAAATTCCAGTTGAATTCTTTGCATTTACCTACTCACAATTGCCCTTGGGAAAGATAATAATCCGTCACTTCCCTCCAGGTATGGGCTAAATAATAGGACAGATCGGGTTCTATAGCCTTGGCTGGCAACCAGTCTACTGTAGAAAGCAATGGCAGGATAATATTCTGCTCCGTCAGTTATGTCTCTTTCGAGACTTGATCGCCCAAAGCGTTTATCACGTATAGCACTTAACTTACCGACTGATCGTTCATAGATGAAAGTTGCTTCATACTAACAAGGTATTGTGTGAAAATAAAAATGAAGTTATTACACAAGATAAATTTGCTATAATCAAGGGTGGCTAAAAACTTATTATAACCCACTGTATAGGAAATATGCTCATTCTTTAGAAAAAAATACTTTGCAAAAGACCAGATTCAAGAAATGAAGAACAGGCTAAAAAAACTGCTAAGAGGTGATCCTACCGGTAATATAAAAATGTGTTCATAAAAAACTCGTTAAAATCAAATAACAATAGTATGCGATATGTCGATAACTTTTTAGGATTTTCTCTATTGATATTCAATGGGTTATCTTTTAATGTATTAGTTGTTTGTTTTTTATTTAAACTAACAGAAACTTTGTTATCGAGGGTATATTATCTGAATTAGCCTTGAGTTTATGTGTCTTCTTTATTTCCCTCAGATTTTCAACAGCATTGCCTGAATATGTAAAATAAGAGCTATTGATTTTTTGATGGCGGTGCTAAAATTTCGCCAGTTTTTACGGATATGATGGTATTTTAGGTAGACCATAAAATCGAACTACTTTCGAATGGTATCCTATCAGTAAACAGGACACGTTTACATGACTAACCCACTTTCAAATTGCTTTCGTAAAGTTTTCAATTTTAAAAGAAGGATTTACTAAAGCGAAAAATGTATGAAATGAAAACGATTGCTTAATAATTCCGGTTAAATTTACGTCTAATTTCTTGCATTTCATCTATCATATCAGATCTTCACTTATCACAATGTCGTGCACTTAAAACACAAAAACAAATGCGTTTTCTTAAGTTTCAAATTCATCGTTTTCAGATGTACTCTTTATTATGATGGAGTTCGGCTCGTACCTCATTTATTGTATATTCACACGTCTTTGCTAGTAAGAAACCCACAAATACAAAACTTGGGATGCGTTTTAGTAAAATAAGGAATATTTTTAGTTGCCTGGAACGGATCGGAAATGTTCTCATCAGTTTCAATGGTAAAAATTGATTTGAGATAAGAGTTTTAGAGCTAAGCGTTCGGTCCTTGAACATATTAAATCTGTATCTCATTACATTCGCGTAATATGATATACGCTAAAAAGACTGCCTTCTTCCACCGAACGCCCCGTGGCCCAGAGTCGCCGACTGACGCCATATCGGTCGGGTTTCGAGCCTGGGTTTTGTAGCAATCGGAGTCTAACCGTACCGTACTGATGAGCTGCGAAACAGATCTGTCAGCGGATATATATATATATATATATATATATATATATATATATATATATATATATATATATATATATATATATATATATATATATATATATATATATATATATATATATATATATCGTTTCGACTGGAGGTCATTTGTGGTCGAGCGGTCTAACACGTTGCCAGATCAAATGATAGCTTCCCCTATGTAGATAGGGGTCGCAGGTTCGAATCCTGCCGAATGACACACATTTTCGAAATAAAAATTTATCGTAAATAATCAGGCTAGTAGATATAAATATATAATACTGCTTAATTCAAAACAGAATATCTACTTAAATACGAGTATCGATCAAAAATAGAGTTCAAACAATTCATTTCAAATTGTCGGTTGTTTATAACCAAGTTTCGTTAAAAATTCATTACTTTCCGTAATATATATTCTTCAATTGTAAATTGCCAAGCAGCGCCTCAGAAAAAAATTAAAGACTGTAAAATTTGGCTAGACACGTGTGGGAATCGAAATTCAAATATGGAAAAGAACTAGACACAATGTGGAGTATAGTGAAAATAGCCAAACCTTACAACGGTGGCAAAATATGTAGATTGTGCCAGGAAGAAAAGCTAGCGGTTATGTTATTCTCAAACGAAACGAATTATTCAATGAAAAAACAAAAATTATGACCAAGTGTAACCATACCATAAAATACCTATTAGGTTCATACAATAATGGATGAAAACATTATAATTTCTTCTAATTTTAAAAATTACGCGTTCCAAAATTTCCATTACGTGAGCGTTCTTAAAAAACACCAGTAAAATCAGTTATTGCAAATCGCTTGATGATACCACATGGTAGAAACCTAGGTCGCGTAATAACTCGTTTACAAATAAAGAATATTCAAACTTCTACAATATAGTATATTTATTACAACTGTGAACTGATCTAATTTTATTATGAACAAAAACTAAGTAATTAAACTATATATATATATATATATATATATATATATATATATATATATATATAGTAATGGTTGTTAGAATGGTTTATAAAAGCATAGTATCACTACACAAGAATCTTCGCGTTTCGTAGCTACGTGTGCTCCTCATCTGGTGATAAGTTGAACTGAAAAATAAATGGTGAAAACGATTTATTTTTGGTAATATGATATGTAAGTGAATGTAGGATGGGGGTTTAGTATGATTTAGCCGGCAATTTGTAGCTATAGAGATAGAGCCTTGCGTTAGGAGGGGGTGCGGAGTAGCTTAGTTTTGGACAGGTCACTTTTTAGTTTCGTCTGGGTAAAGCTTATATTGGGATGTAAGGTTTTGAAGAAAGGGTAGACACTTTTTGTTTTACTACTATCTATGAGTGGATGGAAAAGAGTTACTGTTAATGTTGTGTGAGTTTATTTTCTTTTATATATACAATGTGCTTCACTTACATATCATATTACAAAAAATAAATCATTTTCACCATTTATTTTTCATTTCAACTTATCACCAGATGAGGAGCACACGTAGCTCCGAAACGCAAAGATTCTTGTGTAGTGATACTATGCTGTTATAAACCATTCTATAACTTTCTTACAATATATATATACATATATATATATATATATATAGACAGATATCCGGAGAAGGAGATAGATAGATAGATAGATAGATAGATAGATAGATAGATAGATAGATAGATAGATAGATAGATAGATAGATAGATAATGGTGTGCTTGTGAACGTATTTCCGATATTTCTTTGCGTATTCTCTGCTTTTGGGAACAGAAAGGAGGCAACATATTTTGATATACAAGAATTTAATTCCTTATTTATACATAAAATAATTTGCTTTTTATATGTTTGTTGCACGGAGTCTCGTACGCGAATTCAAGAAAAAGAAATCCAATTGACTGGAGATATGCAGATTTTTTTCTTTAAATTCACTCATTGTTATTTTTGTATCCTAGATAGCTGGCGGTAAAATTTATTATTTTAAATTATTAGATTTCAATAATTTCTCAAGAGATTTCGATTACTTTTTTTTCTATTTCATCAAGGGTTATATTTTGTTTACAGAATTCAGTTCAGTTTTCACAGAAGACGTGTGTGCATTTCACCAGAATACGTTGCCGTATTATAAAATCTATATCTACTCTGGAAATGAATTCACTGAAATCGAAGTACAAAAGCCAACCAGGCGCTGTGCTTTGAACGTCTTTTGGATTCTGGTTCTTTCCGCACCTCAGGTGGAATATATATATATATATATATATATATATATATATATACCCCGGCGTTGCTCGGGTGTAACGAAAGCTTAAAAACTAATCCATGGTCCTAGAGCTCAGACACTTTAGACGTTGGCACGAAAGACTAAAAAGCAATAGTTGTTTCCAGTTAAAGCGAAACCGTAGACTGAAAAAAAAAATGATGGATTAAGTCAAATTTTAATTTCCTGGTATCAATATCAAATAAGTTTTTTTTATCGTAATCTGAATTTTGAAGACTAAATATGTCCTCTGAGTAAATGGTATCATGGCTTAGACTAAGAACTCCAAGTATACCTACTTAGAGTTAAACCCGAAGCAAAAACTAAAATAAAAGGGCTGAAAAAATACAGACATACATGCAGATAAACAGACAGACACAAAAACATCTTGCCTTATATATATATATATATATATATATATATATATATATATATATATTATCGATTTTCTGCACTATTGTAAGAACTGCAACCTTGAAACTTTTGAATATCGTTTCTTATTTCTTTGTCTATGAGTGTATCAAATTTTATTTAAATAGGACCCAATATATAACTCGATTTTTTCGATTATCGATTTTTGATATTTATCGGGGGTATCTAGGCACAAAACCTAGCTAAGAACTCTCGCAGGCGCTTATCGTACAACTGTGTAAAATTTCAAGAAAATTGGTTCAGCCGTTTCGAAGTCTATAGGTAACGGACACACAGACACACACACACACACACACACACACAGAGACAAAGTTCCATTTATGAATAAGTTTAGATATATATATATATAATTCAATACGAAAGATGCTTAGAAAACTGATCGGGTGGATCCGTTGCCCTAATAAATAAATAATTCGTTCTGTGAAGCTTTATCTTAGCAAATGTCGAAGTAGACCATTGGTTCCCAGACGGCGCAATGCACCTCAAAGCAAATGCGTAAGTGAAAAGCAGGTGAGGCGGAATAATAGAAATGCAATCAAATATTTAGAAACAATTTTTAAAAATTCATAAGCCAAAATAAATATTTTAAAATATTATTATGAATTTCTTGTGATTGCATGAATGAATACCAATATAAAAGATTATTGACGAATTCTATTTTTGGGATATTTCTTAATTATTTCAAGTATTAGGAATATAGTAATTAGGGCCCTCAAATTTGAGGGGAGATAATGATAATTTTCTAACTTCGAATCTGCGAATATCAATCTTTAACCTCTCTACATTTTTTTCTTGTTCTTTTTAAATATACTTTTTTATCTCATAAAATATAGCGAGCAAAAGGTTTAATTCCAAAAATGTGGACCAGAGAAAAAAATTGGGAATCACTCCAAAAAACTATTGTTTCTGAAATATATTTTTCATCTTTCTAGGAGAACAAAATGGGATAGTTTATTACTTATGAGATATTGGCACGTACTAAGCAACGAAGGGCGGGGCAAAAAAAATTATATGATATATATATATATATATATATATATACAGATAGATAGATAGATAGATAGATAGATAATGAATAGAATGAGATAGAGAGATAATGAACTGAATGAGATAGATAGATAGATAGATAGATAGATAGATAGATAGATAGATAGATAGATAAGTTACGCATTCATACATACATACATACATACATACATACATACATCGGTGAATCCTGATAAATAGAATATAAATATAGAAAAATCAAATTGAAAAATATGTCTCAAACAAACAATAAACTACACATATATGAATCCCCACACGTGCACTCTCTCTCCCCTTTCTCTCAACTAACCCTCCACGCACACTCACACACACAGACGCACACGCGCACGCACACGCACACTCACACACACAGGCGCACACGCACACGCACAAATACACAAACTTTGTTCCATATACGCAAACACACCTGCAAAAATTTAATGAGAAATCCTAAATTATAATATGTCAGTATTTTGTATTTCTCTCTCTTTTTTTTAGGCGTTCTTCCCCCTTTCCGCTAATAACACAACACGCAAAACTATTGACTTTGTCCTTGTTATATCATTTGCTCGCAATTTAATTATCACCATTACCAATGTTTACGTTTCGCCGATCTTTAATATCTTCAGATTGCCTATCACGTATTTCCCCGGGGAGCAATTTCAAGCAAACGCCTCCAATTTTACACTGTCGCCAACAAAGTCGTTCTTTTCTCTTCCTTCAGTCTGGCACGAATTATAACTCGCTAGTTCAATCAAGCGTTTAATTTATTTATGGAGTCAGTCACTGACGCTGAAAGACACTGAAAGACACTGAAACCGAAAATATTAAACGGCTGCTGATTAGTTTAGAAAATTACTTTCAGTGCGCGAAAACGACTCGCGAATTCATTTAATCTCTTAGAGATTTTCTAATTGGTCAACCCTAACGGCAGCTCTGGTTGGCTAATATTTTGGGATTATTCTATTTATGATTTAATTTAGCTGAAGCCTGTACTGATCGGTCAATAATTTTACTGTCATATCTAATTTAATGATGACTGTAAGTAAACTAATGACTGAAAGGAAATTTCTTTTTTTAAAATTATTTTATATCTTGATAAAATTATAGTCTGGGTTTATAATCATTTGCGTCAACACTGATCTGCATTTTGACGATTTTATATCAATAAAAGAAGTTTACATCGAATGGCATTTTCTCTTATAAAAATCTTTGGTTGATACTAACCAGCCATCACTGCTTCCTGCTTTCCTGCCTGTTGGAAGTCCTCCTGCGTAGTACCTATATTTAAGAATTCTGGCGAACCCTCGGACCCCGCCAATTACCGTCCTATTAGTCTCCTTCCAATCTTTGGCAAAGTTTTCGAAGCCATTATCAACGCCGAGGTGATTCAGCACCTTATGACCAACGGGCTTCTCTCTGACAAACAGTATGGGTTTCGCTTCACCAGGTCTACTGCTGATATGCTAACGACCATTACCGAGTACATATACCAGGCACTCGACAAGAATGGTGAAGCCCGAACCGTTGCCTTGGATATCTCCAAAGCATTCGACAGGGTCTGGCATGCTGGCCTCTTGTGCAAACTGCGGAGCTATGGGATAACTGGACATCTGTTTGACCTCATCCAGTCCTTCCTCTCTAACCGCACATTAAAGGTGGTATTAAATGGGCATGCCTCCCAAAACTACCAGACGAACGCGGGCGTCCCTCAAGGTTCTATCCTAGGTCCCACGCTCTTTCTGATCTACATTAATGATCTCCCCGACACCATTAGATCCCAAGTTGGCATGTATGCCGACGACACAACAATCTGCTCCCGCATCGATCAGAAACCAGGTCTGGACGACAAAGTGAACCTCGCTGCCGCACTGGAAAGGGACCTCCAATCCGTAGTGACCTGGGGTAGGAAATGGTTGGTAAATTTCAATGCCTCCAAAACAAAGCTGTTATCAACTAACCACCATAGACTATCGCATCTACCTCCCATTAGCATGGGACAGGCTAGCCTCCCAGAGAGTAAAATACTACGCCTCCTTGGCCTTACACTCTCGGCGGACCTCAAATGGAATGACTATATTGAATCCATTGCCAAATCTGCTGCTATGAAAGTCGGCTCTCTGTGCAGGGCCCGGAAATTTTTCCCACCTGAAACTATTCTGCACATATACAAATCTACCATCCGCCCGTGTATTGAATATTGCTGCCATATCTGGTCGGGTGCCCCTGCTGCTCTCCTTGGGCTTCTTGACAAAATACAAAGGAGGATCTGTAACGTGGTTGATACTAACTTGGCAGACCGGCTGCAGCCGCTCTCACACCGGCGTGATGTAGCTTCCCTGTGCCTCTTCTACAAGTACTTTCATGGCTTCTGCTCCGATGAGCTTAGATCACTGGTGCCGCCCAAGCACGAATTTACACGAGATACTAGATTAGCAACTAGGTCCCACCCTTTTACAGTTAAACAAATAAGATGTAACCGTAAATTCTACTCCAACAGCTTCTTTTCTCGCGCCTCCCGCCTGTGGAACTCCCTTCCACAAGTCTGCTTTCCCGACAGTTACAATCTCCAGGTGTTTAAATGTAGGGTCAATAGACACCTCCTATCACACTAACTCCCAACTATTCTCACAACACTCTCATCTACCAACCCTCATTCTCGGTATCCTCACCCGCCTATCACCCACCCTCTTAAATGTCCTATATTTAACCAGCCTTTCTCCTCTCTACGTAGCCCCCTGCACAGTAGTGGCAGTGACATGCCTTGCTCGGGGTGAAACGCTTATAAAAAAAAAAAAAAAAATTGTTATCATTATCAGTTCCATGACCAGCTGTGGTTGTAGAGTCCCGTCGCGAATGAATTACTGACCACTTCCGCTGTATGTCTAGATAGGGTGGTAAATTATGAATCTCTGAATTATCTTCCAGTACATCCAATGGTGTGTGCTGTGGTGCAGTGGATATAGACTCGGAACGAGAAATCGGGGAGCCAAGATCGAATTCCATTTCAATTCCTTGTATTCACTTACGCGCAAATACCTCATTCTTAGCATACAAACTTTAAGTCATCCATGTAAAATAGATGACTAATTTTCTTTTAAGCTATTTTATAACCACATTCTGCCTTGTTAAGTTTACTGGTTAATGCTATTACTGATATGCGAAATAGTAAGGGAGACAAAAAGTCACTTTGAAATATACCTCTTTTGATGTTTATTCCACCAGACTTATAGGTTCCATTCATATGATTGAGGTAAAGGATTGTTTTCCATATCGACATACATTGTTTGATGAAATTGATGATGACGGGTGATACCTTGTACATATTTAAAGTCTTTAAGATCCAGGAATGTGGTACACTATTGAATGCCTTACGATAATCTATCCAGGCAGTACTAAGATTTTTCTTTACATTGAAGCAGTATCCAAGGTCATCCTATTAATAAATAATTCGTCTTTACATACGTAACTGCCGCGGTTGCACCCTTTTTGTTCAAGCGGTAGTATGTCATTTCTCTCCAAGAAGAAATGTGTCTGTTTTGTTGAAATAGATGTTAATAGTTTGTATGTTGTCGGAAGGCATGTAATTGGCCTGTAGTTTTTCGGGTTATTTGTTTCGCTATTTCACTGTAAAATTTCTTTGTGTCGGTTTGAAAAATCTTGTTTTGTCTGTAGAATCTTGATCTTTTCTCATAGCGTCTTATTCTTTGAGCCTTTAGTTGTATTGTTCTCTTTATTTTTTCCTTTGTTGATAGAACTTCATTTTCATTTCTAATATTGTATTTTCTTTCGACTTTCTGCCTGCTTTAGTTCTTATATTTATTCCTCTTATCAGTTCATCGAGTACTGATAATTAACTTCTAAGTGGTCCGATTTCTTTTACTATTTTTCTTTTTCAAGGTAGATCTTCATGTCTGCGAGACGGCCTTGTTTTTAATTTCATGTTCAAGCTTTTGCTGCTGCTATTGCTGATGCATATATTGCTTCATTGAGATTATATGAGTATCTTCTTTATCCAAACTTAAATTGAGTGCTGCATTGTACAGCTTAATAATTTCGAGGTTATGCTTTGTTGGTTGTAATTTTGGGAGTTGTTCTCGTTCCTCCATTGCAATATTTTTTCTGATTCCGGTTCCCTTTCATGTTTTGTTGATTTGTCTATTCTGGTTGCAATTCTTTTTATGTCATTAATTTCAGCCTCCGTCAAATCGATTATTTCGCATGATGTACCTTCGTACATTGGCTAATTTATTTTCCTCAACGTACGTTCTATTTGTTTGTCCAATCTTTTCTCGCCGAACGTCATATGTTTGGCGAGTGATTTTTTTTTTTTGAGGTTTGAGTAACGCATCATAAAATGCAGTCATAACGACTTTGTACTCCTCACGAGACCATTTTATTATTTTCTTTCTTTAAATATACAGTTATGGATCTAGCTGGATCATTTTCAGAGCCATCATTAGAATTATCCTGGTTGTGGGGGCTTGAATATTCATTCGTTGTGTAGGAGATTGTTCCTATGGCAGATTTTTCGACTTCCGGTACCTTCCGTCCTGAAGGACGGGCTCTCTGTTTATCCAGTGGAAGAGCCATACGGGAGTTTTTATTTTTATTTGTTATTCTCATATTTCTCCCACGAGTGAGGCACGAGTCCTAAAGTCCACCCAAAGTTGCCCGGCACGTTGGGTGACGGTCTTTTACAAACAGGGTTTCGAAGCCTGTAGGGGATCGTTTTTGACCTCATAATGCAGTAGCCATTCACTCCTCGGCACGATTAACATCTTCATTTGCAGGTTGTTGTTAGGAGTTTTCCTTCTCCTAAAAGCGACAGTTGACAGAGACGCGATTGGAATTCAAAGAGAAAGACGGTGGTTAAAAAAAAAACTTGGAGGTAACAGCTGCTCTACGAAACAAAACATCACTGCACTAATGTATTTTGTTAAAAAAATTGTTGCTACCATCACTAGTTTTTATAAAAAATAATTGTTAAAAAAAATTAATGGAAAAGAAAAGGTTGACATAAGTTTAAGTTTATTATTGCTGGGCAATTTAAAAATAATAATTTGTTCGCCTACTGTATATTCAGTTATTTTTTCATTAAAGTCGTCGAAAAAAGGTTATCAAAAAAAAAAATAAAATAAAATGAATATATAAATAAATAAGTAAATAAAAGTAAATAAATAAATACGTATTTTTTCTAAGAAAGAATATCGTAGAAATTATATCAAACTGTTTTTCATCGTATTTTTTCCTGTTGTTTTGTTTTGTTTTTCAGAAAAATTATACTTTTTAAGAAATTATTTCAAAATATCGACAACTAAGGGAAATATGAATAATAAGAAAACTAGTTGATGAATCTGTTTGGATCATTTAAATAAGAAACAGATAAATTAAATAATATACAAAGAAAAATTCATTTTTACGCTAAAATAGTAAAATAAAATTTCATCTAGACAAAAATAAAAAAAACGTTACGTTTTCAAGAGATTCAGAAAACACGTCATTCTCGTTGTAATTTCAACCGCGTTCTTCTTCTTCTTCTTCTTCTTATTATTATTATTATTATTATTATTATTATTATCTTTTTATTGCTACATAGATTAGTAAATCAATTGTATGAGGTTCGGCTGGAAAGTTCATGGGCTGAACAAGATATAAATTTAAGTAGACATACCAGCTGTTTGACTGAAAAAAACATTCATGTGTGCCAGAATACATTTATTATTATTATTATTATTATTATTATTATTATTATTATTATTTCCTGGTGATAGCTCGCATTGTTCCAAGTACTATTGTCAATAACTGCCGAGTGTATATTTTACTTCAATTTTTACTAATTTTTCATCGATAATTTCATTCGGGCCATCAATCTACGGCAGTCATCAGTAATCATAAGATCGGAAAGCAAATGCTCATAAACATAGATTCCTCGAAAAACTAGACATATTCGAATAATCGAGAACATACTATAAACAAATCTTCTGCATACGTAAAAGTGAATTCAGTAATTGGATCAAAATAAAAGAGGGAATAAGACAATGATGTGACTTTCACTTGAGTTAATTGACCTTTACCCCAGGCCACTCTGAGAGAATTAAAAGTCTCAGCAAGATTTATTAGTGGCGGCCCAAAACAAAACAACATAAGATTATACGGATAAAACGGTGTTGATGGCAGATATAGAAAGGAAACTGCAGGAACCCTAACAGAATCTAAAAAACAAAAAGAGTAATGATGCTCACGATGAACTGGAAAGACTGGAAAATGTTTTAAAAGAAGACGGAAAATGCGACACCGAAATCCGCAGGAGCATTGGAATAGGGAATGATGATTTCGAAAAGCTAACGTCAAAGCTAACGTTAAATGCTTCTTTAAAAACAGTTTCGAATTTCAGTCTAATTTACGTACATTTGAGAAATTGAAGTTTTATTAAAATCCATGAAGAAGCAATCGAGTTTCGTTAGAATTCAAGAAAAGCGTGCTTACGTGTTATGTAATATTAGTGTCGTAATGGTTTATGTCTCGGATAAAGACAGATTGAAAGCCGAATTCGAACTTCAGTAAAATTCATGACTTTTACTTACGTACACTTAGGAAATGTGGCATTAGATATCATTAGAAATTATGAAAAGAACTATCGTATTTCATTAGAATCAAAGAAAACAGTAATTAAAAGTTATGTAATATTGGTGGAGTAATGGTTAATGTCTCGGACGGAGATAGATTGACAGCCAATTTTGAATTTCAATCGTACTTCGTCAAACGCTTTGGCACAGTCTACAAAACACTGATAATTGTCTATTTTCATTTGTGTCGCCCTTTTTTATAGCACCCTAATCCTAAGTATTGCATCGCCTGTTCCAGTGTCCTTGACAAAACCGCACTGTTTTTGCCTTATTTCCGGCCTGATTCTGCTTCGATCTCTATTCATTAAGATCCGGAAAATGAGTTTCGTTATGTGGCTCCTCAAACTGATTGTTCGGTGGAGGTCGCATTCGATTGCACCTGACTTCTTAGGCAGAGCTATGAAAATTGATTTTTTTAGGTCATCTGGTATTACACCACTGTTGTAGACTGCAGTTATTATTTCCGAAATTTTCTCTATGCTGAAATCTTCTAAGTCTGTCATCTCTCTTACAATGCCGTCTGATCCAGCTCCTTTGTTCCTGTTCACTTTGGCCATCGCAGCTATTTCTTCGGATTTTAGTATTTCCTTTGTTTACTATCTCTGTCGTGTAAGAGATCATTTATATATTTTTCCCATCGCTATTATAATCATTCCATCCATGGATTTTATACATCTTGTTGAGGAGCATGTTCTTTTTCCCGTCAGTTCCCTTATTTCTTTCTGCATTTCATCTTTATTAGTCTTGCTCACACGCTCTATTTGTTGTTGAGCCATTTCTCTTTAGCCTGTCTACACTTAGTTCTTATTTCATTTTGTATTTTCTTGTATTCAGTTCCATGTCTTGGTATAGTTTTCTCTATCCTTTGCATCATGTCAATAATCTCTTTAGTCATCTACTCGTTTTTTTCTTCTGCGTCTGATTTCCTCTGAGTCCATGTTGTCACTAGCGCTTCTTTATGTGTGTCCCATTTCGAATTTGTTCTTCGTATTTATTTCTCACATTGTCAGTGTATTTTTTCTGCAGGTTAAGGTCATTCAATAGCGTGTTTTATTGCAGTCTTGGTGCTGCTCTAGGCTTCTTCAGTCTCCGATGTTTCATCCTTAGTTTGCAGATAACTGAAAGGTGGTCGCTTACTCAGTCGGCATTTGCATAGGATTTGCATTGAACCACTGCGTTTCTGAATTTTTTGATTATGGTTATATAATTGACTTGGTTTTTAGTGTCGCTTCCTAGGTTTATTCCTGTCCATAAACGTCTTGGATGTTCTTGAAACCAGCTGTTGCTTATCAGCTGGTCATCTGCCTTACCCACTGGACCCATCTTTTACCTCATTCGTTGCGGATTTCTTATCCAATGTTGCCAGTTGTCTCCTCTTCCCTTTCATTGCCTACTTTGGCAATCAAGGCTCCCATGATATTTCTAATTTCTTGGGTTTTACTTTGAGCCTTGACATTGTCAAGAATGGAGTAGAAAAGTTCTATTTCTTCCTCAATGCTTTGCGTTGTTGGTGCATAGACTATTATAATTGCTATGTTGAAGGGTCTCTCTTTCAGTTTGTCCAGGAGAACTTTTCAGAGAACTGGCAGTATCCCAGAACGCGGTTTTTTATTTCTTCATCCAGTATTAAACCGACTTTTTTCTTATTTTTACCCCCTGCATATATGATTCTTTGGTTGTACCTGCTGAATTCTCCATTGTTTGGCCATCTAGTTTCGCATATCCCAAGAATGTTTATGTTTAATCTCCTTATTTCCTGCTTGATGTTCTAAAGTTGACGACAGTTGTTCAGCATCCTGACGTGCTATGTTCCTAGGATAATTTTTATGTTTGTTGTGCACATTCACAGAGTTACGATCCAGAGACACCTGTTAGTCATGTGGGGAAAATGTGTTCTCTTTACGCCGGATGACGGTCAGGTGTCATCTGTTACTAATATCGATCGTTACTCGGCGAGGAGTTATTTCCTTTGGAAGTAATCCCCTTCACGCCGTTAGATTTATAGGCATATTCTGTAAAGCCATAGCAACTCGTTGTGGGCAAAAAACAAGCTTACAAAAAGGGCAGAAGAAATCTGAAGGATTTAACGGTCAGCTAACTACAGGTAGTAACTCGATAAATCACCGTGGAGAAGGCAACGGGATACCACTCCACTATCATTCCCGAATATAATCATGGATGTTATATTGGCAGAAAGAAATACATAGATTGTTGATTAAATTGTGGATTAAATTACGCCTGGTTTAATCGAACATTTCAGGGAGTTCCGTCTCCATGTCCGTCAATACAAGAAACAAACAAGTGACATAATGCTGAAAAGACCGTTGAGTTGTATTAATATCAGTTATCTCCCTTAAGTGTGAGAAGCGGAAAGGGAAGATAGTAGCTCAAGAGATTGAAGAAAATGTTTGGTTAAAAATTCTGATATCTGGTATCTGAAAAAGGCGAGATCGTACAACAAGCGAATCGTTGCAAAAATACCAGTAAAAATGATGAAGCTCTCTTTATTGTTGTATTTTTTTTTTACAGTAAGGACCACTCTTTCTAACGTCCGATACACACACGAGTAAATGACTTACAGAGTAGGTGCACAGTCTATGCGTATATGTGCAGAAGCCAGCGATTAACCCTAGACTTGAACAAGTTTGGACTGTAGTGATCAGGAAAACATCTTCTTGGGAGTCGGTTTTAGAGTGTCTTTGGAATACAAAACGAAAGGTGGTTCAATACAATATACAGTAGTATGGCGTGTCTTAACCCTGAAGTTTAGCACGGTGTAACTACAGAATGTAGTTCGTCTGACAACTTTCAATGGAAATAGCCAAAGGACAGTGAAGGTCTTGCAAATTTTTTTAGGGTGGAATAATTTGTCGCCTACAAAAACGCGATGATTAATTATCATTCAACAGAGACTGCAAAGTGAGTAATGGCAGTTTCTCCATAAATATGTCACGTACTGCATTTTAGATCTGTTCTGATTATTGTTGAGGTAAATTATAATGCGAGAAGTCAGGTACTTACTGAAGCAGTACAGGGAACCGACCATTTTCCTAGAAGCTTTAGCGATGGGTCATATGTACAAGTTCCACTTTATGTCTGGGTTGAGTTTAAGTTTAAAGCTCACATTTCGATCAAGGCATGGGTTTCCCATAAGGATTGTGACTTGTGGTTGTTTAGGATCCGATAAGCAAAGACTGACTTTAATTCGTTTGATTTTGGAGGCATTAGATGCAACCATCCAGAGGAGTTCAAAATGCCAATTACAGGTCCGGGACACTAAAATCAAATAGGTACATGAAAACAGGTACATAAATTTAAATACCCGGAAATTCTTTTAACAGAAGGCAGATATTGAGACACTGAAATCCGAAGACGTATTGACATGGCCAAAGACGCATTCCAAAAGCTGAGCAGAGTATTGAGAGACAGGAAAATTCGTTGGAAACAAAGAAAAGAGTACTGAGCTGTTATTTGATATTTGTCATCTTATACGGCGGCGAATGCTGAAAAAAATTGAATTAAAAAAGGTGTAGGAAAGTCTCGATGCAACAAAATGAAGTTGTACAGAAGAATGTTGATGATACAATGAAACGAACATAAGAGTAACGACGACATTTTGGAGAGGATGGAAACGTAAAGGAAACTTATACTTAGTATCAGAGACAGCTGAAGTTTCTGGGACACGCAATGAGAAAGGAGAGCTTGAAGAGTCTGATACTCACAGACCGGATAAAAAAAGTGACAAGGATAAACAGCATGTGTCATATTTGATGGCCATTAAAAAAGTGGATGACAAAGTAGGGAGAAATAATGATTCATTGCTATAATTTAACAATAACAGTAAACCTCTAACTTGAGTGACTCCCAATTATGGTATATATATATATATATATATATATATATATATATATGTTGTGGTAACTTTAGTGTGAAAGCCCAATTAACGATTGAAAACTTTATGAATCTTCGAAAGACAAAACAAAATATTGCAAAAGGTGAAAAGCTGACATTTGATTGAAAAGTAGAAATGTCTTTAATACAAAAAATATTTAGGCCTTAAGTAATCTCACAATTCTGATAAATCAAAAAAAAACCTAAATGGTTCAATAAAAAGAAAAGCTCAACTAAATAATTCCCAAAAAATTTTCGGTGAGGATCCGTGTGTACAAGGCCACAGGAGGTAAAGTGTTACAGAGTCGGGGCACAGTTTATGTAGATATAATTTTGTCAGTTTCTGTTTTTCAAAATCAGATCGACTTCATTGATACTGAAATACAGCATAACGCTTTTATCACAAAAATAGTTACCTCGACTAAAACATAAATTAAAAATTATTTATTTGTAGTTTTCTTACGAAGCTAACAGGTTTTCATATT
Organism: Ascarosepion bandense; assembly: GCA_037127315.1. Taxonomy (NCBI): domain Eukaryota; kingdom Metazoa; phylum Mollusca; class Cephalopoda; order Sepiida; family Sepiidae; genus Ascarosepion; species Ascarosepion bandense. The sequence continues at coordinate 3,841,947 of JBBBDQ010000187.1, forward strand.
ATTTTCAACATATTTATTAGATGAAATCTCAGGAATTTGACAAGGAGAAATGAGAGCCCCAATCTATTTAATCTACATGTAGACTCTGCTCTGTTTTCATATAGTCAGAGATGTGAAAAAATGAGCATCGGTCATACCAACGGAAGCTACGAAAAAAAAAAGGCCAGTGTTTTAATAAGAAATACTTTCGTTGATGTCATCTGTATTCATATTTGCTGAAAAAATAATCCTAAAAAGAAAATCACCATCCTCTACTAAGTGTCCTAAAAAGGCTGGTGGATGACTCGTTGATGGTGTTGAAGGGTATATCATCATCTCTAGGTTATTTAATATCGAAATATCAATATTTTGTACATAAGTTTATGAATTCAACTACAGATATTTTATTTTATACTTTCAGGGTAAGGGTATATTTTTTTTAGATATTTAGTTTGTAAATCTGATCAGAACGAGAAATCGGGGATTCGAGTTCGAATTCCAGTTGAATTCCTTGCATTCACTTATGCGCAAATACCACCGTTGGAAAAGTTATTAATCACTCCAGTTATGGGTTACAAAAGGGAACAGATTGCCTTGGCTGGTAACCATACTATCACAGACAGTAATGGCAACTTACTGCGAGAAGAATTATCCTGCAGTAAGTTGCCATCGCGTTCTGCGGTAGACTGGTTGCCAGCCAAGGCTATAGAGCCCGATCTGCCCTATCATTTAACCCATAACTGGGGGAAAGGGACGGATTAATACCTTTCCCAAGGATACTTGTGCGTAAATGAATGCAAGGAATTCATCTAGAATTCGAACTCGGCAAGAAAGGAAGCTACCAACAATACCGGGAAGAGCTGAATCAAGATGCTGAAAATCCACAGGACACCAAAAGGCAACACAAAAAGCTCCCATCAATCCTGCATAATAAATTAACATGACTCCCGAACAAAAGGCAAGAGATATACTCTCATCAATACTTGGAAAAGATGAATCAAGATGCCGAAATTTCACACCACTCTGAACAAAGGTAACAAAGGAAGCTCCCATCAATACTTGGAAAAGATGAATAGGATGCTGAAATTTCACACGACTCTAAACAAAAAGCAAGAAAGAAAGCTCACATCAATACTGAAAAAAGCTGAGAAAGATCCTGAAATTTCACACGACCCCGAACAAAAGGCACAGAAAGGAATATCACATCAACAGTGAAAAAAGGTTAATCAAGCTGCTGGAGCGTTACACGACAGCACAAGCCAAGAAAAAAAGCCCCCATCAATAGAACAAAAAAAAAGATTACACGACCCTGAACAAAAAGCAAAAAAGTAAGCTCCCATCAGTACTGAAAAAGCTGAATGAACAAGCTGAAATATGAAACGACAACAAAAGCGAGAAAAAAGGCTCCCGTCAACATTAAAAAAAAAGCTAAATCAATATGCCGAAAATTCAGACGAGAACAAAATGCACGAAAGGCAGCTCACATCAATACTTTAAAACAATTTCACACTACTCCGAACAAAAGGCCAGAAAGAACGCTTTCATCAACTCTAGATAAAGCTAAATAAACATGATGACTTTTCACACGACCTAGAACAAAATGAAAAAAGGGAAACCCTCATCAATACTACAAAATAATTTCACACGACCTCTAATAAGAGCAACAAAAAAAAATCACATTAATAAAAAAAAAAGCTACATGAATATGCTGAAATATCACACGACAACAAAAGCAAGCTCTTATAAATACTGGGAAGCGTTGAATCAAGATGCCAGAATTTCACACGACCACGAACAAAAGTCAAGAAAGAAAGTTCGCATTTATACTGAAAAAATCACCCGACTTCAAAGAAAAGACAAGAAAGAAAGCTTCTGTCAATACTAAATAAAAAGTTAATCAAAATTCTCATATTTTACATGACAACAAAAGGCAAGGTAGGAAGCTCCTATCAATATTGTAAAAAAAACAAAATCACACAATCTCTAACAAAAAGCAAAAAGTGAGCTCCCATCAATACTATAAACAGTTGAATGAAGATGCTGAAATTTCATACGACTCTGAACAAAAGACAAGAAAGGAAGCTCTAATCAATACTGGAAAAAGCACAATCAAGGTGCTGAAATTTCACACGACAACAAAAAAGAAAAAAGGATGCTCCCATCAATACAACCTAAAAATTTTCACACGAACCCGGACCAAAAGCAAAAGTGGAAGTTCCTATCAATATCGAAAAAAGAAAACTCACATGATCCAGAACAAAAAGCAAAAGAGGAATCTTCCATCAATACTGGAAAAAGCTGAATGAATATGCTGAAATTACACACGGTAAAAAAAGTAAGAAAGGAAGCTGCGATCAATCCTGCAAAAGAAAATCAAACGACCCTCAACAAAAGACAAGAAAAGAAGCTGCCATCTATACTGGCAAAAGCTGAATCAGGATGCTGAAATTTCACACAAGCCCGAACAAATGGCAAGAAAATAAGCTTCTAATAATAATGGAAATAAATTCACACTATCCCGAACAACAGGTAAAAAAGGAGACTCACATCAATACTGGAAAAGCTGAATGAAAATGCAGAAATTTCACAAGACAACAAAAGGCATAAAAGTTGGCTGCCATCAATACTGAAAAAATCACACGAAGCCGAACAAAAAGCAAGAAAGTAAAGTCAAATCAATACTGCAAAAAATTCACACGACCCCAAACAGAAAGCTAGAAATGAAGCTCCAAATTATACTAAAATCAGCTAAATCAATAAGCTGAAATATCACTCGACAATAAAATGCAAAAACAAGGAAAGCCCCAACAATACTTCAAAAATATTTCAAACGACCCTGAACAAAAAACATGAAAGGAAGCTTCCATCAATATTAGGAAAAGCTAGATCAAGACGCTAAAATTTTACAAGACAAAAATGACAGGAAAGAAAGCTCCCAGCAATACCGGAAAAAGCAATGGCAATAGCTTATTTCAGAAGTTTTTACTGAAAAGAAAGATTTTATAAGTTTCCATTAGATGCTTAGTCAATGAATGCAAACTATTTCTTTATAAGGAAAAGGATATTGATATAATTGTTACCATTACCAGTCATTGCTTTTTTATTCATATCAATTTCAGTATCTGATATCTGGAGAGACTGAAACAAAAGAAATACAAGCGAAAAATTAATTAGTGTTGCTTATACTCTTAAAACCAATTTAAGTGGATATTACTACTAATTGTTAATCTGAGTAGATATGATAAAATCGATTGAAATTGTGTGAAAAACTACTAAAAATGAATAGCGGTTGTCAATAATTCCACTATTATTAGACAAAGATAATATCACAACTAATAATTAGAAAAGTGTAAAAAAAGCGACTAAATTTAAGCTGATAGAAATACGAGACAAAGACGAATAATGATTAACATTGGCTTCAGTAATATTTAAGGATAATATGACTACTAATAACAAAAATGTTTAAATTTATCTAAAATTATTCTTGTCTAGAATAAGAATGGTTAACACTAATGACAATGATAAAAAGTCAAGATAATATTATTTGTTTTAATAATAATCCTTTCTATTATAATAAAAACCGTTGTGTATTTATTTGTATATATACTACTACTACTACTAATAATAATAATAATAATAATAAGTGGTAAATACTTATGGAAGTACATACTTACTTCTAAAAACTGTTCAGTACGAAAGTAGAGCATAGCTATATCGTTATTATTATTATGTTGTAATTTTTTCCTCATATTTCCATTTCTGCTATGGTCACACTACCTACCAAGTCTGCGGGAAGACATAAGGCAGGTCGTGGCGTTTTTTATGGCTCCATTTCATGTTTTTTCCATCTTACCTATCGCCTCTGGAGTTACAAAGGCAATGTTCTCCTTTGTGAGTGGGCTGTATTTAACAAAATATTTTTTTGTATATCTTTTAAGCTGGGGTTTTCAGGGATTCTTTCAATGTGTTGTTTCCTTCCATTTGTTTTTCATTCCAAGTGCACCTACTATCACTGGCACGATTCTTGTTTTCAATTTCCACATGTTTTCTATTTCATTTTCCAGCTCTTTATATTTTGATAGTTTTCGAATTCCTTGGTTGCTATGTTACAATCCGCTGGACAAGCCATATATTTTAATAGGCAATTTTTTCTTTCGGATTTTAACAATGATGTCCGGTCTATTTGCTTCAACCAGCCTGTCTGTGTAGATGGTATAATCCCATAGAATAGTGACATCTTCTATTTCTGTAACCGGTGCTGGGTGATGTTCATACTTGTGTTTGTTTACAGATTTTCCATAGTGTTTGCACATTGTCCACTGTAAATATTGCCCCACTCTATCCTGACGATTTTTATATTCATGTGGGGCAAGTACAGAACAACCTGAGATTAGATGGTCTATTGTTTCTTGGTGTTTATCATAGCACCTGCATTTTGGATCCACATTATTATGTATAATATTTGCCTGAAAGTTCCTAGTGAAAAGACTTTGGTCTTGCGCTGCAAGAATAAAGCCTTCAGTCGCAGACTTTAATCCAGATGCACATAACCATCGATGAGTATTAACTTTAACAACACTGGATTTATTGGCATGTTCTGGTTATTGGCCATGTAGAGGTTTGTCCTGCCAGCGTTGTTTCATCTGTTCAAGAGCTTTATCTTTGGCTTTCATTTTCATATTTTTGCCGCAACTGTTGTTTCTTGGCTTCTGTTTTGCTTTCCTACAGAATCTACTAAATGTAAATCTTGTTTGTAATTACTGCCTTCTTTTCATGTTTTCATGTTATTTGACTAATTGTATCATCCAGTCCTTGTTGTTTCTGTGTATGTTAGTAAGCCAATAGTTGTTGTCTTGTATGACAATTCTAACTGAATAAGACCTCTTCCACTTTCTTTCGGGGTATGTATAGATGGTCTACATAAGGCTTTGGATGATGCATCTTATGCTTAGAAAGCTTTAGAATCCATTTGCATGATGTCGTTTAGAGTCCAATTTAAGATGTTGAAACTATATTGGACAACTGGGATTGCAAGGCTATTAATGGCCATAATTTTATCCATAGATAAAGTTTTCCTTAGTGTGTGGGCTGTACTTAATAAGACAATTTTTTGTATATCTCTTAAGCTGGGGTTTCCAGGGATTCTTTCAATGTGTTGTTTTGTTCCATTTTTTATCATTCCAAGTGCACCTACTATCACTGGCACAACTCTTGTTTTCAATTTCCACATTTTTCCTATTTCAATTTCCAGGTCTTTATATTTTGACAGTTTTTCAAATTCCTTGATTGCTATGTTACTATCCGCTGGACAAGCCATAATAATTAATAGACAAGTTTTCTCCTTCTGGTTTTTAACAATAATGTCTAGCCTGTTTGCTTCAATTTTTCTGTCTGTGTAGATGGTGTAATCCCATAGAATGGTTACATCTTCTATTTCTGTAACCGGTGCTGGGTGATGTTCATACCAGTGTTTGCCTACAGCTTTTCCAAAATGTTTGCATATTGCCCAATGTAAATATTGCCCAACTCTATCGTGGCGATTTTTATATTCATTTGGGGCAAGCACAGAACAACCTGAGATTAGGTGGTCTATTGTTTCTTGGTGTTTATCACAAAACCTGCATTTTGGATCCATATTATTATGCATAATATTTGCCTGAAAGTTTCTCGTGAAAAGACTTTGGTCTTGTGCTGCAAGAATAAAGCCTTCAGTTTCGGGCTTTAATCCGGATGCACGTAACCATCGATGAGTATTAACTTTGTCAACATTGGATTTATTGGCACTACTGGATATTGGCCATGCAGAGGTTTGTCTTGCCAGCGCTGTTTCATCTGTTCAAGAGCTTTATCTTTGGCTTTCATTTTCATATTCTTTGCCGCAATAGTCGGCTCTTGGCTTCCGTTCTGCTTTTCTACAGAATCTACTAACTGTAAATCTTGTTTGAATTTACTGCCTTCTTTTATTATTGAATATTTTTCTTTCTTTCTTCATGTTGCCTTACTAATTGTAACATCCAATCCTTTGTTGTTTCTATGTATGTTAGTAAGCCAATAGTTGTTGTCTTGTATGACTATTCCAGCTGAATAAGACCTCTTCCACCTTCTTTACGGGGTATGTATAGACGGTCTACATCAGCCTTTGGATGATGCATCTTATGCTTAGAAAGAAGCTTTCTTGTTTTAGCATCCATTCGCCTGATGTCGTTTAGAGTCCAGTTTAAGATGTTAAAGCTATATTGGACAACTGGGATTGCAAGGCTATTAATGGCCATAACTCTGTTCTGTGAATTTAATTCAGTTTTTAATATCATTCGTAGCCTTCTATAGTACTCTTTACGCACTATTTCTTTCTTTTTTTATGGTGAATGTTTTCGCTCTCATTTACACCTAGGTATTTATAAGCTTCTTCTGGTTTCAATTCTTTTATTGTTACAGCAGGGTCTAGGCTAATTGAGGATGTTTCTTGTATTGATCCACGTAAAACTGTAGCTTTAGCACATTTATTCAAATTAAATTTCATTCCAATGTCTTCGCTGAAGCATTTTACAGTTTGCAGAAGACCTTCCAGTTCATTATCATTCTTAGCATATAACTTCAAGTCATCCATGTAAAATAGATGGCTTATTTTCTTTTGTCCTATTTTATAACCACATTCTGTCTTATTAAGTTGACTGGTTAGTGCTATTAATGATATGCAGAATAGTAAGGGAGATAAAGAATCACCTTGAAATATACCTCTTTTGATGTTTATTTCGTCAGACTTATAGGTTCCATTTATATGATTGAGGTAAAGGGTTGTTTTCCATATAGACATGCACTGTTTGATGAAATTGATGATGACGGGCGATATCTTGTATATATTTAAATCTTTAAAATCCAGTCATGTGGCACACTATCGAATGCCTTTCGATAGTCTATCCAGGCTGTACTAAGATTTTTCTTTGTACTGTAGCAGTTTTCCAGGATCATTTTGTTAATCAGCAATTGGTCTTTACAACCATAACAGCCACGTTTGCACCCTTTTTGTTCAAGCGGTAACATGTCATTTCTTTCTAAGAATAAATATGTCTGCTTTGTTAAAATAGATGTTAATAGTTTATATGTTGTCGGAAGACATGTAATTGGTCTGTAGTTTTTCGGATTCTTTGTGTCACCATTCTTGGGTAGAAGAAATGTAATTCCTTTTGTCAACCATGCAGGAATTTTAGTGGGATCGTCAACCATTTCTTGAAGTTCTTTGGCTAGTTTTTTATGTGATGCGCTTAAATAATATAGCCAAAAGTTAGGAATTTTATCTATGCCTGGCAATTTCCAATTGTGTGTTTTTTTTAGTGCATATTTAACATCATCTTCTGTAATTCCAGACCATGTCTGTTCGGGTTTATTTTTCATTCGTTCTGTCTCTTGCGTAATCCAATGTACTTCCTTGCTAAGTTCTTTAGGGCAAGCCCATATCTTTTCCCAGAACTGTGTGACTTCTTCCATTCTGGGGGGTACTGTCACTTCAATTCCTTTTTTACCTATTTCCCTGTAAAATCTCTTTGTATCAGTCTGAAAAATCTTGTTTTCTCTGTAAAATCTTGCTCTTTTTTCATAGCGTCTTATTCTTTGAGCCTTCAGTTGGAATTTTTGCTTTATTTTTTCTTTATTTGATAAGACGTCATTTTCATTCTTGATGTTATATTTTTTTACGGCTCTTCTGCTTTTCCTAGTTCTTACATTTATTCCTCTACTCAGTTCATCCAATATTGATAATTCACTTCTAAGTTGTTCTATTTCTTTTTCTATTTTTCTTTTCCAAGGTGGAACTTCACGTCTACGAGACTGCCTTGTTTTTATTTTGATATTTAATTTTTTTGTTGCTGCTGTTGCTGATGCATATATTATTTCGTTAAGATTTGTATGAGGGTCTTCATCCAGTATTGATTTCAGTGCTGCATTGTAGAGTTTAATAGTACGGAGGTTATGTTTATTACTATTATTATTATTATTATTATTATTATTATTATTATTATTATTATTATAGCATAAAGCAATTTAATAGCTATAAAGTTTTAGTGCTTAGTACTGCATCATCACGCAGTAAAATATGGTTAACTTGTTTCGTTATATACACATAGATAAAGAGATATTAAAATATTAAAACTAAAATAAAGGAGATCATCAAATGTGATGAATAAAAGGGCGTAGGAGGGCATTATTTTTAAAAGAATTGAATGTATGAACGCGTACCCTAAGTGCATCAATATTTTGTTAAAGTAGACTAGACATGTGAAAAGTTTCAAGCGGAAATAAGACAGTAGCATAGAATATAAATGCGAAGAGCTGGATAAATATTAAAAGTAAATAATAATAATAATAATAATAATAATATAAAAAATAATTTTCTTTAAAACGTCTTATTAATATATAATAAAATAGATGAGAAGGAACCTAAGTGAAGTTTTAGAAACATTGGTACTAGATAAAGATGACAAAATATCAGTTAAATAAATTAGATATCAAGGTATATAAATAAAAACGGGGTAAATTTTATAAATAAAAGCAAATATTAAATAGATTGAGGTAGTGTTAGATATATTTAAGAGTATGCAAAATTTTAGCATGTCAGAAATTAGTGATTTCATTACGTTGGTTCAACAAGCTAGCCTTTAGGAACGTAATTATATGTTTTCTTTTCTTGTTAGCAAAAAAACATATTTCATGTAACGATATACATGTTCTAGCTTTTGTTACTATTTTCAATTTAACTGTAGGATTTTTATTAGCATCTTTTAATTGCCAACAGTATCTAAAGAGAAAGGTAGAATTACGAGGGTCGTTCAATAAATAAGGTGAATTTTTCGGTATGAAAACATCTAACACAGATAGAAGCTTACTTTTTTTAAATTGTTTTTCCCTGACCTCTTTTTCAACGGGATTTAATATTTTTTTTCTTGCAGATTGAAAAATAATCTTTGAGAATTTTGGAGATTAACAAAGATGGCCGACAAAGAAGCATGCTCGAGGATTGAACAGAGGTCAGTTATCACGTTTTTGGTTGCTGAAGTTTGCAAACAGTTTAAATTTATAGGAGAATGTCAACTGTGCATGATGCCACATGTTTCAGCTAAACATTTGTCTACAAGTGGGATAAATTGTTTAAAGAAAGACGGAGCAGTGTTGAGGGTGAAGACAGGCCTGAGAGGCTTACAGAAGTGAGGTCTCCTGAGCTGATTGAATCAGTCAATGACCTCATTCAGTCTGACAGAAGTGTGAAAGTGAATGACATTGCAAGGACTTTGAGCCTATCCGTTGGGACAGCACATGATGACCTTGTCTACTCGAATGTCAGCTGCCAGTGGGTGCCAGATATGCAGAGCATCAACAAGCTGTGCTGGGAACTGCTCCCTCGTCCCCATTACAGCCCAGGCATTGCCCCTTCAGATTTTACCTGTTTGGTCCCTTGAAAGCGTACACGAGAGGCACGAAGTTTGAAAGGAAGATGAAGTTAAAAGTGCTGTGTGCGATTGGCTGATACATCAGATTAAAGATTTTTACGCTGAGGGAATACGGAAGCTTGTGCACAAATGGTAAAAGGTGTGTGTCACTGCTGGGAGACTACGTTGGAAAATAAAAAAAAGTAAGCTTCTTTCTGTATTAGAAGTCATTATACCGAAAAGTTTACCTCATTTATTGAATGACCCTCGTACTATATATTTTATTATTAAATAATAGGCTGTGCTAATAAAAAACTTGTCTTCAAACTATTTTAAGTACATCCTACATATTGTTTGGTAAAATTTAGATTTACAGATGTGGACATAGTAGCTTGGTATACTATGGAATTAGTAAGGCATTAATTTCAGAGAACATAAATTAAGGTCATGACAGTTGCAAGAATTAGTGCTGCTTTCATTATTTATAATGAGGTGGTTATAATTAATAACATTATATTGTTTTAGGATCTGATTATATTTTTTATCAGAGATAAATAAGTGTTATGTCATGAGTAAGAATAAATAACTCAACAACAGGAATAGGTTAATTGTTGTATTCCATGAAAATAGTATTTACAAAGGTTATTAGTATCCAATACAAGAATAAAGGTTAATCGTCTCAACCGTCGTAAGACGTAGTATGAGCAATGGGTACTTTCGGGTCGTCACCGGAAGTCTACGACTGACTTGTCGATCGGCTGCTCAGCACGTAGATGCCTCCATTACTTTACATAGTAATGAAATAGTCCATTATAGCCGAATAGGCGCGGGCGTACCAACAATAAGTTTCAGTGTATTAATATTAATTTTATTCTAATGGTGTTATTAGAACTAGGTTAAGGCAGTTATTGCCTAACTTGGTACTAACCATAGGGTTAGATAAAGGTGTGTACCAAATTATTTTCTATTTTTTAATTTTCAAACAACCGAGTTATTTTAGTCTCTTAAAACACTTTTATCCATGCTTGTATGATATTAGTTAGTACTTATGGGTATAAATACATTTGGATATAAATTCTGATTTTTCATTTAGTATTTTTTTTATTTCTGGGAACAATATAATAACCAATTGTCCCTCCTGACAATATCTGCATACTTTTTCCTCCATTGCAAGGTTTGGCAATTTTTATTATGTTACAAGTTTTATCAGAGTCTTTTCCACATTTCAATTTTAATTTCTCCACGTGGCTAGCCAGTTTGGTACTATATTTGATATTTTCCAGTTTAAAAGCAGATTTATGATTACTCTCTCTGTCATTAAAACTGTTGTGGTAGATCGTAAAAATGTTTTATTTTGGCCATTTGTGTAGTGTAGCTCTGCTTTGTGAATAACCTCTTCTCTATTACAAAGTCAATTAAGTGAGCATTTGTTGTTGTCCCTACAGTTATATTCGCTGTTATTTTGTACGTTGTTATTTATGCTTCTGGCGTTTGTTTGTTTTTATGTGAACCTAAATAAAAACATATAAAATTACATCACTAACAAATAATATAACTCTAACCAATGGCACGGAAATAACTGATTTCCAAATTATATATGTTGTGGAATCGTCCCTTTGTATATAATAATGGACTCAACTGAGTGTACATCCTCTGTCCTTTCTAAGCTCTACAACCTCTGCCTATCTGCTTCCTGCTTTCCTGCCTGTTGGAAATCTTCCTGTGTAGTTCCTATATTTAAAAACACTGGAGAACCCTCGGACCCCTCAAACTATCGCCCTATCAGCCTTCTTCCGATCTTTGGCAAAGTGTTCGAAGCCATTATCAACGCCGAGCTGGTTCAGCATCTCACAGCACACAGGCTCCTCTCAGACAAGCAATATGGTTTCCGCTTCACCAGGTCTACTGCTGATATGCTAACAACCATCACCGAGTACATATACCAGGCACTCGACAGGAATGGCGAAGCCCGAACCGTTGCATTAGATATATCTAAGGCGTTCGACAGAGTTTGGCATGCTGGCCTTCTATGAAAACTGCGGAGCTATGGCATAATTGGACATTTGTTTTGAACTAATCCAGTCAATCCTCTCTAACTGCACAATGAAGGTGGTATTAAACGGACATAACTACCATACGAACGCAGGTGTCCATCAAGGCTCTATCTTAGGTCCTACGTTCTTTCTGATATACATTAATGATCTCCCTGATACCGTAAGATCCCAAGTAGGTATGTACACCGATAACACCACAGTTTACTCTCGCCTCGACCAAAAATCTGGTGTGGGTGACAAAGCTAACCTCGCAGCCGAGATTAAAAAAGACCTCCAATTCGTTGTGGACTGGGGTAAGAAATGGGTAGTAAATTTTAATGCTTCTAAAACGAAGCTACTCTCAATTAACCATCATAAACAATCGCACCTACCTCCCATTAGCATGAACCAGGCTTGCCTCCCAGAGAGTAAAACACTACGCCTCCTTGGTTTCACACTTTCAGCGGACCTCAAATGGAATGACTATATCGAATCCATTGCTAAATCCGCTGCTATGAATGTCCGTTCTCTGTGCAGGGCCAGGAAGATTTTTCCATCTAAATCTATCCTGCACATATATAAATCTCCCATCCGCCCGTGCATTGAATACTGCTGCCATATCTGGTCGGTTGCCTCTTCTATTCTCCTCGGGCTTCTCGATAAGGTACAGAGGCGGGTCTGTAATGTGATAGATACCGACTTGGCAGACCGCCTGCAGTCTCTCTCCCACCGGCGCGACGTGGCTTCCCTGTGTCTCTTCTATAAATACTTTCACGGCTTCTGCTCCGATGAACTTAGATCACTGGTGCCCCCTAGGATCGGATTTGAACGAGATACTAGATTAGCAACTTTTACAGTGAAACCAATAAATTGCAACCTCAGCTTCTACTCCAACGGTTTCTTTTCTCGCACTTCCCGACTGTGGAATTCCCTACCACATGATTGCTTCCCCGACGGCTACAATCTCCAGGAGTTTAAATGTAAGGTCAATAGACTCTTCCTAACACACCCACTCGCTCCCATTCTTTCAAACACTCTTTCCATCTGCCCAACACTCATCCTCGCTATCCTTACCCATCTATCACCTTCCTCCTGACATTTCCTATGTCTAACCACTCCTTTTCTTTACCGTCCCCTATGAAGCCCCATGCGCAATAGTGGCAGTGGAATGCCTTGCTTGGGGTGAAATGATTAAAAAAAATATAGTCCTGCCTATAGAAAGTTTTGTTGAGTTGTAAGTTGGTACAGAGTTAGTTGGTGGTGGTTGGATCTAGAATCAGTTACCCGGACACACTATTTCACTTCCAGACTGTATATATTTATTTCTACTAATAGTATTCCTAAATTTACTAACCCGTGTTCCAGTTTGTATATTACGTTTAATATAATCTATTTTTCCGATCTCCATATCTGTTTGTGTTATTTTTATTTTGTGCGGTTCCTCACCCGGAATTCACAACAAATTGGCGACGAATATTTCGAACACGAACTCACGTATACCCCAAGTCGCACGACAAATTGGCGAAGAAGATTCGTATACAAATCTACAACAAATTGGCGACGAACTCACGTACACGTATACCCCGAACCGCCACAACAAAGTTTGCTGCGAGAATTTCGAATACAACTCGACCACAAACAACTTGGCGGCACAAATGAAATTTAAAGAAAAAAATTCCACAAAAGATTAAAAAAAAGAAAGCAATAGTTAAAAACCAAAATCCTCACGGAATCAAAGCAGCAAACCATGGAGGACTTTCAGAAAGACATTCTAGAAAACATAAAAAAAGAATTTAAAAAAGACAATAGAAATTAGAAGGAAGACAAATGGAAATACAAAAGGCAAATGAAGAAAGACAAATGGAAATACAAAAGACAAATGAAGAAAAACAAATTGAAATTCAAAAGAGACAAATCGAAATACAAAAGGGACAAATGAAAATGCAAAAGGAAAATGAAGAAAGACAAATGAAAATACAAAAAAGAAAATGAAGAAATACAATTACAACTACAAGAACTATTACTAAAATTAACAAGTATAGCACTAGATAAGAACACGGAAAAAGAGGAGATGTTTTCGCAAGATGCTGTGTGGAATGCGATAGAAACTTATGAGTACTGGATAGGTAAATACAAAAATATGGAGAATATTACAGGCGATATGAAAATATTTTAATACCAATTGTCAACACTGGACTGAAAAGAAAGAAATTAAGGCTTTGCTCAGAAAGTTAGGTACGGACGAATACACTAAATTTGTAGATTATATTCTTCCAAAAAAGACGAACTACTTTACGTTGAAGGAGGCAGTGACAGGCCTCACTGGGCTATTTAGCTCAAAAATTTCCTTGTTCCACAAAAGGTGGAAATGCCTTAATCTCGTGAAAGACGAAACTAGGACTATTCAACATTCACAGCCATCGTCAACAAACATTGTGACGACTTTAAATTGGCTGAGCTAAATCTAGACAAATTTAAATGCCACATATTTGTCCAAAGACTAGTCGCTGCTAAAGACAGCAGAATGAGAAAATGAATGCTGACCAAACTAAAAAATGAACCAGGTTTAACGTTGCAAAACTATCAGAGGATTGCCAGAAGTGACTCAGTATTAAACAAGACAGTAAAGATATAGAAGAATCAGGAGTCTCGCATGTTCGTAAAGTAAAAATAAATTTACATTTTTCACCCTCCACAAAAGCAAAACAAGAATTTCATAACAAAGAAAAAAAAATACAAAATAACTAGTGGCAGAAACCAATTAAAACAAGCCCCCCCCCCTCTGCATATTACAGATGTCGTGGATGGCATTAGTTTATACATTGTCAGTACAAATACAAATTGCCGAGGGTGTGGAAAGATGGGACACAAGGCAGCTGTATGCAGAAACAAAAAACACCCCATTAGGGCAATATCTACTAGAGTGGAAGATGAAAACAAACAAAACACGAGTAAATATATAGAACTTGAAATATTGAACAAGAAGATGAAATTACAACTGGATTCAGGTTCAGACTTAACAATAATCAAGCTACAGACATGGCGGAAGTTGAATAAGCCGAACATGTCACACACACAAAAAATGCTAAATCTGTAACAGGAAAAAGGATTAATTTCGAAGGTGAAATTATCGTGAATGTGAAATTTCAGGGAGAAAGCAACAAATTAAAAATTTACATGATGAAAAACACAGCCAACCTTGTAGGAACGGACTGGATGCAGAAATTCAATGTATGGTTTTTAATCAATAGTTCTTTTTGCAAAAAATAAACTGTGAGCTTTCAGAAGTCATGAAATTGAAGGAAGAATTATACAAACTATTCCCAGAGGTATTGGCAAGTGAGTTAAGACGATGCAACAAATTCGAAGCAAAAATCGAGCTAAAGCAGAATGATCAACCAGTATTTAAAAAAATGAGAAACGTACCTTACGTTACAATTGATAAAATAGATAAAGAGTTTGATAGACTGGAACAAACTGTGATAATTTGAAAAACAGATCTTAGCGAATGAGTGGAAACTAGTAATATATGTGCAGAAAAATATCTAGAGAAACTCGTGTGTGTGCAGATTTTTCTACGGGTTTAAACAACGCGATGAAGACCATCATTAGTCATTGCCAAGCCCAAAGAAATATTCACCAAACTTAATGGCGGAAAATTTTTTTCGAAAATTGATCTAAAGGAAGCGTATTTGCAGATTCCAGTTACAGAAGAAAGTTCAAATATACTATGTATAAATACGCAAAAAGGACATTAAAAATAGAACAGGCTGCCATTCGGAATAAAGTTAGCGCCGGCAATTTTTCAGCAGACAATGGATATCATGCTGACGGGACAAAACTTCGCCACGGCTTATCCAGATGACATTTTAGTTAAAAGTGATAGTATAGAAGACCACGCTACACATATCATGGAGATCTTCAAAAGAATACAGGATTTTGGGTTCAGAGTAAAAGAGAAATGTGTGATTTTTTCTTGAAGGAAATAAAATATTTAGGCCACATTATTATTGAGAATGGCAGGAAACCAGACCCAGAGAGGGCATCAGCAATTAAAAATATGCTTGAGACTAAAAACTTCGCGGAATTACAAGGTTGGAGAATTCATTGATAGCATGCATAAATTGAGTGCACCCCTCAACGAATTGCTGAAGAAAGATGTCCAGTGGAACTGGTCAGAGGTTTGCAAAAAGGCTTTTAAGGAAATAATAATGAAATTGACGTTGACAACACTTCGACCCCAGGCTGGAAATTATTATTGCAAGCGATGCAAGTTCACACGGTGTGCGAGTTTGTATTCTGCATAAAATGCAGGGCAGCACAAGAAAACCGGTAATCCGGCATCGAGATCACTGCTACCGGCCGAAAAATTCTCACAAATAGAAAAAGAAGCATTGAGCATAATATTTGCTATAACTCGCTTTCATCGATATATAAATGGAAGAGAATTTACGCTACAAACAGATCATAGACTTCCCCTTACCATATTAGGATCAAACAGAGGATTAACAGTCTACACTGCCAATAGACTCTTGAAATGGGGAACAATATTACTAAAATAAAACTTCAAATTAGAATTCATACCATCGAAAAAATAGGACATGCAGATGGACTATTGAGACTAATACCTATGAAAAGTGAACTCTTAGAAGATTCGGTAATAGCGACTCTGAGAGCCGGGGACGAAATCAGTAAAGTGTTAAGTAATACGGTGAGAGAATTACCGGTAACACTATTTGAAATAAAAAGAAACACAGAAACAGAGATATTCATAAATAACACAAAGAAAAAAAAATAGGAGATAAAGACACCAACTTGGCGGATGATTTGCGATAATGTTCTACTCTACAATGAAAGAATGGTAATATCAAAATCATTACAAAAAAGAATTTTAAAGGATTTTCATTTAGGAAATCCGGGAAAAATGCATGTGGGCGCTTATGAGAAGTTATGTGTACTGGCCGAACATAGATGGTAATTATGCGCGGATATTAGAAAAGTGTAAGGGCTTCACGGCGGCAGAAAAGTCACCACCTATCATACAGATACCATGACCAAAGGCGGACAAACATTAGCCGAGATTCCATGCGGACTACGCAGGGCCTATCGGCGGCTGTTACTACTAATTAATAACGGTAGACAGTTTTAGTAAATGGCCTGAAGTTTTCAAGTATAAAAATCCAACAAGAAGAAAATACCATAAAGTGTTTACACGAGCTATTCGCTAGGTTTGACGTTGTAGATTGCTAAGTAACGGACACTGGTAAGCAATTTTCCAAGAATTGTGCAAGTAAAACACATAAAAATAGCGCCTTACCACCCACGGTCGAACGTTTTAGCCGAAAGATTCGTGGATACTCTAAAGATAGCATTAAAAAAAGCTGGAAATACACCAACGGAAAGAGCGTTACAACAATACCGAATTATACATAACTGAAACACACCACAGCTGAGGTGATGTTTGCGCGCAAGATACGATCTGTCTTCGATAAATTGCTACTGTTATATATCGACAAACAACAAACACGCATATATATAAAAATATAAAGTTATATTTTTATTAATGACGATGAACCGTGTAGCATAGGGAACAGAGAATTGAGAGAGCGCGCTTCTAATGGGTTGACGGGAGTGTAGTCTTATCTGTTGTGTCTCTCTTCACCGGCCGATCTCTGTTGCTTCTCTACTGGCGAATCCGTGTGCCGAGGTCTTTTTATAATCTTCCAGAACCGGGACTTTTTCTTCCGGTTTTGCCTCGCCCACGCACGCCCACATAATTCTCAGAGACACCTGTTCTGTTTGCCTCTGTAGTTATTTCCGCTGCTGCCGGAAATAAGGTCAAACGACATCCGTTCCTTTCAACGACCGGAAACACCCTCGCTTGCATCAGCCTTCCTCGGGTGGGGCCAGATTGTTATATTACACTACAATGCAAAAATAAACCCCGGAATACACCCATAATAACGAAAAGATCATTCAAACCCGGTGAAAGAGTGTACATCAGAATGTTTAAAAATAATATAGCGTATTGGGAACCAGGAACAATTGTAAACAGAATAGGAAACGTGATGTACACTATACAGGGAGAAAACTTTACGCACAGAAGATACGTAAATCAAATACAAAAAAGAACTGAAGAGCCAAACTTCTCACCCTTTGAAAGTGATGATACAATGGAAGAAATTCATAAGCCGTTGACATTCAGAGACCTCAAATTAATACAGAAATTAGAAGAACCACCAGAACACGAAAGTTTACGGAGTCATTAATCATAGCTCCTAAGCGAAAAAAAATACTGACTTCTCCCAAAAACGAAGCTAGGGTGTTGTGGAATCACCCCTTATAATGGACTCAACTGAGAATATAGAAAGTTTTCTTGAGTTGTACGTTCGTACAGAGTTAGTTGGAGTTGGTTGGATCTAGAATCAGTTATACGGATATACTATTTCACTTGAAGAATGTATATATTTATTTCTACTAATAGTATTCCTAAATTGACTAACCCGTGTTCCAGTTTGTATATTACGTTCAATATAATTTATTTTTCCGATCTCCATTTCTGTTTTTATTATTTCTTATTTTGTGCGGTTCCTCACTCGGAATTCACAACAATATATCACTCATTCAATAATGTATTAGAACACTCTGGCTATTGGGTGTGTATAATGATAATATACGCGCTGAAAAGTCTACCTTCTTCTACCGCGCGCCCATATCCCAGAGGTAGAATCGCCGACTGACTCCAATTCGGTCGGGTTTCAATCCTGGGTTAAAAAGCAATCGGAGTCTAACCGTACTGATGAGTTGTAATACAGCGAAACAGATCTATCTGCGGATGACTATTGACGCTCTCACACCCTGATTGACCACTCTGGAAGAATGGGAGGCTTTGAAAAACAATAGCTACTCTGGCATGATCTGTCTGTGGATGACTATATATATATATACTGTTAAATATAATGAATATCTATTATGTTTAATCATGAGCCGTTCTAAACATAGTATTTTGGCTTTAGTTTCAGCTGAAAATAAAGACTTTATTAAGTGTGGGTTGTTTAGATTTAATGTAGATGGCCTTCAATATCTGAAGATTCTTTTTACTTTGTGTATGAGTGAGGACTATTGTGTTGCGGACTAAAATCTGTCTGATATTACCTGCATTGCTAAGTTTTTCTAAGAAATGTTGTGTAATTGTATTCTGATCAGAAAGGTGACAAATAAGTCTACGGGAGAGCGTGGTTGTAGTAAAACCAATATATGTAATGGTTTGTTTTTTTTGTTAGTACAACACCAATATATGTAATGACTTTTTTTGTTAGTACCAGAGATACAATCTCTGAACGGGCATGTAAATTGATACACTACATTGATTTTCATGTGAGCCGAATGCTTAGAACCAACTGTTGGAGAATTTTTTGTCTTTATTTTCACCTGAAATGAAAGCTAAAATACGATGTTTAGAACGGTTCATGATTAAACATAACAGACATTCATTGTCAGGAAAATGATCTGCTACCTCGATACAATATATATATATGAAATTATTTGTTTGAACATTAGTTTTTCTCAATACTCGTATTTAAGTAGATATTCTGTTTATAATCAAACAGTATATATATTCATTTTTATCGGTCTGATTATTTACAACAAATTATTGTTACGAAAATGTGTGTCATTCGGCAGGAATATAAATTATTTGTTTGAATATTATTTTTGATAGTTTTTCGTAACAAAAATTTATCGTAAATAATCAGGCCGATAAAAATAAATATATATACTGGTTGATTATAAACAGAATTTCTAATTAAATACGAATATTGATCAAAAGCAACGTTCAACCAAATAATTTCAAATTTCTTCGTTAATATATATATATATATCCCTCCTACAACGGCCTTGGGGAGAGAGACAGAGAGAATAGCGAGAAAGCATCGGCGCAGTTCATTAGAAAGACAATAGTAAGGCAGCATCGGCCCAATTTATTCTCTTTATCATGAAATCTCTTGACATGACAGAAATACAAGTAAAAACGTGAAAATGTTGACAGTTCCTCATTTAATATTGTCTAAAACAGCGTTACTTATCTCCAGTTTTTTCCCCACCGCTTTAACATGACTTCTTTTGTCCTCTTTAAATATATTCAGCGTAGCTGTTCAGACTGGCTTCCATATTGGCAACTCCACTTCATGAATTTTCGGAGCTTGGGCGCAGCAGACCACGCGAGACTTTGAACACAACTCTCCAATCCATTATCGTCTGCAATACAAGTCACTCCGTCATAGGCGACACTTAATAAAATTATGAAAGCTTAAGAATATTGCATGCGTGCAAATATTTTTTGTGAAAATAAAAACCAAAGACACGGTGGAAATGCTAGAGATTTTCACACGTCCACATAATAATTTTCTTTGGCTCTTCTTCGGCGTTTTTAAAAGTACTTACTTGTCATTTCTGATGTTTTTTGTTAAATAAAATACTTGAAACTATTAATAGATATAAGAACATTAATCAGCAAAAGAAAATACCCTTAACGTCGTATAGGCATTTGAATTCAGGAAATTGAACATCAATAATAATAACGGCGTTTCAGAGTTTTATAAATTAAAAATATATGTATGAGAGTATAGTCGTTTCTTACTTAGGAAATATTCGGCAAAGTTGGTTCCCTAAGTCGTGCTAGACAGTTTTTCACATTCTGCATATATCTGACATATTTATATAAGTCTACCATTCGTTCTTGCTTCCACATACCATCCAATCCACCTGCGATATATTTAGAGATTATTAATAAAATCGAAGCCATGAATACGCAATGTTACAGGTCCTGACCTGGCACATCGGCTTCAGTCACTTTCCCACCACTGGAGTGTATGTTACTTGTACCTTTCCTATTGATAGTGTTATGGCAATTGTTCTGCTGAACATCCTCTTTCGTACATAGACTTTATAAATTATCAGCAAAATCTCACCATTTTACAGTTGAAGTGGAAAGTTACAACCTTAAGTTCTATGGTAACAGTTTCCTTCTATCACACTTCTAGTGTGTGGCTTCTTGTTTTTCAGTTAACATTGATCTTCAGAAATTTGAATGCAATGTTAATCGTTAGCTTTAGTTTTCTTAATACTTGTTCTTTTATTCTCTCTCTCGCTGTCTCTCTTTCTCTCTCGTTGTCTGTCTGTCTGTCTCTCTCTCTCTCCTTGATAGTGTTTTCTCTTATTTTGTAATATTAATTAATCCCTACAATCTTAGTGGATTTATTGCCTTCCTTGAGATGAAATTACTAAAAAATACATTGACTAACTATAAAATATTTCACTTAAAACATTTTTTCAGGGAAATAGGTTTCTTAGAAGGATGTGCAATGTACTGCAGAGAATATTGGCACGGAACCAAAAATTTGGTATCAGATTTCGAAATCCAGTTGAATTCGTTGCATTCACTCACACGCAAATATCCTTATGAAAGGCATTAATCCATCTCTTCTCCCTCCAGGTATGGGTTAAATAGCGTAACAGATTGGGTTCCAAAGTCTTAGTTGGCAACCAGTCTATCACAGAAAGTAATGACAGCCTACTGTGGGAAAATCTTCTGCCCGTCAGGCATGTCTAGAAAGAGACATGATCACCCAAGCGTGTATCACATATGGTACTTAACTGACTGAGGTTTCTTATGCCGATCAGTTTTTATCACTCTTTTGAATAATGAATGCGGTTTCCTTCCTTGTCTTATAGTTAGTGTTATTTTTTCTTCGCTTTACATGTGCTATCCATTTTAGTTATCACTGTCTTTGACATTGCTCAACTGATGTGGGTTTTGTCATTTGTTGCAGTTCATTATCGATGATTATGTAGCGGTAGTCCACAAGGTTCGAAGAAAGATTTCTTCGGTAAGACTTAAACATTTCACTTGGCGGAAACTAGTTTTAAGTATTGGTGACAGAAAACGATGATATCCAGCAGGCAGTTTGAATATTTTGAACGATTTTTGTACCATGCGTAAAAATTCTACCACATGAGGGTACGAATGCGGACAGTTCATCAAAAGACAAATCGTCGAGGGACCGTTCGCCGACAGAAAATTCCCAGATAGCACAATTGGTTGATGTTTAAGTCTTTCCAAGTTCAAGATCTCATCCTTTTTTTTGTAATCTGTCGGGAAACTACCTAGGTGTTATTGAATGTTATTGTTCCGAAGCGGTTCTGCTAAATGCATCATCAATTGTTATCAGTCTTGCGTTGCGCAGTTTTCGTTGTTTGCCATCCCCCCCACCCACCCAGTAACTTTTAAATTCTCTAGAGATATATGTTTATATTGTTGACAATATAGGCATTTCCCTCAAATAAAAAAAATTCTGTCTCACTTGTTCTGTCTTGACAAACTCCATGATGACGAATGAGGGGCTTAAAAAGAATGTTTAAAAGAAATACTGTATGAGAACTTAAACTTAAAAAGCATCGACCAGTTAACATGTGAAGTGTCTGTTGGTAAGTTGTCCGTTTGCAATTTTTTTAGTTTCCGTCTACCTGAGGGAATTTATAAATGTCTCGAGTTATTAGGTTAATGTTTTGATTTCGCAGCCACTTGAAATGTTGGGCGAAGGTATCTTTAGAAATGTATATTCAATGTTCAATATTCTTATCTCCTAGTATTTGTCTGTATTTCTGAGATGAGTCAGTATTTCCAGTATTTGCATTATTCGGACTATTGTCTTCACCTTTTTGCCATTTCTACAACGTTTTGGCCGTTGGACGCTCCGGCCATCTTCAGATGCTAAAAATTTCGAACAAGTGGTAAACCCTAATAGGGTTAGTCACAGAGCAGTAACGTGAGATGTATGTACATATACACATACCCACGTTTACATATATATCTACATGAATGTAGATATATATGTTAAAATGTATATAATAGTCTATATTTTCTGAGATGAGGAAGTATTTACAGTGTTTACATTATTCGGACTGTTGTCCGAATCTTTGTTGCTCTTTGTACGACGTTATTGTCGTTGTACGCTCCAGCCTTCTTCAGGTGCTAAGAATTTCGAACCTAACCCTTACAATCACTGGGGTATATCATTCTTATTCCTTGCATAGAACGTCTTCTGGTAGTCATGAGTTATCTCCCTCTAATCCTGTAAGTTACTTGTTCACCACTGCTGTAGCCTGTTATTGAACTCACAAATATTTGGGTCAAGTCACAGGAATTGACCATCGTCTATATTCACTTGGTCATGTGTCCTTAAGACTATAGAGGATATAGACACTGGTTAGTTCAATATTGCTGTGTGATCAATTCCAAATGATTTTGTAAGTTCCGCTTGCGTCTGACATGAGTCTTCTTTAAGTAATGCCTCCTATTCTTCATCTTTATCTTCAACATGAAATTCATTATTTTAGAAGCGTCTAAAATAATAATGTGCATGTTGTTTCCGACAGAACATGGTCGTTGTAAATATCAACAAAAATTTTGCGTGCTTCAGCTGCAGATTTTTTTAATAATGTAGTGCAGTAAAATTCCCCGCAAATACGTTTTCTTTGGCAAGAAATCTGACATGTTTAACTATGAAAAAATGTTGTTTACACTTCATCAAAATGACATACACGGAATTTCGAGATATTATTTCCTTATAAGTGTGTTACCCTCTGAAAATACACGCGCGTAGTTTTGGGAACACCAACTGGTGGAAAACAGCAAGAACTTATTCAAGTTCTTGATAAAAAAAAAAGTTTGCATTAGTCTAGTTCAAAGTTTTGGAAATGAGATATTCAATGAGAATCTGTTCAATTACCATGTCGAAGTCGAATTACTGGATCATCACATTTACAAATAACACGCGCGAATACATACACACACACATATGTGTGTGTGCGCACGCACGCTTTTGAGTGTGTCAATAATGATTATTTGTATCCAGATAGTTTCGACATTGACAAGCTGTAAACTCCTGTAGAAGGGTCTGATTCTTAATAAAAGATGCCAAAAATACAAAGCTCATTAAAAAACTGAAAAGGCGCCATAGGCGAGAGGATCAATTTTCTTTTCTACAATTTCTCCGTCAAGAACGACGCATTATTTTATTTCTAAATACAGCGTCTACTTCGGTTTATTTCTGTTGTTTTTTTTTTTCATTTTTTTTTTCTATCTCTTCTTTTTTTTTGCCCAACTTGTCTTAAATTTACGATGCGGGTTAAAACATAAAATAAATTTGTTCAAAAGTAGAAAGAGAGAAATTAAAAGATAAAAAAAAAATATAATTCAAACGAACCAAATCGGAATTAGAAATAGGAATCTATAATTATTTTTTCCGCCATTCTCATATTTTCTTTTCTTTCTTTGACAGTATGTGGGTAGCGTTAATTCTCTTCCCAATATTAGTTTAGTGAGGTTTTATTTAAATTCCTTTCTCCACGTTTTCAATTTCATTCTGCGTGAAAATCTTATTAGAATTCTAATAAATTATTAAATTAGACTAAAAGCCAATGTTCCGATCACACGAGGCGTACACTATTTGAATAATTCATTCGCTTATTGGTTTGAATGTAGGGCCAGTTGAACGCGCGTTAAACCGGAGATAAAAAGAGCAGAACGAAACATTCTTCACTATCATTTAGGACATGGTTGCGGGGGGGGTGATATTATGAGATAAAAAGCCGAAATAATTCAATACCTGATTTATCGAGAATTATGTTTTGTTTTTTTTTATTTAATCAAGATTTAAAAAGATATATATACCAAAAATATCAATAAATATTGATGTGTAACCTGATGGCCAAATGTTTCTCGGTATTTACCACAGAATCTGCATTTATGTCAAAACAATTTTTCAGTATTTTGCTTGGAAATTTCTAGTTAGTGCAGCAAGAAATAAACATTCCGTTTCAGCTTTTAACCAGGTACTACGTAACCTCTGATGGGTAAATGGTTTGTCTACATCAGCAATTTTGGTAAATGTAGAGTATTATTTTGGCATCGTTTCTGTATTTAGTGCAATACATTTGGTTTTGCTTTCTTTTTTAGTTTCTTTACAGTATTTGCACTGAAGTTTATTTGCACTTCTTCCGCAACTTTAAATTACCTTTGGAATTTGTTGGCTTCCTTTATTACTAAACTAGCAGTATAGCCCGGCGTAGCTCGGGTGTAATGAAAGCTTTAAAACTAATCCATGATCCTGGAGCTCAGACTTTATGGACGTTGGCACGAAAGACTAAAATGTAATAGTTGTTTCCAGTTAAAGCGAAACTGAACAAAAATGAATGGATGTAAGTCAAATTTTGATTTCCTGGTATCGATATCAAATAATCTTTTTCGTCTTAAACTGAATTTTGAAGGCTAAATAAGTCCTCTGAGTAAATGGTATCATTGCTGAGACTAAGAACTACAATTTTACCTACTTAGAGTCAAACCCAAAGCAAAAACTAAAATAAAAAGGCTGAAAAAAATATAGACATACAGGCAGATAAACACACACACACACACACACACACACAAACGTCTTGTCTTATATATATATATATATATATATTATCGATTTTCTGCATTATTGTAAGAACTGCAACCTTGGAACTTCTGAATATCTTTTCTTATGTCTTTGCCTATGAGTTTGGTCAAAATCGAACCACTTCTTCTAAAACCCGATTCTTTCGGTTATCGATTTTCGATATTTATCGGAGGTACCTCGATATAAAACCTAGCTAAGAACACTCGCAGACGCTTATAGTAAAACTGTGTAAATTTTCAAGAAAATCGGTTCAGCCGTTTCGGAGACTATAGATAACAGACACACACACAGACACACACACACAGACAAAGTTCCATTTATAAATAAGTTTAGATATTTTTTATTTCTGTCATGCTCTCTGACACAGATCATCATCCAGTCTTTTGCCGTTTCCAATATCTTTGAAGACCGATTGTTGTAGTTTTATATGCCAGTTTTAGTTGAGAAATCGTCCAATCTGGACGTATATCAAACCTAGAATGATGCATGTAGTGGCACATTTTATTTTTTCTCGTTTTGATATACATTCGCTTAATGTCAACCATGATCCAATTAATAATGTTGAAAATTTATTGCACTACAGTTGAAAGAGAGCGAAAGATTTCCCGTCGGTTAGTGAAACAATTAGACGTCACTGTGCCTTTGGGTGACTTATGTATAATCGGGCCTTCTACAAGGCCATTTCTATATCTAAGGAAATTTATAATCATCGATGTGACTGTATATGTCCGAAGCTATAATGGTGCAAATGTGTGGTACACTATCAAAGGATTTACGGTAATCTATCCATGTTGTTCTGAGATTTATACTTTTCTTCCTACAAATTTAAAGGATCATTTTATTTAGTTGATCGTTGCAACAAAATGAATTTCTTACACATCCTTTGTATTTCAGCGAAAGATTTGGTTTTCACCGAAGAATGTGTACATCAGGATAGACGAGACCAATTTTTATGTCGAGGACAAACTTGTTATATGCCTATAAGTTTTTGCATCATCTGTTGCACCCAATTTTGGGAGTAGATATGTAAAATCTTTAGTGACCCATTCTCTACTTTTATTGGAGTTATTAATTAACATTGAAAAAGTTTGCGCTATAGTTTTATCGATTGATGACAGATGATGGGCCAAAAGTTGGGTACTTTAATTTCCTAGAGATTTCAATTTTTTGTATAATGTTAGAATTTGTCTGTCATTATTCTTGATTATATTTTTCTATTCTTGCACAAATCTATCCTTCATGGTTTCCTGTTTCCATTTGATCGGTTCTACATTGGGTTTATATTCTTTCGCGTTGTTTCAAATATTCTCCCCAACTTTTCCCACTTTTACAGTAAATGACGGCTTTTTGCTTTGATTTCTATAATTGCTTTTCCAGTTTTTCTGTAAAACCCATTGAGATCATTTGTGAATATATTTTATCAACAGAACCAGCAGCGCTTTCATATCGTTTGGATCTCTTTAATTGCAGCTTCTCTTTAATTTGATTGGTTGAATATCATTTGCTGCTTTAATATTAAATCCCTACTTCATCCTCGCGATTTTCTGTGTTGTAAGATTTGAATTTCTAGAAATTGCAACAAGTATTAAAAATTCACATATGATATCCTCAATGTTTAAGTTCAATCTAGCTTTCAAGTGTGTTCTTTTTGTCTGCTGTTTAATCTTCGAATTTTCTTGATATTAAGTTTTTGCTAAAGAAGTTGCATATTTGAGATTGTTTACTTCGTTGATGTTTTATTATTATTATGTGATTTTTCATCATAATTTGATTTCTGCTATGGTCTCACTACCTACTAAGTCTGCGGAAAGACCTAAGTCAGGTCATGGTGTGTTATGGCTCCATTTCACGTTTTTTTTATATCCCCTAACATCCATAGCGTTACATAGACAAAGATCTCCTTAGTATGTGGGCTGTACTTAACAAGACATTTTTGTATATCTCTTAAGCTGGGGTTTCCAGGGATTCTTTCAATGTGTTGTTTTGTTCCATTTTTTATCATTCCAAGTGCACCTACTATCATTGGCACAACTCTTGTTTTCAATTTCCACATTTTTTCTATTTCAATTTCCAGGTCTTTATATTTTGACGGTTTTTCGAATTCCTTGTTTGCTATGTTACAATCCGTTGGACAAGCAATATCAATTAATAGGTAAGTTTTTCTTTTTGGTTTCTAGCAATAATGTCCGGCCAATTTTCTTCAACATTCCTGTCTATGTAGATGGTGTAGTCCCATAAAATGGTGACAACAATTTCTGTAACCGGTGTTGGGTGATGTTCATACTTGTGTTTGTTTACATATATTTTTCATGGTATTTGTTATTATTATGTCATTTTTCATCACATTTCGATTTCTGCTATGGTCGCACTACCAACCAAGTCTGCGGGGAGACCTAAGGCAGGTCGTGGCGTGTTGTTATGGCGCCACTTCATGTTTTTTCGATCTTCCCCACACATGATTCCTAGCGTTACATAGACAAAGTTCTCCTTAGTGTATGGCCTGTATTTAATAAGACAATTTTTTGTATACCTCTTAAGCTGGTGTTTCCAGGGATTCTTTCAATGTGTTGTTTGTTCCATTTTTTTATTATTCCAAGTGCACCTACTATCACTGGCACAACTCTTGTTTTCAATTTCCACATTTTTTCTATTTCAATTTCCAGGTCTTTATATTTTGACAGTTTTTCAAATTCCTTGATTGCTATGTTACAATCCGCTGGACAAGCCATATCAATTAATAGACAAGTTTTCTCCTTCTGGTTTTTAACAATAATGTCTGGCCTGTTTGCTTCAATTTTTCTGTCTGTGTAGATGGTGTAATCCCATAGAATGGTTACATCTTCTATTTCTGTAACCGGTGCTGGATGATGTTCATACCAGTGTTTGTTTACAGCTTTTCCATAATGTTTGCACATTGCCCAATGTAAATATTGCCCAACTCTATCGTGGCGATTTTTATATTCGTTTGGGGCAAGCACAGGACAGCCTGAGATTAGGTGGTCTATTGTTTCTTGGTGTTTATCACAAAACCTGCATTTTGGATCCATATTATTATGCATAATATTTGCCTGAAAGTTTCTCGTGAAAAGACTTTGGTCTTGTGCTGCAAGTATAAATCCTTCAGTTTCAGACTTTAATCCAGATGCACGTAACCATCGATGAGTATTAACTTTGTCAACATTGGATTTATTGGCACGTACTGGATATTGGCATGCAGAGATTTGTCTTGCCAGCGCTGTTTCATCTGTTCAAGAGCTTTATCTTTGGCTTTCATTTTCATATTCTTTG
The DNA here is from genome assembly GCA_037127315.1 of Ascarosepion bandense. Classification (NCBI taxonomy): domain Eukaryota; kingdom Metazoa; phylum Mollusca; class Cephalopoda; order Sepiida; family Sepiidae; genus Ascarosepion; species Ascarosepion bandense. Next base: position 3,870,165 of record JBBBDQ010000187.1, read on the forward strand.
CCGCAATAGTTGGTTCTTGGTTTCTGTTTTGCTTTTCTACAGAATCTACTAACTGTAAATCTTGTTTGTATTTACTGCCTTCTTTTATTATTGAATATTTTTTCTTTCTTTCTTCATGTTGCCTTACTAAATGTATCATCTAATCCTTTGTTGTTTCTATGTATGTTAGTAAGCCAATAGTTGTTGTCTTGTATGACAATTCCAGCTGAATAAGACCCCTTCCACCTTCTTTACGGGGTATGTATAGACGGTCTACATCAGCCTTTGGATGATGCATCTTATGCTTAGAAAGAAGCTTTCTTGTTTTAGCATCCATTCGCCTGATGTCGTTTAGAGTCCAGATTATTATTATTATTATTATTATTATTATTATTATTATTATTATTATTATTATTATAGGGATGGTAGCACGCCATCAAAATGACAGTGTATGAAATGTACCACTCTAAGTATAATCATCCTGATTCGAGCCGGATAACATTAAACGAGACATGTAATTCAGCATAATTTGTTTCAATATGTGTCTCATGGCTATCACTGAAGCTCATGTCCTTAACTCTATTAAGTTGTTTGGAAAAAAATTAGTCTTGAATTAAAGAATTTAAACATCTATACACCAATGCCTTCGAGTGACAAGATCATGTATGCCCTTACGATAAATCTCTAAATATTTCATCGCTATGAAATATTATGATGCAGTCTCTGCATCTTCTTCGCAACAGAAAATCTTTTGTCAAGATACTTGAGAAAGTCGTAGTTAGTAGAAAAGATATTAGGGTAATATGGTTGATGCGGCAATGTCTTTTATCTCAACTCGGTGAGCTTCTTCCTGGCACATGTGACTGATTGTTGTCAAGAAGCAGATTTGAACGAAGTCGATTAACCAGTGTGCATTTAACCCAGTTTGTAGCAGTAAACTTCGACAATGTTGCTTTGGTTAGATTCCGGAAAGCTATAATTGATAATCCCAAAGACAAACCACCGGACAATAATCGGCATCTGTTGTTAGCGCAATTTTCGTTGTTGAAAATGTTTGGAGACTTCAGGATGATCAATCTATCAAACCGATCATAAAGCATCAATTTCTCACTTTAAATCACCCTTCGATCAAGAAATGGCTCTTTAAAATCTGTGAACGCATCATCGAAAACACATCAAAATCTTGAACTACATTTACTGAGTCTCTTCCCCTTGTCAATTTTCCTGAGATGGTCCAATATTATCAAATTGCTAGCATTTGTTATCTTAGTCATTTCTGACAATCTGACATTGACTTTTTCGACAAAGGTTTTCAGCTGTTGATTTTTTTTATTGCAAATAGACTTTCTCTACCACCTTGGCTTTCAAGACACATATCCTCAATGTGAAACTTCAGAAAATTTCACAGTACTCTCCGAACACGAGTGTATCTTTCACTTCTTGCGCTGTTAAAGTTGGTAGAAGTTTAAGAAGCATTATAAACAATCTTGATTTCATGCAAAAAAGTAAACCTATATCTTTTTTCTCATATTACAAATAAAGTTTATATAATGATTTCAAACAAAGAGAACACGTTAATCATAAGAAATGAGCAATAAATTTTTCTGCAACTATTCTGGTTTTTCTACAAGTATTTTCACGGCTGCTGCTTCGAAGAACTTTATTCCCTGGTACCCCGCCCTCATGAGTTTACCCGTGCAACTAGATTAGCAACTAGGTTCCATCATTTTACCGTGAAAATAGGCTAAGTTACCACCAATTCTACTCTATCAGTTTCTTTTCTTGCACTTCCCGCCTGTGGAACTCTCTTCCATATGCTTGCTTCCCTGACAATCTCCAAAAGTTTAAATGCAACGTCAATAGCCATCTTCTATCTCCGCGACTCCCATCTCTATCTTACCTTTTCTACAACATCGCCTGTACTGTTTTCTTTTTTGTCTTGCTTCGCTACTCATTGTAACTTCCTGCGCACCAGTGGCAATACTACCTTGCTTGGGGTGAGTCGATGATAAAAAAAAATCACAAAATGTCATTAAGAATTTTATCACATAAAAATAAAAAGTAAAATAAATTAATATTTTATCTAAGATATTGTTCTTCAACAAGGATGTTATTGACTAAAAAATTATTGTTTTGAATAAATAGGGGTTCTTTTTAACAGAAGAAACAAATATTTTCTATTTAAGTGTACGTTGAATTTTTCTGTAATTCTTAATTAAATAAAAGATATTAAAACAAAGAAAATTCTTTTCACTGCGATATTAATGAAAGTGATACTTATTAAAGAATTTATCACAAAGTCAATGTCAAAAATTACATTCAATAAATTTACTATTATACAACTACTAAAAGTATAGTACAAAATCTAAAGGAGAAACTATTATCGTCCTGTCAATGTGGTTTTACTCTTTTGACGTTTTTCCATTATTTTCAACAATTTACTTCCGTAAAATTCATTATTAAGAATTTTCTCACAGACAGTTAATTTAATTTTTTCTTAATGCCATTATTCTTCAGAATAATGAATATCTTGATTATAAAAATAATTTTGAAGAAATATTTAGTGTTTTGCTTCATAACATGTGAACTATACTGATACATGTTCTTGTAAGAAAATTACAAAATGTCCTCATCTTATATTGTTCTCACCGTTATTGCCATGTTTGCGACATTTCAGCCATTGCACGCTCCGACCTTCTTTAGGTACTAGGGATTTACCGCTGAAGAACTTCTGACCAGTGTAGAAGACAATGGTTAGTTCAAATGACTTGACACAAAATGTTGAGAGTTCAATATCAGGCTACAGCAGTGGAGAACAAATAACTTAAATAGTTAAGTTAAATGAAGATATCTATATAGCTACCTGAAGCAGCATCGCAGATCGAATGAGAATGATATACCCCAATGATCAAAATAAAGAGTTCGGTTCAAAATTCCTTGCAACTGAAGAAAGACGGAGCACACAACGTCCGAAACGTCGTAAACATTGCAATAAAAATGGGGACAATAGTCCGAACAATGTAAATAATATAAAAAAAAATAAATGTATGTTATTGCGCAGCTAAATTTCCAAAATTACTATATACAGAAAAAAAATTGAATTTAATATTTCTTTTCTATGATATTATTCTACATAACAAACATTGATTTAAAAAGAAAATATTTACACACGAGTATTTATAAAACGTATGTCTAATTTTAGTATTCCTGTTGTTAAAAATGTAAAGACAAAACATTAACTAGTTTAGCATTTAGAAAAATACACTAAGAACTTTAAACTGGTTATTTTTGTTTGGATGATGGTATTTTATGAAGGGGGAGGTGATTGATCCGCAACCCCATGAGATACAATTATCCATAAAATTCAATGACGGAGGTTCAGTTTACTATGTAACTTTAACATAAAAAAGACCCCGATAAGTGAATCAATTTGGAAATCCTTTGAATCCATATATGAGCCATACATGAGATCAGAAATTTTCACATTCACACAAACTTTCAAATTCTTAATTCTGAATACTATACACTTCAAAACAAACCTTACAAGAAGTACCATATAATTTTTACCAAATATTTAAGTTAATATTTTTTAATTTCCGTTCCTCTAAATGTTTATAAATATAAAAAAGTACTTTGTAACAGATTTTCTTCCTAACTATGATTAACAAAATAAGGCTTGTGTATTTTGTCTTACCCAAAATCAGAATAAGGCAATACCTCAAGACAACATACCTAACAAACTAAATACTATTTTTGTGAAATGCATTTTTCATTTGATTAAAAACTGATTATTACTAAAAATACGACCCAGAAATCCACCATCAATATTTAATCATTTGCCATAATTGTCCTCAACTAAGACCAACCAACAAAACTTCTACCTGTATGCGAAATGTTCAAAATCATGAGTTGGCACAGTTTTTAGAAAAAAGATAAAATCTTCACTTTTGAAAAATTCTATTGTTGAAAATTTGTGATTTGAATGTTACAATTTTGGTATATTGTTGTGGATTCACACATTTGCACACACTCTATGGACTCTTCCATGGTAAACAAATAATCCTTTATACACAGAACGGGTTGTTGTTGTTGTTAGAGTTGGTGTTTGTCAGAGCAGTTGAACTGCCGCTCGTTAGTCAGCAAGAATATAGACTATTACCCGGACTTACTTCTTGTATATATTTGACTCCTACTAACAAGTATTCCTGAATCTACTAACCTGCGTGCAGGTTGTATATCATTATTCCAATGTACTTATATTTTTTCTCTCATATCTGTTTTTGTTATTATATTGTGTGGTTTTCTAAACAAGAATTCACAACATATATATCCAATAATGTTTTGACTTTTAAAAAATCGAATATCAATGTTTCGATATTGGTAAAAAATCAATGAAGCAATTCGTTATATTAGTAACTTAAAATCAGTAATAAAAAAAAAATTAAATGAGTATATTAATGTTATTTCACCACAAAAGTTTGAGAAAAACCATGTTGATTCTGATATTCGTATCAGGGTCTTTGATTACTTTGTTACATCTCGGTTATTTTTTAAGAAACGTCAATATGATTTTAAATTACTCAGTGTTAGAAAATAAGAGGTTTGACATGAGAAGTTTAAAAATAAAATGATTTTAATTTTCTTTGTGACATTTTAGTGAAATCTCTGAAAATTAGAATAAAATTGTATTTCTTTTAGTTGACAAAGTGTATGCCAAGGTTGCTCTACAATGGGATGGAGGAAACGTATTTGGATTAGTAGATAAATTTAATTAATTAGTAAAAACGATATTGAGCATCATGATAAAATTGTTAAATGAAGAACCAAAGATTTTATTTAAAATTATTCTAGTCGCACAATTAGAGATGACATTTTTTTACTTAAAAATTGGTACATATTGCAATTGTACTTGAGAATAACAAAACTCACCGATCATTTTTTTCAAAACTCTGATATTGTTTTTAATTAGCTTTAGAAAAGCTTTAGATACGAAAATAGTTTTTTACATATTTTTTGATTATGTGCATCTTTAGTTTTTAAATATTAGGAATAACTGGATTTCTGAACGTACTTCTCAATTATTGCTTTATTTGGAATGCAAAAATTTGACAAGAAAATGGGAAAATGTAAAAGGTCTTTTGGAGTTGGAAAGAATCCAGTTCGTGAAGCTGTCGAATCTAACTGATGTAGGATTTACCCCAAAGGTAATGACGAAAAAGTGTTTCTCATTGTTTAAAAGTTTGTTTTTGTGACCAAACATTAGCTGCCATTAAATAACATCTATCATTAGATGAGGAGGATACTGCAGAAAAAGCCACTTTTATTGAAAAAGTTAAAATTTTGGAAAAGTGTCAGCTTTAAAGAAATATATGGAAAAATGATTAACTGAAAAAAGGTGATATCAGATTAAGTTGATTAACATCTGTAACATTTTCCAATTTGTGAACACATTATGAAAAGAATGCAATCATTAGGAGATACGAGTTTAACAATTAAACATACATGCAATAACTTAACAGATGTTTGTAGATATTTGACAAATAATGAGTTTTCATTTTGTTATGGCTGGTGAAATTACCAGAAACTATTTAGAAATTGAATTTTGAAAACTGAGACAACGTTCAGGAGGTGCATATTTTATTACACTTTGTAATGTAAATAAATTTCCGTATTGGAAAACCTAAAACTACTTCTGAAATTGAATATTGAATTCAAAGAATACAACTTTGATCTAGGTCATTGTTCGAAAGATGGAGATTTGCTGGATGAAATAGAATGCCAAACATTTGATAACTTACCAAATATTAAAACCAGGATACTTAATGATAGTAAAATGTTATTCTGTATTTAGTAAGCCATGTTACAAGAAATTTTTATCCCACAGAAGAGAAAATATTTAATAATATTAGTTTTTATTTTCAAGTATATGAACAATTTTGACAGAGATTGTTTGTAGTAATTCTACTGGACACCAAAAGAATAACAAATACATTTATTTTCTAATTTTCGGTCTTTTCACATAAACTTCATTGGTTACCTCGTCAAATTACTATGTTAATTAATTCTTTTGTTTCTGTTAATATAAATTGGTTTTAATCTTTTAATATATATATATATATATATATATATATATATATATATTGTAAATATCTAATATTGTATCATGGCGAAATAAGTATTTTCTTCATCATTAAATATGTAAACAAATGGGACTAGTTTTTGAATGATTATCAAGATTATAATTTCTCTGAAATTCAAATACTTTATAAGTATTTTCAGATTTCTGGATGCATGAATGGCTTTCTACTTATATTATAAAAATATAGTTTTGTAATCAATTAGCAGAAATAAATAGACTCATCTATATTTTCTAGATGAAGTATTGTCTTTATTTACAAAATTTTAGTTTGCTCATTAGTGTAGATTAATTAGATTGTTTTCCTCATCTCTATTATTCACGACGCTTCGATCATTTTATGCTCCGGCCTTCTTTTGGTGACTAGAATTTCGAACTGAACCCTTTATTCTCTTCACCATGGTAAATTGTTCTAGCCCTACGAGTCATATATTTCAGTATAAGTTATCTCTCTTAACTCCACTCTTGAAGTTTTAGTTCGTCTGAAGCCAGGTACTGAACTCACAAGTCACTGGATTCAACAAACTCAACACGTCCACCAACTGAGTCGCTTTTATGGATATAATTGGCACATTAATAGGAAAGACTAGACATTATTGGACAGACTCCCGTAACAGCTAATTAAACTAGGGCAGCGGGAAGCATTTGAGGCCATTTGTGGAAATAAGTTGTGGTTGGGTACTTAAAGAAAAGATTAGGTCTTTCTCCACCGAATATAGCCAAGGACTTGCCCTAGATAAGACTAACATGATGAAGACCACTGCGTACTTGTACTGGGGAGGGTCAAACTGTTCAGAGTATTCATTATCTGACCTGCACGATTTTAGAGGGTGTAAAAGGCAAAGAGCAACCCGCGCTGATTAATCTAGATCAGTCCAAAACATTTGATAGGGTTGACTATTTCTATTTGGCGGTTATCCTGCCCTGCATGCCGCCTGATTTCAATGCGACTTCTGCAATTGTATCAGCCTACGGTATCGTTAACCCCAGTGTTGTAGTACAGGTTAACAGAAAGCGGTTGGGCGCCTTTGCGTGGTCTCGGTCATTTTGTCAGTGTTGCCTATTTTCACTCTTACTTTACGCTTTGGCGTTAGAGCCCTTTCTTCACCGGCTAATGAACAGGGTGTGTAGTTCGGTCGTAAATAGAAGCGGCAAATCTGATTATGTACGAGCCAGCGTTTTTGCGTGCGCTGATGACGTAACCATTTTCATGTCGTGCCTCAACAATGTTTAAAGGATACAAAAGTTAATAAAAATGTACGAAAATGCCACGAAAAGATCACGGGAGCCAAAGTTAACCCCAACAAGTCTTCTGGCTTGCGTATAGCCAGGAGGCCGCCTTTCCGGGTCACTTTAGTTAAAATGATGGACATTCCGCATTTTTGAAGTTCAGGCTGGATCTTCAGTTGGAGAAGAATTGGTCGGAGATACAGGCAAACGTCTTTCAGGTGGTCCGTACTTGGCTTCGACGGTTGTCTGCTGAGGCTGAGGCGTGTGCCACAAACGTCTTTCCTCTCATCTTTTACTGGTTGTCAGTGGTCCTTTTCTGAAAAAAACCATATGAATGGGACCGAGCTTTTTATCTTCTCCATCTTGTGAGGTGCTGGTAATCATAGGGCCTACATATATGCCTGTGCCCAATATCCATGTCATGGGGGTCTGGTGAGTCAACAATACACTTCGAGTTTAGAGTTCCTATACCGCGCGTTAACAGAGAACTCGATTTTGGAAGAGAGCGTTTGGGACGGCTTCTCTAGCCTTACTACGTAAGCCCAGGAATGCACAGCTCGGCTTGTCGGTCACCGAGTCAGTTATTTTTTCGGTCTTGGGCACTAGCTGCAACTTACTCTGAGTTTTTGCATACTTACTATATGACGTGATTTTCAAGGGTTGCTAAGCGGATTTACCCGATTGTTGTAGGTGTGACCTTTATTTAGAAGAGACAACTTCAGACGTCTTCTATCACTGTCCTTACTCGCGCTCTTTTTTGGATCCATTGATACGGAATACTGGTGTGATTTTGTGTCGTTTCCATATTCTGGATGAAACGGATGATATTTCTTACGTTACAAACCGTCGCAAGAATGGTGATCTGGACGTCGCAAATGGAGGTAATCTTGCGGTATAAAAGCCATTCTTATCAGCATCTGATTAGATTCTATGGACATCAGCTGAAGATAAAGATCGGCTCTGATAGCGTGTGATATCGACAGATTTCAGCAAAATGTCTGTAAATATAGTGAACCTGGTTCGCATGAATGGGGCAGACTTGATTTATTTTTAAGCCCCCTTTTGTCGCAACGGGGCGGTTTCCTGTGAACCCTTCCCAGGTTAAAATAGAACCCTATTTGTTTACATAGTTAATGGAAATTAAAACTGAAAAATTAACAAAGAGCCTGATTTCACATGGAGTATAGTAAAATGAAATGATGTCTGCAGATTGTGCCAAGAAGAAATCTTCGCCATTATGTTGTTTCCAGAATAAGAAAAATTACTGTATAAAAGATCAGAAGTTACACTGAGATGTAATCACACCTATAGATACATATTAGGATCATACAAACCTGGACGAAAGTGTTTCTAGATCCTTAAGTAACTCCTTCCTAATTTTGAAAATTTTTGGTGGTTTAAAATTTCCAGTCCACCATTCTAAATATGACAGATGTACGTCTAAAAAACGTTGGAAAATCAGTTATTATGCATCGCCTCAAGATACCGAAAGTTTGAAACCTAGGTTGCAGCGATAACACATTTCCATATATATATATATATATATACGTGTGTGTGTGTGTGTGTGTGTGTGTGTGTGCGCGAGGGAGAAGGAAAGAGACGGGAATATATGGATTAAAATTAGCTATCGCAGAAGGGCACCTGAGGATAAAAGCTATATTAGGTTCAGTCGCACAAGGAAGAGCAAGCCTGGGACTAATTTCTTCACACACATTCGAAAAAGTCAACGGGAAGGAGCGCCAACACCTGATACTAAACGAAGTAAGAGAGGTGATGGAGGAAAAGCGGATGACTAAAATGGCAGTTTATAGCCAGCAGGGTGCGTGGACCAGGTGGGATGATGTAGAGCAGCGAAAAGTGTCGTGGTCAGATCTTTGGAACACTGACTTCAGCAGATCTAGATTCCTGGTTCAGATGGTTTACGACGTATTACCAAGCTTCACGTATGGGGAAAAATAGGTTCATCAAAGTGCTACTTGTGCTCTGGGTGGTGATCACTGCAACACATATTGAGCGGGTGCAGAACTGCTCTGACGGACGGGCGCTATCGGTGGCGTCATGACAAGGTTTTGGAGGCTACAGCGCTCATTATTGCAGAAGCTTTGCAGAGCAATAAAATCATCCCAGAAAAAAGATCGATCCACTTCTTTAAAGCAAGTGCAAAGCCGAGTAAGGAGGTTGCAGGATCTCATTCCCTGTTATCGTGCGCGTCAGATTGGCAGATGCGAGTCGATCTTGGGAAAAAATTAATATTCTCTACACATATATCGTCCTCCAAACTTCGTCCAGACATAATTGTTTATTCGGACGCCACGAAACATTATTTTCCTGGAGTTAACGGTCCCATGGGAGAAGCATAGCAAGAGGCATTTGACAGGAAGTACAGTAAATACCAAGACGAGTGTAGAACTAAAGGATCGCGTACTCATTGTTTCCCAGTCGAGATCGACTGTAGGGGGTTCGCAGGAAAGTCAATGATACAAGCCCTTACTAGACTAGGGATAACTGGACAAAAAAGAAGGCGGGCGATTCAAATGATCTTGGAATCCGTCGAGAAGGCCACCAGGTGGTTGTGGATAAATAGGGCTAATGAGTGGCCAAAAACTACAAAAAATACGAGCGTTCCCACCAGTGAACATACGTCGTAAATACCAACATTAAAACTTAAAGATGTCCATAGATTTGTGTATATGTATGTTAAAAACTGCAGAGAAACAATTTCTTTTATTTGCTTTCATTCACATATTCCATTTTTTTTTTCATTTTTTTTTTCTTGTCTTACTGTTCTTTCGAGTAGATTTATTTTATTACAAAATATTCGTACACATGATCTTTCCGTAGCATTACTGGCAATGTTATATTTTTCTTCTTTTTTTTTTAGATGTAACTTATTTTAACTAATTTACAAGTTATATATTCTCATTTAATTATAATAATTAGATGTAAATATTTATCTTTAGTAATTTATTTTCAGCAAATTTTTAGGTATATATTTTTTCTCTTAGTTTTTTAACCGAATTTATTAAGGAATTTTGTATTTAATGATAATTTTAACTAAGTGTGCACTTTAGTTTTTTTAACTAGTATTTAACATGTAAATATTTTTTGATTGACTTATTTTTAAGCATTTCAGTAAAATGTTTTGTCTTTTAGTTTTTAAACAGAATTTTCATTAAAGTATTGGTCTGTATCTCGAATTATTTATGACACATCTAACATGAGTTATAAATGATTCGAGATGGAGATTTCCTTTTGTAAATAGTCTGTCATGATAATCACGTTATTGTAAAATATTGTAAATATCTTGTAAGATATAGTTAGAAAATAAGTAAAAAAAAGGGAGGTTGTAAAAGAGAAAGACCGAACAAATAAGATATAATGAAGAAGTTAAAAAATTGGAGGAAGAGAAAGGAAAGTCGTAAGACGAGCCAATATGATAAAGCAGTTTATTTTATTTTATTTTTTAATATATATATATATATATATATATATATTGGTTTATTTTTTTCTCTTCAAAAAGACACTCCGTCTTGGCTGTATATATGAATACCAGTACAACCAAGCATACCCGATCTATAACATCGATTATCCCAAGTGAAGTCTTGATTAATTACCCTTTCTGGCGGAACTTATATAATGCACGTCCTAAAACTAGTAGCAGTTTTTTTTCTGGGTGTGAGCCGAATACTGATCATATTTGGTTGGGTCGCCCATCGAAGAAGTCTGTTATTTATTGAGATCCGAAACTTCTAATGACATGGGAGCAACAACACTGACGACTCACCTGGATTCGGCATTTAAAGGTGTATTTTAATAATGTAATGCAATGATACAAAACGCAGATGTTGGAACGCTAAAATTTAATTATAAAAATATTTCTTTAAATGAAATTAAAACAGATTAATTTTAATATTTAAAATGTCAGTGTTCCAACAGCTGTAACATTTCATAACGATTGCTTTTTAATTAATCCAACCCCTTACGCATATAGAAGTCGATCAAACATAAACATTACTTAATGTGATGATATCTTTTGAGAGAACGAAGCGCGTCACACAATATTTCCAAACTGTCATTAATTTGCCTTATATATATACTAGTAGTATAGCTCGGCGTTCCCCGGGTATAATGAAAGCTTTAAAACTAATCCATGGTGCTGGAGCTCAGACTCTTTGGACGTTGGCACGGAAAACGTAGGTTATTGAAAGGTTGAACTCGAAGCCGTAGAACTTCTCTAACAACACAACCAGCATGCAACGCAAACAGAAAGGACGAGTATATTGCCCAAAAGACGGCGCTGCCGGTACCACAATCAGTCAGAAGCAGGCAAGTGAGCGGAAGTACATTCATGGATTACTTACACTGTGACAGGCAGCAGCTGGCAGCGGAGGTTACTCGCAAAAAACGCATACCACTTTTTTGCCATACTGGTTGCTCCTATCGTTGGAGTGAGCATCTTCATTCAAACAATTTAGAGGCTGCTGGTTTTAGACCAACAATTTTTCGCCCATAGAGCTTTCACTGAACGTTATTCTCACTTCACACTTTCTCTCACTGCGCCATGCTTGCTGGTCTGAATTGCGGAGCCGCCGGTTACCGGACAGACGCTTCAATGGTTGGCAACCCTACATAACATCAGTGTAGACTACATTTTTCGCTTTACCTTGCGGTGAAAGTGTAAAAACATCACTCTTACTCCCCATACGTGAACAACCAACGTAAAGTTGACCGTGCGAGAAGCATTGTTCTGTAAGGTGCAATCCTGACACTGACAACGTCTGCAAGCGTTGCTCATACTGACGAAAGGCGCATAGACGAAAGCACGTCGTAACCAAAATGGTTTATTAAGACTGGTTATCCCTCGGTTAGCTGCCCGGCATCAATTATTGTTTTCAAGCATAACATTCCGTTGCTGTGGAATATGTGAGACCCTGTCAGATGCAACGGAGGAGGCTATCCTCGCAAGCCTAGCGGACCGCTGTTCTGTAAGTAGAGGCACGGTTGCTTAAATTGCGAGCCATCTGCTGCTCCGTACTTTCGGCAGCCCGTGAACGTACCTTAACTCCGGCGTCACTTAAGCGCCGAAGCCGTCGCTACTCTCTACTTTCAGAAGCCCTTAAAGCGGCCCTATCAGCAGTAGCTTGAGCGTTAAGCTCAGTCCGTATGAAGTCATCCAACCTGAATCGCCTAAGTTTGTTTTTTTTACGGAAGCAATCACTAGATAACCTAATGAAAAGCCTACTATAAGTTTCAGTTGCCCTACGTTCTGATGAATGCAGTGCGTTTTGCGACAATCACACAGCACTAACAGAGAAGCTTTCCTTGTCCCTAGTGACCTCTGTCGATGCCGAAGTGATTTGGCGCTCAATAAAACATCTTTTTGAGGGTGGTATGGATTTAAAAAGGCGCAAACTCACAGAGATGTTTGTGTAATTACGTGGCCAACTTTGGTTGTTTGGAAGGAATTATAATAAAATCACAAGAGCAAAATGTGCGTGTAATCAAGTTGCAGATTGGAGTTTGAGACACGTACAGCGAGATACCAATCGCAAAAGTGAAAAATTAGGATTCCACAAAATGTTCAGAATGAATATGAAGGCGATGCCCAATCAGAGGGCTGTAATTTGAATAGATCAGTTTAGTTAAGCATAATTCAACAGACGTGGCCAATCGGGTATTCGATTAGAACTCGTGAAGCTAGTTAAGGTGTGAACACAGTTTTGCGCAGTACCGTATGTGCGAATTACAGTCTGTAAAATTGATGCGTTACAAAAAAACCTCGACATCAGAAACCTTAAAAGTTAATGTGTACTTTAAGTTAAATAGACTAAAAAGCAATAGTTGTTTGCAGTCAAAGCGAAACCATAGATTGAAATAAAAATGAATGGATGTAAGTCAAATTTTGATTTTCGGTGTCGATGTCAAATAAGTTTTCCATTGCAAACTGAATATTGAAGGCTAAATAAGTCCTATGAGTAAATGGTATCAGGGCTGAGATTAAGAATTACAATTATACCAACGTAGAGCAAAATCCGAAGCAAAAATCAAAATAAAAGGTCTGAAAGCTTGATTTGGATCAGACCTGATCGGATATCGGAGTATTCATTTCCAATATCTGGAGAAATCAGAAAAAAATAAGTAGTCCATGACCTGACCTGGAGCCTAAAAAATATTTGTGTGAATTTGGTGAGAATCAGATAAAAATTGTGGATTTATATAAAGGACACACAGACGGACAGACAGACACACACACAAACATCTTGCCTTATATATATATATATATATGTGTGTGTGTGTGTGTGTGTGTGTGTGTGTGTGTGTGTGTGTGTGTGTGTGTGTATTAGGTATTTGGCCAGCAATCTCTATTTTATGCAGGTTTCATTAAAACGATAGACAATGTATTATTATGTTAAATTTTTTTTAGGTAATTTTTCACGTGATCATAGTATTACTTTTCTTTTGGGGAAATAAATTACACATAAATTGTCCAAATGTTTTGCTTTTCCGATCAATTTTAGCTATAATTTTAACCATTATCGAGAATGGATTTCATTTTACGCGTAACCTCATATATGTCCTGTTACGTATGCTTGTAGCGTAGCGTGTATTTTTATGTTCCGAACACGGTAAGCACGTTTTTAGCGAGTTCGTATTTGATAGGATAGAGCGTTAGGTTTTTCTTTTTGTATTAATAGTGCCTCCATTATATTTAGCCATTTTTGCCTGTGAATGATGCTGTGATATTTGTGCTATCAAAATATGTTACGGATAAGTTTTAGTCGGTATCCGTGTGTGTTTAAGTGAAATAGAATTGAGCTCTGGTTTCTAAGATGCAACGTGAATCATCACGTCAATTTCCTAGAGCACGTGAAAAATCACCACAAAGAATTAATCATAATAAATTGCCTGTCATTATTAATGAAATCGGCATATATATATATATATATATATATATATATCCGAGCGAGTATAGAATGAGGAGAGAAAAAGGAATTTTTTTTTTCCGTCCAAAACATTAATTTAAAACAGTGCTCGATATATGATGTATAGAGCAGTGAATATTTATTATAAATTATGTTTTACAACAGGTACATAATTTCTTCAATATATGTCCTCTTCCCTACAATCATATGGTTGTTTCAGCGTTTGGATTTAAACACCTCTTCAGGGGAAGAGGTGTTTAAATGTAGGGAAGAGGACATATATAGAAGAAATTATGTACATGTTCTAAAACATAATTTATAATATATATATATATATATATATATATATATATATATGTATATGTGTGTGTGTGTGTATATATATATATATATATATATATATGAAGGATGCGTATGTTTTGTGTGTGTGTATATGTGTGTGAGTGTAGGCATAAAATATGTTAACTCTTGTAAATATATACCTGAACTTATAGACACAGAAATACTGATATATTAGGTGACACTGCATATAACACACACACACACACACACACACACACACACACACACACACACACACACACACACGCACACGCACACACACACATATATATATATATGTGTGTTTGCGTTTCTGGGTGTATCTGGGCTATGCATGTGCGTATGAATATCAATAAATAAGCCCATACTCTTACAAACGGTAATATATTCCATGGCCGCCATTTCCACTGTTTCTTTTGACGAATTGAAACCGTCTTCTATAATTTGATTGCACTTCCTCGCGCCCGACGCCATGTCGCATGACTGATGATTTCGTGCCATTTTCCACCCTACTCAGCCAATTCAATTTAGCCGTCCCCTCTCCTTGTATTTTGTTTATTTTCTCTCTTCTTTTTTTTTCCTCCATCATTGCACTTGACTGGCCTGTTTGTATTCCTTCACTGTTTTTACTCACCAATCCCATCCGCAAACGATTGCAGCGTAAATGAAACCATCACCAATGCAAATACATTAAGGAGGACCTATTTGCTTTGTAAAACTATTTTTCTACCTTACGACAATGATAAGTGTTTAGAAACTAGTAACTATGGCTGTTGTACACACAGTGACTAATAGGAAATCTGTTCGGTTTTAGTGATTTGAATGTTACCAATCTCAGACTGGATGCTACAGTCTTACTATGAATATTAAACTAAGGTCTATCATGACGCCCAAAGCTTATAAACAATCATTGATTTTCTACTCTTTCTTTCCGCATCAGTTTTAAATATCTTGACAAAAAGTGCTTGCTCTTACGAATGAATCCAGTCAAAACGGAAAAGCTATAAAATCATCATTCACATGCAGAAACTTGAGGCGTGGGTGATCACAGCTTTCAACTACGCCATATCCCTTATTTAATTAGGCAATCCTTAAATCTTTACTGTGTCTCCCTTTTCCCTACTCTGTCTTTTTTCCTACTCTGCTTTCAATTCATGCAAATTGATTTCCGTATTAGACTATTGAACGAAGATTGTTGTAAAAAAATGCACTAAAGTTTACCCTCCGTCCAGTACAGAAGTATCATGCATGAGAGGAACATGAATCTCACGAAAATATAAGGTTCACCAAGAATCAGTGTATTCATAAAGCCTAGCTCTGAAACTACTACTCCTGAAAGTGAATAAACTTCTTGTATATACCGTGTCTCTTCAGTACGTTGGCGATCATTGCCCTTCACGTCTTCTTATGCCATGTAGCTCTTAATAAATTTAGTCTTTCTCTATTCTTCCCAAACCATGGTCTATCATCTATATCAGTGTTTCCCAACGTTTTTTGGCCATGCCCCACCTAATCACCTCTAGAATTCTGATGTATCCCCTCTTATATGTTGATATACATATAATTCTTATGTAAAACGTGAACTCCGTTTTAGGTGATGCTTAAAACACCAATACTTTGATTTATAAAGGGCGATAGTGCAAGGATTTTGGCAACTAAGAGTATTATAAGTGAAAATCGGCTAACTATTATAAGTTATTCCCCAGCTGGCAGTGCAATCGATTTTAATTTAAAACTCCAAGATAAATAAAGAATAAAATATATGTAACATTGCTAATTTTTTTTATTTATTGAAATGTTAGAGCTAATAGATCACAAAAAAGAATTTTATTCGCAAAATATCTAACAATCGAATTGCCCCCTGAAAAATCAAATTAACCCTTTGTGGGGCGTACGCCCTACGTTGAGAATCACCGATCTATATGCCCAAGTGCATTAAATATACTAGGTTCTGCTTTCCTCCTTCCATCTTCCCTGTTATCCACCCTGTGACGATCACATTCTCAAAGGCCTCATTTTGATTGTAATGAAAAATATCCCTGAATACTTCTCAGATAAAAGATATTAGGAAATTTATAGAACTGATCAATATTTTGCTGAAAAATATTTTGTAGAAATTCCAGATTTTCAGAAATATTTTCTTTGACTAGTTTATTGCAGTTTGTTTTGTATGTGTTTTTATTGATATACAGGTAGTGGAATTTGATTTTTTGCATGTACGGCATGAGTTTTCATATTTCTAAGTATTTTTGTCTATTACCACATGTACCACAGTGCACTGGTACCAGGAGATTTCTAGTTAGCTTTACTATATGCGCAGATGTTAACCCCTGAAAAACAACGAAAACAATTTTCAATAAATGCAATAATGAAATGTATAAAAATTCTTTTTTTCGAAAAACCTGTCCTGGCAACCAAACCATAGTTCATCTCTATTCAAAAAAATGTATCAGAATTCTAATCTGTGCGAATACTGTTTTTCTTCATGGTTAGTGAGCAGGTTATATAAAGATAAGGTTGTCATCTTTTTATATTTTCTAGGTTGTGATGTGTGCATTTTTTCTAAATATTCTATGCCAAAATAATAAGTACTTAGGTGCTTCCAAAACGGTATATACTAAGTCAATACTAAGCTGGGCGAAAACGCAACACCAGGAAAGTGTCGGTAGCCCCAAACTAACCGCTCCGGTATCACCCTTATAAAAAAAAAACAAAAAAAAAACTATGAGCAACCTAAACAGAATTTATCAAATATACTTTTAATCTGTTGTCTTTTATTCTCAGGAATTAGTTGCATCTTAGTGGATTCATCGCCTTGATTTCGATTAAATTATTATAAATATTTTTAATGATCATAATAATAATGCTATATCACATTACTGACAATTAAATAGTCTTTGCATAGCTATGTAGCTTTTCATGTAGGATAAAACTAGAGTTGTTCTTGCATGACAACATTAAAAACTAACGTTCTCCGGCGGTAGACAAGATTTATAAAGTGTAATTTTATAGGAGTCTAAATGTAGCATTTCATTTTGTTATAAGCAGACATGATCACTTTCTTTTCAAACCTATTCAGTCACAGCAGGGACATCTTGAAGTAGCGTAATGGTTAGCAGGATTGAGTCGCTAGATAATTTACAACTAAATAATGAGTTTGAAAATCATTGGGTGTCTCAAACATTCTGCCTTGTGCCACATCAAAGCTACCCTTAGAAAAGCATTTGGACAACTCTATGTGGTGTAATAGTTAGCAAGCTTGTCTCAATGGAACCTGTGAGTAATGAGTTCGCTCCTCACTGGGTACCTTATATTTTCGGCATTGCGCCACATCTAAGCAGCACTTAGAAAATGAACTATTCGGTCACAGCAGTGAGATTATTTTTCTTGGCGTCCGTTTCATTTGGACGCCATTTCTTTCCTTTCTGCTTTTCTTGATATTCCGTGAAGACATGATTGTTTTTTCAGTCGCTTACAGTTGTTCAGTTCTCGATAGATTGTTTTCTTAGGCAAACGTTCACCCTCAACACCTACTTTCCAAGATAGTCAATGTTTGTGAATAGTCGGAAAGTGGAAAAAGCAATGGATATTTTACTCTTTTTTAAGTCTTCATTAATGGATATTATGAAGTACACATCGGATAGGGGATCTATATCGCTCCACAAATTTTACGCTTATACCGAATCATGTTAAACCTCTTCAGGAATACCAGGAGGAAATAAGAGCCCCAGTTAATTTGAGCTCTTTCTAGATAATGCTTTTCATATATACAAGCACAGATATGAAAAGTTGGGCGCTGATCATGTAAGCATTTCTTCTTCTTATTTTTTATAATTATATCGTCTCAAGCAAGGCATTTTACTGCCACTGTTTTACAAGGGGTTACATAGGATGAAAGTTATGAGAAAGAGTGGCAGAATAAAGAGGGTGTCAAGAAGTTGGTAATTGAAGGATAAGAATACTGATGAGAGTGGAGTGAACGAAGAAAGGAGAATGAGAGAGAGGATGCAAGTCAGTAAGATAGGAGATGATTATAGACTTTACATCTAAATTCTTGGATATTGTAGCTGTCGGAGAAATAAGTAATTGGAAGGAAATTCCACAGGCGGGAAGTGCGAGAAAAGAAGCTTATATATACTATTTTATAAATATATATATATATATATATATATATATTCATTTTATATATTATATATTTATATATATATATATATATATATATATATATATATATATATACTCTTCTTCTTCTTCTTCTTCTTCTTCTTCTTCTTCTATGACGTAGGCGGCTATTCACAGTTTTCATGTTATTCTGGGCTCTTGATAGATTTCGTCTTAGATCTGCGAAGCCTAGTTTCGTTGTCCATTTAAACAAGATCACTAGGATTGAATACTTCCAGTCTGTGGGTGTCTAATACGGTATACATGATATGTATTTTCTTTGACGCTTCTCTGTACGTTTCCTATTCTCAATACGACCTGTGAGTATTAAGTTTTCAATGCCACCCTTACTCATAATGCATCCTACCCATTTTAACTATCTCTTTCTGATTTTAAGTATAAATGTTTTTCTAATTACCATGGTCATGCTATTCACAGTATCTGCATCCTAGTAACACGTCTCTGTCGCGTTGAATTGGTCCTTCATTTTTGGCACGATGAAAATGCTTCGAAACTTGCAATTACTGAAAAAATCCTGTAATTATGTATATCTTCAGAATATTTAGTATGATTTTCACGCAACTTGGTAATCCAGACGGGCCTGAACTGACGCTCACTTGTGAGGTTACTCAGTCAGTAACTAATATCCTCTAATTAAACATATCTACTATTGCATCGATAATCACAGAGTATGTCGATCAGCGATATTCTGTACATTGTGTTTCCTGTCCTTTGTAGCTCATGAAAAATATAAAATAAATAAAGGAGATTTGTTCCGCTATGCATCTGTTAAAAACATAACATGTTGGTGATTTCTCTGCCTACTTGATTTTTACAGATACAGTCCGTAGCACCAATCTTGCGCTGTTCATCATATTAACACGCAAACTTTACTTCTTTCATAATTCATAGTTAGTCTTTTCCTTCGTATTTCATTTACTATCTTGTCTAGGAGTTCATTCAGTTTTATTTCTCTGTGTTCGGTGTCATCTTATGATGATACAATTCAAAAAATATTAAAAGAGTGAATCCATAAAGAAATTTAGATAATTAAAACGTTATTGCAATTGAATTAACCCAATGATTTTGAAATACCTGATGCACTTTTATGCCATTCTTTGCCAAATCTTACTTAGCTACGTTAAAAATTGTGTGTGTAAGCGTCCAATGTTTACATATATGTATTCATATGATGAGACCTAACTTTGATGTTAATATCAGTGTGAATGTGTGTGTGTGTCTGCTTTCTAAATGCGTCGTGGTGTGACTATTTATTTATCAGGATGTGAGGTTCTTCACTTTCGAGCGCAAAAGTTGTTCGCGTTCAAAAGCATCAAGTTTTGTTTTTCTTCACATTCTTCTATGACTCGTTTTATTCCTTAATTCCATTACCGATGATTGTTTGCTTTCCGTTCGTCATTTTTTTTTTCTTTTGCGAATGCCAACTTGATAAATTGGGGCGGATTTCATTTTATTGTATATTCCATTGTTTTTCTTGCATATATTCTAGATCAGTTTTAAGAAAGAAAAGTAGAGGAAAGAACCAAGAAAGAAATATGGAAACAGATCTCAAAATATGAAGACAGATACGAAGAAGAATTTGGAGGGGCGAAGCAAAAAAGAAAGAAAGGATTTTGTATATGTAAATTGAGAAGGTGAAAACAGAAATGAAAAGAAAGAAAAGTTTGAAGCGATAAAGAAAGTAAGAATCAAATAAAGACAATATAAGGTACGCGAAAACAAGAAAGAAAGAAAGAAGAAAAGAAAGAAAGAAAGGTTCATTTATGTAAATTTATCGAAAGTTTGAAAACAGAAACGACAAATGTAATAGTCTGTAGCGATAAAGCAAGAGATAAAGGTACCGTATAAGGCCAGTAAAAAATAACTATATGGAAAGAAACAAAAGAAAAATGAAAAGGAATGAGGAAAGATTAAAAATAAGTAAAGTGAACAGAAATGCAAATATAAATACGAAAAAGAAAACAAGGTTCAGAGAGAAAAAAAAGGAGTGGGCAAATAAAGAATGACAACTTTAAAAGAATATGAAAAAGGAAAGAAAGGTACGAGGAAAAGAAAAAAAAGAAAACGGAAAGAAAAAGAGGAAAGATAAAAAATACACGAAGAAATGAAAAAGAAAGAAAGCAAGAAAGAAAGAAAGAAAAAAAGAAAGAAAGAAAGAAAAAAGAATGGAACGAGCAAACAAAGCAATAAAATATTCGAAAATAAAAAAGGATGGAAAGTTTTAAGAGATAATAAATAAAAAGAAACTGTAAAGTTAAGGTTGAAATAAAGAAAATAAGCAGCGAGAAAGAAAGAAAAAAAGAAAGACTATTTTGTGAAGAAAAAATAAGTAAATAAAAAGAAAGGAGGTATGAATTAATGAAAAGAGAGAATGACAAAAATATTTTGAGAATAAAGAAAGAAAAAAGAAAAGAAAGATATAAGATGAAGAGAAAGTAAAAATGAAAAGAAATAAAAGAAAAGAAAGGTAAGACTAGATGAAAAGAGATAAAGCAATTAGAGAACTTCTTTTGATGGTAATGAAAAAAAGAAAGTTATAAAAATAAGAAGGAAATGCCTAGAGGTAGAATATTCGGAAATAATAAAAAGCATCAACCAGAAATGAAATTGAATATCACGACAAGGTAACAAGATATTTTTAATTAAAGAAAACGTCTCTCAAAATGACTTGCGAGAAGCAAAAAACAATGACAAAAAAGGATCTAGTAAATAATATTGCTGTCTTTTTTTCTTTTTGTCTTCACTTTCCTTTGTCTTTTTTCTCACTTAATCGGGTGCGAATTTTGTAATGTATATGGTGTGTTTTGGTTGGTGTACGTCCTGTTGATGGCTTTGGTGTGTGTGGTCAAGTTCAAAGCCGAGGGTATCGGATGCGTCATGTACTTCAAGAGAAGTGGAAAAGTATATTTGAGCTCATAGTGCATTTGTATTGACCTCTTATTCGTGAACCTCAACCGAAACTAAGTGCTCACCAAGTGTTAATCACGTAATGGCCTGGAAAGAAAGGCAAAGAGTGGAATGACACTGGAACCTGTCAGTGGCGGATGGTGAGTTTTTTGGCACTAGCATTACAAGGTTTTCTCTCAATAAACATTAAATATAGACGGCCTATCACGATGGACTTATTGCGTATTTCGGTCCGAAATGGTAATGTGCAATTTAGGGATTAAATCCCTACACTGAACAATGGATATGAGTTATCTCAATGCTGCTATTGCTCAGATGACAAAGCAAAGCATTGCTGACTAATACATAATTATGGCTTTGCTGGTAATGTCAGGCATCGCTGACTAAATACGTTATTACTTTGCGGATAAAGTCAGGCATTTTTGACTAATTCAACATTTGCATGTAAATTCAGAGTTTGAGTTTGAGTTTTGTTTAACGGCATATCAAACTCTGTTGATTATTTACTGCCAAAAAGGTGAGGTTTAAAGGTAATTTTTAAATGTTCGGTTATAGTGAGAAGGTTGATTTAGTCAGATTTTAAATAATTTCTTTTTAATTCTATTATTTCAGAAATTTGAAGATATCTATTAGTTTTGTATTCAAAAATGTATTGCTCGTAATATTTTTTCCTACAATTTTTCTTTTTTTTTTCCTTCAAAATTGTTGGGAATATTTTTCTTTCAAAACTCTTTTGTTGGTAATATTTTTTCCTTCTGTCTTGAATTTGAATTTAAGTTTTGTTTAGCGGCATATCAACCTCTATAGGTTATTTAATGCCAAAAAGGTTGGGTTTTAAGATATTTTTAAAATGTTTGCTGAGAATGAGTAGGTTGATTTGTCAGATTTTGATTAGTCTTTTCGTATTTCAGAAAATGGTGGATTTCTTCTAATTTTGTATTACAAAATGAATTGCTGGTAATAATTTTTCCTTCAAAAATGCGTTGTTGGTAATATTTTCGTTCAAAATGTATATTTTTCAATAAAAGTATTTGTATATACATGTTTCTCTAAAAGTCTATTTTTATAGTTTCATAGTGTTTTGACCCTAGTTTGGCGGTTAACTATTTCCCACTAGCTGGGACCCTAACAGGTGCTACCATTCCGGGTCAGGGTTGACCTGAGAACAACAGCAATTAAGAGGTAGTTCCATGTTCCTCGCGGCCTCCCAATCAGAGGCCTTGCTGCCAGGTTAATCCCGAAATCGCTAACAAAATATTATGACATCTGTCGATACTTCTGAAATGAGGTATTATTAATATTATTTACATTTTTCTAACTATAGTCCTCCTCTTTGTTGCCATATTTACGACGTTTTTCAGGTGCTAGGGACTTCGAACAGAAAATTTTATTATGATAAGTGTGATATGCCATTCTCATTCCATGTGCGATTTCAC
Source organism: Ascarosepion bandense (assembly GCA_037127315.1). NCBI lineage: Eukaryota > Metazoa > Mollusca > Cephalopoda > Sepiida > Sepiidae > Ascarosepion > Ascarosepion bandense. The sequence continues at coordinate 3,893,279 of JBBBDQ010000187.1, forward strand.
TTCTGGTAGCCATGTAGTTATCTCCCTTTAACTTAACTCTTTAAGTTATTTGTTCATCATTACTGAAGCATGGTATTAAACTCACAACAATTTGTGTCAAGTCACTGGAACTAGTCAACGTTTATATCCACTATATGTGTTCTTGATTAGGCATTTCTGATTAACACAATATTATGTTAATATATTACATTATGTATATAGGGAATGAGTTTACGCTTAGCGATTAAAGTTTGAAATCAAAGAAAAATGGTTTTCTTTGTAACTAAGATATTTTGCCCTTTAGTGAACACGCGGTCTTGAATTAATAAGACAATGAATGAATACAAAAATGTCTCTAAATCAGTCACTTCGTCTCTCTTGGCTTGACTGATAACTCACTTGAACTTTCTTACTAAGAGGCAGTCAGTTCAAACTATAAACATTTTCTGTTAAATACCAAATGAAAGGACCTCTCTTTAGGTGAAAAGATATACCATTTGATTTTCAACAAGGGATCATGACGGTGAGATTCGAGCCCGGGTTTCATGGTAAGAAAGCGAACGTTCTAACCACTTGGTTACGTATCCATAAACCTCTGTCCCTGTTAAAAAGACTGGCAAAGAATATGAACTGAAAGACAGGCAAACCTACCTAAAGCTATTATTATAATTAATTATATAAAATATAACAGCGTTTATATAGATTAAATTATCCATAGCAAAACTTTATAAAGAATTTACTTTGCATTCTAATGTATTTAAACAAAACGCCCAAGCGCCGGAGAAAAAATTAATGTCGATTTTTTTACAACAGATTCAGAAGTCTACAAAATTTCCCCAAATTAACGCAAATGTCTCATGATTCTAAAACTAATCGTTAAGCGGTTCTCATTTTTTCCCTATCAGGAGATACCCACTTTGAGTAAAATTACTCACCTTGTCAAAATCTATCGGTTGCCTTGTCAGTTATAGGAAATTTACCTCATTCATCGCATCATCATTTGAAAGTGACACTCTCTAAGTTCTTTCTTCATGGGCCTAAACTTGTAAAAGTGTGAGGGTGCCGAGCCAGAACAGTAGGATAAGAGATCCGACACTGTCTAGTCATGTATTTCGATTGTTTTTTCGATCTGTAAGCTCCTATGTGTCCATGAATTGATCTGCATCAAAATCATATCACGTATCGTTAAGTATACCCTTACTCGAGGATGCTTTTTTCAGGTATAACTAGAGAGAATTTTTATTCATAGTAACAACTGACCTACCAATTTGCCGACTACTATTTAGGTTAGCAAAACTATTCTCCTCTGGATTGCAAACAAATATACTGGCCCATCTCTTTAGTACGCTCACATCACGCGCAGGTTTTTAGTAGATGTTCAATACTGTCTTCGGAATGCTTGTAGTACTTTTCCTTCCAAAGACAGAAATTCTATTACAACTCTATATCGTTTATATAAGGTAAAAATACCAGATATTTAAAAAAAAAAAGAATTTTGATTGGGAAACGAAAAGTTAACAAACAAATTGACTTTATGAACTTTAGTAAATAATTTGCAAGAATTGTGATTATTATTTTTTAAAATGAATTAAAACAAAGGCTATTTTTACGGTGCCTTGTTTCATTTTTGTGATATCAAAATGGCGTAACGAGATATTGCTAAATGAGTAAGTCACTTTAAACGACAAACGTACCCCAGCCCACCATATTTGAAAAATCAGAAGTTGAACAAAATATAAAAGCGTCTTGTTAATAATAAGTGTAATTTTTTAACGAGAAGAATTACATCAATTTTGTTGTTTTGAAATTACATTTATGTTAGAAAGTTATGCATAGTTTTTTTTTAAATTTTGTATGTGCGTTTAAGAGTTCTGTTTTCTTAACGTCGAACAAAATAAATTTGTGTAGAAAAGACAAGTTTATTGTCGCTGATGTTTGTATAATTGTAGTAGGTGAAACAGTTCGCCTGAATGTGAATGAAAGCAAAAATATGTATTTCTTCCTCTTACTTTTTTGTTGTCAACAAGTAAATGAAGAAAGGGGAAACTCAATTATTGCAATGTAAAGGAGAGACGGAGAGATTATGAACAAAAAACATATCACTTAGATGAGATGCCCGGTTAAGGACCTGTTTTTCTGAAGAGAAAAGAAAAAAAAATAATTGCGTATTTATATGGTTGTGAAAAATAGGATCGGATTAATGTTTAAGATTTTTTTGCTGAATCCTGATTAGCCAATAAATAAGAGGTTTTATTTTTATTTTTACAGACGCCAGCACATGGTAAAATATTGTGAGCCAACTATCTTATGAAAGGAGATTTTCTATTGATGAATATAGAAATGTATATGCTTTTTTATTAATTCACGAAAAAGTATTGGTGTATGTAAACTCGGATTTTCTAAACAGTTAAATCTTACAAGATCCGACAATAGTTAAAGTAAAATACCATCTAGCCTACCCGTGAACTTTTCCTTTTCTAATGTTCCTTGTTTTGTTCCAGTTACTGTAATATAAAAACGGTGTGGGCGACAAAGCAAACCTCGCTGCTGAGCTTGAAAAGGACCTCCAATCTATAGTGGCCTGGGGTAGGAAATGGCTCGTAAATTTCAATGCTTCTAAAACGAAGCTGCTATCAAATAACCACCACAGACAATCGCATCTACCTCACATTAGCATGGAACAGACTTGCCTCCCAGAGAGTAAAACACTACGCCTCCTTTGCCTTACACTCTCGGCGGACCTCAAGTGGAATGACTATATCGAATCCATTGCCAAATCCGCTGCTATGAAAGTCGGTTCTCTGTGCAGGGCCCGGATGGTTTTCCCGCCTGAATCTATCCTGCACCATTTCTCACCACTCTATGTAACCCCCTGTGCAATAGTGGCAGTGAAATGCCTTGCTCGGGGTGAAACGATTATAAAAAAAATACAGCGGAGAGAGAGAAATTGATATTCGTAATATTATTAGTTATGCTTTATTGTAATACGCGATGAGAGCTTATGTAAAAACTATTTGAATATTATCAAATACTTGTAAAATATGGGGAATAGAAAAATTAACTATTTTAATATTATAATGTACTTCTAAAATCCTGGGAATATAAAATTTAACTATTTTTGGGAAAGAAAAGGGAAAAAATATAATTTTTCTTTTTTCGTGTTCGAAGCGGATATATTTTGGTAATGCTAAAATTTTAGTAGCCAAAACAAAGTGTCAGAGTTGGTTTGATAGGGTCAGGCGGGGTTAAACTCCCTCAACAGATTTTCCTGAGAACAAAAGTTTGTGGGAAATTGGAAACGATGTGAACTGGCGATATCTCATACGCCGAGCTAACCCCTTCCGCAGATCGAGTGGGCGGAATATGATTTCATTGGCCGAAGACTTTGAGTTGGCCAAATCCCCTGAGAGAATTGGAGATGGTTATAAAAATCAGGACTCGGAGAGAAGAATCTGTTGTTTTTCAGTTTTTCAGTTTGTTTTTGAGTTAGCTGAGTAGCTATCAGTCGAAATGTAACATCTGTGGAAAAATGGTTCCCAACTGGGGAGCCATGACCTACGGCTGGTCGCCCGCCATAGAACTTATGGCTAAAGAGTTAATGTCGAATGAAGCCTGCCGCCGATTAACTTAAAGAGTTAATTTGGAATAATGCGCCTTCGATTTGAATCCCGAAATAACGCTAGTGATTTTTTAAAATCATGGGAGAATCGAAAATTCTGATTCCTCGTTAGTTCTACTTCGGTAACCTCCGTTAAACTCGGATAAGGACCCGAAAGGACTTTGTTATTTTAGAAGTTGCATAGATAATTGATAGCCCTGATTATAGAGAATATGTGAAAAGACTTTAACTAAAATTTAATGAATACGTGAAATGACCTTAACGAGACTTGAAGATTTCTGTTACTTTAATGAAACTTAGAAAATAAATTGTTTTTTTGAATAATATTTTGAAGATTGGAAACTCTGAGATTTTGAAATCAAGCTCTGTCTCTCTCCCTCTCTCTCTCTCTCTCTCTCTCTCTCTCTCTCTCTCTCCATTATAAAGCGGCATTTCGAAAACTGTATTATCTGCTCCTGAAAAGAAAAACATTCTTCGTAACGCTCCAGGGGTGTTGGACCTTATTCATTTATTTTATTAATTTTTTTTTTTTTGGTGCCGTATTTATTTTTTAACCACAAGTGTGCACGAGTATCTAGACTGGCTCTGATAGCAAGGCGACTACTAAAATTGCACGACGCGACCTCTGGGATGAATTCACAACGTCTATTGCACGTTGTTGCAATAGACGTCTTGTAAACCAGCTTTTGTGACGACATCATCGGACGAGATCATCACGACCAGCAACAGCGACCGAACCAACTGGCCGACCGTTGGCGAGAACGAGCATCACATTAGACGAGCAGCCCCGGGCATAAGTCGTCACAAACTTGGTGTTCGTTCTATCTGAAACCAATTTGAGAGGTTAACAACCTCTAATGACAAATTTGAATTGTTCGCTCTTAAATTATTTTTAAACTCTACCCTTGACTCATCTGGAGTGCTCTTGTTAAACATGCTACTTAAAAATAAATCTCCGTTAAGTGATATGCATACAACTTATTCTATTGTTTCTTCTATAATCTCTTATCTGAGTCCAAACAATGTATATGGAACTGATGGTACTCCTGTAATAGTCCTTAAGAAATGCGCACCCGTACTAACCCCTGTTCTCTCTAATCTTTATAAGTTATTTTTGGGAAATGTTTGGAGTAATTTTTGGGGAAAACACTGGCGACTTTCATCAATGCTGAATTGGTTAAGTATATCACATCACATGATATCCTTTCACACAAACAATATGTATTTCTTTTCTGTAGATCCACTGCTGATGTGCTGGCGATAAATACTGAAAGTGTCTGTCAAGTTCTAGTTAAGAATGCAGAAGGTTGGGCTGTAGCAGTGACATCTCGAAAGCTTTCGAGAGGATTTGGCATACATATCTTTTTCACTTAAGCCAATTTTTTTAACAGGTCCAGTCTTTCTTAATTGTGAAATAAATGTTATCCTAAATGACCACTATTCTAGACCTTTTTACTCACAGGTCTCAATCCTTGGTCCGACTTTGTTTTAAATTTCTATTAAAATAATCAAATTTCAACTTCGTACCTTTCGCAATGGTACAGTCATATACACCTGTCTCTATAGTAAGTTTGATCAGTCTAATAAAGTCAACTTGGCGGCTGATGTAAAAATGACATTCAGTCTGTTTTAACTGGGTCAAATGATGGCTTGTAAATTTTAACGCTTTCAAAACTAAACAGCTCTTTTTAAATCATCAGTGAGACTCGTTTGTTTTCCATCGGCATGGTTGATGCTAACCTCCAATACAGTGAATTAAGCCTTACCAGCGATGTCTTTTGAAAATTAAAATTGACACAATGAATGATTATTTGTTTTCTGAAATTCTGACAATATCATTTCTTGAAAAAAATTTTTAATTAAAAACTAACATCCAGACAGATACAAAATATGTTTATTGAATCCAATATAACTTAAAACTTTTTACAATTGAATAACTTGCAGATTCAATAATGCAACTATTTCCCGTATTATAAATAAATTAATCATTGATGAAATTCATGATGCAAATTATCAGTGATGAGAAATTTAAAATAAGAAAAAAATATTGCTTTAAATCACGGCACGCTTAAATTGTAAAGAACTGTAAAGTATAAGAAAGAAGAGATTTGCTTTTGACATTTCATGAGTTGTGCACAGAAATGGTGACATGTAGCCTGAAGACTAACACGCCAACAAAAGGACACATATTTTTTTAGTAAGCGCTTTTTTTAAGAAATCGTATTTAAACGAAAAGAAATGTAAGAAAAAACAGATTGTTATTCACTTGGGAAGAGGGAATTGTTATTTTTTTCAGTGAAGGAGAAATTTAATTTAAAATATCGTAAAAGTTTATGCGATTATTTTAACAGCATTATTCACACATTTTCCTGAGATTTGAATCAGTACTTAATTCGTTACCGTCTGTTTGTAAAACATAATTTCGTTTTTAATAAGATGGTTTATTCTGATGTAAATGATAAGTTAATGTTAAATAAATGTATCAAAACAAAAGGTTTGTAGATATTCTCAGAGAGTAAAATATTGTCTTTCTCTGATTCTTTACCAATGATTATTTTGCTCGTGTGAATTTTTAAAAATTCCTTTGTTTTAATTAACTAATGTGTGTTGTGGCGCTGTGGATATCAGCTCAAGAAGAGAAATCGGAGATAAGAGTTCGAATTCCACCTGAATTAGTTGCATTCACTTACGTGCTATGGGTTGAATAGCAGAACAGATTGGGTTCAGTAACCTTGATTGGCAGCCAATCTACAGCAGAAAATAATGACAACTAACTCCGGGAAAATCTTTCTACCAATCAATCAAATCTCTTTCAAGACATGATCGCCCAAGCGTGTATCACACATGTCACGAAACTGAATGGAATTTTAAAGCTTATATGCCGTTGTAAAGAACTGAAACAGAAGGCGTAATCAGTGATCCCACCTCAAAATCTATTGCGCTCATTTTCTCCCTAATACTCTAATTCTTTGCGTTAAAATGAAATAACAGGGAGTTAACCATTCTGTGTGAAAGAAAATCGTGAATTTCAAAAAATGTTGAAGGATACTGGAAAACATCCAACTATGTTTCCAAGAATTTTTAGAGATTTTTTTATATAATCATTTCACCCCAAGCAAGGCAGAACTGCCACTGATGCTCAGGGGTTTACAGCGAGAGAAAACAAAAGGAACCTGACATGCCGAAGAAAGAATAAGAGATGGATAGGAATCAAGGAGACAGAAAATGGAAATTGACGTTGCACTTAAACTTTTGAAGATTGTTACTATCAGGGATGCAAGCAAATGGAAGGGTGATCCAGGAACAAGAAGTGCGAGAGGTTGAGTTTTGTTTAACGGCATATCAACCTATGTGGGTTGTTTAATGCCAAAAAGCTGGGGTTTAAAGTTTTTTTTAATGTTTGGTTATAGTGAGGCGATTGATTTGGTTAGATTTTAATTAATTTTTTGTTTTTACTCTTTTTTACTTTAGAAAACTGAAAATGTCTTCGAGTTTTATATTGAAAAATGTTTTGCTGAAAATAATTTTTTCCGTCAAAGATGTGTTATGGTAATAATTTTTTTCTTCAAAAATATATTGTTGGTAATATCTTTCCTTCAAAAATATATATCTTTCCATAAAAGTCTACTTTTATTTATATATTTCTATAAAAGTATCTTTTTATAATTTCATAGTGTTTTGACCTCAGTTTGGGGGTTAACTATTTGCTCATACCTGGGACCCTAACAGGTGCTACCACTCCGGATCAGGGTGCACCTGGGAACAGCAGTTTACCATCATGCCCAGGACCCAAGAAGTGCGAGAAAGTAAACTGTTAGAGTTAACGAGGCGGTTACATATAACTATTTTGACGGTAAAATGGTAGGACCTGGATACCAATCAAGTAGCACGCGCTCGAAGAACTAGAAAAAAAAGTTTGTCAAAGCAGTTGCCATGGAAATACTTGTAGAATAGGCAGAAGAAAGATGGCGATGGCTGGCAGGGAAAGTTATTAGTATGGTAGTTAAAGGAGAGCAACTTCGTTTTGAAGGCATTTAAAATTCTTTTTCTACCCCATTCAATCAGATATTGGAGGTTCTTTTCAAGGAGAGAAGCCAGATGAGAGACTAATAAAAAAGCAAAGTGTGGCTTGTCTTTAAAACCAACATTTTTCTAGGATGTTTTAAACATGCTGTTTATTATATATATCGTTGTGTCAAGTTTGTTTGAAAGATTTTTAATGCTGGTGGTCGGGTTCTGTATAATTCTATCCTGGAAAAACGATTTGGAAAAATATAATTTTCCTTGAAAATATAGCCCAGTGATGACTGCAAGGGTGATCACTTTCGAATCCATAGAAAAACTAAAGATAAAACTTTAAATCTTAAAAGACGCTTCTAATAAACCTGATTTTTGTTCTTGAAACAGACCCCCAATCAGTGGTTAACTCGTGCAGGAAATGGTTTGTAAATTTTAATACCTCCAAAACAATCTCCCAAAATTTAAATGCTTCATCAATCGCCTAATTCTATCTTCTTGAATCCCGTTCATCGTTTACCATTTCTTCAATGTCTACTGGACCCAGTCTTTTTTCTCATTGTAATCACCTATGCACTAGTGGTGGTACCTCCTTGCTTGTGGCGAATTAAAAAAAAACATTTATAAACACTTCAGTTATTCCTTTTACAAACAATCGAAGTTTAGGAAATATTGCATCATCTTAAGAATGGCACTACATAGCATCGAAATAAGTCATTCCGAGATAAAACATGAAAATTAATTAGATAGCAAGTAAAATTCTGGACCTAATGAAAGACAATATCAAAAAATGAGAGAAAAAAAATCATATTTTGGAAATGTTTTTCCACGTCACGATAATTCGCTCGTTGTTTAATTCAACCTCTTTTGGTGTCTGTCGATCTGGGGAAACTTCATTGAATTTCGAAGAGAACACTTTATTTTATATCGGGATGTAGAGTTTTCTCTTTCAAGTATACATACCTGGGTATATCTCCTGTTATTCAACTTTGTACTGTTCTTTTATTCTTAATACAGTTTAATCTTTTTCGCTATTAGGCTGAAGCCTAGATGATTAAATCTTTGGTTCGCGAACTTGGTAGCCATACGAATTGTATCTTCAATACCTGGGCCAGGTAATACAGACTCAGGTTCAATGAAAAAACTGAAAGCAGATAAGCAAATCAACTAAAATAAATGCAATCATTCAAAAGAATATATGACTTAAAATGATCAGTGATAGAAATACTGCAGAACACAGACTCAACAGGGAAAAATAAGAGCTTTTTGGGAAAATGTATGAAATACAAAACCAAAACAAACATATTTGAAGAAAATACTGCCCAATATCATTTACTCTTTTTACAAAATTACATTCAATGTCTCGAGAGTGACTCAAGTTAGAATGTTCCAGTAAAAATTGAAATGATGACTGAGGTATGCCTGGATAAGAATGTGACAGGAAGAGAAGATTGTGGAGATAGATAACGATTGATTCTTGACTTACAATGTAAGTGTTCAGAAAAACATAAACGCACGATTTTATAGGAAAAATCTCTTTGATTAGAAGGGTTTTTTTTACATTTGGAACCCGGGAGATAAGATGATAATTATGTTCCGTGTAATTAGCATTGCGTGTTCTAGTAGTAAATGTCTGAATTGATGGAAGCATATAATGCAGCTCATTTAAACATTTGCCATGGAAATAGCGATAGAGTCTTGCGACGTTGCGATATGAGGAAAGAGGTTGCAGAGTGAAAAATAACTATTTCCCAAAGCCGCGAAATCGATTTTGAAATCTATCAACATTTAGAGAGAAAGATTTAGTAATGCGACGAGGTCTCATCAATTTACAGTTATGATTATATATGCAACCATAAGTCCTATGCTATAAGTTTTTTTTCTTGCACTCTCGAATCAGAAATATTATCTGTTTTTTCTGGTGTCTTCTCTTCAGTCTTTTCCCCACCATCCTACAGTTGCCTCCTTGTGTTCTTTCTATAACTACTTCCATTTTAAAGCTTCGTATAAACTCTTCTCTATTTGTTGTTGGATCTTCTCTTTGTATATGATAAGGGACTGAGTATACATATACTCTTGCCATAGAGCGAATAGAGTTGATAGTTGAGATTTGAGAGGAATTGTAGAGATCCGTTTGAGTTATAGAGTACCGGAACTGATAAGTCAAAGAGAGATACCGAAGTTATCCAGAGAGTACAGTATCAGAAGTCAGACTAGCTCTGAACTCTACTCAGCTAGAATAATATACACGGATATACTATTTTCAACGACTTCATTTCAAGACTTGTAGATATTTATTTCTTAGTAATAGTATTCCTGGATTTACTAACTGGCGTTCAAGTTTGTATATTACGTTCAATATAACCTACTTTTCTATCTCAATATCTGTATTTGTTGTTCATTATTTTGTGCGGTTCCTCAACCGGAATCCACAACACTATGCTAAATAGAATTTTTGGCTGTAAGCGCAGTACTAGACTGGCGACAATTCTCATTATCTTAAAGTCGAGTTGTCTAGATGTTACCGTAAGTTTAATACTATAACCTGTCGCAGTCAATCCTGGCTCCAAATCTGATAAGCTGTAACCAGATAATATACCCTCACCACAGGCCGCCTATACCCGATGATGTAACCACTTCAGTGTTCCGGTCCTCCGACAATGAGTAAACCACAAGGCCAATCTGGTACTGGTTAAAGTTGACGTTTGTCACTCTGGTTGTTTGTCACTGGCCGCGCCGATCCACACCTTATTCTACCCACGTTGTGTTTTTGATTTCACAGCAGTGAAGACTGAATATCGTGATCCACGGCAAAGCTACATTATGAAAAGAAAAAAAATATTTTCACAGACAGAAATAAAAACAGAAGATTCTTTGGATTAATTTTAAATTGGTTTATATAGTTCTTTGTAACAAAATACCCTCTTTTCACTTAAATTCTAAAGTAACACTTTGCTTCTTCTAAATCTTGGAACAGGGTTCAAAGTCGAAATATCTGTTGGCAAGAGGTTACATGGGTTTTGGTAGTACTTCATCCGTGATTCCCTGGTCTTCTCTCGTTTCTCGTTCTGCTTATATGGATTCCGACCAAAGAAATTGGTGTAAGGCCAGTGGGTTTAGATAGGAGATTCTGTAATTTTCCAGTGTTTTACATTATTAATCATTCTTACAAATTTTGGAAGTCATTCACATTATTAGAAGCACCGAAAATTTTGCACTTCATTGAACACATACATGTAATAATCCAAAAATTACTCAATATTGTAACAAATTAGACAAAATAGTGTAAAAAAGATTTAAAGTTACAAAAAGTAAATTTTCTTTGCTAATTTAATTTAAACTAAAACGAGTTGGTTCTACTATATCTGTTTATATGATTTTTCTCTATGATACATATCATTATTCAGTACAATGTGATACAATCGTCGAATATGCTATTTTCTATTTGTTGTGGATCTTCGTCTCCAATTTGTTTTGGAGTTGTTGTGGCGAAATTCGCCGCAAAGTGATAGTGACCGGTTTTGCTGGAAGTAAGACACGGAAAACAGAAGGTAGGTTCAAAAAAGTTTATTAGTATAGCAAGAACATATATACAAAGTAAGTGTTAGTAATAAGTAAATACAAACAAGTCCGAACGGTACAGTTGCACTGCTTATTGCCTGAGTAGTAGTTGGCTTTAACTGTGTTCTAACTGTCCTTAACTGCCTGCCGGAAGACACGTAGGGTATATATATATATATATATATATGTAAAGTAAGAGGAAGAGTCCACTCCTCGGAGAAGGGAACCATAACTCTATTTAATCTCACGATTTACAATTACTAACTTAGCTATTTGAAGATGACAATTTAAACAATAAATATAATACATTTTTGCAGATATGATCTTTTAGGGTCTCAAGCCTGGAGCAAATCAGAATTTTCTTTCTCCATCAATATATTTTCTAGGATACTTTTCTAGTTAATTTTTACAGTACAATTTTAGCGTAACACTGGATTTTTATTCTAAAAACATTTCAATAGGATGTAAAGTTTGGATAAAAATTTCATCAAGTTCGTAATTAAATAAACTGAATGAATTCCCAAATCCTTAAAACATTCAGTTGAAGTGTTTTATGTTTTACATAAAAACAGCATAATCTAAAAATATATTTTTTATTTTTATAGAAACTGTTGGCAAACATACGAAGGAAAGATCTTCCGAATTCTATGAGTCTATGGGTCTCTAAATATTAAATCTGGCTCTGCATAGGAGTGTTCTAGTGAGAAAGAAAAGTGAAAACTACAATAAAACATCACCAGACATCTTGGTTCTTTCGTTTTGGCTTCTTTTGTTTTACGGCTTATCAACCTCAATTGGTTAATTAATGCCGACAGGATTTTTACAATAGATTCATATGAATAATATATGTATCCTATGTAAGAAATCGGTTTATAGATCAGGTTTCATTGACGTATTTTGTAAAGAGGTTTTTGTCGAGCGTCAGATGTATCACTGGCATATATATTTTGTCTTCGAAAATATATTGCTGTTATTTTTTCCTTTAAAAATATATTGTTGGTAATATTTTTTCCATCAAAAATGTATTGCTGTTAATATTTTCTTCTCCAAAAATATTGCCGAAGTTTTCATTTTAAAATCTATTTTTATTCCCTTTATTGACCCCAGTTTGGGGTTAACTATTTGTCTATAGCTGGCACCCTACAGGTGCTATCAATCCGGGTCAGGGTTGACCTAAGTACAACAGAAATTTAGATGTGGTTCCATGCAAATGTGAACTTCCAAATTTGAGGTCTTGCTGTCGGATTCAGTTTATAGTCAAACCCAAGAACTGAAGGTAGTTTATGCTCATTCCCAGAATGCCTCATTGTAGAGGTTTACCCTTTTGAAGAAGTACAGTTTGCGTATTCTGAAGCCCCAGCCGACAAGGCAATATGACATCTTCAAGAAAACAGTTATTGTGTGAAGTAGAAAATAACCTATCTAGCAAATTAATGGGAATGGATAGCAGACTGGGGACAAATCTCGATGGTAAATAGACGAACAAGCTATGCGGAGGCACCAAGTATTGAAGGATCAGCTACTTAAAATCAAAACCTTATCAATATCCATAACATTTAATCTTGCCAACTTCCCTATGATATTTTCTAGTCTTTCTATTTTTGTCTTAGCCAATACTTACCCAACCACCATTACCATCTCGCTCCTAGTAGAGAGGTTCGTCGATAGTTATGTCTCTTGCTTTTTTAAAGGTAGAGGTGTTGTCTCTACACAAATCCCTTTACCCTCCAGACTAGATAACAGTCAGTTAAGTGTCTTAAAAAGGCAGAAGATTTTTTTTCTTTCTGCAGTAGATTGATTTCCAACCAACGCAATCTGCCATGCTATTTAACCCATAGCTAGAGGGAAAACAGATTCGCGAGTATGCGTATGCAAATAATTCAACTGGAATCAAAACACGTCCCTCCGATTTCTCGTTCCGAGCCGATATACACTGCTCCACTACGCACGTCCACTTTCAGTTTACGGGTCCTTCCATTATTTTATGTGTATTTTGTTTATCAGCTCTTTCACTACAAAAAGCTCTCCTCTGTTATGGCGTTCTTATTGTAGTATGTGATTCCCGCCAGGAGATATCAGAGTGTCTGAATCAAATTCAATGACAATAATGAGATATCGTCTCTCATATTCGCGCTAGACGAAGATCCACGTTCGAAGAAATCCCCTAGTCTCGTATTCATATTAATGTTTAACTGTATAACGGTAAACCTTGAAGATCGTTGTTTAAAACAATCTTGTCAGATCAAGACTTACATATGAATAGCATGCATGAAACCAAGTATCCGCAATATTACTGGTCCTGAACAGGCACCTCGGTTTGAATTATATTCCCACTACTGGAATATAATTTCCTTGTGCCTTTTCGATGAACATTGTAATTATTCTTAATGAACTCTTCTCTATGCTGTTCAATCTATGAATTCAAACGTAATACTAGATTGGCGGTAATTTCTCGTTCTGTAATTGCAATGACAAAATGTATGCTCTATGTTAACAGTTTCTTCTAACACACTTATCGTTTGTGGAATTCCCTTCCTGTCGATTTCCAGAGGTGTTGTCCCTACACAGATCCCTTTCTTCTCCGGACGAGGTAACAGTCCGTTAAATGACTTACTAGGCAGAAGATTTTCCTTCTTCAAAAATTTAAACCAAATATAAATCGCAATCCTAATTTTTAAATCCCGTTCTTTTATTGATCTCGCTTTTTAATAATTTTTTTCTCATATTCTTTCACACTGAGCAACACTCTCTGCATCTTCGCAACTTTGTTGCCTGGCTTAGAGTGAAATTATTAAATAAACAGAAAAAATGGCTGATATACAAAAGCTTTCTCAGATCAATGCTTAAAAATGGCTTCGGGTGAATAAAGCCTGTGGGTATTAGCAAGGACCAATCACCCTTCTTCGAGACACGTGAGTGGTGTAACAGAATCACAAAAAAATAACTGTTCCAAATCACTTAAGCTACATTACCTGATGACATTCAACATTAACAACAACCAAACTAGATATCACATGAAAATTGTAGATAAAATACTAACATAATCAAGATGCGGATCTCCGACATAACTTTGAAGAAAAAGTTAAAAAAAAACTTCCATCATTGCCTACAGGAAAAAATGATTATAATAAATGGTCTGGTTTTAACAGAAACATTTTATAAATTTCAAATCGATAGTAGCACGTCTAATGTTTCCTTATGGGGAATCGTCTAATATTACGATTAGTATTAGTATTCTTAACCATATGCAAATGTCGTCATGGAGTAGTGATAGTTTAAGAACCGAGGAAGATGAAAAAGGTAGACATCATACGGAATATATTTGGGGTGAATATATGTAATTGGATGTGCATTGTGGTGTAATAGATATCGGCTCCGAACGAGAAATCGAGGAGCCGAGTTAAAATTTGAAGTCGTTGCACTCACTCAAGTAAGTTACTTGGGAAAGATATGAACCTATCTCTTCTCCTTCCAGCTATGGGTTGAATAGCAGGACAGATATGGTTTTATAGCCTTCTTTAGCAAACACTCTACAACAAAAAAAATGGCAAAGTACTGGGTGAAAAAAAAACTTCGGCTTATTAAGTCATGGATCGAAGGGACTTGGTCGCCCATGTGTGCATCACGTATAGAACGGAATCAACTGACTGAGATGTAATAACGGTGACAAAGAGAAACGGTAAAATGTTCAATGATTGCTTAGAAGTATAAGTGAAAAGAAGTTGTGGAGAGTCATCACTTGAAAAGACACAAAACTTGCGAGGTAACATTATTTTCTCTTACTAGTCAATACTTGTGCACTTGTAGCAAATATACGGAAAATTATGTAAATAACTCTATAGATAAAATTATTTATCATTTATATATATACATATATATATATATATATATATATATATATATACATATATATATATGTGTGTGAGTGTGTGAGTGTGTGTGTGTGTGTGTGTGTGTTCAGAAGTTCAATTCTTACGATATGAGTACACGTGTGCCTGCGTACATTGAGAGGGTATGAGGAATGGGATGGCTGGGCATGTGTATAGGTAATTCACACGCCAAATCCTCCGTCCATTGTATCCACGAGCAAGAGGATAAACTTAATCCAAATGTGATGCGTAGAATCTTAAGCAAGCATACTGCACACGTCTGCAAACAGACATTGAGATAATCACCCACAGAATCAGCCGTCCGAAGCACGTACAGTCGTGTCAGCCAAGAGACAGCGCACACCTCTACAAATAGAAGAAGTCAAATAATTCCATATTATTCTTTACAAAAATTACTCATGCTTTCTCTCCTTTCTTAAAAAAAAAGTAAGAAAAAAATGGTTAACGTCAAAATAAAAAAAAGCCTTCTTTTATGATGATTTTACGATGACGCTCTAAAAAACACACTGGTTTTCGCCATTAATTCTCGGTGCAAACAGACAAGTATTCAGTCTATGTATCTATTCGTTGTCTAGCGAATCAGTGACACTCGTAGGCATGAAATTTAAATCAGGCGATCTGATCAGGCTTGCCTGAAATGTGTCGGATATTCAATAACAGAAATTATCATACTACACATCTTCCCATATAACCGGTAAGAGTGTGATGCTTCACTATATATATATATATATATATATATATAGAGAGAGAGAGAGAGAGAGAGAGCGAAGAAGCGAAAGATAGGCTGTTATGATCGCTTCCTTACCGAAAGATTGGTGCTCAAATAGATAGATAGATAGATAGATAGATAGATAGATAGATAGATAGATAGATAGATAGATAGATATGTGCATAATATGAAGATGATCTTTGGCTTGAAAGTTCAGAATGTATTTCTAGACATTCTGCATTATCAAACCAAAGATATATGCATAGAAATATTCATACATTCAGTTAAAATTAAAAAGGAAATTATCCTTGATAATATTTAAAACATAGCCAAAAGCCATCAAACATATAGATATTTTGAACAATATTTAAACTATTTATGTCGGAAAAAGAAAAAAATTAAGATCAGAATTAAAATTAGATGAAAACCTAATTACACTATCATGTCAGTTATTTAATGAAACTTTTATTTAATAAGGGGTTACTGCCAAAAATGCACAAATACACACACACACACGTACACACACACATATGTATATATATATATATATATATATACTTACACATATATAAAGATTCAAGCAATGTTTAGGTATCTTACTTATAAGATGTTTCCTAAATTTTTTCTAAATTTTTGAATGAGGTATACATCAGCATGAAAACTGAAAATAAACTGTCTGAAGTGAATGTTTAGTGTTTTTTCTTAAGTAATTTCGACCGTCTCAGTCATTATCGGAAACTTGGAATTTAAATGTAGTTGACATGTTTTTGTTGGCGTTCTTTCTTTACGGTGGAGGAATTTCAGTCAGTTCACTAAGACGTTATATGGAACGGTTAAACATTGCTCAACTGTACAGGAAAACATTTGTCAAAACGTGATACGTATTCTTATTATTTCTGTGCAAATTTAGCAACAAATCTAAGATACCATCTGCTGTAGAATAACAGATTTTCCTTGGTTTATATATATATATATATAACGAACAAAATGGGTACCAGGAGGGCAAATCCAAATCTTTACCAGTTCCATGCCAATGTATTGTCAAACGATAAGAATCGACTGCAGAGTAACGATTTGGATCTACGTTCCTGAGTTCTTTTTGCTTTGTTAGTTTTACTGTACTGTCTTAGTCTAATTACAAAAGACATTGAGATGTTTCCGTTATTGCGTAGGTAGGTTTATACAGTTTTTCTTTTGCTGCTGCTTTCCTTTGTCTTATGAATTTTTTTCTTGGAGTCTTTTGGTTTTCTTTTAGCTTTTAATTCTTTTTTCCTTTGGTAGGCTTAGTGTTGTTTTTGAAGCTTTACAAATAGCTTGCTTTCTTTGTTTGTGGAGCACAAAGTGGCGAGGAAGAATTGAATAATTAGTTTTACTATATATATATATAATGTCTCGGCTATGATATATTCTTTTGTTTTCTTTTTCACCACTATATATATATATATATATATATATATATAGTGGTGAAGAAAACAAAAGAACATATCATAGCCGAGGCATTTTGTCCTCTGACTGATTGTAAGGATTTTATTTTGCAGTAATGATTTATAGAAAGAAGTATATATATATATATATATATATATATATATATACTTCTTTCTATAAATCATTACTGCAAAATAAAATCCTTACAATCAGTCAGAGGACAAAATGCCTCGGCTATGATATGTTCTTTTGTTTTCTTTCACCACTATATATATATATATATATATATATATATAGTGGTGAAGAAAACAAAAGAATATATCATAGCCGAGACATTATATATATATATAGTAAAACTAATTATTCAATTCTTCCTCGCCACTTTGTGCTCCACAAACAAAGAAAGCAAGCTATTTGTAAAGCTTCAAAAACAACACTAAGCCTACCAAAGGAAAAAAGAATTAAAAGCTAAAAGAAAACCAAAAGACTCCAAGAAAAAAATTCATAAGACAAAGGAAAGCAGCAGCAAAAGAAAAACTGTATAAACCTACCTACGCAATAACGGAAACATCTCAATGTCTTTTGTAATTAGACTAAGACAGTACAGTAAAACTAACAAAGCAAAAAGAACTCAGGAACGTAGATCCAAATCGTTACTCTGCAGTCGATTCTTATCGTTTGACAATACATTGGCATGGAACTGGTAAAGATTTGGATTTGCCCTCCTGGTACCCATTTTGTTCGTTTCATATATATATACATACATATATATATATATATATATATATATATATATATATATATATATATATATATAAATATAAAGTTAGACATGCCATATTTATGGCTTAATGTTCTCAATATAAAAATATGTTTAAATATAAAAAGTGGACATTGAAGTCGACACTAACTGTTTGTTTCATGCTAAACGCAATTTTCTGGGTGTTGACTTCAGTGTCAGCTTTTACATTTCATAAATATTTTTTTAATTTATTTGTTTAAACATTATTTTTGATGGATTCTTGTATTTGAGTAGATTGATTTTTTATAATTAAACGGTCTACTTGTATATTTATATATATCTTCTATGTGCCATGTCTGTTCAAGAAGTAGGCGAACATGGCTTTCCATGTCTCCCTACACCTGGTGGCTCTTAGAACACTTTCTCTTGTTATCCCACCTAAACCATGCTTTGCCATCTACTTGCTCAGTTCCTTCATATATGTTTCCCTGTCTCTTTTCCCTCTCTATCTGACTTGTGAATATTAGATTCTGAAGCCTTCCTTTCTCGTGTCTTTTCCTGATGCTCAGTATTAATTTCCTTCTGATTTTCATTCATTCTAAATTTTAATGATTGCTCATATTCTCAATCCATGATATTTGCAGCATCCTTCTGTAAAACCAGATTTCACTTGCTTCAAGTTTTTTCTTCATCTTTGATGCCATATTGAAGAACATACATCCCGTAGCAATCCAGTACTCATTTCTTTGTTTCTAGCAAAGTTTTTCTGTGTCTTAATACTCTGCTCAGCTTCTGAGATGCGTCCTAGGACATGCCAATTCGCCTTCAGATCTCAGTGTTGCACTTTCCGTCTTTCGACAGAACACTTTCCAAGTACTTAAATCATGTAATCCCCAAATATATAACTTATATTTTCAAATTTAAAGTGAATCGCCTTTCTAATCAGCTAATTTGAACACACACATATTTTTTTGTTTTCCACATACATAAATAAAAATGTATTGTTTCTTATATTCAAATAAAAATCATGTTAACAAAAATAAACTAACATTGCCTGATGACGAGGTAAAATCTCGAAACAAAGGATTTCTCGGGTAGCAATAAAAACAATATTAATTTTGAATAAAAAACAAATTTAATGATAGATAGATAGATAGATAGATAGATAGATAGATAGATAGATAGATAATGAGTATAATTTGAAGATGATATTTGGCTTGAAAGTGCAGAATGTATTTCTAGACATTCTGCATTGACAAGTCAAAGATATATTCATAGAAATATTAATACATTCAGTTAAAATTAAAAAGAAATTTGTCCTTGATAATGTTTTAATGCATAGCCGAAAGCGACTGACATACAGAAATTTTGGACAATGCCTACACAATTAGATAAAAGCTTTATGGCACTATCGTGTCAGTTATTTAATGAAACTTGTATAAATAAGAGGTTACTGCCAAAAATGCACAAATATATATATATATATATATATGTGTGTGTGTGTGTGTGTGTGTGTGTGTGTGTGTGTGTAACCCTGGGTTTCACGCTCTTGCGATTGTCAGACAAACTGATAATTTTTTTAAAGAATTGGTTTTATATAGGGTTGCGTATATTCGTGTATTTTTGTGGAAGTTTTTTTTTTTTTTTTTTTAATCATATCACCCCAAGCAAGGCGATAACACCACTGATGCGCAGGGGGCTACGTAAAAAAGTGGGGGAAATCTGTCGTCATGACAGACGCAGACATATATATATATATATATATATATATATATATACATATATATATATATATATATATTTGTTCACCCATTAACGCGGGAAAGGATACACACACGCGCATTCGCTCACTGAGGTTTGCATAAACATATATATGCGAATCGGGCGGGGCTTGGCATATTACTAATCACTACTACCGTTTTACAATAACTATTTACTACCACAACTGTTATTATCATCAAATATTTACTATCACAATATTAGTCTTCCATCATCATTAACGTAAATTACACGTCTCTGCCGTAGTAAAATTGATACACCACACATAAACACTAACAAGCATTACAAATTAGAATTTCTACCATTTAAATATACGCAACCACAAAAAATAAAAAAAACAAGCTAATAACCGACTTTAAAATATAAAATAACAATACAGCCTTAAATAAAATAATAGCAATTCTTACCTATCATAGTTTCACACAGAACCCATCATACGTACATATGTACATATGAGAAATCGACAACTGTCCGCGTGTTGACATCACTACACTATTCGAATACACCAACCGAATGCGTATGTATGTGCGCAACGGCACACAAACACATATATATGCCGAGCCCCGCACGATTCGCACATATATGATTATGCGAACGCGCGTGTGTGTGTGTCCTTGCCCGCGTAATGGGTGTACAAATATATATATATATATATATATATATATATATATATGTGTGTGTGTGTGTGTGTGTGTGTGTGTGTGTGTGTGTTTGCGTCTGTCATGACGACAGATTTCCCCCAATTCCACAAAAATACACGAATATACGCAACCCTACATATAACCAATTTTTAAAAAAATTAATCAATTTGTCTGACGATCGCAAGAGCCTGAAACCCAGGCTTACAAACTCACACCTATCTATATGAATATGTCTGCTCTATCACTGATATTGAGCGCTTTTAAATAAGTACTACGCATATATAATATATAAATAATATAATATATATAAAAAAATTGCATATATATATATATATATATATATATATATATATATATATACTGATATTTCTAATTATATACATACATTTTCACACGCACACACACACACACACACACACACACACACACACATATATATATATATATGTGTGTGTGTGTGTGTGGGTTATGTAGCAATCGGAGTCTAACCGTACTGATGAGTTGTGATACAGCGAAACAGATCTGTTTCCGGATGACAATATATATATATATAAGTATATATATATATTTCAATTTCCCTTTAAAATCAGTATGAACTTTCCAGACAACCCTATATATATATATGTATGTGTGTGTGTGTGTGTGTGTGTGTGTGTGTGTGTGAATACTAATCCCAAAAACAACTATGCTAGTGGGGCCAACAGAAGATGTGCGAAAATACCTATCATTTTATTTCAAAAAAAGGAAAGAAATAAAAGGAAGAAAGATCAAATGTCTAACACCTACTTATTCAGTAAAGTGCTCAGCGACAAGATTATCTAGAACGAGCAGAAACACTTCTCAACGCCAACATTTAACAAAGGACAAACGTTCGTCTCCTGACTATGGAACTCTAGGTGTCTCATGGTTTTATCCCTTCGGTTCGGCGGTTCTAGAGAAGTCTTAAAACCATTGCACAGCTTGATCCAAACATTATGACTTGAATAGAGTAGGCAGAACTATTCTGATCCTGTTGATTACATGTTGCTAGCAAATATACGAAACTGAGTTCAACCGATGGTTTGATTGTGTTTTCCTCAAGATCCGCGCAGCAAAACTGCAGCACTGCCTGTTTTGAACAAACATAAATGTGCCTTAGTAATTATCTGCGACAGGGACTAGCTAACTGCTCAAACGAACAAAAGGCGCAGAAAAGAGTAACCAGTCATAATAGATAGATAGATAGATAGATAGATAGATAGATAGATAGATAGATAGATAGATAGATAGATTTCACTTAAAAAATTCATAGATCGTTCCTTGTGTTTTACTAGACGATTTTTCTCTCCAGAATTTACCTGACATATCTGTAACACTTCAACGTTGTGCAAAAGCTTGTCTCGCTACAATTGATTAGTGAGTTCGACTCTTACTGGGTATCATATACATTCGGCCTTATAGAACATATGTTACATTTAAAATCACTTTACATATCTATGAGTCTAACAATTGCCCATCCTTATAATATTGCTGCTGCATATTTTTCGCTACCCAGCTACATGTAGAGCGAGATACTTGACAAAGGAGTCAGCAATATTATCTGTCTTTATTTGAATTACTGAGTTCAGTCACATACATACTGCTCTACAGTTGCCTCCTTGTACTTTTTCTGTAAATACTTTCATGGTAATTGTTCAGATAAGCTTTTTGTCATGGTAACTAGACTCTTTAAATTAAACTGTAATAGTGACAAGATCTCATCAATTTACAGCTGAGTCTGAGTGGCATGATGCAACTATAAGTTCTATACTAACAATTTCTTTTCTCGAAATTCTCTCTTATGGAATTCCGTTTTGGCTCCATGCTTTCCTGTCAAATTTAATCTAGAAAAAGTTAAATGCAATGTCAATCACTATTTACTATCCTCCTGCTAACTCTTCTTTAATTTTCGTTCTTTATTAATGTTTCTGTTTTCTAATTATTCCACTCAATGTGTGTTAGTGGATTTACTGTCTTACTTGGATTAAACTCAATTAAAAATAAAGATAGACTTGAAAAAACCAGGAACGATACATAGATATATTTCATGCACGTCTTATCTTGCTTTAACCGCCTCAACAAATGATGGTATGTATTAATGTTCCTATGGTCGTGAATCGTGAAAGAGCCAAGCTGTGGTTCTTACAGAGGATCCTTGCATGATACAATATGGCTAAACTGATAAAAGTGTCAGAATGGCGTAGAAGATGAGCTTTCATTGCCGTCAGAATCAGCACAAATAAACGCGGGAAAATAATTGTTCATTAAGGATCGAGCGAAAAGAATGGAATCTTTTTTTTTTTGTTTTGGTTTGTTTTGTTTTGTTTTTGTTTTCTCCCTCTTCCCTGGAAGAGTTTTACTTTGTTTCATTGTTTGTCATTTTCTGGCCTTGTTGACTTTTCATACAATGTTGATAAACGCTTTTATCAATCTCACGTTCTACGTAACTATTTAGCATACTTTTTCTACACTAATAACCTTCTTCTATCCGTCAAGTTCTTCGAGAACACTACACACACACACACATACAGACACATACATACACACATATACATACACACAAGCACACACACACACACACACACACACACACACATATATATATATATATATATATATATAGAATGTTTGATCGAAAGGATTATATGGATATATAAATCCCGATGTAATACACATATTTGAGCAGGTTGCGAAAATATTTTTTCAGCAGCCGCCATCTATCTATCTATCTATATATATATATATATATATATATATATATATATAGTGTTCTGTTGTCATTATGCTTAGTCCCAAGTTTGCTGTTTATTCAGTGGTTTACTGTTAAAAAGATATTTCGGCAAGCAGGTTTTTTGTTATAAAATGCGCGATATCTATCTATCTATCTATCTATCTATCTATCTATCTATCTATCTAACTAACTAACAATTTTGATCCGTTTCCTATATATATATATATATATTTATTTATTCATCTCTTTGTTATTCTTAATCTTTTCATATCTATCAATGTTATGTTTGTTTATACATATACACCGTTTTTGATGAATTAATTATTTATATCCCATTACAAAAGCTCATGAATATCAATTAAAAGCAAATATTCTAAAAGTTTTGTTTATTTTCTAATTTATTAAACTCTGCCCTCACTATCCTGCATTGTATTCAGCTGCATTAATCTAAATGAAAGAGTGCAAATGAACAAGAAATATACAATTTAATAAATAAAGTACAAGAACTATTGATATATCTATTCCTACAGCCTGACATACGAAACTGTAAGTAAAAATAAATAAACTCAACTTGTCGACATAATTGTGATTTAAGCTTTGAGTCAGACATCAGACGTTGCCATACAGTTGACATGATTCTTTAACATTTTTTACTATTAATATACGAGTCTTCCCCATATATCACCAATAGATGTCGACCAGAAAGAAGTAAAAGTCTACTGTCTGTTGGATATGATTAGCTTCGTGTTTAGCTTAAACTTAGGTTTCGAATTCTGGGCCTGTCATCTTATTTTTCGTTTCTATGTTGCATGTAAATGTTTATAAAAACTGAAATATGATATTCCCATAGAATATTTCGGCAGATCCACACGTGAAACTTCCGCGTAAAGTTTTATAGATGAATTTACAACATTATTATGCTGCCCTATTCTACAGTGAAATGGACTCTCCCTCCTAACATAAATACTACTGCATGACTTCCTGAGAGGCAGTCGTGTGACAATCTAGACGCAGTCGTGAGACAGTTAAGAGGCAGTCAAGACGCGGTGTAACTATACAGTTTGGACGCACACTTCTATCTGCTGACTACTAACAGTCGTATTTATATATATGTTCTGTTATTCTAATACACTAGTTAAAACTATCTTCTTGTTTACGTGTCTTTCTTGCTAGCCTAAACAGGCCAAAACAACTTGGCGACGAAAATCCCCCACAGCAAATATTCATTAAATAATTTCTGTTTTTTCCATGCAAATTGGTGACAGTTTTCATTTTTAAAGGTAGCATGATTTTAACCCGAGAACACCAACCATGGTTACATAGTACCCAGCTTAAATGACACCATTTTAATTACAATGTAATGAAATTTTCAGTATCTGATTTTCTAAACTAAATAATATGTTTTTCAGTTTCTATTAATATTAACTCATATTACAAATTTTGAAGTGCCTGAATGTAAAATATTTCAAATAAAGATTTATATTTAATATATTTTTGATATTTTAAAAATCGGATATGACATACCCATGGTTAGTAGTGGTGTAACTTTAATTGATGGTTAGTGTTCCAGAGTTGAAGGTACATTATGATGTTTACCGTTAAAGATGAGGTGATTTGATGCTCATTACAGGAAATAAAAGAATGTCCCGCTTCTTTGCACGCGTATCATACGCATGAAGAAGTGATTACTCTACCATATAAATGTACGCCAAAATGTATTATGTTATCACAAAAGAAATGACATTTTTTTGTATCGTTTCTTCAATTTGTCTTAAAATGTAAAAAGAAAACAAGACATATTCCTGTCTTTTTCTTTCCGAATAATTTTTGTTTCAAATTGTTACACATAAGACCAATGAAAATGATTACAATAAAACAATGTCAAGTAATCTAAATGTTTGAAACAAAACTGGAAAAAAGGAACATTTTTGCATCGAATCATGCCATTTGGTTAGAAACAGAGGACGTTTGACAATAGGAGAGTAGCTCAGTAGTTAGATGCAAAAAGTACCCAAAACCTCCAGTACACCCTAACAATTAATCGTTACTGTAGAGTGCTCTTTCAAAGGGGTTATGTATTATTTATTCTTGCCTCACGTGAAAAAAATAACAAATACCTCGAATAGTATATGCACTGAAAATTGAAAAAGTAACATCCTAGACTTGGGAATGGCCCAATTTTGCTGTACGATAACCCAAGGTTGCGCTCTTCTTAGTCAACTATCCAAAATCTACATAACCTGAATTATGAAGTTTTGCCTTATCCCTGATATTCACCTGATATATCTCCCATAGTTTATTAATTATTTAAGCATTTAGAGCTTTTTATATTTAATAAAAAAATTCTCTAATAAGGAAGAGGTAATCGAATTATTTGAAATGTTTGTCACATCAATAGATGGGAATTTTTTAAAAAATTATATTGAGAATTTAGAGGGACGTTGAAGAAAAGTCCCTCAGCAAAAATGGTGCTTAATTCAACTAAATAAATTACTTATTTAACTTTTCCAAGGCGTTTTGATCATTTCCATTAAAGTGTGTCATTACACGAATAACGACTTAATAAAAGACAGTTTACCTGTTTAGCACAATATATTGAAACATCTCAGTATTAAAGTACGATTTTTATAAATCTCTTTCTCTCTCACACACGCACGCACAGACGCACAAACAAACACATACATATGCACACAGGAACACACACGCGCGCACACACGGTATCTCGCTTTTTCTTTTTCTTTATCTTTCCTCAAGGTCCATTCCAAATGATTGGCACTCTTTTTTGAAATGCAATTAAAAAGATCCAAGTTTCTATAAGCTATATACGGCAGCAAATTGTCTCCGATCGGGTGGTTTTGAGAACCATGGAACCACCTCTTAATCTTTGTTTTTTCCAGGTACAACAGCTAAGGTAATACTTATTGGCAAACAGTTAAACTCCAAACTGGTAACAAGACACTATGAAGGTTTCAAATAGATTTTTATAGCAAAAATACTAGTAATAAATTTTTGTATTAAGAATATTACCACTAATAGATCTGACAGTTGTTTAGCTTGATTGGTTTAATAATACTGGGCGCCCATTGTGCTAACGGGTGCAGTAAAGAAAGCCTTGGAGACAAACCAATCACTATCTATACTATATGCATCCTTGAAAATTTGCTGCTTGATTTCAATATGGAAGTTGTAAAGTGCAGTGTATGGAGAAAATGTTTGTATTTTTGACTTAATAAAATGGAATTTACTGCCACTGGTGCATCTCATGTATATATATATATATATATATATATATATATATATGTGTGTGTGTGTGTGTGTGTGTGTGTGTGTGTGTGTGTGTGTGTGTGTAGAAGCGAGTGTTTGTATGTCGGTGCAACAGTGTGTGTTCTGAAAGTATTTTATCGAATAATAAGTCGAATAATACAGTATCTTTACACTATTTTTTATCTCTATATATGCGTGTGTGTGTATGTATGGATGTCTATATTTATATATGTAAGTTCGTGTTTTAAATAGATTTTTTCTATAAATCAAAAAAATTGTATTTCTCAACATTATTTCCGTTGTATATATATATATATATATACATATATATATATATATGCTATTAAATATAAGAGACAATGAATGTCTATATGTTTAATCATGAGCCGTTCTAAACGTCGTATTTTTGCTTTAATTTCAGGTGAAAATAAAGACAAATATTCTCCAACATTTGGATAATTATTTATTGGTTTTCTTCTAAGCTTTCGGCTCACATGAGCCATCTTCAGAGAGGTTGTTTAAACTGAAATATTATAAAATCCACCAACACCGACGATTTTATTTTGTGTTGACTTAAAACTCCGCTTGGCAACGGCAATAGTTACCAAAAAAAATAAACGCAGTTCTTAAGTTTGCGATGCGGTTTTATGACGTCACACCGCGGGATAGCGCAAAATGACAACAAAACCATGTAGTCAAATGCAATGTAATATGCTATTTCCTGTTTTAAAGTTGATTTTATTGAGTGTTGGTTGTTTAGATTTGATGTACATGGCCTCCAGTATCTGCAGGTTCCTCTTCCTGTGTGTATGAGTAAGGATCAACGTATTGTTGACCAAAATCTGTCGTATATTACCTACATGTTTATGTTTTTCAGAGAAATGTTGTTTAATAGTACTCTGATCAGAAAGATGACATGTAAGTCTACGGGAAAGCGTGGTTGTAGTAAAACCAATATATGTACTAGGTTTTTGATTAGTATCAGAGATGCAATCTCTGAATGGGCATGTAAATTGGTACACTACATTGGTTTTTTGTAGAGAATTTAGTTTAGTGCTTGTTGGGTTATTATAGACTATGAGGTCAATTGTTTTAAACTTTAAAAAAAAATAATGAGTTTAATTTGATTATTACTTTCCACTGGTTAACAACCAACACTCAATAAAATCAACAATGAATGTCTATTATGTTTAATTCTTATCCGTTCCAAACATTGTATGTTTGCTTTAATTTTAGGTAAAATAAAGACAAAAATTGTCAAACACTTGGATATATTTTTGTTATGCTGGTTCTAAGCTTTCGGCTCATGTAAGCCATCTTCGTTTAATAAGCTTCCATTGAAATTTCTTTGTGTTAGGAGCCAGCATAATGAAAATATCCAAATGTTGAGTAATTTTTGTGTTTATTTTCACCTGAAATTAAAGCCAAAGTACGATATTTAGAACGGCTCATGATTAAACATAATAGACATTCATTAGTTGTCGTATTTAACAATATATATATATATATATATATATATGTGTGTGTGTGTGTGTGTGTGTGTGTGTGTGTGTGTGTAATTACTTAAATTTTGGTTATAATAAAATTAGACCAGTACAAAATGGCATTAAAAAGTGATTGATACAGTTATATTGTAGAACGTTTGAATATTATTCATTTGTAAACGAGTTATTACGCAACCTAGGTTTCTACGATGTGGTGTCTTCAGTCGATTTGCAATAAATGATTTTACCGTCATTTTAAGAACGCCCACTTAACGGAACGTTTTGAACGCGCAATTTTCAAAATTAGAAGAAACAACGTTTTTTATCCGTGGTTATATGAAGCTAATAGGTATTAAATCGTAAAGTTACATAGACAGATTTTCTGTTATGTCATTCAGTAATTTATTTTTGTTTGAAAATTGCCAAACAAAAATGAACTACTGAATATATATTTTCTATCTATCTCAACCTATTAACATCTTCTTCAGCCTATTCATATTATGTATATATACACTAATGTGTATTTCATTGGTGAAGAGTTTCTCCACTTTTTCTTGATATCTTCATTTATCTATCTTGATATCTTCATTTATCTATATATATATATATATATATATATATATATATATATATATATATATATATATGTGTGTGTGTGTGTGTGTGTGTGTGTGTAATTCTTCTTAACTTTTTTTTCGTTTCATCTGTGTTCATTCCTATCTTTCTTTCTGTCTCAGTTTCTTAATTATGAATCGCCATTACTTTATCTGGATCATTCTATATATCCTTAAGAGAATTTATCGGTGAATATAATTGGAATGATTCAATCTCCTGCCCCACACTCTGTTGCTTTTCTATTAGATTTTTTATTTGTTATTGTTTTTTGTTGATGTTTTGTATTATATATTGCTATTTCTTTTCTGTGGAAACTCTTCAGCTTCTAAAAGTACAAACCACGAGCAAATGCTTCTTGTTCCTATTGGAAACAACCATCACCTGACACCGCTTCCACTTGTTTTTTCCTCCCACAGGCATCTGGATAATCCTATTGATTATTATATCGTAGGCATCTGCGTCGCCCGACCATGTGGCATCATTCACCGCGGCTCCGCTGCCCAGCGCCCTCAAAACACTACCCTATGCAGTCAAAAAGAGTTTAGATTCTATAGATTGCACAGCTTTATCTCCTGGGGATATTCTAGCGATGGTGTCTTTGGCGCGTCGGTCTACTGATGGGTACGCTGCTACTTTGGTAATCCGAGTTGACTAAGAAGGCTCATCAATCTTACCGATGAAATATAAACACGCGATCAATCAGAATCTAGTACGTAATTCTCAGAGCTTTATGCATAAATATGCCATCATAGTCAGTTCTTCTGAGGTTATTCACATGGGGTTGTATGTGTATGACTATATATATATATATATATATATATATATATGAATAGTTTTGTAAACGGTGTTTCTTGTGGTATCTTATGCATAGAGCTGTGAGTATTATGTACTGGATTTTGATAGCTATATATATATACTATCAAATCGAGTATAAAATAGCTTTCATATATATATATATATATATATATATATATACATATATATATATATATATAGCTTGTATATATATATATATATATATATATGTATATATATATATATATATATATAGCTATCAAATTGACTACATAATACTCAAAGCTTTATGTATAAAGATACCATCAGATAACACCGTTTATAAAGTATTCATTTATGTATATATATATATATATATGTATAAGTTGTATACTTCTCAAACTTCTTGTGCAACGATTAAACTCCAAATTCCACAACAATTTCGGGGCGACGATTAAACTTTTCAAATTATAAGTCACTTTGTCGGGTTCTACTCAACCCGACTTCTTCAGAAAAATCAGTTTCCCATAATCATTTCACAATCTTATTTTTCAGCTTCTTTGTCCTTTCTTCGTCACCGTCAGCAACAACAAATACAATCTTCCACAGACGCTTCTGTGTAAAACAATAGAACCAGAACCAAATTTAAATAAAATATAAAATATATTCTATTTTCTATTTGCATACAAAAACATTTTCTGTGACATGCAATGGGTTAGGAGGTTGTTTAGTCAGACTTGTCAGCAAACTCACATCGGAAAGACTACGGTTTTACTCTACGGTTGTGTCCAGTCACTCAAAAATCAAAGTTAAAATTATTAATACAAGTTTTAACTGTCGGTTTAACGTTCCTTCTGTGCCAAACACAGCTATTCTGGTACAAACGTGAATGTGGGACATTGCCTGATATATTTAACAATATATATATATATATATATATATATAGGGTGTCCATAAAGTTCCTGTGCACTTTCAAAACTTTATAACTATATTTGTATTTGTGATTAGAAATAATCTGTAAAAGATTTTCTGAAGTTTAATGTACCTAGTTTTAAGTACAGTTATTGAATAATTCTTTACCACAAAATTTGCGACAATTTTTAGATAAGTAAAGAATATTGTGATTTCAGGCATTACTGTAAATCAATTGGTAAATGTTTTCCGTGAACTGCAAAATCGTATTATCCTTTGTATTGCTAATGATGGAGGACATGTGGAAACTTAATTAAGACAAATTATGTCTATCGCAAATACAAATATAGATATAATTTTTTAAAGTTACACGAACTATATAGACAGAATATATATATATATAGTACACAACTGTCTTTCAGAAATACTTTAAAAACTTTCTACTAATTAACTTACAACCTAACACCTTTAGAATAAGAATCTTTCTCAACAATACATGATTTTTGCAAATTGAAAAATACAATTTTCAATTTCATGTACCTTTTGTTGCGTTTCCAGTTCGTTATACTTGGAATAATATCCTGTATTTTTCTGAATGTTGTATTTTGAACAACTTGGTTAATATCCACGCATCTCTTTGAAAATTATTGTAGCCAAAACTGCTTTGTTGCTTTGGAAATTTCTTAATATACCTTCGCCAATATAACCTTTGTGAATTTTTACGTGAGTTTTCCAAAACACTTCTTCGCAAAATGTATTAGTGCACTTTTTCTTTTCCTTTATGAGTTTTGCTGATATCTTCGTTCGTAGAATGTCATATTACTAAACGGTTACTTGAGTTCTGCCAAATTCGTCGTCACCAAAATATTGTAAACTAAAAAGGTTACTGAATGAGAAATAACAAAAACGGGAGTTGGAAAAGGAAATAGTAACCTTTATAACATGAACTAAATACAAAATAATGTGTGAAGCAGATAAGCATTGCTATTGATGTTAGATAACAATATATATATATATATATATGCGGTGCTCCCACTACACAACAAATGTGACACAAGGTCAGTTTTAAATTGGGTTTATCGGCAATACTGTAGAAAAATTATCAAGCCCCCATGGCACTTCCCCTTCTGTGGACGCCTCAGGCGCCGGGCAATATACTCGGCCTCTTCCTGAGGAAGAGGGAAAGTGTGGGGTATGGTCCCTAGGGCTTAGGTATAAATTCCAGACAAAAGTATATGGACTTTAATATCGCTTGACAGCAATATAACCCGCTCACAATACTATTCAACGTATTTATGAGTATTGGGACATACTTATTACTGTCCATACTTGTTACTGTTTATACTTACGTATTTAGTAATATATATATATATATATATATATATATATATATATATACTAGCAGTATAGCCCGGCGTTGCTCGGTTTAATGAAAGCTTTAAAACTAATCCATGGTCCTGGAGCTCAGACGCTTTGGACGTTGGCACGAAAGACTAAAAAGCAATAGGTGTTTAAAGTTAAAGCGTAACTGTAGACTGAAAGAAAAATAAATAGATGTAAGTCAAATTTTGATTTCCTGGTATCGATACGAAATGAGTTTATTTTCGTCGTAAACTAAATTTTGAAGGCTAAATAAGTCCTCTGAGTAAATGGTATCATGCCTGAGACTAAGAACTACAATTATACCTACTAAGACCTAAACCCGAAGCAAAAACTAAAATAAAAGAACTGAAAAAAAACACAGATATACAGACAGATAAACAGACACACCCACAGACATCTTACTGTTTATATATATATATATATATATATATATATATATATAATCGATTTTCTGCACTATTGTAAGAACTGCAACCTTGAAACTTCTGAATATTGTTTCTCATACCTTTGTCTATGAGTGTATCACATATTTATATGGGGTACCTCGACACAAAACTTAGCTAAGAACACTCGCAGACGCTTATAGTACAACTGTGTAAATTTTCATAAAAATCGGTTCAGCCGTTTCGGAGTCTATAGGTAACGGACACACACAGACACACACACACATACACACGTGCGTGTGTGTGTGCGCGTGCGTGTGTGTGTTGTGTCTTTGTGTGTGTGTGTGTGTGTGTGTGTGTGTGTGTGTGTGTGTGTGTGTGTTGTGTGTGTGTGTGATTCCTTAAAATTGCATTTCAAGACTGAAACAGACTGTCGCCGATCGGTATCCCCCTCTTGTATGGTAAGGTGAAATAAAATAAAAGCCCTTTTAGAATTTTATCAAAGGATACGTTAAAATAGAAATTTTATATTTAAACTTAAATTGCCGTCGTCAAATGTATCTATATGCACAAGAGACCAACCTCATTCTGTTTGTATCGCTTTCGTTTGATATATATTTAATGTAGTAATAGCATTGTCAGATGTATTTTATGATCTTTTTCCTTGATTTGCAATAGAAGGTCTATAAATCTTCACGTTTACAATAATTTCACCTTAGCAAAGTAATATCTTTTAATTAAAACTGCATTCAAAATTCTAAACATTCTCGCAAATTTGGTCAACAGTTGCCGACATTAATTGTGTCTATGCGCCTGCATGTTTGTGTTGTCTTGCGTGCAAGCGACTGTGTGTATTTGTACAACAATCCGTCTCTAATGTGTGTTTTATTAAAAATGGACTTGGCTGACCGCCTGCAGTCACTCTCTCACCGGCGTTACGTGGCTTCTCTGTGCCTCTTCTATAAATACTTTCACGGTTTCTGCTCCGATGAACTTAGATCACTGGTGCCCCCTAGGTACGAATTTGCACGAGATACTAAATTAGCAACTAGGTCCCACCCTTTTACCGTTAAAATGTAATCGCAATTTCTACTCCAACAGCTTCTTTTCTCGCACTTCCCGCCCGTGGAATTCCCTTCCGCATACTTGCTTCTCCGACAGCTACAATCTCCAGGAGTTTAAATGTAAGGTCAATAGACACCTCCTAACACACTAACGCGCACCCATTCTCTCAAACGCTCTTCCTATGTACCTCCTTACTCGTCTATCACCCTCCTTCTGACATTTCCTATATCTGATCGCTCTCTCAGCACCTTCCCCTATGTAACCGCCTGCGCTATAGTGGCAGTGGAATACCTGGCTTGGGGTGAAATGATAAAAAAAAAACAAAAAAAAACAAAAAAATTCACTAGGTTATAATTTTTTTTTTTGTTGGGTCAACCATGTGAATAGGTGAATTTTATTCATTTTTGTGGATTGCGTGGGAAGCCAAACAATGTGAATAAACTAGAAAGAGTTTTTACTGCAGCTCAACCTGTTTTCTATATCATGTCCAAGAATGAGGTAAAAACTTTGTTTTATGTCCTAAAATTAGTAATCTTTACATTTGCTCTGATAAGGTTCCACTGCTCAAGCAGAAAGAGGTATAAATCAAGGGTAAGATCGACCAGATCTTCAATGGTGAGCCAGTGGGGATCATAAATAAACAGATATATAGTGTTTAGAAGAGACTAGCTTGGCAGAATTTTCATCTAGAGGCCATTCTTCATATGAAGGAATAGGGTCTTTATGTACTGTGAGTGTAAGGACAGGAAAATCATGAGAGGATAGCAGGTTTCATAGCTGAAAGAGGGTTTGGAAATTTGATTTCTTTAGTAGAGGATTGAAACTATGTTCATCAAACACTGCTCTAAGGTTCCAAGGGATGAAGTTAAACGTTGGTGTAGAGAAAGTGAATCCTGAGTGACGTGTGGCATCACATATCCCCATAAGCTTGTAACAATTTCTCGATATACTTTTGGTAATTTGGCATCTTTATATTACCAGGGAATCCATGGCAGACAAACTTAAATGCTTCCTATGATCTCAGGTTATATAAGAAGGTCTGCAGTGGCACAACCTGTTTTCCATGTCAAAGAATGAGGTGAAGTCATTGTTTTGTGTTCTGACACTGGTGGTCCTTACATCTACTGTGAGCAGGTTCCACTAAGTTAGGCGGGTTGCCAGTTTGCTACTGTGCAACTGTCGTAAAATGACCATAAACCTGACAGAATTGCTTTACCTTGTTTTCTCAGTAATTTGAAGTGCCTGGAAACATTTTAAAGGAAAGTGTTAGCTTACTAAAATCTGGAAAACATGGCTCATATATATGGTTACGTCCATGACTACAGGGCATTCAAAAATTTCATTTTGCTGAAATGAAACTTATACCGCATGGTCGAGGCTAGGGAGCCAAAGGTGGCCATTACATTATTTTAAAGAACACAATTCTTAGTTTCTAATTTTTCAAAAAGAACACATTTCCTTTAATAGGCAATATTGAAAGCATGTGTATGTACATATTTATCTATAAGTATACAGGTATATCTAAAAAACATCAATTAATGAGTAAAAACGCATTTTATATTTGAAATCAGCACCGATAAATTAGGTTGGAAGAACGATTTAATGCTTGTATCAATTTATTTATAAATCAGTTTTATTACAACATTGTTTACGCACAATAAGTCCCTAAAATGAATCCCTATTTAGCATAAGAGAAAATGAAAAGTAATGTATATTATCAGGAGCATTATAAAATATTGAGAGGAAACATCAGCACATGGTTAAATGGTTATAGATCAGGATTTATTTCGACAATGAATATTACAATGTCTCATTCAGACCGTTGAAAAAAAATTGACTCAGAAGTTTTTTTTCCTTTTTTCTATCTCTCGCCCAGTTTTTTTTTTTTTCATTCTAGTTGTGTATGGCTGTGGACATAAATATCTATTCCTACATTTGTCTTTTGTTTAGCGTGAGTATATATTCTATATAGTTTTATTGTATGATTTCTGTGTCCCTTTTTTGCGTCCATCAATTCCTTATTTTTGTGTATGTATATATTTTCACATAAGACGTGTTCTCTATATGTGATTTATTCCTGTGTCTGTATTATGTTATATGTGTGATCCGATGAATCTGTTCTCAATTTATTTTCCGTAAAAATAACATAAGCATCACTTCCTTTGTTAAAAAGTTTATTTTAAATATTTTGAATAACATATTTTTAATACTCTCTCTTAACATTGCATATCAACATATAGTCTCTCACATGATATGACGTCATAGAAACGTATTACTAATTTACGACCTGCATCTGCAATTCGGTGACTGTTATCATCGCAGAGCAATGTTTTATGTCAAAACAGAAGAATATCATCATGGTGGATGTCTTTATGTTAAAGTTACTGCAACCACTTTGAAGATGGCTCATGTGAGCCGAAAGCTTGGGACTAGCGTAATAAAAAATATCCACATTTTGGAAATTTTTAAAAAAATTTCCACCAGAAATTAAAGCCAAAATACGATGTTAAAAAAGACTTATGGGCAACATACTTGGCATTCATTGTCTGTTATATTTAACAATATATGTTTCGAAAATTATCTGCTGCCTCAATACACTAAATATTTATAATTGTATATCTATAATCATATATGCACACACACTCACATAGATGAATATATATGAACAGGCAGAGATAGGTTGATATATGAAACAACAGGAAACCTTTTTA
Organism: Ascarosepion bandense; assembly: GCA_037127315.1. Lineage (NCBI taxonomy): Eukaryota > Metazoa > Mollusca > Cephalopoda > Sepiida > Sepiidae > Ascarosepion > Ascarosepion bandense. The sequence goes on from JBBBDQ010000187.1 coordinate 3,928,981, forward strand.
TATATCAAAAGACAGCACTGAGTATGATTTAAAACAAAATGGAAAAGTTTACTTGTGACACGTTTCATCATTTAGGATTTCATCAGACTGGGTTTGTTGACGTTGTTTTGACTACGCATGCGCATGAAGTATTTCGAAAGATTCGAAATAATTCATTTTTATACTTTTTTTCATGTAGACAGTATGATATAAAACAACGATATATATTCTATATATTAAGAAAGAGTATTGTACTTATGCGTTGTGGTGCATTGGATATCGGCTCGGAACGAGAAATCAGGGAGCCGAGTTCGAATTCCAGCCGAATTCATTGCATTAACTTACGCGAAAATACCCTTGGGAAAGGTATTAATCCGTCTATTCCTTCCAGTTATGGGTTAAATAGCAGGACAGATTGGGTTCTGTAGCCTTGGTCGGCAACCAGTCCACCGCAGAAAGCAATGGCAACCTACTGCGGGATAATCTTCTGCCCAGTCAGTCATGTCTCTTTCGAGACGTGATCGCCCAAGCGTGTATCACGTATGGCACTTAACTGACTGACTGATTGTACTTATATTTAAAACGATGGAAAAAGAGTTATTGGTGACGCGTTTTATCCTACAGGGTTTCATTAGATTGGCTTTATAGATATGATGACGACACGTAAGCATAAACAAGAGATGCTATTAGTTTGATACGCATAGACAATATATATATTAACATATTGTGATAGATTGATTTAATATAGCGATCACTCAGTCCCCCAAAAATGTCCAACCATATAATCAATCTGTTATATCTATAAGATAATAAGTGATTTCGTAATAAGTCTGTTTCTGTTAGTGCGTGTATTGTTTATCTGTGTTATTGTGTGTGTTTGTGGTGGGGTGTTATAAGTAATTGGAGCATGGGAGTTTTCAGTTGCAAGACTTAAGCTAATTATTTTGATATTTGTTGAATATCAAATAATCAACCGCAAACGTGAGACGAAAAATTAAAGAAAGATGTTTTTAGAACAACAAAAGATACACATTCAAAGAATTTGAAAGTTAAAATGTTATGAGTCAATATCGAACTAAGGTTAAAAAAATGTCGCTATATATTTTCGCATTTTCTCGTCTCCACCCACACACACAAACACACAACGCAGCGGCCATACTATAAGGAACATTTTTCTTCAATGAGAGCGTTTTGCGTGTAGAATTTGCCATATTGCTTAAAAATAAAAGCCTAATGATAAATGAACTTTTACTAATTGTTCAAAAGCTCCATCGAGTTTTTTAGCAATGTAAATAAAAAGTTTATGCAAATTATTAACATCGTTCCTTAACTTTTGTCCAGTAGCTTATTTCCTTTGTTCCGTTTAATCTTTAATAAAAAAAAACTGTTATGTAAATTTTTGTAACTTTGTATAATATTTATGCATTACACTCTAATCTTTATTCGGTAAAAATTTAATTGCTAATCATGCATTACTTTTTAAGTAATGCACATATTTATGTCTTTGTTGTTTCCGTTCCTTATATTATAACCGGTACTATATATATAGGTATATATTTGAAATATGATTAGTGCTTCAAAACTTAATTACCGTTATAAAAAGACAAAAATATTTATGATTATCATTCTTGATGACGGCATATTACAAAAATGAAATTGAAAAACGGGATTTTTGCTTCTTTATAAATTGATATATATATACTAACAGTATAGCCCGGCGTTGCTCGGGTGTAATGAAAGCTTTAAAACTAATCCATGGTCCTGGAGCTCAGACTTTTTAGACGTTGGCACGAAAGACTAAAAAGCAATAGTTGTTTAAAGTTAAAGCGAAACCGCAGACTGAAAGAAAAATAAATGGATGTAAGTCAAATTTTGATTTTCTGGTATCGATATCAAATAAGTTCTTTTCGTCGTAAATTGAATTTTGAAGGCTAAATAAGTCCTCTGAGTAAATGGTATCATGGCTGAGACTAACAACTACAATTATACCTACTTAGAGCTAAACCCGAAGCAAAATTTAAAATAAAAGGGCTGAAAAAAATAAAGACATACAGGTAGATAAACAGAAAGGTACACAAACATCTTGCCTTTTATATATATATATATATATATATATATATATATATATATATATATATTATTGATTTTCTGCACTATTGTAAGAACTGCAACCCTGCAACGTCTGAATATCATTTCTTATGTCTTTGTCTATGCGTGTATCAAATTTGAATCGGACCACTCCTTCTATAAACCGATTTTTTCGATTATCGATTTTCGATATTTATCGGGGGTACTACGACACAAAACCTCGCTAAGAACACTCGCAGACGCTTATAGTGCAACTGTGTAAATTTTCAAGAAAATTGGTTCAGCCGTTTCGGAGTCTATAGGTAACGGACACACACATTTTTTTCCTCGTGTGTAAAAAAATTCCAAAAATAAAGGATGTTTTGTTCTTAAAAGAATTTTTTAGATAAAAACATTTATTGCCATCATTGTTAAATATCTGACGTGTGAGTATCAAATTCTTCAGGCCCTCCTTCTTCATTACGTGTTACAAGAACTTCGTCTCTCTCTTTCTGATGTTAATTATGAGTTTTCTTTCCGTTTGCATTCTCTCCTGCACCTCATCGTTGGACACGTGCTCGGTCCATGTTATCCTCAGCATCTGTAAAACGACATTTCTGCTGCCCGAAGTCTCTCCTTTATCCTTCACTGAGATAGCCTAACATTCATTCCTATTCAACACGACAGATATTACGTAGCAATCCAGTACTCTTTTCTTTGTTTTGTATGAAATTTTCCTGTCTCTCAGTACTCTGGTTAGCTTTTGAAATGCGTCCTTGGTTATTCCAAAGTGTCATTGGATCTTAACGACGCACTTTCCATCCTACCGAGGGTGAAAGAATATAAAAAAAACAGTAATAAGGAGAGAAAACAATAAGAGAATAGAAATTATAAGACTGTAGATAACGATTGAAATTCCATTTAAATATTTGAAGATCATAGTCGATTAGAAAAATAATTTAAGAAATAGCACTTAGTAAACGTCTATTGAAATGATATCTGATTCAGTAAATATATCTATTAAAATAATATCTGGTTAATAATGATATCTCGGGAGATGGTTAGTTTCCTCCCTTGATGGTTAGTAATGATAGACATCATTACTAACCATCAAGGGAGGAAACACATGCTAAAAACTGGCATCATGCTTTATTTGGGAATTTAATAAATTATTCTATCGAAAAGTATATATATATATATATATATACACTTAGTCAGTTAATTGCCATACGTGATACATGTCTCGAAAGTGACATGACTGACTGATTATCCTGCAGTAGGTTGTCATTGCTTTCTGCAGTAGACTGGTTACCGGCCAAAGATATAAAACACAATCTGTCTTATTATTTAACCCATAACTGGCGGTAAGAGACAGATTAATAGCTTTTTCCAAGGGCATTTGTGCGTATGTGAATGCAAGGAATCCAACTGGAATTCGAAACCGGCCATAATTAATAGGCCACCCCAGTTTTTC